>CAMAPE010000004.1:10130000-10730000 GCA_945859875.1 Cuscuta europaea
GTCCCCTAGAAAAATTATTCCCGCTGTGAGCATCATTCCCAGAAGCTGCTGCCGGAGCCGTGCGTCCATCTAACTTTAACCAGTAATAATACCCATTATTCACAACCTCACTACGAAAAGCATCAAAAATATACTAAGGATGGGCAATTATTGTACCATCCAGAATACCTAGGAGACCGTTGGAGACCAAGAATGACTCGAAATGGGTTCTGATAAGCATGATAATTGCCCATATTTTATATAGGTAATTAGGATTTTCTGTACAATTATTAAAAGATAAAATAGATAAAAATCCTAATTTGAGCAAAACTGCACAAAGGCGTCAAAGATAAACAAACGGGAGTCAACGGGAAAAAGGGACCAAGAACCGGCACTTCAGGGTCAACTACGGACATCAAAAGAAGCGAAAAGCGGAATACAACACAAAAGGCGTAAACCGGCGCCGGGTTACCCTTATAACCGGCGCTGGTTATGTGTTTTCGCAGCAAGAGTGGGCTAACCAGTAACTTAACCGGCGCCGGGTTACCCCTATAACCGGCGCCGGTTAAGCCTGATTCTGCTAAAACACAGCGACGTGCAAGAGAATTTTTTATGGGAAAATTCCATCTTCCTCATTTCTTGATCAAATATTGCTCCATACCTGATTGTTGGGTTCGAATATACTAAAGATGCCATTCTTTAGCCTATATAAAGCCATCAATTCATCAAACAAATACATTCCATTCCATAGATTAATTCTTAGTTTTTATATTTGTTCTTGCTATTTTTTCTTCAAGTTCTTTTGGAGAAGAAGCTATTTCTCTCCTCCACAATTGGTTCTAGGTAATTTTTCTTGTATGTTATTTTATTTCCTTGTTCTTTGTTACACTTTTGTAATTAATATGAGCATTAAAGGTTAAATTCTTAGTTAAGGTTAGGGATGAACTTCTATGCCCACTAGGTGTTTGATAAAAGTTCTAAACCAATAAATTGTGATTTATCCTTTATATATTGATTGTTTATGACTATGGTGTACAACATAGAAGTATGTTAAATTTAGTTTATACTTGCAATTAACGTTGAAGTCTAAACTATGAACATTAAAGGATAAACATATATAGTACCGAGAATAGAAATATATCCAGTCTTATATGATACGGGTGTGATGTCTTGATATTCAACGGGGTTTTCGGTAGATGAATGTAAGCCGTAACAGGACTTACACGTAACGAAAACCACGCTCTCGCTGCCTTAACCGGAGTTGAAAATATATTAGTGACATCGTATTCATAATTATTGGGAAAGAACTCATATTCAACCCTATTAAAGCATTTAAGTGATTCCCGAAGCCTTAGTTGTTGTTAGTATTCATCTTAAACTCACAAATTAGTTAACAATTATCTTCTTGAACAAAAAGTAAAAAACCAAAAATATAAAACACAAATCAAAATCCCTGCACTTTACTCATTTCTTCATTTAAAGTTATCTACTCTCGGACTTGAATTAAACAACGTTTTCTTGCGGATTTGACCCGGTATTTTATCGGAATTAATTACTATATCGGCACTTGTACACTTGCAAGTTTAGCCCGGTCAAGTTTTTGGTGCCGTTGCCGGGGAAACGGTCTTGTTTAATAAAGTCCAAAGAAAAAGAAAAAAATAACAATCACTTAAAAATCCTGAATTTATTTTACTCTTCACAACTTCACTTGATCTTGGAAAGGTTTATTTTTGTGTGTGTAGATATTCCTTTTGTGTTTGCATTCAATTGAGAAGTCAAGGTTCTAAATCTCTTGAACCACTTGATATTGAAATAGAACAAACTTGCAAACACATTCGGAAGGAGCAAAAAGCCACAAAGATGATGCCCACACTAAACGAGAGGAAGAGACCCGTTGTTGCAACTTCCCCGTCTTGCATTGTACTAAGCGAGGAAGCGAGAGATTATGAACTAAAGCATAGCTACTTCAAAGCTATGCCTCAGTTTCATGGGCATTCGGGGGAAAATTCACTGAACTTTATCACGGAGTTCTATGGATTTATTCAAGGGATTCCAAGGAATAAGCTCGCCGAAGACGATCTCAAGCTCAAATGCTTCCCCTATACTCTCAAGGGAGTAGCAAGAGGATGGTTCCTAGAGCAAACTCCAGCGAGCTACACAACATGGGAAGGTATTTACAATGCATTCATGTCTAAATACTACACGCCCACCATGACTCAAGAGCTTAGACAATGCATTTTCAATTTCAAACAACAAAATGGTGAGCTCTTTCAAGACGCATGGCGGCGTTTCAAATCAATGCTAAGAGAATGTCCACACCACCGCGTTCCCCTTGATCTTCAAATTGACACGTTCTACAATGGTTTGAATGCACATTGTCAAGCCATTGTAGACAACTGAGCCGAGGGCTACATTGGAAACAAGAATGAAACTCAAGCACTCCGAATAATTGAATCTATTGCCTCAAATCCCCAACTTCAAGGAGGCGATTACAAAGTGGTCAGGATCAGTGAAATCTCTATCACAACGGAGATAAACAAAAGGCTTGAAGAAATGGAATCAAAGATTGAGCAAAAATTCCAAACGGCGCTACAAGCCGTATTTGGAGGAGTCAAGCAAGTAGCCAATGTGGAAAGCATATCAAACCCGGAAGGTGATTTATCTCAACATCTTGAAGAGGTAAATTATATGAACTCTTATGGGAATCGGGGGAACAACAATTTTTTTAATCAACAAAGGCGGAACCAAGGGAATAATTGGAAGCCACAAGCTAGTTCCTCACAACCTCAATCCAGAGCAGCAAACTTTGGGCAATCCAAAGAAACCACCATGGAGGATATGATGCAATTCATGTCCAAGAACATGGAAAACATGAAGACCCAAAATGAGGAAAACCATAGTAGAGTGGAGGCATCCATAGGGAATCTCCACTCTCAATTCACCAAGTTGGATCTTCGTTTTGAAGTTCAAAATATAAAGCTCAACCAACGCATCGACACCATTGAGCAATACAACAAGGCATCCATTCAGAATCTTGAAGTTCAAATGAGGCAACTTGCCCAAAAAGTAAGTTCTAGGGATCAAGGAAAATTCCCTACAACCACGGATATGAATCCAAGGGAAAACGTGATGGCAATTACCACAAGGAGTGGTAAGACAACGGAGGACCCAAAAGTGCCGGAAGAGGAGGAGACCCCGGAAAAGCAAAAAGAAGATTAAAATGAGGAACATATGACGCCACCATCAAACATGGCTAATTATGTTCCTCCTGATGGATAGTGTACCCGGGGGGTAGCTTATCCGAGGGGTTATTACGGGGAGTAATAAGAGAGAAGTCAGAGCAAGTAAATATATAGAGAGAAAGTATATTATAAGTGTGGAGCGTTTTCAGCGTTTATGACTTGGTTACAAATGGGGAAAAGGGGTGCTATTTATAGTAGCAATAAATGCCGGACAGGGGCACGTGTCAAGCGTCCATTGGCCGAGGGTTCACCTCATCTGGTTGGCGCTGGCAACCGCATGTGGCCGCATTTAATGCGGCTGTTGGAAGGGACGTTTGTACAGGGTACGGTGATCTGTACGCATGTGGTGTGGATATCATGTCGGGAGAGGTGCCCTCGGCTGCAGAGGACAAGCCGAGGGCTCTTAGTGCCGAGGACCCCTGAGTGCCGAGGGCTCCAGGTGCCGAGGGCTACTGTTTTCTGTTGTTTCTCCCCCAGTTTCTTAGTTTGCTTGAGGAACCCGTTCTGTGAGAGTTTAGAGCCTTCGGCCAGGGGGCCGAAGGCACCCCTGGTGCGTATTGCGGGCTGCTTGGTACTCTGGGCGCTGTGATTTGGGCCTGTTGGGTCTTCTGGGCCTGTTGGGCCTTTACTGGAGTAGTAGGAGTCTGTGGGCCGGGTGTTCCCGGGCCATATACTCCATCAGGAGTCCCTCACTCCTTTTGCCGAAAGGTACTTGAGGGAAAAGGAGTAATTTGTGCTTGCCCTTTGATGTTGTCCCGTCGTAATCTCTGAAGTTGGTGAGGAGTTGTTGCTTTCATGTCCCTGCCGAAGGCAGTCCCTCAGTTACCCACATGTCGGGACTTGAGGGCTTACCTTGCCGTTTGTTGGAAATTTTCACCATTTTGTAATTTTAATGATTTTCCCGAGGGGGTCCTCCAGTCCCCCACTCCTTGAGGCACTTGTAAAATGGTGAAAAGGAGTAGAGTTTAGTCCGTTGTAGCATGGGGCCGAAGGCTGACGCTTTTCGTTTCATTTTGGGGGGATGCCTCGTTAAAAACCTCATTAGGAAAAACCCTGTGGGAAAAAATCCTAATGAGGGAAAAAGAGTGCACCGAATTCCCCCAATGATGAATCGAAAATGTGAAACCTTGGCTCAAAATGGAGAATAATGGTAATGCCGAAGGCTCTCCTTGTTCTGAGGGCTCATGTGTTGATTAGCCGAAGGCTTGCTGTTAATGTCCTGGGGGTGCCGAAGGGGAGCCCCTCAATCTGGGTTATCGAGGGCGTGATGGATGAGGGCAGTAGTTGAATTGTCACCGGGGGGGTCCCCTGCTTGCTGATTAGTTGGTGATGAGGATATCCGAGGGCTCCCATTACCTGCGTGCCGTAGGCTATCCGTCAATGAGGCATACTCCCCGGGGGCTACCCGGTCCTTACAGTGCCGAGGGGGGATCCCCGAGGGGCGGCCTGATGTGAAGCCTTGGGCTTCTGAAGGAGTGATCACGAAGGCGTCTGTTATGTACTGTGTGGGGCACAAACCGGGAGCGTCTCTCGGTAAGTGTACCCGGAGGCTTTCCCTGATGAAGTGGAGTGAACTAAAAACCCCGGGGCTCCCAGAATATAGCCGTTGGAAATATAGCCGTTGGAATATGTAACGTCAGGATATAGCCGTTGGGGGGGTACACGTGGCGCGTGATGGTTGGCCGTCCGTGGGCGGCGTCACCGGTTGGGCGAAGACACGGCGTGTAATGATGATAGTCCAACCGGAGGCCCGGTTTCCAGGCCCAAGCCCGGATTCCAGCGCCTATAAATACCCCATGGCCGGCTCCCTTCCCCCTGTGTGAAATCCCTATAGCGAAGCTCTGCCAAAATTTCTAGAGAGAGAAACAGCAGCCCTCGATCAATCCTCAGTTCTCAAGGTCAGTCCCCCCTGCTCTTCTCCTTCTAGTTAGCTGTGCCTTGTGCCCTTAGGCTAGGAGATAGAATTTTCTAGAAAACCTTAGTTCTTCCGAGCCCTCGATCTAGTGAATAGATGTCTTCACAAAGCGACTCCCAGGATATCTCGGGGGAGTCCTCGGTCGAGATGGATATGTGCTCAGATGTGGAGTCCTCGAGCGTGGAGTCCTCGAGGGGTGATGATGCTGCAGTGGCCATGGAAGTGGAGAAGGACCTCCAGGCCAAAGTCGAAGCCGAAGGCTTCGAGCAGGAAAACGAGGACGAAGAGCTCGCCCTCTCCGTGCAAACTGCCGAAGAAGAAAAGGAGAGGGAGAGGATGAAGGTGACGGTCGCCATCCCCCCCCCCCCCCCCCCCGTGGTGCCGGGGACGCCAGCTCCTCCCGGCCATTGGACCCGACGCCCATTAGTGTGGCTCACGGAAAGAAAAAGAAGATGAAGACTGCACCCAAGAAGAAGATTGTTGCTGCCGATCAGGGGAAACCCATAGACATGCCCGAGGGATATTCCTGGCTCAACACTGCTGCCCTGGAGATTGGGTCGAAGGTTGACAGGGAGGACATGTATGTGACCCAGCTGCACATGGGGCCCTCGGCTGTGGTGGTGGTGCCAGGCCCGGACGATGTTCTTTCCCGGGCCCCCGAGGGGTGCATTGCAGTGCACGTCCTGTCGGTGTCAATGGGGCTCCGGTTCCCCTTGCACCCATTCCTTCGGGAATACCTCCGGTACGTGGGCTTGGTCCCCTGCCAGCTGACGCCCAACAGCCACTCCTATGTGGCGGGCTTTCTGAACCTCTGTCGGGCCCGAGGGGTGACTCCCAGCCTGGACCTGTTTTTCCAGAGCTTCAACTTGTGCCGAGGGGGTCACGCGAACGCCGAGGGGTTCGCCAATCTGCAACAGGTGGCTCGGTGGAAGTTATTCACGGAAGCGCCCTCGTCCAACAAAGGCTGGAAGGAGAGGTGGTGTTACGTCAGGATCGCCGAGAGCCCGTTCCCGATGGAGCTTAGGGATCGCTTCCGTCAGCATCCCAAAGTTGGAAGTGCTGCTTTGGAGAAAGATGGCTCGATAATAGCCAAGATCCCGGCGGGTCGCACGAAGCAAGTGTCCATCAAGGACTTCACGGCTGACAAGGAGCTCTTTGCCCTCGGCTTCCGCAGATATCGCTTCCTTGGCGAGATAGATGAGAAGTATCCTGTGCTGACAGGAGGTAGTCTCCGAGGGCTTCCCCCCTTTTTCCTTTCTTGTACTTAGGATTTTCCCCTTTCCTTTTCTTCTGCTGTTTTCTCCTTCGGTCTAACTCATTCGTTTGTGTTTGCAGGAATTAACATGGATGTCGGCAGACTCTTCGCCCTGAAGAAGAAGAAAGGCCAGTCCCATGCCCAAAAGAAGGACCCTTCGGTCCAACCGCCCGTGGGAGCCTTCTTCCAAAAAGAGGTCCCGGAGCCCTCTGCAGCTGAGGGGGCCGTTGGTGTGGCGGAGGGGCCACAAAGAAGAAGAAGGGGGGCAAGGTGGTTGAGTCCCCGGCCAAGAAGCAGCGGGGCACAAGGGGCACTGTCGCCAAGGATGCCCCCTTGGTGGTCATCGAGGACCGCCCCTCTCCGGACCTCCCGGTTGATACTGCGGTGATGGCCCAATCCAATCCTCCTCTGAGAAGCCCCCCTCGGGAGATCCTGCAGCTCTCTCTGGCCCCGGGGGCTTCCGTTCTACACGGCTCGGCGGAGCCGAAAGCTTTCCTGAGGGGGATTACCTCAGTGACGGACAGGGCTGCCCTCTCCACTTACGATGACGAGGCCCTCGAGAACAGGATCCTCCAGTCTTCGCTAACTGTAAGTTTGCTCCATTAGGTTTTGCGCTTTACTTTCAATGTTCTTTTCATGTTAATCTGATTCCTCCTTCTGTTGTTCTTCAGGCTTGTGTAGCCCTCGGGGAGCACGCACGGATGCTTGAGCAATGGCGCCTCCGGAAGGCAGAGCAGGACCGGGAGATGAAGGAGCTCGTCCTGAAGAACTCCGAGGCCGTGAAGCAGATGGCGATGCTGGAGGAAGATCTCCGGAAGGCTGCTGAGGGCAAAGCTGCAGCGGAGGAAGCCAGGCAGGAGGCTGAGAGGGCAGCCAAGAAAGCTGCCGAGGAGGCGGAGATAGCTAAGGCCGAGGCCATCGCCAAAGCCCGGGAATAAGGTGTCGCCGTATTCATGGCTGAGGGCTGGAAGCCGAAGATAGGCGGCAGTGGGTGGCCTCGGTCATAGTCATCGGTAGACGAATGGGTGAATGGCCCCGGGGGAGATTGGATGGCGGAGAAGGGCGATAGTTACTACCAAGGGGGTGAATTTTTCACTCAGCACCTTGTGTATCGGCGGCTGGCCAGACACTTCCAAGTCTCCCTCGAGGAATTCGACCCCTCAGCGTATGGCCTTCCTCCTTTGCAGCCAGACGTGAGGAACCCCCTCCCCCCGGGCGAAGAGAGGCCCGTGATCCATGACTCCATGATGATGGGGGGATCCGGCGATGGTGATGTCGAGGACGCCATCGGGGAGGAGGTCACTTCGAAGCCCGCCGAGGAGGCCACATCAGAAGGAAACACTTGTACTTAGTAGTTTTTGAACACCTCTGCTTTTGCTTGTAATGAATATTCGTGTACTCTCGGCCTCGGCCATATTGTAACATATACATTTACTCTTCTTTTTGATGGATGAATGTTTGCCTTCGGGCTTTGTATATATGGCTTGTTGTCCTTCTTTTCTTTTGAATGTATACTTTCGTCTCATTTTGAATGTATGCCTTTGTTCCTTTGAATGTATGCCTTCGCCCTTTTTGAGTGAATGTTTGGGACTTAGAATATTTTCTAAGTGTTTGGATACGGTTGTAGCCTTCGGTAGTTGGGCACCCTTCGCTGGATATACAACCGAGGGCTCAGCGATAATTAGGACTTAGAACCCAATGCTTAGGACTTAGAGAATTTTTCTCACCAAGTCCTCAATCGTGTGACCCCTCGGGTTGCAGGGAGATTCGGGACTTAGAAAATTTTTCTAAGTGTAGCACACCATAGGGCCTTCGGGTGTTTGTAGTTCAATCGCTGTGTGATGATTAGGTTGAGAACCCAATCCTTAGGACTTAGAAAAATTTCTAAGTGTAGTTTGCCCTTGGAAGCCCTCGGCTGGTAGCCTTCTTCCTGATGTGTGAATATTGGACCGAGGGCCCAATATATAGGACTTAGAAAATTTTCTAAGTGTGTTGTAAATGTTGAACCTTCGGTCAGTGAGGAGTCTGTCCGAGGGGCAAATATTTAGGACTTAGAAAATTTTCTGAGTGATCTCAGATGTTGAGCCCCCGAGTGGTCCTGATAGGAGCCCCCGAATCATTGGGCGAACCTTCCTGTTGTGTGGATACTTGGCTGAGGGACAAATATTTAGGACTTAGCCTTACTTCCAAATGCATGGTGTCAAGTAGCCCTCGGCCACCGCATGTCCTTAGTTATCTGATGATCAGGTTGAGGGTCCAATCTTTGGGGCTTAGAAAAATTCCTGAGCGTGGTTTCCCATCGGAAGCCTTCGGGGTGATCTCCTTCTCCTTGATGTAGGACTTAGAAAATCTTATAAGTGCTGTAACATCATGTAGCCTTCGGCTATCAAGGTCCCTCAGTTGAAATATTGATCAGGTCGGGGGCTCAATCTTCAGGGCTTAGAAAATTTTCTAAGTGTTGCTTCCCAGTGTAGCCTTCGGTTAGTGATAGATGCCTCCGGCTGTTGTCATTTTCCAATAGTGTGGACTCATGGAAAATTTGTAAGACATTGATGTTGTAGTGAATGCTGGCGGGTTATAGGTGCCCTCAGCATTCATTTGAAAGGTTCTTGAGCTGCCTTAGTCAGTTGCATCCCCTTTTACAGGATAGGACCTCTCGGTAGCAATGGATGACCTGTGGTTGGTGCCCTCGGCACTTATTAGAAGTGAACTCATCCCTTTGTATTGTTGAGTAGTAACGTTCGGGAAATAGGAGCCTTCAGTTACCGGAGGTGTTCCCGTAGGGAGCTCTCGGTATGCTGTGATTTGTTGGAGTGTTGTACTCATTGATTTCTCGATGAGTCTACTCCCCTTCACCCCCCCCCCCCCCCCCTTTCGGTTGGTGGTGAAGGGAAGGCATCAAGAAACTTGGTTTCTTGGTAAGGCTGGGCCTATCAGGAGACCATCAGAATACACCAATGGCTCTCCTCCCTCGGGTTAACCTTCCGAGTTCCGAGGGGATCGAGGGTCGTTTCCTGGGCACAAGATATGGTGGTCTGTAACCTGCCTCCCCTTGGGGGATGGCGCGGAAAGCGCCTCATTTTTGAAAGTCGTCCCCTCGGCGCTAGACATAGTCTGTGGCCAGCCACACCCTTGGGGTGGTGGCGCGGGGAGCGTTTCGGTTTGGAAGTCGAATCCTGGGCATTTCTCGTGCCTGTCATACCCTTGGGGTGATGACGCGGAAAGCGTTCCGTTTTTGAAAGTCGAATCCTGGGCATTTCTCATGCCTGTCATACCCTGGGGGTAGTGACGCGGAAAGCGTTTCAAGGAAGGGTTTTCATTTGCACACTATTGCAAATGGTCGGGGGCACTACGTGCCGCCGGCACCGATGGTGGCGCCTTCGGTATATGCGTCCTCGTGGGGTACGGCTTTAGAAACAACACTTGGTGTTAGTTTCATGATGTAGCCCCTCGGTACTTGGTACCGAGGGGTCTTTTGTAGGGGCACTTAGTGTTCGTCTATTTGACGCTGATGGGTGAGTTGTGTACCCCCGGTACTTGGTACCGAGGGGTCTTCTGTAGGAACACTTGGTGTTCTTATCTTTGATGTTGACGGTGGAGATGTGTACCCCTGGCACTGGGTGCCGAAGGGTCTTCTGTAGGAACACTTGGTGTTCTTCTCTTTGATGTTGATGGTGGAGATGTGTACCCCCGGCACTGGGTGCCGAAGGGTCTTCTGTAGGACCACTTGATGTTTCCTGTTGCCGGTGATGGGAGTCCCCACCTTCGGTACTTGGTACCGAGGGGTTTTGTTTGAAACACTTGGTGTTTTCACTGTTGTTGAAGGTGTTGATGGTGTCCGCCCTCGGCACTTGGTGCCGGAGGGGGTTCTTCTCGTGGTGAGGCCTGGGGCCTATAGTCGGTATGAGGGCTTGGCCGCTCATAAGCGTTTTGCGGTTGTTCTTGGTGTCTTGAATGTGTCTTCATTCCTCAAAAGTGGAGGCCTTGGGCCATAGGATAGTACATTCACTAGTTATGAGGGCTTGGCCGCTCTTACATTATTGATAAAATTTAACTAAATGGTGTACATTCCAGTGCCTAGGGACCTCTTTCGCGTTGGGGCGTTTGAGCTTGTAAGTCCCAGGTTTGATGATGGCTGCTATGATGTAGGGGCCTTCGAATTTTGGTGCCATTTTTCCTCCCTCGGTTGGTTGGCTGGCTTCCCTCCTCCGGAGGACATAGTCCCCCACTTGGAATTCTCGGGTGCGAACCTTGGCGTCGATGTAGCCTTTGACTTGCCTTCGGTAGTTTTCTGCCCGGATGAAGGCTTGCTCCCGGCGTTCTGAAAGGACGTGGAGGTCGAGGGCCATGTTGTTGTCGTTGACCTCAGGGTCATATTGGATCACCCCCCGGGTAGGAAGAGTGACTTCCGTAGGAGCTTTCGCTTCAAACCCGTAGCAGAGGTAGAAGGGTGTTTCACCTGTTGCTCGCCGAGGGGTGGTGCGGTAGGCCCAAAGGATGTTGTGGAGTTCTTCTACCCAGCCACCGCCCTCGGCCTCCAGCTTCTTTTTGAGGCCCTCGAGCAAGGTCCGGTTGGCGTTCTCTACTTGCCCGTTGCCTTGAGGGTAGGCAACGGAGGAGAAGGTGTGTTTGATGCCCCATGCCTCCAGAAAGGCACAAAAGGGGGCTGCCTCAAATTGCGTTCCGTTGTCGGAGATGATCTGCTGGGGGACGCCGAACCTTGTGAGGATGTTCTTGAGGACAAAATGACGGCACTTCGCCTCTGTGATACTGGCGAGGGGCTCAACCTCCACCCACTTGGTAAAGTAGTCGATGGCCACAATGATGTACCTGTTGTTGGAGGTACCCCTCGACAGAGGGCCCACAAGGTCTATCCCCCATCGAGAAAAGGGGACGGATGTGCTGATGGGGGCATAGTTGACCGCTGGCCTGCCGGGGGCTTTCTGGAAATGTTGGCATGCGGTGCACCTTCGGGCAAGGTCAGCACAATCCCTGGCCATGGTTGGCCAGAAGTAGCCCTGGAGAATGAGCCTCCGGGACATGGAGAAGGGTCCCTGGTGAGCTGAGTAAGTGCCACTGTGCACTTCCTCCATTGCGACCTCGGCTTCATCTTGATGAAGGCACCGAAGTAGCGTGCCGTTGTAAGACCGTTTGTAGAGCCTTCCGTCTTCGATGGTGTAGCTAGGAGCCCTCAGCTTTGCTAGTCTAGCGTGGGTCTCATTCTCGGGTAGCTGCCCTGTGGAGATGAAGGTGATGATATCTGAGATCCAGTCCTCTTGGCGTTGTTGTATGTTCATGACGGGGCTTGCATGGATACTTGAGAGACTGAATTCCTCAATTTTAGCAATCTTGGAGATGTGCTCGGGGGAGCTGGCCGAGAGCTTAGATAGTATGTCGGCCTCAGAATTCTGAGCCCTCGGTATTTGAGTGAGAGAGTGTGCCTCAAATACCTTAAGCAACTCCTTGGCCGCCTCCTTGTACTGTTTCATTCTTCCCTCCTTGGCCTCATACTCCTCGGAGATTTGGCCAACGACCAACTTGGAGTCGCATCTGATATGGATCTGCCGAGCCTTCATGTTGGCAGCCAGCCGAAGGCCACATAGGAGGGCCTCATACTCGGCCTCGTTGTTGGAGACTTTGAAGGAGAAACGGATTGCATAGTAGGCTTTGAATCCCTCGAGAGTAATGAGGACTACTCCTCCCCCGCATGCTTTGGTTGCGGAGGAGCCGTCGGTGTAGAGGGTCCACCAGTCGTCTAAGGTAGCCGAGGGCTCCCCGTCCGTGGCTGCTCTTGCAGTACACTCCGTCACAAAGTCCGCCAGGGCTTGGCCCTTGATGGCAGGCCTCGGACGGATGTCAATGTTGTACTGGCTTAGGAAGATAGCCCATTTCACCATGCGGGAGGAGCTGGTGGGGCTCCTCATGAGGGCGCCGAGGGGTTGATGAGTGAGGACCTGAATCGGGTGAGCCTGAAAGTAGTTGCCCAACTTCTTGACGGTCCAAACGATGGCTAACACCGTTTTATCCACAGGGGAGTACCTGAGCTCGGCCTCCCTTAGGGTCTTGCTTACATAGAAGATGGCATGTTGGATGTCGTCTTCCTCCCGGATGAGCACGGAGCTGATGGCTGCAGGGCTGACCCCAAGGTAGAGATAGAGGGTCTCCCCTTCCTTTGGTTTGGATAGCACATGGGGTGAAGATAGATATCGTTTGAGCTCGTTGAAAGCCCCCTGGCACTCTGGAGTCCATTGAAAGCCAGCCGTCTTCCTCATGATCTGGAAGAAGGGTAGAGACTTCTCTGCTGATTTAGATAGAAAGCGGTTGAGGGCTGCCAGGCGGCCCGTCAACCGTTGAACTTCCTTCACATTGCGTGGGGGCTCCATGTTGATGATGGCCTGGATCTTCTCGGGATTGGCCTCAATACCCCTTCGGCTCACCATGTAGCCTAAGAATTTGCCCCCTTGGACGCCGAAGGTGCACTTCTTCGGGTTTAGCCGAAGGTTGAACTTCTGCATGATGGCGAAGATTTCCCGGAGGTCGTCGGCATGGCTGGAAGATTGCTTGCTTTTGACGATCATGTCGTCAACATAGGCCTCCATGGTGCGCCCCAGGACGGCCTGAAAGACTCGGGCCACCATCCGGGTGTAAGTGGCCCCTGAGTTCTTTAGGCCGAAGGCCATCACTAGGTAGCAGAAGATGCCCTCGGGAGTCATGAAGGCTGTCTTTTCGGCGTCTTCCTCATGCATGAAGATCTGATGATACCCGCGGAACGCGTCGAGGAATGACATGATTTCACACCCCGCGGTCTCATCTACAAGTTGATCGATATTGGGCAAAGGAAAAGGGTCCATAGGGCAAGCCTTGTTGAGATCCGTGTAGTCCACGCACATGCGGAAGGTAGGGGGCTTCTGTGCGAGGACTACGTTCGCCAGCCATGATGGGTATTTTACCTCCTTGATGTGCCTAATAGAGAGGAGCATGGCGACCTCCTTCTTCACAAATTCCCTCCTTTCGGCGGAGAGAGGTCTTCTTCGTTGCTGTACTGCTTTTGCCGAGGGGTCCACCGAGAGGCGGTGGGTGATGACCCTTCGGCTTATTCCCGGCATGTCCTCCGGCCCCCATGCAAAGACAGTGGAGTAGGCGCGGAGGGCGTCGGTGATACCGGTCTTCAGGTCTTCAGGGAGCTGGGCTCCAATCTTCACGACTCTCTCCGGCTTGGCCGGATTGAGTGTAAAGTCTTCTACGCCCTCGGCTCGTTCAGCCCTCGGTCTCTTTTCTTCTTCGTCGATGGTTCCGGTGATGGTGTCAACACGAAACTCCGTCTTACTTACTTTCTTCGTGACTTGAAGATAGCAAGCGCGGGCAATTTTCTGATTCCCCCGAGAGTAGCCAATGCTCCCCTCGGCGGGGAACTTGAGGCAGAGGTGCCTCATGGAGATGACGGCCTCGAGGTCCTCGAGGGCTGGCCGACCGAGGATGCTGTTGTGGGCGCAGTCGATGTTGACGACGACGAACTCCACTTCGAGCTGGCCTCTATGGAGCCCGTCGCGGAAGATTATCGGGAGGGTTATTACCCCCTCGGAATCAATAGTATCGCCGGTGAAGCCGGCAAGAGGGGTCTTAATGGGCCGAAGGGACCCCTCTCCAGATGCAGCTCTCTAAAGGTGCTGAGGTACATTACATTGACGGAGCTGCCCGTGTCAATGTAAGTTCGGTGAATGATGGTGTCGTTTATTTCAGTCCGAATCACCAAGGCATCCCTGTGAGGAGAAGAAGTAGGAGGGAGATCTGCGTTGGTGAAGGTGATGGGTTCCTCCCTCAGTCGCTTTACCGGGGGCATATGAGTGACTTCCCCCACGTAAAGCGATTGAGCCCACTTTTTCCGCTGGCTGGTGGAATCGCCCCCTGTATTGCCACCGGTGATCATGAGGATGTGGCGTTTTTTCTCCTGGTAGTGGGGGTACTCCTCCTCTTCCTCCTCCAAGTTTCCGATCTCCCTCTTCTTGCCGAGGGGGATGGTGTTCGGGTTCACCCAGGCGTTCACCTTCGTGTGGTGCCCTCGGGGAGGTCCCTGATGAGAAGGTCCCTCCTGTCGAGGGCTCTGGATAAATTGGGACAGGTGCCCCACTTGTATCAATCTTTCGATGGCAGTCATCGGTCCTGTGCCCCTGGTGCCGATGGAAACGACAGTATGGGAACTGAGGGTTGATAGCATGTACCTTCGGGGGTGCGCGAGAATCGCGCTCAACGAGGCCCCTCTCCTTGGCAAAATCAGAGATGACGCTGACGGGGTGCGTCAATGGTGTCCGGGGGCGGTCCAGGAGAATGGGCTGTGCCTAAGTCTTAGGGCTGCTCTTATAACCTCCCCCGGGCTTGGTTTGGCCTTGCCGAGGGCGGTCATCGGAAGGTCCTAAAGACTTGGGGTGATTTGGAGGAGCCCCCGGCCCTCGGTGGTTCTTGTTGTCAGCCTTCGGGGGCTGCTGATCTGGATGCTGGTGGTATTTTTCCACCTCCTCGGCCTCCGCATATCGGCCCCCCCACTGCAGGGCCCTTATGTAGTCGCGGGAGGGTTCAATGATGAGGCTTCTTGAAAAGTTGCCGGTGCGGAGGACGATTTGTAGGAGGGCCAGGAGGTTTCCGTCGTCGGCACCTTCGACTTTGTCGGCTTCCGTTCTCCAGCGCTCCAGGAAGTCCCGAAGGGCCTCATCCCTCCTCTGACGTATGGTTAGGAGGTGGGAGAAGTGCTTCCTCGTGCGACGCCTCCCGGCAAATTGCGTCAAGAATCGCTGGGCGAGTTCTTGCCACGAATCAATGCAGCCTTCGGGCAATCGATTGAACCATTCGTATGCCGGCCCCTCTAAGGTGGAGAGGAACCAACGATACAAATATTCGTCCGACGCCCCTACCATCATCATGATGTTCTGATATTTGCTGTAGTGTTCCTGGGGGTCTGTTTTCCCATTGTAGGGCTGTATGTGTTGCCCTCGGTATTTTTCCGGGATCCGGGCCGCCAATACCCTTGGGGTGAATGGCGCACGGGTCCGGAGCTGGATGATGGATTCCCCGGAGCCCTCGGCTACCTTCTTCTGCAATTCCTCCATTTTGGCCATCATGGCCTCGTATTTGAGGTCTGGATGAGGGGTGGAGGTGGTGGCGTGAGCTTTGTTGGCCTCCATTTCATCAAGCCGGCGTTGGAGGGCCGCAATAATTTCGTCCCGGGGGTCCTTCGGGAGGGTCTCCGCCCCCTGCGAACGAACCCGGGCCGAGTGGGCCTGGTTGATTTGGTGGCGAGCATCGTCAGCATGAAGGGGTGCCTTGCCTTTGTCCCGAGGGGGACGCTCCTCGTTTGCCCTCGAGACAGACCCTCCGCTTTCCTGGGGCCATTGGAGTGCTTTTCCTCCGAGGCGGTCATGGACCCCTCGGCGGTCTTGCCCCCCTTCGAGCCGGTTGAGGGCGGAAGTGCGGGGCCTTTCCCTGTTGTCATTGTGGCGGTCCCGGGACTGAACTTCCTGGGAGGCCGTATCTTGGGCCACTACCCCTTCGTCATTCCTAACCCGAGGGATAGGATTTCCGAAGGGGTGTGGCAGAGGGGGAAGTATGATGTTCTCCCCAACCTGGGGTTGAGCCGGAGCCAGGGTGCCGAAGGCACCTGGGTTCTGAGTGAGCGTCTGGATGAAGGCGGAGAGCGCCGAATGAACGTCGATGGTGAGAACCGGAGGGCTGACTTGGTCATCGCTCCGGTTTTTCTTCTTGGCCCCGATGCCGAGGCGGGCATCGGAGGCATTATGCTGGATCTGAAGGCGTAGGTCGACAGCCGCCTGTTCCAGCCCAGCGATGACACCGCCCTCGGGAGCCATGTGAGAGGCTTCGGGGGCGTTGACGTCGCCGAGGGCCAGGTTCTTGTCTTCTACGTTTTTGGAGTTGGCACGTGTTGTTCTCACCATTTTGGTAGAGGGCTAGTGTTTGGCGAAGGGGGAGGGTTTCTTACTTGATCGTTCGACCTCTCAATGAGAGCACCAAATGATGGATAGTGTACCCGGGGGGTAGCTTATCTGAGGGGTTATTACGAGGAGTAATAAGAGAGAAGTCGGAGCAAGTAAATATAGAGAGAGAAAGTATATTATAAGTGTGGAGCGTTTTCAGCGTTTATGACTTGGTTACAAATGGGGAAAAGGGGTGCTATTTATAGTAGCAATAAATGCCGGACAGGGACACGTGTCAAGCGTCCATTGGCCGAGGGGTCACCTCATCTGGTTGGCGCTGGCAACCGCATGTGGCCGCATTTAATGCGGCTGTTGGAAGGGACGTTTGTACAGGGTACGGTGATCTGTACGCATGTGGTGTGGATATCATGTCGGGAGAGGTGCCCTCGGCTACAGAGGACCAGCCGAGGGCTCTTAGTGCCGAGGACCCCTGAGTGCCGAGGGCTCCAGGTGCCGAGGGCTACTGTTTTCTGCTGTTTCTCCCCCAGTTTCTTAGTTTGCTTGAGGAACCCGTTCTGTGAGAGTTTAGAGCCTTCGGTCAGGGGGCCAAAGGCACCCCTGGTGCGTATTACGGGCTGCTTGGTACTCTGGGCGCTGTGATTTGGGCATGTTGGGCCTTCTGGGCCTGTTGGGCCTTTACTGGAGTAGTAGGAGTCTGTGGGCCGAGTGTTCCCGGGCCATATACTCCATCACCTCCCATTCCATATCTTCAAAGGTTGAAGAAAAAAAATGATGGTGCTCAATATAAAAAATTTCTTGATATTTTACTAAATTGAGCATCAACATTCCATTTGTCGAAGCTATAGCGGAAATTTCATCCTATGCCAAATTCTTAAAGGGCATACTCTAAAATAAAAAGAAGTTGGCGGAATTTGCTACTATTGCCCTTACGGAGGAATGTAGTGCTATCCTTCAAAACAAACTCCCTCCTAAATTGAAGGACCCCGGAAGCTTCACGGTGCCATGTTCTATCCGCAAGATTGGAGAGGTAAGATCCCTTTGTGATCTTGGTGCTAGTATCAACCTCATGCCCCATTCTTTATTTAAAAAGCTTGGTGTGGGGGGCTCCAATCAACTACAAAGCTCTACAACTAGCAGATAGATCAATCCGCTACCCTATTGAAGTTATGGAGGATGTGCTTGTCAAAGTTGGGAAATTCTATTTTCCTGTGGATTTTCTTATCTTAGAAATGGAGGAAATGGAGATCTCGATTATTCTTGGAAGGACATTTCTATCCACTGCAGCAGCCCTCATTGATGTCAAAAATGGAATTGTCAAATTCCGTGTTGGAGATGAAGAACAAGAATTTCATGTTTCGGACTCTTTGAAAAAACACCATGATAACCCTTCTTGTTTTAGCATTGACATTCTTGACACATTAACTCAAGAATGATTTGGGAAGATGATTCATGAAGATCCCTTGGAGACTTGCATCATGCTAGGATGCTTCAAAAAAAGAAAAAAGCCATGAACTTCTTGAAGAAGTTATGTACTTACAAGTCGGAGCTCCTTTCAAACATTTCTGACAAAAATTTGAAGATCTTGGAACAAGTAAGTCCACATTAAAACCATTTATTGAAGCAAGATAACAGGAGCAAATCTCTATATCAAAGAAAAAGAGAAGAAAAGCAGAGCAGTTCTTCGTAAGATCAGAAAAATCGCAGACAGATTCAATCCGTTTCACGCCTCGGCTCTGATACCAATTGTTAATCCCAGTACTAACATTCAACAATCATAACAGTGAAAAGAAAAAGAAGATTGAAAGATAGCAGATGAAAACCAAATTTCGTGTACCGTATGAACGCCGCTGCTCTCCCTCAGAGAAGGAGAGCAGCGGAAACCCTACTCTCTCTATATCTCGCCTCTGTGTCTCTAAAGCCTCAATCGATTGGATTGGGGGTCCCGTAAGTTAGCCTCCTTTTATAGGAGAAGTTGGCCAACTTACGGGTTACAAGGAACTTCATTAAATGGTTTTAGAGATTTGGTGGAACTTCAATAAATGGTTTTAATGTGGACTTACTTGTTCCAAGATCTTCAAATTTTTGTCAGAAATGTTTGAAAGGAGCTCCGACTTGTAAGTACATAACTTCTTCAAGAAGTTCATGGCTTTTTTCTTTTTCGAAGCATCCTAGCATGATGCAAGTCTCCAACCATTTACAAGTCCACATTAAAACCATTCATTACAAGAACTGCTCTGCTTTTCTTTGAAGGCAACACCGGACTTCATCCAAGCTGTAGTCAAGTCTTGGTTCAACTTGCTGGTCCCGTTGGCATATTTCTGAGCTATTAGACTTGTTAGGCAAAAGAATATATTATTGGATCAGTGATGAATGTTGTTACTGTCTCAGTGGCTCCATGTGTTATTAGGAATCACTTGATAACATTCATTATTTCTGTAGTAAGAGTTTTGAAGTAATTTGCTCTCTGCCTCTGCGTAACTCCCACATCCCACTTTACATTTTATTTAAACCTACAAAGACTAAAAACAAAATTTGATTATAAAAAATGGACAGATAGTTTACCAGAGTCTTTTTGTACCTTTGTCCCTTCTTTTAAGGTCAGCTTTTGGAATGAAAAGTGGCAAGGCAAGTGACACTATTATATATATGCATGCTAAATTCATTTTTCTATGTGACTAGTTGGGGTCATGGCTCATAGACTATTAAGAGATGCTGAAGCTGATGGATGGGAACGATCTGACTTTCCAATTATATGCGAGTCGTGCCTTGGTGATAGTCCATACGTTAGATTGTACTCATTCCAATTACCAGACTCTTAAGAGCCCGGTATTGTTATTTATTGTCACTACCTCCCCGTGTCAGGATTGGGTAATTTGCGCGCCTGCTGCCTTCCTTGGATGTGGTAGCCGTTTCTCAGGCTCCCTCTCCGGAATCGAACCCTAATTCTCCGTCACCCGTCACCACCATGGTAGGCCACTATCCTACCATCAGAAGTTGATAGGGCAGAAATTTGAATGATGCGTCGTCGCATGGTAACTCTCAGGCCTACTTTTTATGTTTTTGGAGGGGGTGGTTGTGTATGTATTACTAAAGTAGTTAGCCTTTTGTTTCATTCCTTTTCTTTCAATGTGCAATCTGTTTTCTTTCTGCTTCACTGACTCTGTTTGAAGTAAAGGTTTTTTTTTACCTTCTAGTTATCTGCCCAAGGGGTTTGAGCTTTAGCTTAACGATTATAAGTACAAAATGTCATGCTGACTTTCTTTGAAGTGTAATTGCAACTTTGTGATGTTGGCTTTAACCTTAATTTGATTGTTCGTAGATGAGCTATATACATGTCCGGTAATCTACATTGTTTATTAGTGTCTTTAGTTTTGAACAGTTTTATTAAATGCCTATGCATGTTTGGCATCCTTTTAAATCGATACCATTGTTTACTAAGGTTCTATGACAATTGGCAAACTCAGAAAGTACACCAAAGTTATGAAGGCTAAGTTGGAATTCCTGCTGTTGCACATTTTGCCTTGTACTCTATACAAACTGAATTTCTTATGTGAAATATTCTGCCAGTATGTATTTTGACTTTTAAGTTCGATATGAATTTTGTTGCTGTATGTGTTGATGGAAGCTTGGAACCTTAAACTGTACGTTATGTATGGTGCAACCATGCTCTTTGTGATAATTTAGGATGGGGATGGAACCTTAACATTTCTTATGTTTGGTTCTTCACAATAAGAAAAACGGAATTATTAGTTTGTACTTTTGTAGTCCCAAGTGAACACATCAAATATGGAGGGTATATAATACCTCCTCCTTCTCCACAGTCTTATCAGCAGTACCCTCCTCCTCCTCCTCCTCATCAAGCTACAATGCCACCTCCTCCACCTCCCAGTGGCGGGCAAGCGCCATACCAGCAACAGTCACAGCCAGGACCAGGCCAACACCCACCGGTTATGCAGCAAGAACCTGGGCAGCAGTCTTGATCTTGGCATTATTGTTATGTTTGTGTGAAGGAATCTGTAACAGAAAATGCTATTACTCTTTTCAAAAGACAATCGTCATCTTTCTACATGGTGTAATTAATTTTTTCCCAGTGAACTCATATTTGAGATGATTCTATAAAGATGCTTCAGATTGTGCAGATGAATTATTTCTTCAAACTGTGGGGAGTGGTGTGCAAGCTTTTTCTTATTCTCTAAATTTGGATGGACATGTTCGACTAGATGAAGTGCAGGCTGGAATTAAGGAAACCCTAGTCTTTGTGAACTAGACTAGTAGTGTGTTTAAACTAGATGAGGTTTCGCTTTTGAACCCTAGTCTTTCAAGTGCTTTATTGACCCCCTTCATGTTAACAAGTTACTCCCAAAATTATCTTCAAACTTTCCTTTTTCGTCCGTCCCAAAATTATCTCTTCTTCCCCCTTTTAGCAAAAAAATTGTGATTCACAACCATTCTTACACATTCTTACACATTTCTCTCTCCTCTGCACAACTCTCCACCACACAAATCTCACTATCTTAATAAATGTGCCCAGCCGAAAAGGGAGAAAGATTAGGGACGGAGGGACTATTATCATTGTTTCCTTCGTTGGCTTTTTAAATTCTCAGTCTTTTATGTTTTCAAATTGGTCCCATTAAGTAAATTGTAATATAAAATATTTTAGTGGAGTTTACAGTTATAATGCCAACCTGATCGATTTGTTTGTTCTATTATAATCAAATCATATTATCATCGGAATAGGCCATTGAGATCAATTTCACGTGTAATTGTCGATAGGAATGTGTAAGGACGCGTTTACTTCCTTGCTAAAGTCACAGTTAGGTTGGTAAAACATGTGAAGTAAACACGCAACTTGCTTAAAACGATGCTTACTAACCGAAAGAGGTGCTTAAAGTGCCGCTTACTAAGCATATCACCCCATGTATTAATTAAGCGGCACTTTAAGCTTTTTCAGTTTCCGAATTTACCATTACCTTAACCTCTTACCCTTACCCCCTATTTGCTACCCCACTACCCCGCACTACCCTACCTTACCCCGACCCTAACCTTGACATGCCATACCCCACCCCCACCTTACCCCTACCCTCCACCACCTGCCCTACCCCACCCCCACCCTTGACCCGACCATACCCCACCCCTACCTTACCCCCACCCGGACCCTACCCTCCACCTCCTGCCCTACCCCACCCCAATACCCTACCCCCTACCACCTTCCCCTACCTTGACCTGACCTCGACCCCACCCCAACCCCCGCTCACTTCCCTACCCCTTTACCCCCTATGCCCCTACCTCGACCCACCCCTACCATACCCTACCCCTACCCACTTGTACCCCTTACCTCGACACTACCCTTTTACCCCTACCACCTGCCCCTACCTCGACCCACCCCCAACCCCCCACTAGTACTCCTTACCTTTATCCTACCCCGACCCTACCCTTTTACCGCTTACCACCTGCCCCTACCTCGACCCCACCCCAATCCCGACTCCTCCCCCACCACCTTAACCAACCCCTACTCTGACCCTACCCTACCCTACCTTCTACCCCCTACCACCTTCCTTTACCTTGACCCTACCCCCACCCTACCCCCACTTGTACCCTTTACCTTGACCCTACCCTTTTACCTCTACCACTTGCCCCTACCTCGACCCCCCACTAGTACTCCTTACCTTTATCCTACCCCGACCCTACCCTTTTACCGCTTACCACTTGCTCCTGCTTCGACCCCACCCCAATCCCGACCCCTCCCCCACTACCTTAGTCAACCCCTACCTTACCACCCCACCCCATCCCCTTACCCCCTACCCAACCCTACCCTCCACCACCTGCCTTACCCACCCCCACCCTTACCTTACCCCTTTACTCCCTACCACCTTCCCTTACCTTGACCCGACCCCGACCCTACCCCCACCTTACCCCTACCCCCACTTGTACCCCTTACCTCGACCCTACCCTTTTACCCCTACCACATATCCCTACCTCGACCCCACCTCGACCCCGACCCCACCCACTTCCATTACCATACCCCGACCCCTACCCCTTTACCCCATATCACCTGCCCCTACCTTGACCCAACCCCTACAAATAGGGTGGGGGTTGGTATGAGTGTGAATAGGGGTGGTGGAGGGTAAGGTCGTGGTAAGGGTAGGGGTAGGGAAGGGGGTGAGGGTCAAGGGTGTGGATTTGGGGGTAGAGTGAGACGTGGAGGTATAGGGTGTGGAATTGGGGGTAAGTATTATATTTTATACTTGTGTTCATTAATGTTTGTGTGTATATATATCTATAGGGTTATTTTGGTCATTTTAATGTTAAACGGTGTTTTAAATCCTTTGAAGTAAACATGAGCTTACAACACTGCTTATTTTATGCGTCACTTATTAACGCGAGTTTTAATAAGCACTGTTTACTAACCCGTGAAATAAATGTGTCCTAAATGATTAGGTCTCGAGGAAAAAATCTTGCCAACGTGAGTGTGAAACAGAGAAACAAAAAAATCTTGCCAATGCTAAGGAGTAAGGCCCAATAGAAATTAATTGAATGTTAAGGGCACAATAATATCTGGGTCTAGATTAAATCATTCCAATAAAAAACAAATGGAAAATTATGAAAGTTTGCAATTCTCATAGCAACTTCTTCAAATAGCAAAAAATCATTTTTTTAAGGAAAAATTGAAAATAATGATCCCAACTATTGCCGGTCCGCTAACAATAATCCCAACTATTGATTATTTTTGTATGATCCCAACTATATAGATCGTCCGCCAATAATGGTCCATGACTAGATACTACCTCATATAACAAGTGAATTTTAAAGAGAATCAAACGTAAAAATTAAAAGTTGGGATTATTTATAGGGATTACTTGGTATATCTCTTCTTATCCGCTTTAGAATTTATTTGTAGCCGGCACATCGGACCATTATTGACGGAAGGTACATAAAGTTGGGATTATTCTGAAATAATCGATAGTTGGGATTATTATGAACGGACCGTCAATAGTTGAGATTATTATTATCAATTTTTCCTTTTTTAAAAGATGGATGAAAGAGACAAAATTTGAGGCAAATGCAAGTTGTACGGGGAGTAGTGTTTCGAGTGGCGGACAGGTGAATAGCCGGTAAGGACTTGTCCTTGTGAGGGTAAAATAGGGAAAGCACAAAAAAGCTTATGGGTGAGGATATTTTTAATTGGATCATTTTCACTCTCACACCAGACATAAACAGATCAAATCAGACTAGACCAGATAATACTTAAATAGACCAGACTTCCATAGTTATAAAATACACTGAGGTCATACATTCACCAGACCAGATTTAAATAGACTAGACCGGATCAGATCAGCAAATTTGAGTACAAATAAAAACATCTAGAAAGAGTTCTTGTTTTTTTAAAATGGGTATGCATTTTTACCTTAGAGACTGTTACCAATTAACATCAAGGGGTTACCATCTAACAACAAGAACCATGGATGTAGTGGTATGTGAACTTTATTTATTAAATGATTTTCATCAGTCATATAAATCATAGATTTACATCTCATAGTAAATAATATTTCATCCGCCCCCTATCTTTTTCAGTTTGTCTCATTTCACCGATTTTATTTGTTCCAGTAAATTTGTGTATGTCATATTTAGTAATATTAGAATGATTATAAACTTATAATTAACTACTACTTTTCACATTTACTAATGACGTATAACTAAGAAATGTGACCATATTAAGAACTATTCAATCGGAAAATACACGTTCTACCAAAAAGCATACTAGAAAAGATGTTGATGCCAAGTTTTACGTGGGCAAGTATATTTTCTAGTTGAAAGATCGTAACGTGGATAATTCTATTAGTTAAAGAAATTGTACAAAATGGGACTAAAACATTGGCAAAACTCCAAAATAGGAGTATAAGTTTATTTATCCCTAAATAGGACTCCAGATTACATTTTTGCCCTTCTCCTATTTAAATCCAACATCACCGTCTCTTACATCGATTTGCATCTCCCCGGTTTAGGAGCTGTTGTCCAGCTCCTTCCTCATCAGCGACAACCATCGCCGCTGCCGTTGCTCGTCGGTACCCGCATCCATAGCAACCGCCAAACTTCTCCATCTCCGACAGCCTTCTGCAATTTTTCTCATGGAATCAAGTAATTTCTTCTTCTCCTTCTATCTTCTCTTCCCATCTTTTCTCCTCTCTTCTTTCTCTTCCACTTCCTTCTTGGTCGTGCTCTGTTTTTGTCCCTTGGGATTCAATTAGATCTGATAAATTTTGTCCCTTGGGATGGCAATTGAATAAGGTTAGAGGGGACGGGAATTGAACAAGTTTTGAGCAACGAGTGTTATAAAAAAATTATTGGATTTTTAATTTATTTTATTATTTTTGAATTTGAAAATTTCATAACTATTTAAAATTGAATTAAAAAAAGGTCACAAATATATTAAACTGACAAGATCACCTTGAAATAAAAATATATGAAATGTCATGTTTTTTGCCCGTTTGACAAAATAGTGTCATTTTTATGCTAGTCACTTTATAAAGATGTAATTTTATTACTCAAATGAAGAGCTAGATTTACAAACAGGACAAGTAATAGGATATATCTCAACTTGAATTTCTTCTTATCACTTTTGATTAATTTGATCCTCAAAATGTCCTAACTAATGATTCTAAAAAAATGACACTTTTTTTGAAAAATGTCTCTTTTATGTCATTACAGTATTTAAAATTGTCATATTGAGAATGCCATGATTCTATACGAAATTGTCATTATTGTGTCATTATGCATATCAAGTGGCATTCTCGCATATCAAGTGGCATTCTCGATGGAGGTTGCAGGGACTTGTCGGAGAACGGTGGCTTCGTCGGAGGATGGTGGCGGCGAACTCAGCGGAGGTGGCGAACTTGCTGGAGGATACCCAGTTGCGACACTGGAAGATGTTGCCGCACATGTTTGGGTGATGGCTGCGGCAAGGATGGGATGCGCATAAAATGTTACGGCGGTTTCATTAAGGCTATTCATGTCCAAACACAAATTTTTAGTCTTATTTAGGAAAATTAAAACAATAGGTCCTGTTTTTGCAATTGTCTCATCTTTTAGTCCTATTTTAGAAATTCTCTCATTAGTTAATTGCACAAATTTACAAGTGGGTAAAGTTAAAAGATTAAAAACAAATTCAATTAAAAGTAATGAGACTAAGAGCACGTTCGACTACTGCAATTTTTGACTTGTCAGTCTTATTGGACAATTTCCTTATCAAACACGTAAGTTTTAATTTTTAAGTGTTCGATTGTTTGATAATCAAAATAAGTAAAACTTGAGTTACTATTTTGGTCGAATTGGCTGAAGTTACTACATGGTATTAAATCACTGTTTTCTTTATTTTCATGTTTTTTTATTTTATGAATAAAATATACTACGCATTTTAAATATAATTTTTTTCATATCCCATATATTTAGTCAACTCAGACGCTTTAGGTAAAACTTCATCAATTTCAATATAATCAATTCATTTCAATATTACGAAGTATGCTCAAAATCGGTTATTTTATTTATACCTAAATTAGAAGCTATTGAAACATCTTTAAAAGATAAGATTGAGATAAGATTTTTTCAAATGCATATGAGGGAGGTTAATTATACTACCTCCGTCTTGGTGGACTTTGACAAGTGCAAAGTAAGTGAGAAATAAGAATAATAAATATTGTGTGGTTGAAATTTGTGCATAGAAGAGAGAAATGTGCAAAATCCAAAAATAGTTGCTTTAATATGAAAGTGACAATTTTTTTGAGACAATCAATAAAGGACGGCAAACAAAGTACGATGAGATGGAGAGAGTACTAAATTAGAAGTCTATAACAATTTTGGGGCTGCCCTAATCTAGGGGTGACAACGGGTCGGATTTATACCGGGTGAAGGCTCATCCGTCGTCCACCCGTTAATTTTTCATAGTCCACTCACCCGTCCATCATCCATTAAAATTTGCATCCACATCCAACCCATCCATCATGAACGGGTTATCGGGTGGATCAGGTGAGTAACGGGTGAATACAAAAGGTCAAGCTTGAAAGACAAAATAAATAAATTACAAAGAGAAATCATGACAAAAATTAAAAATTCATTGAAAAAATAACTACAAAAACTTGACCAATTAAGTACGTAGTATATATTACAATCATTAATTCACTGATGATGATAAATAAAGAACTAATTGTCAAACAAAATAGATAAAAAAGTTCTTCAAGTTGTCAATTTTACATTTCTGCATCAATACAAAACTATTTTTGCAGTTCAACTGGATTAGGGCTGAGCTCCTATCTTAGTCGCTACAATGCTACTCTGTAGTTACGTAGTACTCCCTCCGTCCCTTAAACCTTTGTTATCTTTCCTTTTTTGGATGTCCCAAAAAACTTTGTCACTTTTTCTTTTAATAAATTATTTCGTGGTTTCTGTTATTTTTTCTCTCCTTTGCACAAATCTCAGTCACACAGTTTTTACTTTATTATTCTTCGTGCCAATCAACTTTGGCAAAGTTTTAAGGGACGGAGGTAGTATCTATTAATATATTAATATTAATTAATTATTATTAATAATATATATTATTAAATAGATATTTTAATATATGTATATATATTTATATGCGGGTCAGCGAGTGTGGGTGGATAGAGCGGGTGACGGGTCAGGTGATGGGTTGGATGAGTGTTCATCCACGCCCGATCCAACTCGTCTTTCAATCCCCCCGTCATCCATTTTCATCCATATTTCTTCGGGTTTTCGTCCATATTTTCGGTTCGAGTTGATCGGGTATCCGCGGGCCGAAGTGATATTGTCACCCCTAACCTAATCGGTAATTACAAGCGTAATCTGAGTACTAGATTTATTTTAGTCAGTCGTATCAGGGATTCGATGATCCCGAATTACATTGCGATTTATAGGTTATAGAGGCCTTCTCGTTCATAACATACGCTTTGATGATTGGATTTTGGTTTCCCTCCCGGGAATCGGAATCTCACCCTGAAAAGGCGTCTTTGATTTAATCTTAGTGACCAAAGATGAAGAAGCGCAAGCGGGTAAGTAAGAAAGGGAAAGGCAAAAAGAAACCTAAAGTAATGGAAATAAATGAGGATGTAAATACTCAGAATGATGATTCAGTTGTGGAAGAGGAGGAAGAGGCAGAGAGTAGTGATGGCGGTGGCTCAGATTCTGGAGGAGGAGGAGAGGATGCAGAAGCACCAGCATCTACCGTGGCGGTGACCACCGATCAAGCCCCTCCAAAACAACCTGCAACAACAAGCGCTGGCGGGTTCAGTGATAGCACTGCTATGAAAGCAGTTTATAGGCGTGTCAAAGTCAAGATCAAGACTTCTAGATCATTACTGCTTGACGCTTCTCCAGAAACACAAACCCAAGCCGAAAAAAGTAGCCAACAATCAGGTTTGGAGAAACAAGAAGGCGTTTCTAGTGAAAAAATTGAAGAGGATAGTGCTGCCAACTCATTGTCAGAGGCAAATAATAATGTCAGTCCATCTGTAGGAGGAGACTTACTTAAAAAGTCTACGGGAATCAAAATCAAGTCAAAGAGCTTCACTTCAAACTTTAGCCCGTGCATTAACACTGAAACACTGAATGGGGAGAAGACACCTAAGAAAGAGCCCTCTTCAGTTGCCAAGGGTTCTTCTAGATATAATAAGAAAGAATTAGATGCTTCATTGGAGGTATGCCTGGCAAAAGGTTTTCTCTTTAACATCACATTAATTCTGCTTTGTTATTCATACCCAAAGTTGTGTTTTTACATATTTAGGTTATAAAGAAAGTGATGAAAATGGATGCAGCAGAGCCCTTCAATACACCAGTTGATCCTATTGCTCTTGGAATTCCGGTAAGTGTAATTATTCCACTGCGAGCCTGCAACCCCTCGTATAATAATAATCAGAATATTAATCATCTTGTAGCTGTTAGTAAATATCTCGTTTTACCATAGAGGATTACTTTGTGAGCGCAATAGTTCTTTGTTAAGTGATATTAGTGGTTACCAAGGGTTTGGGGTTTTTTGATAGCTGTTGCACGGTCTTGCAATAAATGATGTTGCTTATGGTAGTACTCCGAACATATTTGGATATTTCTTTGTTGTTTTTCTTCTTCACTGTTTGTATAAAAGTACTTACTGGCTTTACTGCTTAGTGTGAGTACATTGCTTGCAATATTTTATATGGTTTTATGAAGCATGAAAAACAAAGCAAAGGTTCAATTTTTCTTTCTTTATAGGTTTTTATAGAATTTTACCTAGATCTTTCTATGTAATTCTCACTCTGCATAGCCTCCTCATCTCCTATCATCTCTTTGTACTTCTCAATATTTTTAAAGGGCACTGAGGCAGTTGGCCACTGCCTCAGGAGGCGTAAGCTTTGAAGCATAACGAGGTGTAAGCCTCAAATTTAAATGTAAAAACTATGGAAAAATAAATAGGGTAGGATAGATAATTCATAATAGTAGTTCAAATGATAAAACCACAGAGAGTTGTTGAAAAACAAAATCTGAAGTCAATGAAACTTAAACGGATAAATAATCAAGTCAAAAGAACATAATAGGCTTATGGATTTGAGTTTGCAAATTGGAAATATTAATCATCATAGCTAATCCTGTCATCCATTTCATCATTATCCAAATTGGTAACATCATTCCCGTTCTCATCCCTTACTCCCTTCCCATATCACCAGCCTCTTATCTTCTTCAGACCCACCAGCATGTCACACTCTTGCATACATAAAGCAATAGATAAAAGAAGGAAACAGGATTGAAAACATGAAATATAATACAGAGTATATTCAGCGATAAAAAATCATAAACCATAATACTATATATACTGTCCATCCGTCCCAATGGATTTCAGATCACAAACATAAAGTACATATTCAGTAGCTAACTATCTACTTAGTTCTAACAGAAAAAGTGCAAAGAAGAGAAATAGAGATTAGAGACAAGAGTTTAAGCTACATGCCAGCTTGTTAGGGGTTACCGTTGGCCATTGGATCACTATTGGTGATGACTGATGACTGAAGATAGATTGGTGATGACTGATGACCCGTTGGAAGACTGCTCAATCATAGAAAGATGATGGAACCTTAGTAGTTGAAAATAGGTCACATGAACAACAGAACAACGATTGGGTGTGTTTTAGTATTTAGTAGAGAAAATAAATATAAAAATAGGTCCAAGTCCCAGTAGCCATAAAAAATCAGACTTTCTAAGAGTTTAACTTTAAATATAGAATAAAGGTGGATTGTGCCTCTGTTAGCCTCTGCGCCCTACTGCCTTCTGCTCCGCACCTTATCTCCTCGTATGTTTCAAGGCACACACCTCAATTTTACAAATAAAGGCTTAAGCCTCTTAGACGCTTCATAGTCACCTCTGCGCCTCAAGGGCATACACCTCGTTTGCTTTTGAAAACTTCAGTACTTCGTACTCATACTCTTATCAAGTGCATACTCAATGTGATCAAACTATAGATATGATTATCTTTAATTCCCCCCCCTCCCCCCCCCCCCCCCCCCCCCCGTATATGCAGCAGCATGTACCTTCCTTTAATGCCTTCGAATGAAGTCCTTGTATGTGTTGATTTTTTCATGCTATCTTTCTTATCTATATATATAGTATATAACTATATACATCTAATTATGTGGAAAGAGATAGTGTGTGTGACTAGCACACACACAGACATACATATATATACACAGTACTCAATAGTTGTTGTGATTATTGTGGGAGCAGGACTATTTTGAGGTCATAGATACACCAATGGATTTTGGGACTATACGTAACAATCTTGAAAGTGGTGTGAAATACTCAAACTCGGAGGATGTCTATAAGGATGTACAATGCATATGGGATAACTGCTACAAGTACAATAATAAAGGCGATTTGGTTTTGGATCTCATGAAACGTGTGAAAAAGAACTTTTCAAAGTATTGGCTTGCATCTCCTGGATTATACAATGACTACACGCAGGGTAAACTATGCCTAGTCATTTGCCTTGTTTTTTTAAATTTTACCTTTGTCCTGAAAACAAGAATTCATGATTGTTTGTCCAAAAAAGAGAGTATGTTTGGTCCATCTTCAACCATTTAATTTTAACAAGTACAACATTCACAAATCATGAATCAAACTTGGAAGTTAGAACTTTAAAATTATATATTGGGTTATACTCCCTCTATCCCGTTAAAATTGTCTCATCTTTCCTTTTGGTCTGTCCCACTAAGATTGTCCCATACCAATTTGGTAATGTGTGTGTGTGGTTCTAAATCGTTCTTGGTAACCGCACCACCTCCTCTTGTACCAATGTTAGGGGATGGAGGTAGTATTAAATATCATATGGAATTTGTTTATTACTTAATTATCCTTTTTGGCAATTTTTGGCCACATCGCATGAGAATTTATCTTTGTTTGATCAAAATGAACTCTCTTTTGTGACAATTTTTGTGTACGCATGCCTTTTTTTGGAGGACAGAGTATGTAATTATATTTGGGCTCTAATTTAATACTTTTGCAGCAAGTCTTATTTTGGTGCTGCTATGTAGGTGTTGAGAGCAGTCAAATAAAGGATGCTACACCACCTGACAGCAGTGGGAAGGAATCACTGAAAGGTGGTTCCTCCTTGACTAATAATAAGTCAAGAAAGCTTCATGGGTGTGTTATTGTTTTTATATATATTCACTCCGCCCCTATCTTTGTCTCATTTTACTTTTTTCTTCCGTTCCACTAAACTTGTCCCGTACCATATTTGGTAATATTTGGGTGGTTGCAATTCATTCTTACACTATTCACACTTTACCAATTCAATACCAACCACACAATTCCACTTATCTTAATAATCGCACCACTCCCTCTTGTCACAATCTTAGGGAAACGGAGGTAGTATAAGTATTTTGCCATCTACTTCCATTGGTTGCTGCTCTAGTCTTAATTCACAGAAATACTGCAGACAAATATTCCCCTGATTTTAATATGGGTTGTTTTCCAGACTCAAGAAGCACAAGACTTCCTGCCTATGTGCTATATGTGTGATGATACGCCGGAGGCAAGAACGTGAGGAGAGTGCTGCTAAAATTGTTGAAGAAGAACAGATGGAAGCCGCTAGTAGTGACTGTCCAGATGAGGTGGTTAAGCCTGAGGTAGATGTCTTCTGTTTTTCCCCAAAAATCATATAATGAGATATATGTATTTAATGTATGTACTGTTTTTACAAGTTTTGACTTTTAAGCAATCTACAATTTACTTATCGAACTTTGGTGACAAAAACAGAAAACTATAATCTTTAGTTGTCTCCTCTTTTATTGCTCTGAACAAAATCATTCACTTGTATGCCATTGACTTTTGAAAATGGTTGGACTTACGACCTTATTAGAAACACGACTTACTTATTTAGCTAAAAATTGACGTAATCATTACGCTCTAATAAATGATTCATTCACACGAAAACTTCTGCTGTGGTGTCTATTCAGACAATTTTGCAAACCCTGGAATAGAATTTTGTTAGTAAGTATCATTAGCCATTCATAACTCAAGAATAATCTTAAATTGGTTATTTACCCAATTTAAACTGTTTGTTCAGCAGACACAATAACATGCCTCTTAGGATGTTTTTACTTGGACTAGTTTCAGTCCCAGATTAGACCTACTAGACTTAAACGGACTAGACTAGACTACATATCACACCAGAAAATTTCAGTCAAATTTAAAACATCCTTACTGAAAGATAACTTATTCCAGATAATCATCTTGATCCAAATGGAAAACGTAAACAGCCCTTTGCAATAGTATGGCCTATGCGTCTTTATCCACAACTTGTATTTTAATATTCTTTAATTTAATGCTAGTTTAAATGTTTGTTGCTTTTTATGAAGGAAACTACCCCTGCAGGAAGTGTGGGTGGTGAGTGTGCATCACCGAATATGGAAAGTTCCTCCCCCCCTGAAGTAGACATGGACTCCAGTCAGCAAGAGAAAGTAGGAGAGGAGGCAAAGCTAGCGGCAGCAAGTGCTAGTGAAGAGGAAAAGCCAGACGGCGAAAGAGGAACTCTAGGAAAAAAGGAGAGTCAAATTTCTGCACTCATGGAGTTAGGTGGTGGTCCTTCTAGCAGATCTGTAGATGACGACCATCCTATCCATCAAAAGCGAGCTGCAGAGTGTGGCAATCATACACTGAATCACAGTGATAAAGAAACATTGCAGATCGGTGGTGAGACTGAACAGCAGCAGAAAGCCAAGGTAATTTCAAAATGCCTTCAAGGACTTCTCTCTCGGTATGTACAAATTCCACCAGAAAAGTCTGGGATTAGGTGTGGCTGCCATGAATATTTCTGCCCGAAACAGTACATTCCGGCAATAAAGTTCTTATTGTGGTCAAAATTTTAGTTAGAGAACAAAATCTGCTAGTAAAACTACAAGACTAGTAATGGACTCATGGAGAATACGGGGATAAATTAACAATTTTCTCTAATTTTGCTAAATGATGGGTTTGTAGGCATCCGTTGAGTTTGGATGACTGCGGTGACGTTTAGCTGTTTTGTAACTTGCATCTTTTATCTTGTCGTTTGGCATATTAATTTAATACACTAATGGTGGGCCATGCAGGAGAAGAAGCTTGACAAGTATCAGAAAGCTAAGATGTTGGAGAAGCTGCGCTACCTAGATAACCCCGGGATTCTTGGGTTGTGCAGTACTCTGTTTGCCGCCAACCATAACAACAGATCTGTGTGGAACGGGCCCCATTCTCTATTTTTTCATCAAAATGAGCCGTCGACGTCTTCAACTCACATCAAGAAGAGGAGTTCCATTCGAGATGCTGTTTCTCAGCTAATGCAGCGGCAGGGGAAGTTATTAGAGTGAGTCTATAACCAAATGATGATTAAGATAATATCCTCCTATTAATGTAGCACCAGTTCAAAATTCTATTTGTTGTCTTGCTAAACTTAGCTGCTGCTGCTTCTACTATCTCAATATCCCATGTTTGTGAATTGTGATATTTACCTTCCCAATGTAAATATGAAACCAGCTTAATTCTTTGTGTAGGTATTTTTATGCGAAGCATTAATTTACCATATTTTTTGTCCTTTTTCAAATAGTGGTGTACTCATATTCGAACTATTTCATTCATGTTTATTTCTCCAACTTTAAAAGCTCTTCAAGAACAAAAGCCATGGACCATTGTGTTTGGCTGCGTTTCCGTTAATGAACAAATACATTTTGATTTAACAGACTTGCAGTTATTAAGTCAACAAATATACCAAGTTACCAACTAACAAATTCAATGCCTTCCCAAGCTATGAAGTATTCATCAAACTATCAAAATATGATATTGGCGCATAACAACAATTTAGGTATGATGATATTATACGGGTTTGTTTGGGTGATCCGTGCATTTGAAGCTCAACTGGCATGTAATATTAGGGGTGGACTCGATCCCAGACCCACGGGTCCCAATCATTGGTAGTAGGGGTGGATTCGGTTCGGGCCACTCGGCTCGTGACCCGGCCCGGCCTGGTACTGTGCGGGCCCGGGACCGGCCCGGTTGGGCGTTCCGGGACCGGGTATGGACCCGAACCGGTGGGAATGGGCGGGGCGGGCTCGGTGCTGGATTAATGTGACCCGGCCGGGTCGGGCCCGGGCCCGGGTTCGGTCTTAAGATTTAAAAAAAAAAAATTGGTTCTTGGGCTACTAGCCGTTGGGGGTGGGGCTGGGGACAACCCAAACGGCTATATAGCCGTTGGGTGGGGTAAAGGGGGGGTCCGGGGGGGTTGGGTGGTGGGGGGTGGTGGTGGTGGGGGTAAAAAAACCTATAAATACTCCTAATCTTAAACATTTTTTCATCTCTTCTCCAATTTTTCCTAAATCCTATTCTTAACTCTCTACTCTCTAATTCTCTTATTCTCCAATATATTATATTTATTATTTATATATCTACTTTATAGTTTATACTTAAGAAGTTAAGATGGAAAATCAAGATGCCATTATACGGTATAATTTTGATAAGCAGAAGGACCCGAAGACCGGGATGTGGTACACAATTTGCAAATGGTGCGAGAAAAAATGTAGCATGGGGGTTTCAGGCGGATTCGGGATGGCAATCAAGCATATGAAGTCATGTGACAAGCCAAAGGATCGGGAGGTGCGGGAAGTTCCGATTGATTACAATTTTCAAAATGTTTCTCTTAAAGTTTGTTTTAATTTTCAAATGTAGTTCCTATTTCATTTCAAATAAATGCAATTGAAGTTTGTTTTTAATACTCGTATAAAACTATAAACTATAAAATATAAATTATAAAAAAAATTAACCGGCCCGGCCCGAACCGGACCCGACCCGTGACCCGGGCGGGTGGCCCGGCCCGAACTGGACCCGTCCAACCCTCGGGCCGGTCCCGGGCCCATGTCATACAACCCGGCGGCCCGACCGGGCCCGACCCGGCCCGAGTCCATCAATAATTGGTAGCCAAAGCTCGGGTCTGATCTGTTAAATCCGGGTCTGGGCCGGTTCCAAATAACTGGGTGGTTTGGACCCGGTTCCATTCTTTTGTTTTCTTTCATTTTCCCGTTTCCAAGCAAAAAATTTACTTAAAAGTATTAATTTGAGGTCGAACGAAGGTTGCTCTTATAGCCGATAGACTAAAAACCCAACATAAATTGCAGGGATGAAAAATTAAAAATGATTTTGCAAGGATGTAAAAAAAAGTACTATACTTGCAGGGACTAAAAATATACTCAAGCCTTGAGTTTATATGATGTAACTTTTACTAAACACACACACACACACACACACACACACACACACATAGTAACTGTAAAAAAATGAAAAATTGGATCAGATGAAAAATTGCAAGTAAAATTAAAATAAAGGTAAGGTATAACAATAAACTTTACGGACATTAATGGTTGTGGTTTGTAATTATGCAAACCATTATTTTAGTTCTGCTTATTTTACCTGCATGTTTCTTATTCACTTCTTAAGAGAGTAATTTGTTTTTAGTGAATTTATTTGGTTTACAGATTCACCATGACATGATTTCCCCTCCGTCTCATTATATATCCCTTGACCGAGGAATTAGAGTGTTCCTTGAAATGAATAATAAGGGATGGAAATGTTATACGAATATACGATCACATGTTGTGAAATGAAGAAGAAAGAAGTGGATGGCAATTGGAGACCTGTTTCAAATGAGGAATTTGATTTTCCATTAACTATTCCAGAATTGGCTATTCTTCATATTGTTGTGAATGAATGTGAAAGTGTCTGGAGAGGATGGTTTTGGTGGGCAGACATATCTGGCCGTATCTGAGTTACGGAGAGGGATTACAGCAGTTTCATTACAGACGGTGACAGGGTGAACTTATTCTCAAGTGATTGCATATAAAAATGATAAATAAATGGGTAACAATGCAAAATGGTTAATGGCCGTGTCCATTTTTTAAAGTTTCTTTCAACTTCATTAAAATTTAAAATGCTTTTCTAGCTTGGGGTCATGCTTACTTTTATTTCATAATAATTTCTCTCTTTTTGACTTTTCTATATAGAGGTTTAATCATTTTTTACTTCAACATGTACATGAATAGTTAGCTGGTCCGATTTATTCAATTTTAGTTTTTTTCTTTGTTTATGGTGAGGTGGGGAAAAAATACTCATAATTGTAATCGAGTTTTAGATTCTACCTTATTATCATGAGTGTCTTACCTCAATAACTCTCAATGGCTATGAGATTTTATTCAAGCTTCATCTTATGCAGTTTAATTTTTTCCCTTTAGACTCGTGGCTATCTTTTCGAGATTCCTACATGTTTTGAGCTTCAACATATTATATTGCATTGAGCCACATGCGATTTGTTTGTATTGATTATTAGTGATGTAAATGATTTCAGGTCTTAACATGAATGGTTGCAGGCTTGCAGCACTATACTCTATAGCTATTGTTTTGTTATCCTATTAATTGTAATAATAAGAACTAAAAGGTTTCTTGATTTGTCATGAAAAAGTTTCTTAATGGAACCTCTTTGAAGCCCAGGATATAATTAGAGAGGGGTATCTGTGGCGTGTGGAAAGTGACAAATCTATTCGGGTCTGGGAAGACCCTTGGTTACCTGATGACACTAATCGTAAAATTACTTCATTTGTTTTAACAGGTTTGGAAGATATTAAGGTGACAGGTCTGTTCTCTCAGCTTGGGACAGTCTTGGAAGAGGACATTTTGGCCGATCTCATCAACAACAGGGACATGAGGTTAATCAGACAGATCCCTTTGAATTTTAGGTCAATTTCGGATAGGATTGTTTGGAGATGGGAGTTAGATGGCAAATTTTCTGTCCCCAGTTGCTATAGAAAATTGGTAGGTGAAGAAGAACCACTTTACTGGAGGGGTTGGAGGGTTATGTGGAATTGGGATGTAGCGTCCAAGACGAAAACTCTTTTGTGGCAGATTTGTAACGATTGATTGCTGACTAGGGGGAATTTGAGGAAGTGAAGAGTGGACTGTTTTGGGCTGTGCGAGGGGGGGGGGGGGGGGGATTTGTCTTGCATTTGTTCGTGGAATGTCCAGTGGCAAGATATGCTTGGCGTTCTGTTGGTTGATCGGTGTCTGATACTCCATTTAGCTCTTTTCTGGAATGGTTACATAATGTGTTTCAAACCAAGAGAGAAGAGGAGTTGATGGCCGCTGCCTTGGGCTGTTGCGGATTATGGACAGAGCGTAACAAGAGGATATGTCAACATGTTTCCTTTGCTCCTAATCAATTCATGAGTCAGGCCAAAGCTTTTATTGAAGGTTGGAGGTCGGCAGTTCTATATTTATGTAAATTTATTTTGAAGTTGGTGTATGGCTCAGACACTACTCTATGATTTCATGTTTTTAAGTTCAGCTGTAAGATTTTATAAAAGGTGTTTTTAATCGGGAGAAGTTCTATCATATACAATATTCAGTTAACACTGAATATTAGAAACTACTCTTGATGAAGAGTGTCTGGGTGGTTCCATTGCTAAATTCAATGGAAGCAGGGAACATGTAATTCTATATTAGAAAAATAAATTTATTCAATAGTCCGTTTTTTCTGTTGAAAAGGTTTTCAATGAAGTTCTGTGATTGATAAAAAAATTAGAAAAGTAGTTGTCGAGGTTAAGTCCCGCAGATCGGAAAGCCCAACACGAACTTTGGATATTTCAGAAAATGGTCACGATTATTGACCTTTGCTCTCCCATGCGACACGGGTTCTTTCAAATAGTCCGGGTGACGTGTCTTTTTCTGATTGGTTATTGATTCGACGCCTGTCAGGCTATAAATAGGCCTTGAATTCCTTGGATATTGGTTTCACATTCTCATTTCCTTCGAGCCTTTGTTCTGCCTTCTCTTCAGATCCTTCAGGCTTTTTTGTGTTCAGGTATTCCCCGTTCTTTAATTTTTTCCTCCACTCCTTTTGCCTCGATCGATATGTGTCCTCGATCCTGCTCCTCTGATTCGGGATGGATTCCCAAGGGGAAAATCAAGATGCCGCCGTAGTGGACGCCATACGTGTCCCTTTTGCTGAAGGCACTAACGAGGCGGTGGAAGAAATATAGCGGAGGCGGAGGATTCTTCCGCCGGTTCTTCTTCTTCCGATGATGATTCCGATGATGCGAAGTCTGGTGATGAACTTGCTTCCATGGTGGCTGGACCCCCGGGCGATGTTCCTCGTTACAAAATTGACCTAAGGCTGATTAGGGAAAGGCGGCAGAAGCTAACTTCTCACAATAAGGCCCAAATTCTGGCCCTAATTCCAGACCCAGTAAATTTCCGTTTGCGGGTTGGGCTTCACCCACTGTTCTAAAAATCGGCCTAGGCGGACCGATTAATCGGCCTAGGCGGCCTAGTCGGCCCTAACTGTAGAGGCCTAGTCGGCCTAGTCGGTCGAAAAATTGGCCTAGTCGGCCAAAAAATCAGTCTACTCGGCCGCCTAGGCGCTAGGCGCCTCTCAACCGCCTGACTAGCGCCTAGCGAGTTTTAGAACAATGGCTTCACCCAATGCGCCATCTCCCTGGGATGGTCGTAGTCCACCTAGATTCGGTTAAGGCTGAGCTTAGATTCCCATTGCATCCCTTTTTTGTTTCTTTTTTAAATTTCTATGAAATCGTACCAGCCCAAGTCATGCCGAACTCCTATCGGGTGATGGCTGGCTTTATATGTCGTTGTGTAGATGTTAAGGTTACACCTAATTTAAATTTATTCCACCAATTTTTCAAAGTAGCCCCCAGCAGACCCATGGCTACTTAGCTGCCACTGCCCGAACGGGTCATATACTTTTTAAGGGTAATCTAACCTCAATCAAGGGGTGGAAAGATCGGTTCTTCTTCGTTTCCGTCCCAGACGGTCTGATTCCAAACAAGTGGAATGCCTTTCCTCGTAAATCATCGGATCCGATTCTTACTGAGACGATTTGCAAGGACGTTTTTGAAGTGGAGGAAGGCAAAACCTGCAATATTCTAGCATATCTGACGCCCGATCAACTTATCAAGGTCGGGATAGGTACTGCCTGCACTCTTGGGTCTACTTGTCTAAGAACCACAAATTCCATGGGTCGGGCGGTCCTTCCCGTGCGAGAAACATTCTGATCCCTTTTTTTCCCACGTGATAAGACCGCTCGATACTAACACTTTCCTTTGTCATTTTTCAGCTCCCAATCCAGACGCTACTATGGACGATAATCGGGTTCTCGTTGCCGGTGGAGTGGGAAAGAGGAAGAAAGCAAAGAAGAATCCCAACCCCAAGCCCTCCACCACTACTTCTCAAAATGTCGGGTCTTCTCAGAACGTTCGGGAACCTGAGCTTATTCAGCAGGTCCCTCATCAGGATCAGTTTGAAGAGACGCTGCTCGATGATCGGTTCGGATCTGATCAGTTGCATCATTTCTCTGAGCACTTTCAGGTTGCTCAGGATGCCAACATGGAGGCGAGTGAGACCCATGCCGTCCACCATTCTGGTCAGGTCGAACGGATCTCTCTGGAAGATCCCGTTCATGAAGTCCTGGAGAAAGCTGGTTCTTCTGCGAGCCAAGTTTGGTCCACCTCCGCTTTCTTTAATAATTTTGCTCTTCCTAAATTGCCGGTCGAGCAGTCAGAAGAGTGTTTGGCCTTAGCGGCCTTGAAGGTACTTTGCTTTCCCCTATACTTTGTTTCATAGATTATCATTCATTCTATATCACATCATTTTTGCTTCCGAATGGACTCCTGTAGGTGGAACTATACAGTTTGCAGCTGAGGGAGGCCCGACGGGCTAAGGAGCGGAACTTGATTGTTGCTCAAACCTCTGCCGAGCAAAATACTGCTGCTGCTCTTACGACTCTGGAGGCCGAACGGAAAGCTTTTGCCGAGCAGAAGAATAGGTTTGAGAATGAGGTGGAGGGGGCTTCGCGTTCAGCTGGCTGTGTCACGCCCCAAACCGCATCCGGGCCACGTAGACAACCGTCGTACAACCCGATAAGAATAACAACAGTTCATCCCTATTGAGTTGTACAAGGCGTCCGATTGATTCTATTGTCAAACCGATTAGTAAACACATACAATCAACATCGATGTCATAATCAAACAAATGAGGAAAAAATAATATGTTTGATACTTGGCCACACGTGGCAAACACGGGCACCCAGGCCCCCAACTGTTTTAAAGAAGACAATGTTCAAAAATCCATGAGCAGTTTATAAATTTGAAATAAGAATGGAAGCACGAACCACGTCTTCCTCCTTGATCAATCACCCTAGGCAAAGGTGCAGGTAGTAGGACTCTAGCCCTAACCTGAAAAATGTGAGCCCCCCCCCGGAGGGGTCAGTACTCCATAGAAGTACTAATGACAAGCAGGCTATATGAAGAATAACTAATGTTTCAGACACGAAACCCAAAAATAGGGTGATACATATATATAGTTGCAACTCATCCACCCGATGATACATACTGTATATATTCGTGTAAAATACTTAACTCGTAGGTCGTTTATCTTAAAAAGTCTTTTAGAGATAAAGTTCTTACCTGACTTTTCTCACTCCTTTCCCCGATGCCTAGCTCACAAGCTATAATCTACCTTCGATTCATACTACCGAGTGTTTTAGGATCATTTACCGTCCAAGGCACTCAACCCAACCTGGAGTATTTAGGATCATTTACCGTCCAAGGGCACTCGACCCCACCTGGAGTATTCTGGATCATTTACCGTCCAAGGGTACTCGACCCCACCTGGAGTATTCTGGATCATTTACCGTCCAAGGGTACTCGACCCCACCTGGAGTATTCTGGATCATTTACCATCCAAGGGTACTCAACCCCACCTGGAGTATTCTGGATCATTTACGGTCCAAGAGTACTCAATCCCCAGTCTATTCTCTACCAAATCCTAACCTGGATATGGCTAACCTTTCATTCCCTTAACTATGGGCAATACTTAGCCCTATAGTCATATAAACATCCTTAGTAATTAACGTGGACGGGTCCCACCTGAACGACCCACGTTAACCTACTCAAAAACTGCCCGTTTTGAGTATAACCCAATACTCGATCGAGTACCCATCTATACTCGGTCGAGTACAGGAGACAGTAGCCCGTAAGGCTAATTTTCAATGTATACTCGATCGAGTATCTACCTATACTCGATCGGGTATAGGAGGCAGTAGCCCCCTGGGGCAAATTTTCAGCAAATACCCGGTCGGGTACTTGTCAATACCCGGTCGGGTATAATAGTTGACTTGGCGGTCAACGCCCGTTTGACCACCCAAACGGAGTCCAATTAACGTGAAATTTTACAAACATGTACTTCTTGACGTCCTCAATCCGAAAATACCATTTTGGATCCCTGGAACATCGCATATAATAATTTATCACATTTTTAATCATCAAACGTAAATAACATGCTTTTCAACTATGTTTTATATATAATCATGGTATAAGCAAATACTTGATTATACTTGATCATTCCATAAAAAATATTTTTGATTACTTTAGATAATCTCATGCCTCACGCAAAAGTTATAAAGCATAAAGCCGTCTTCTCACCTTAATGAAGCTTATGAAGTTGTAGCCTTCCCGATTTAGCTCCGGCGAAACTCCGGCGAACTTCAACGTACTCCGGTGACAAGTCCGGCGACCTTTTCAACTCCGTGAAAGTTCCTTGAATACCTTAGACAAGTTACTAAAAAGGTTTTATCGTCATAAAACACATAGTAATACAAATAACCTCAAAAAGGTTGTTTTCCGGCGAACCGGTCACTTTGGCTTCTAAGTTCGTTCTTGGACTTAGAACTGCCTTCCAACCCCTCATTCTACACTTCCAAACGTGTAGAACAATCCTAGGGTGTGAAATATGATTGAATAATCATATAAGAGGATTGAAGAACAAGAAATGGAATTAATGGAGTCATTACCTTGTAAATCTCAAGTTTTCCTCCCTAACTTCCCTTTTTCTCTTCTCTTTTTCCTTCCTTCTTCCTCCCTTGTTCTTGGTGCTTGTATGGATGGTAACAATGGAGTTTTTCAGACCTTCTCTCTCTTCTTTGAGTAGGTTGGCCGAGCTATATCAGTTGTGGGGTGAGGGAGATAGCCCTTTTGGCTTATTCACGAGTAATATGGGGGGAGGGTCCTCTCAACTTACAAATTTATCCCCCAATCACTTCCTAACCATTTCCCAGCTCCATGATGCGGCTCCCCCCTCCATCTGAAAGCCTAAAAACGTGGGTTGGCACCCACTTATGTGGGAGGTCAACCCTTTGTGTACCCGAGTGTACAATCGGTCCCGAAAGTTGTATTTTCCGGACTGTTTCAATTATATTTTATTTTATCGGGTCAAATAAAATATAATACTTGTTCCCAATCCTTATTGGACCTTATACGGAATATGTATTTCTCAACTTTAATTTAGAAGTCTCCGAAATCCCTTTTCGGGCTGTTATCCGATAAATTGCCAATACCGATAATTTGGCCCCGTTTGACCAACCGGTCAACCCTATGCCATTGCCACGACCCACTTAGGATATCCACCACCATATACATATTATCTAGGCCAAGATTAATATAATATGTGATCCTGACAGTACCGGGCGGCCCCCACTTCCGGTGTGGGCCCCACGTGAATTTTACTATTCACGTAAAAGAAATAATAAAAATTTACAATCTCGTAAAAATGCTTTTATTCATTTCTCAGGGTTCAATACATAATTTGATAAAGTACAAATACTTGGGGGTGGTGTTACAGGCTGTCTCCCAAGCTAAGGTCTTTGCAGCTGAGGCTGCTCAGGTGAAATTTAAAGAAACAACCCCCCGCATCCTGGGCGGTCCTACTGAGATGAATGTGGATTTGTCCGCCGTTCGGGAGACGTTTAAGTCTTCTACGAATTTACTGCTCTTAAAGAGGAATACGCCCAACAGCAACTCCCGACAACTTTTGGAGCCTATCTTGATCAATTCCCCCGGGGTGATGTCCGGCGTAAAGAAGGGGTGAAACTGCTCGACCGGGATCCTAGGGGTAAACAATGCAATGATTCCTTGGCTCAATCTCTCTATGTCATGGGCTGTCAGCACATTCTGATTCCCTTTGTGGCGAAGCTTCAAAAAATGTTGGGGAGGCCGGTCGAGATTTCTGACCTCCCCTCGGCTGCCATTGTCGAGACCCAGTTCGAGAAGTACCAGCGGAATTTGCAACGGGCTGTCTGTGACACCCCCAAATTTTCCACCCTAAATAATACTTTGAAATAGAGATGAACTTTTATTTAATGATTAAAACTTCAAAAGTTGCAGCGGAAATTAATAAAAACTAAGTAAAAGGGGCATGTCACCGCCACATCCAATCCGTGAATGATTGGATGCTAAGGCTATCTACCAAAACACGAGTTTAACAAAAATCAAGATGTTCGAATCATAAGTAAATATTAAAGTTTATTTCTAGTGAACTACATAGTTGTCTTCTAATTCGCGCTCTCAAACATTGCAGCATCAAAATCAACATGATCACCTCCTGTTAAATACGAGCACAAGAAAAATAAAAGAAAACAACCATTAGCAATAATGCTAACTAAGTTCCACCTAACCTTTTAAAATAATAATAAATAATATATATAAAATTCGTACAACCTCATAAAATATTTTTCAACACTTTATAAACCATAAATCATAAGTAAACGATATCTATATAAAATCCCAATCACATAATTAACTCGTAAACCACAATAATTCCAAAATACATGAAACACCAAAATTCTCCTCTTTTGAATTTCTTCCTAGTAATTTCTTCCTACATGAAACACTTTGTATCTAACTTCCTAGTAATTTAGAAGGGCGGTGCTCAACACTTTGGTTGAGCCCGGTGGTCCGTTGTTATGTACGGCCACCCCGGAACTATCGCCGGTACCACAACTGCTCCTTGGAAACGGAAACAACTACTTTAAGTGTGCACACCCCCTAAAGGTATTCCAAGCCCTCCGGGTTAATAAGTCGATCCGGGTAGCCGGGATGTTTTCTACCAACTACCCCACCTCAAAACCTGAATGATTAGGAGCTACTACTACCACTACTACTCAAAAGCCGGGATGTTTTCTACCGACCGACAATTCACCTCAAACCAACACAAACCAAAAATTGAGTAGTAGTAGACCTAACCATCCTCCACATTTTAAGGGACGTGGAAAACCAACACCACGGATTTCTCTCGTGATGCTCACCCTTTATGAAAATATTTATTTCTCTTTGTTTTCTCAAAATCAATCGAAGTTTATACTTCAAAAATTTCCTTTTTCATTAAACTCCCACAAAGATAACAAATTACGTACTATTACCAAATCTTCCAAAATAACTCATATCAACAAACTAATATCTCAAATACAATCCTTTTATATAATGATATTCAAATTCAGCACACATAAATTCAATTCTCAAATAAGCACACAAAAATATTTAAAAGAAATCACGAAGAAAAAGAACTAATTTCGGTTGACGTGAAACTTACCTTAAATCCCGATGCTCCTAATTCTCTTCTTCAGTTCCGGTCTCTAAATATTCACCTTTTTAATTAAGATGATATAATTAGTCACTTATTCTCTTTGTAATTATTTTACCCGATTTTCTCCTTTTATTTTATTATTCGAATTTATTTGATTAATCACTTTTTATTAATCAAATTACCTTATTAATTCAGCCATTAATTACAATATTTAAATTCTAATATTAAATACAATATCCGAATATAATTAACTACAACATCCTATTTGTTTTTATTCAATAACCACCATTAATTTACTCTACTAAAAAAATATTATTTAATTACTTTATTTATATTAACCCATTAATTTATGAGTTCAAATATTTTAAATATTTATATGAGGTCCGAATCTCTAATAATCAATCATAAAAATTATTAATTGAATTAGTCCACTAATTACAGAATTAAGTTATTTATTAAGTCTACATGTAGTCAATTATTTATGCTAGCTAACCTAACCTTATTTTATTTTCCTTATTTTATTCCAACATCATTTTTAGTCCAGAATATTATTTTTCAATCTCAGTGATTTATTTATTTCACCATTAATATTAATATTTCCTTATTTAATTACTTAACTAGTTTTATATGGCCTAATTTAAATAAATAGACTAAGAATCGACTTTATAAATTAATAACCGTCTATAACTATAATTTGGGTCTATATTTGACCTAGGTTGTCGAGATATCTATTTTATAATTATTTCCATAATTATTCATTTAATTTCATATATCTATTAACCGGTTCAATTACAATTAAATATACTAAATCTTAATATTTATTAATTATAAATGGTCCATAAGGTCCTAGTTAGTCATATATTTATCCTAGTTTACTCCAATATTTATTTCATAATTATTTTCGTCAATTAGTTAATTATTTTCTAAATGTGTACAAATTGGCCCAATTACAATTAAATCAATTAAAAATAGCTAAAAATATTATTTTTCAATTCTGGTTGGTCCGAATATGTATATTTATACTAGGTATTTAATTTATATTTTTCCAGATTTTATTTATTTTATTTACTATTTTATTTTTAAGTTTTATTAAAACTGGGCCGAACTGGCCCATTAAACCGACCCGGCCCAAGAGTTCTGACCCAGACAACTGGGTCATCTTCTCCAGGTCGATTCCGGCGACTTCACCGGAAACTAGAAAACTTCGGCGAGCTATAACTTGACTTACAGATAACTGATTTCGACGATTCAAGTTGCAAAATGATCCTTGCGGCGAGAAGAAGCTCCTCCACCCCTATCTACGGCAAAATATATTCTTTTTATAAAGACCCGCTTCCACAACTTGCAACTCCGGCGAGCGATATCTCTCTCGTTTCACGACCGTTTTCAACGATTCTTTCTCCGTTGGATTCGTCTCACGAATGAGAATGTTTTTATGTGAGTTTTGGCTTCGTTTTTGGGTTATAACGAAGGGTAGAAATTTCTGCACATATAGATATATATATACGTATATATGTATATATTGATCGGCTCAGCTTGGACGTGAAAAGAAAACGCATATTTGTATTCTAATTTTTTATTACTTAGTATGTATTTTTATGTGTATAATAAATAATTGTACACCTATTATTAAGTGTTTAATATTTATAAAATGTGACTTACATAATTATCATAAAAATGTTACTTCTATAATTGAAGTATTTTTATCTGAATAAAACGTCAAAAACTTCGATTTTTTTTATCTGATTAGAATGTGACAACTGTTGAATTTTTGTTTGACTCACTTAATAATTAAAATGTCATTCCCGTAACATTTTATCTGACTGATAAAAATTATTTTTATTTTTATTTAAATATCTTTTTTTTGGAGTGTAACATTCTACCCTCCCTAAAAGATGTTTCGTCCCGAAATATAAACTAAAATAACCAAATTCTTAAGTATTACATTCTATTTTTTTTAAAATTTTTGGAGTGTCACACTGTCGATCGTGAAGCAGGGAAAGAGCCTGAACCCCCTTCCGATTTAGATGATGACGAGGATGAGGATGAAGGTGAAGAAAACAAAGAGGCCCCTGGCTAGTAGATTTAATTGAGTACTTCAGTAATTGTAATCTCCTCCCCCTTTCTCCTTTGTTGCAAATCATCTTTGTATTTTCCGGCCAGTAGAGCCGATGAATATATATGAAATCTTTTTTGCTCAACGCTTTATTTAATTCTCTCTCTTATCTTTATCAACTATTTGTTTTTTCATTCGGGAATCGGTCCATTTTATAGGACTTAGCAGTTTATTGTTTAGCCTTTTAAATCATTCTTTGGATTGCCGTCTGGGCTTCATGCAGTTCTGTAGGACTTAGTTGCTTTCTTGTGTTTCTTGCCATTTAAATCATCGTCCGGGCTTCAGACAGTTCCATAGGACTTGGCTCTTTCTTGTGTTTCTTGCCATTTGAATTGCCGTTCGGGCTTCAGATCGTTCCCTAGGACTTGGCTCTTTCTTGTGTTTCTTGCCATTTGAATTGCCGTCCGGGCTTCAGATAGTTCCCTAGGACTTGGCTCTTTCTTGTGTTTCTTGCCATTTGAATTACCGTCCGGGCTTCATATAGTTTTGTAAGACAGTCGTTTTCGAGCTTTTTTTGTTTCTGATGCTTCATCTGTCCTACCTAACTGTTGATAGGACCCCCTGTTCGGGTTGTTTGCTGCCCATATCTAACAAATATAGACCTTAACCAACTCATTATCTTGGTTTCCACAAGTCGTTCATTTTTCTGAATATCACCCGGATCCTGTATCTCTATCGTTTTGACCTCATCTTTGAACCGGTTAGAAAATCCTTTCCAAACATAGCTAATATGAGGCCCCCCCTCAAACTGCTAATGCTTCCTTTATTTTTTGTTCTTCAAATAGTACTCGTTCGGGGCATTTTAATCATACTTGTCATTTTATGGGATGGACACCGTTCGAGGTGCATGCTATTATAATCATAAATCCGTCATAATTGCTTGCAACCATATTTTGCCACAAGTTTGTCATGGGTTAAGGTTTTGGGCGGCATCTTTACTTATAAATAAAGGTGCTTCGTTTTTGTTTTTCTGTTGCTTCTTCAATTTCTTCTTGCCTCTCTTTCAATTTTCTCTCTCTAGAGTTCTCAGGCTCCCTTGAATTACCGATGCCTTTTTATGTTATTCTCCTCCAGGTCAGAATCTGAAGAAATGCCGCTCATTCGTCGTCCCAGAGGAAAAATTTCCCCTATTAGCAAAGCTGGGGACTCCTCTTCTCAAGCACCTGACGTCACCCAACCCTCTGCATCAAAACAACCTGAACAAGCTCTCCCAGATGATGGGTGCCTATCAGGCGATGATCTTGCTATCTACAATAAGGGAATGCATGAACGACCACCTCGCCTCCCTTTGCATTTCACTGGCATCAGGAAGCAAAGGCAATGCCTTCCCGAAGATGTTGAACGGCAGATCCATCAATTTTTACCTCCACCTAGGGAGTTCTATGCTGGGTTTATCAAGCACCCAATGAGGCACCGTCCGGGGCATGTGCTTGTGCATCTCGATGCTTTGGTTGCTAGACTTCATTTCCCTCTACACCCGTTCGTCATAGACTTCCTGAGATGGATTTCTGTACTTCCCGCTCAGTTCGTGCCCAGCACTTACCGCATTCTGACTGCCTTTATCATTCGATGCCAGGAATTGAAGATCGTTCCAAATGTCGATCTATTCTTATACCATAACTGCTATCAGCCCTACTGGACCACCGAGTACTTGAAATTGGTGGCTCGAGCCGATCATCAATTATTTACGGAGAATCCCACCGCACCGACCAACTGGGAAGAGCAGTTTCTTTTTGTCCGCGTAGGCATGCCGCTTCCATTTTCCGATCGGTGGAATGCTTACCCAGTCTGGGATTCTAAACCTAGGCTGGATGCTGTTCTTCATTCACAATCCGAATCTCTGTGCCTGGGAGGTTCTAGAAATCTTCGATCTTTCATCACTTCTTCTAAGATGTTGACTGCTGGGATTGGTAAGTTTATTTGTTTATAGCCCGATCGATCTTCGTTCAACTATGTTCCTTATCTCTATTTTCTTCCTTTGCAGGTGTGATACCCCTTACTCCCGTTCAGCATCCCATATCTACCACTACTTCGTCTGCTTCCTCTGGGAAAGGCAAGGAAAAAATGGTTGCCGCCCAAACAAATGCTGAACAAGCCCGGAAGAGGTGCCGGGTAAATGATGGTAGCCAGCTTATCCCGGTCGATCACGTAGTTGATTTGACCGGTTCAGATGCCGAGCCGAAAAGACCTGTTCTCTCTCAGCCCAAGAATCTAGTTTTTACAAATATGTCATTCGATGATCGGATGTTTGTGGAGTTCTCCAATCTGGGGCCCGGGCAGAGGGAAGATACCTGTTCGGGCAAACACCAACCTCTATGTGGTGTAGTACTTCTTTAAAGGCTTCTCCCAGTTTTTCCAACCTGACCCATTGGTCTGACTTGGTTGAGACAGGTCATCTGGAGGCTCTTAAGGTATAGATCTTCTAAGAATTTCCTTACGCTTACACATTTTTCGATTTTTTAGATCTCATCTGATTTTGTTTGCCATTGTTTGTAGGTCGGAGTATACTATCACCGGTCTTTCCTGGCAGCCGAGCAGGAGATGAAACGTCTGGCCAGAGATCGGATGAAGGTCAGATGCTTCTATCTGCTGCCCGTAAGCTGATCACGGATGTGCAGGACCGTGCCAAAAAGGGTGAGAGAGCTATGGCCGAACTGGCTGAGATGGAGGAGAGGATCCGGCGCCGTGATCGGGTGGTCAAGGATCTCAGGGCCAAAGTAAAAGTGGCTGAATCCGCCGGTCTGAAAATTAAAAAGGTCTAGGGAGAAAATCCTCATGTTCCTTATATTGTTAATACCTCCAAGATCACCACCCAGGCAGTGATTGATTACCAACGAGGGAAAGGGCTGGATATTGCCCTGCAGAACACTGCTCGGCAGTTCTTGGGTCCTCATCTTGGCCAATTCTTGCGTGAGAGTGAGGATCCCATCAAGGGGGATCGAGCTCCTGGATGGCACGCTAGGGGGGAAATCCTTCCTGGATGTCCTGACCGAGAAGACTGTGAAGCAAAGTCAGGATCTGCTTCTCGACAGGAATCTTGATCTGATCATGGAACATTTCCCCAAGCCGTTCGATCCTGATGATTTGGGGTTTGATGACCTGTTTGGGAACACCTATGATCGGGTTATGGAGAAAAGACAGAAGGTAGTTTCTGGTGATGTGGCGCATGCTGGCAGCTCTCAACCTCTATCTTCCCCGACCGAGGATCATCCAGTAGAGTAGCTTTTTGCCCTTGTAGCTTTAATCTTGACTTCTTTGTATTTTCCGACCAGTAGCGCCGAAGAATAAAACTCGATTCCTTCCTCCAATCTTGTTATTTCATTGCTTTTTTATATCTTCCAAACCCAAAATTCCGGTTCATCCATATTAGGGTTACCGAACGTCACTCGGTTCGTTCATTCTTATTGTTTTGACACCATCTCCATGCCATTTTGATCCCTTTATCCATTCGTAATCACAGGGTCAAAGTCTGTTAGTTGAGATGGTGGCTCCCTCCAAACCGTTAACATGTTCCTCATTCGGTCACCCGGAATGATTTTACATGTTAAAAACTCAGGTGAGATTACCATAGTTTTGACATCATCTCCAAGCCATTTTGATCCCTTTATGCATTCATTAGTACAAGGTCAAAGTTTGTTAGCTGAGACGATGGCTCCCTCCAAACTGTTAACACGTTCGTCATTCGGTCATCCAGAATGATTTCACATGTTAAAAGCTGAGGTGAGACATTCTATCTTCCAAACCCAAAATTCCGATGTAGTTCCTTCGGTTTTTTTCCGTTCTGAAACATCCTTATTAGGGTTTTGAGATGACCATCTTCAAACTATAAACAAGATCCCCTGATCGGATCATTTCTTACTTATAGCTAAAATGGCGACTCACTTCCAAATCAAGTTAATGATTGAGGCGAGATTTTAAAACCATAGTTCCGATCCCCCGGACGAACAATCCATTTTACCGAACGTCGCTCGGTTCGTCCATACTTATAGTTTTGACATCATCTCCAAGACGTTTTGATCCCTTTGTCCGTTCATAAGTACAGGGTCAAATTCTGTTAGCTGAGATGATGGCTCCCTCCAAACTGTTAACACGTTCATCATTTGGTCATCCGGAATGATTTCACATGTTAAAAGCTGAGGTGAGACTCTCTGAAAGTTATGTCTCCCTCTTTTATCCCTTATGTCATCCCGTTTTTTAAGAGGTGGCAACAACCGTTTTTATTGATAGTACTTCCGCAAATGTTCAACATTCCATATGCCTGCCGGTCAACCTTCAGTTGATTGTAGGCCGAACGTTCCTGAAGCGTACTTTTTGAAGACCTGATAAGGGCCTTCCCAGTTTTGCGCCATTTTCCACCTTCGAGAGGTTTGCTCTTTTCCCGCTTCTTTAGGACCAAGTCTCCTACTTCGATTAATCGTATTTTTACGTGTTCGTCGAAGTATCTCCTTGTCGCTTTGTGATATTCTTCCATTCGTATTCCCGCTAGATCCCTTCTTTCCTCTATGAAATGCAGTTCGGCCCGTAGATTATCTTCATTGCGTTCGGGATCGTAATGCATTGTTCGCTGTGTGGGAACCAGAACTACTGTTGGAACCTTAACCTGGAATCCATAAGCAAGGGCAAACGGTGTCTCTCCTGTGGCCGTTCGGGGTGTGGTCCTGTATGTCCATAGGATATAATTCAATTGATCCGGCCATGATGAGGAACTATGTTCTACTTTCTTCTTCATACCATCCATAATGGTACGGTTCATATTTTCCACTTGGCCATTTGCCTGAGGGTATGCCACAGATGCTCTGGAATGTTTGATCCCCCATTTGACCAAATAATTTTCGAAGTTCCTTCTCACGAATTGCCTTCCGTTGTCCGTGACGATCTGCTCAGGGAGACCAAACCGGCAAATAATGTTCCGCGAGACGAACTTCTGGCACTGGAAATCTGTAATGCTTGCCAGTGGTTCAGCCTCCACCCATTTGGTGAAATAATCAATTCCAATGATGATATATTTCAGTCTTCCGGGGGCAGTAGGTAGGGGCCCTAGCAAGTCGATCCCCGGGAGGAGTTCAAATAAAAAGACATCTTCCCGTGCAAAGTGCGAAATTTGCACTTTTTCATGTTTCGCTTTCACTTTTTTGTGTTTCCATTGCACTTTTTTGACATTGCGATTTTGGCCAAATTCGGCCAAAACCACAGTGGCAGTTTTGTAAATAAACCAATTTTTTTCGCTGACGCGAAAAAGTGCAACGAAAACAAGCAAAAGTGCAAGCGAAACATGAAAAAGTGCAAATTTCGCACTTTGCACAGGAAGATGTCTTTTTATTTGAACTCTCCCCGTCGATCCCCCACCTAGCAAATGGAAGAACAACGGTCATCGGAGTGTAGAAAGTTGCTAGCCGACCGGGAACCGGTGCATATAGCTGGCAGACTTTGCACTTTCTGGTATGTGCAAAACAATCCTATTGGATTGTTGGCCAGTAGTATCCCTGCAAGATGATCTTCCTTGCTAGCGTTTTAAGTCCCTGATGGCTCGAACAGATACCTTCGTGAATTTCTTCCATCACCGGCGCTGCTAGACCGGGTGGGATGCATTTTAAATATGGTCCTCCGAATGTCTTTTTGTATAGATGTCCGTCCACCAGTTCGAACATGGAAGCCCTCCTCCGGATGCACTTCATATTATATGCTGAATTTTTGTTTTCAGGGAGAGTCCCGTCCTTCAAGTAGTTGGTCATATCCGTGACCCAACTGGGAACGACATAAGAAATAGCCTCTACCCGTAGGATCATAGTTGTTGATGTTTCCCGATGGGCAAAACGCTGGATGTGAGCTGGGATCATCTGCGATTGGTCATCAAAGGCTTCATTTTCTAATTTAGATAGCTATCGTTACTAGCAAGCAGTTTGTCATCAACATACAAGACCAGGAAAATATGCTTACTCCCACTGAACTTGTGGTATATACAATCATCACTGACATTTGGTTGAAAACCAAAAGATATAATGACTTTATGAAACTTGTGATACCACTGACGAGAAGCCTGTTTGAGTCCATAGATGGATTTCTTTAATTTGCAAACCATTTTCTTTGAATCTCCCGAAACAAAGTTTTCTGGTTGCTCCATATAGATTGATTCCTCAATGTCACCATTGAGAAATGCAGTTTTTACATCCATCTGATGAAGCTCAAGATCAAAATGTGCCACTAATGCCATTATTGTTCTAAAAGAGTCTTTCGAGGATATCGGAGAGAAAGTCTCTTTATAGTCAATTCCTTTCTTTTGAGTGTATCCTTTAGCAACAAGACGAGCTTTAAACCTTGTAACATTGCCCTTTGAATCCCTCTTGATTTTAAATATCCATTTACAACCAATGAGTTTAATACTTTCAGGCAATGAGACTAACTCCCAAACGTCATTGTCACTCATAGACTTCATCTCATCTTTCATGGCATTAATCCATTCTTGAGAGTTGGAACTTTCCATGGCTTGACGGAAGTTGATTGGATCATCTTCCGCAAAACCAACATCCGATTCTTGTTCTTGGAGGAAGACAATTATTTCTTCCACCAATTCCCAATTTTCCTCATGTTCTTGGAGAAATACAATATAATTGATAGTCCCTGTTTTTGTAACAGCAATGAATATCAGTCTAACAAAGAAGATTAAACGTAAAGATGAACACAGATGAATCGATGTAAAACCCTCTTGATAGATCGTGAACTCGTACACAGAAAGATATGCGCGTAAGGCTATAATGAACAAGTACGAAAGTTAACCTAATCCTGAACCCTCGGCTCCCTTTTTATAGGCGAGGTTCAGGTTAGGCGTGAAAGACTTTTAGCCTGTTTATATGGGCCTAACACTTGGCCCACATTCTATCTAATACATGCACTTATTTAATACAATGAATAATAATAAAGCTAATCTATGACAAACTTGATTCACAATTAAAATATCTTCAACAATCTCCCCCTTTGTGATCAAGTGCCACTTTGTTATTGCTTCTGTGACTTGAAATAGTGCTTCCTCATATTCAGTGCATGCTCGTATTGCCTGAGCATATTTCTCTTTTCTAGGCGATCGTCGATGGCTGATAAGCGTTTTATTAACGTAATTTATACAACAATTTATAAACGCTTTTATACTTAAAAGAATAAAACTCTCACACATATGTCTCGTTTTGCAAGAAATACTATAACCGACAATTGGATCAAATACGAGGATGAAAAGACACACGAAGAATCCCGACAAGTAAAGGTCAACCAAACGCATCCCGAGAACAAAAGAAAAAAAGGGAAAATACACCAAAGGGGTGAAAGCCGCCCGGCTTTCACCAAAACCGGCCGGTTTTCACCAACCAACCATCCAGTTGCCGTCCGAAGATGAAGGAAAAGCATCCGGAGCAAAACAGACGAAAGCCGCCCGGCTTTCATGAACGGCGCCCGGTTTTGGGCGCCGTGGAAATTATTCAGCAAAACCGAACCAAAAGCCGCCCGGCTTTTGGCGAAAGCCGCCCGGCTTTCGGTCCCTGGAGCGGAGAAGCCCGTTTTAAACTCGCAAAAGCCGCCCGGCTTTTGCAAAAGTCGCCCGCCTTTCGCCGGGAGCTGATTAAAACAAGCAACGGTCATCACAATCATTCGGGCAAAACACCAAATCCCATTAAGGAGCTTGCTTCCTTGTCCGAAAATGGCCGTTGAGAACTCAATATTTAATAGATTACTCAATAAATTCACTCATGTCAGTGCGTTGAAGCCTGTAAGAATAGAATGTCACTCCGTGATAATCCTCGGCCTTCACTTGAAGAATTTGATGAATAGGGAGAATATTGGACTTCAAGTCTTGTTCCATCAGCTCTCTTTGAGTACCAGTTGACCTGATGGATAGTCTACCCGAGGGTATATATCCGAAGGGTTATTACGGGGAATAATTTAGAGAGAAGTCAGAGCAGGTAATCGTAGAGAGAGAGAGTGTATTATAAAGGTGGAGCGTTTTCAGCGTGGTTACAAATGGGGAAATGGGGGCTATTTATAGCAGCAATAAATGCCGGGCAGGGACACGTGTCAAGCGCTCATTGGCCGAGGGGTCGCCTCAACTGGTTGGCGTTGGCAGCCGCATGTGGTCGCATTTAATGCGGCTGTTGGATGGGACGTCTGTGCAGAGTACGGTAATCTGTACGTATGTGAGGCGGATATCTTGTCGAGTGAGATGCCTTCGGCCATAGAGCAGTAGCCGAAGGCTCCTTCAACCGAGGGCACCTTGGTGCCGAGGGCTCACAGTACCGAGGGCTACTGTTTTCGCCGTTTTCCCCCAGTTTCTTAGTTTGCTTGAAAAACTTGTTCTGTGAGAATTAGAGCCTTCGGCCGGGGGGCCGAAGGCACCCCTGGCGCGTAGTGCGGGCTGCTTGGTATTCTGGGCGCTGTGATTTGGGCTTGTTGGACCTTTTGGGCCCGTTGGGCCTTTTGCTGGAGTAGTAGGAGTCTGTGGGCCGGGGGTTCTCGGGCCATATACTCCATCAGGAGTCCCTCACTCCTTTTGCCGAAAGGTACTTGAGGGAAAAGGAGTAATTTGTGTTTGCCCTTTGATGTTGTCCCGTTGTGATCTCTGAGGTTGGTGAGGAGTTGTTGCTTTTATGTCCCTGCCGAAGGCAGTCCCTCAGTTACCCACATGTCGGGACTTGAGGGCTTGCTTTGTTGTTTGTTGGAATTTCACAGATTTTGTAATTTAATGTTTTTCCCGAAGGGGTCCTCCAGTCCCCCACTCCTTGAGGCACTTGTAAAGTGGTGGAAAGGAGTAAAGTAGTTACGTTGCCGTTGTGGGCCGAAGGCTGACGCTTTTCGTTTCATTTCGGGGGGATGCCTCGTTAAAAACCTCATTAGGAAAAACCCTTTGGGAAAAAATCCTAATGAGGGAAAAAGAGTGCACCGAATTCCCCCAATGATGAATCGAAAATGTCAAACCTTGGTACAAAGTGGGGAATGACGGGAATGCCGAAGGCTCTCTCCTCTGAGGGCTCCTGTGTTGATTAGCCGAAGTCTTGCTGTTGCTGTCCTGGTGGTGCCGAAGGGGAGCCCCTCAATCCAGGGATCGAGGGCCTGCCAGATGAGGGCAGCAGTGAAGTTGTTACCGGGGGGTCCACTGTCTGTTGATGAGTTGGTGATGAAGATACCCGAGGGCTCCATTACCTGTGTGCCATGGGCCATCCGTCAATGGGGCACACCCCGGGGGCTACCCGGTTTTGCAGTGCTGAGGGGGAAACCCCGAGGGGTGCCCTGATATGCAGCCCTAGGGATCTGAAGGGGTGATCCCGAAGGCGTGTGTAATGTGCTGTGTGGGCACAACCCGGGGGCACTTCTGGGTGAGTGCACCCGGAGGCTATCTTTGATGAAGTGGAGTGAAGTAGAAAACCCGGGGGCTTCCAAAATATAGCCGTTGGAAATATAGCCGTTGGAATATGTAACGACGGGATATAGCCGTTGGGGGGGGCACACGTGGCGTGTGATGGCTGGCTGTCCGTGGGCGGCGTCACCGGTTGGGCGAAGACGCGGTGAGTAATGATGGCATCCATCCGGAGGCCCGGAACCCAGGCCCAAGCCCGGATTCCAGCGCCTATAAATACCCCAAGGCCAGGCATTCCTCTGTGTGCGAAAAACTTGTTAGCGAAGCTCTGCCAATTTTTCTAGAGAGAGAAACAGCAGCCCTCGGTTGAATCCTCCGTTCTTAAGGTCAGTTCTCCCCTTGCCCTTCAGCCTCTTAGCTACCTGTACTGTGCCCTTAGGTTAGAAGATAGAAAATTTAGAAAACACTAGTGTCCGCGAGCCTTTGAACCAGAGTCAGCATGTCGTCCCAGAGTGATTCCCAGGATATTTCGGGGGAGCCTTCGGTAGAGATGGTGACATGCTCAGATGTGGAGTCTTCGAGTGTGGAGTCCTCGGCAGCCGGTGATGCCGCAGTGGCTATGGAAGTGGAGAAGGACCTCCAGGCCGAAGTCGAAGCCGAGGGCTTCGAGCAAGAGAACGAGGATGAGGAGCTTGCCCTTGCCGTGCAAACCGCCGAGCAGGAAGAGGAGAGGGAGCGGCTGAAGGTGACGGTTGCCATTCCTCCCCCCCGGGGTGCCGCGGAAGCCAGCTCCTCCCGGCCATTGGACCCGACACCAATAAGTGTGGCTCCCGGGAAGAAAAACAAGACGAAGGCGGCCCCGAGGAAGAAGCAAGCGGCAGTAGATGCCGGGCGGCCGGTGGGCATACCCGAGGGCCATTCGTTCTTGAACACTGCTGCTCTAGAGCTGAAGACGAAGGCATCCCCGGCAGAATACCAGTCCACCCAGATGCTGGTTGGGCCTTCAGCGCGCGTGGTGGAGCCCAGGGCGGATGATTTGCTGCGATACGCGCCCGAGGGGTGCTTTGCTGCTCACACCCTCTCGGTGGAAATGGGGCTCCGGTTCCCGCTCCATCCTTTCCTCTTGGAGTACCTGAGATTTGTGGGGTTGGCCCCTTGCCAGCTAACGCCCAACAACCACTCCTATGTGGCCGGCTTCCTTTCCTTGTGTCAGAGCCGGGGGGTCGAGCCCACACTCGACCAATTCTTCATGTCCTTCAACCTGTGCCGGGGGGGACATTCAAATGCTGAGGGCTTTGCCAACCTTCAGCAGGTACCGGAGTTCCAGCTTTTCGATGATGTGCCCTCGTCTCACAAAGGGTAGAAGGAGAGGTTCTGTTATATCCGCCTCGAGGAGAATCCCTTCCCGGCCCAACTCCGTAATAGCTTCCGGCGCCACCCGAAGGTGGGGAGCGCAGCTTTGGAGAAGAACGGCAAAGTGCTTGCCAAGAAGCCGGAGGGGTCTGACAAGCATGTCAAGATCAGAGAAGTCACCCTTCCGGGGGATCTGCTTAACCTAGGCTTCCGTCAGTTCAGGCCTAGGGGCTCCTCGGATGAGAGATACCCTCCCCTCGATCGGGTCTTCGAAGGCGCCGGAGGTGATCACCGAAATGTTCACTGATGCGTTGATAGTTCTTTCGCATTCCGCCTGTTTTTTTTTATGACGTAGTGACTGGTAGCCTTCGATTTAACCCTTCTGTTTTTTTTTGTTGCTTGCAGGTAGCAATATGGACGTTGGTTCCCTCTTCGCTTTAAAAAACGCGAAAGGAAAGAAGAAGGCCCCGGCGGGCGCTCCTTCTAGGGAGGGGCCCTCTCAAACTGTTGGCGCTGCTGCTGGCGCCGGAGGGTCCAAGGGTTCCGGGCCCGTAAAAAAGAAGGTTGCTGGAAAGGGGGCCGAGCCCCCGGCCAAGAAGCCGAAGACCGCCGCCCCTACCAAACAACCGATCACCGATGTGGTGGTGATTGTTGACGAAGGGCACGCTTCTGCCTCCACCCCCCAGGAACAAATCAATCAGGAGTTCTTTGGGCGGGAGAGGTTGGAGGCGATAGTGCCGAAGGGGCCCTCCGTGTTGGAGGGCAGTTTGAACCCTTCGGCTTTGATGAGCCAGATGCTGCCGTCGGCCGACCGGCTGGCCCTTGCCCGGCTAGACGAGGGACCCCTCGAGGCGAAGGTCCTCCTGAATGCCGCCTCCGTAAGTCCCCCTCTCTTCCCTGCTCATTGCTATGTTTTTCTTCCGTACTCTGTTCCTTATGCCTTATTTCTGCCTTCGTGAATTGCAGGCTTTCATGGGCCTCTGCGAGCACCTCCGAAGGGTGGATCAAATGAGGGAGGCCAAGGGTGCCGTCGAGGGGGAGGCTGCCCTCCTCAGGAAGAAACTCGCTGAATCCGAGGACTCTCTACGGCTGGCCACCGACGGCATGGAGCAGAGGTTGCAGGCAGCAAGGGCCGAAGGGGTCAATGAGGGGCTAGCCAGGGCCGGGGAGGCCGCCGCCGAGGCCTCCCGTATCGCTGCCGATGAAGCCCGCGCGGCTCAAGAAGAGGCCGTCTCCAAGGCCCGAGAGGATGCGGTGGCCAGCTTCGTGGCCGAGGGGTGGAAGGCCGAAGACCGGAGGGAGTGGCTGGCTTCGGTGGTGGGGGCTTCAGTAGATGAGTGGGTCGGGGACCCCGGGAAGATGTGGCTTGCTGAGAGGGGCGACTCGTACTACCAAGGCGGGGAGTTCTTCACCCAACGCCTCATCTACCGAAAGCTTGCGAAGCACTTCCAGGTGGCACCGGAGGAGTTCCGTCCCGAGGCTTATGGCCTCCCCCCCCCCCCCCCCCCCCCCGCCAGCCAGATGTCAGGATCCCGCTCCCCGAGGGGGAAGAGAGACCGGTTCTTGAAGACTCGGAGACCCTCCGGGAGTGCGGCCTTGGTGGTGAAGAGGATGAAGCCGAGAGTGAGGCGATATCTACAGTTCCCCCCTCTTAAATTGTACTTCCCCCTTTTGGTGTTGTAATTTGTTGGCCTCGGCCCCCTTTGTAAAGCACAATCAAACTACTTTTTTCTTTGTTGAATGAATGAGTACACACGCCCTCGGGCCCCTGTTATACAATCTGTTTCCTTTAGATTTGTTTATTGCCGAATGCATGCCTTCGTCTTGATTTGGATGTATGTCTTGATATTTGGAATGTATGTTTCCGGACTTAGAATGTTTTCTGCTTATAGCTTGCCACTGGAAGCCTTCGGTAGTTGGGCACCCTCTGCTGGATATGCAACTGAGGGTTCTGTAGGAATTAGGACTTAGAAAATTTCCCTAAGTGTAGCACAGTATGGGGCCTTCGGGTGTTTGTAGTAACCCAATCCATAGGACTTAGAAAAATTTCTAAGTGTAGATCCCACCTTGAGAGCCTTCGGGATACGGCGTCCCTTCCTGACGTGTGAATGTTTGGACCGAGGGCCCAATGCACAGGACTTAGAGATTTTTTGCAAGTGTAGTATGCCATGTAGCCTTCGGCTACTGTGGAGTCCCAACTGAAATATTGAATAGGCCGGGGGCCAATTCTTTAGGACTTAGAAGATTTTCTTGAGTGTTGATTCCTTGTGTACCGTAGCCCTCGATTGATAGGTAGCCTTCGGCAATTAGGTCCCTCGAGATGAGGGCGAAATATGTAGGACTTAGAAAATCTTCTAAGTGTAGAGTTTCCCTTGGGAGCCTTCGGGAGTTGGCATCCCTTCATGATGTGTGAGTAGCTGTCCGGGGGGAAAATATGTAGGACTTAGAGAATATCCTAATTATAAATTTTCCTTGGGTGCCTTCGGGTGATAGGTGCCCTCTGATTCCACATCACTTTGCGAGATGCCCGGGGGCTACTCATTCAGGACGGAATACCCTCTTTTTTTTTAAGTGTTGTTGTATTGCATGGCCTTCGGCCACCATATTCCCTTGGCTGTAATATTGATTGGGCCGGGGGCTCCATCTTTAGGACTTAGAATTTTTTGTAGTGCTGCTTCCCTGTGTAGCCTTCGGGTGCCCGGGGTTTGTTTGAAGTACTGTTTAGTGGACCTTGGACAGTCCAGTCCCTTTGTATTGTTGAAGCCTTCGGTTTTTTGTGACCGGAGGTGACCAGGTAGTGGACTTAGCCGTTTCCTGATGATATTTCTTTGAGTAGTATCCTTCGGGAAATAGAAGTCTTCAATTACCGGAGGTGTTCCCTTGAGGAGCCCTCGGCATGTTGTGATTTTGTTGGAGTGTACTCTTTGATTTCTCGCTGAGTCTACTCCCCTTCACCCCCCCCCCCCCTTTTTTTTTGGTGGTGGTGAAGGGAAGGCATCAAGAAACTTTGTTTCTTGGTAAGGCTGGGCCTATTAGGAGACCATCAGAATACACCAATGGCTCTCCTCCCTCGGGTTAACCTTCCGAGTGCCGAGGGGATCGAGGGACGTTTCCTGGGCACAAGACATGGTGGTCCGTAACCTGCCTCCCCTTGGGGGATGGCGCGGAAAGCGCCTCATTTTTGAAAGTCGTCCCCTCGGTGCTAGACATAGTCTGTGGCCTGCCACACCCTTGGGGTGTTGGCGCGGGGAGCGTTTCGGTTTGGAAATCGAATCCTGGGCATTTCTCATGCCTGTCATACCCTGGGGGTAATGACGCGGATAGCGTTCCGTTTTTGAAAGTCGAATCCTGGGCATTTCTCATGCCTGTCATACCCTGGGGGTAGTGACGTGGAAAGCGTTTCAAGGAAGGGTTTTCATTTGCACACTAGTTGCAAATGGCCGGGGGCACTACGTGCCGCCGGCACCGATGGTGGCGCCTTCGATATATGCGTCCTCGTGGGGTACGGCTTTTAGAAACAACACTTGGTGTTCTCTTGTTGTAGTTGATGTAGGCGTCTACCCTCGGTACTTGGTACCGAAGGGTCTTCAAATGAAACACTTGGTGTTTCCCAATAGATGTTTGGAAGCAGTTAGGAGAGCATATCCCTGGCACTGGGTGCCGAGGGGTCTTCTTTGAAACACTTGGTGTTTTTTCTTCGTTTCGATATTTGATGAGGGAGGTGTACCCTCGGCAATGGGTGCCGAAGGGTCTTCTGTAGGAACACTTGGTGTTCTAATCTTTTCTTTTTTGATGTTGAAGGTGGGGAAGTACCCTCGGCACTGGGTGCCGAGGGGTCTTGACTGAAAACACGTGGTGTTTCTACTGTTTGTTGTAGGTGTTGATGGTGTCCGCCCTCGGCACTGGGTACCGGAGGGGGTTCTTCTTGTGGTGAGGCCTGGGGCCTGTAGTCAGTATGAGGGCTTGATGTCTTGAATGTATCTTCATTCTTCGAAATTGGAGGCCTTGGGCCATTGGATAGTACATTCACTAGTTATGAGGGCTTGGCCGCTCTTACATTATTGATAAAATTTAACTAAATGGTGTACATTCCAGTGCCTAGGGACCTCTTTCCCGTTGGGGCGTTTGAGTTTGTAAGTCCCGGGTTTGATGATGGCTGCTATGATGTAGGGGCCTTCGAATTTTGGTGCCATTTTTCCTCCCTCGGTTGGTTGGCTGGCTTCCCTCCTCCGGAGCACATAGTCCCCCACTTGAAATTCCCGGGTTCGAACTCTGGCGTCGATGTAGCTTTTGACTTGCCTTCGGTAGTTTTCTGCCCGGATGAAGGCCTGCTCCCGGCGTTCTGAAATGAGGTGCAGGTCGAGGGCCATGTTGCTGTCGTTGACCTCGGGGTCATATTGGATCACCCTTCGGGTAGGAAGGGTGACTTCCGTAGGAGCTTTGGCTTCAAAACCGTAGCAGAGGGAGAAGGGTGTTTCACCTGTAGCGCGCCGAGGGGTAGTGCGGTAGGCCCAGAGGATGTTGTGAAGTTCTTCCACCCAGCCACCACCCTCGGCCTCCAGCTTCTTTTTGAGGCCCTCGAGCAAGGTCCGGTTGGCGTTCTCTACCTGCCCGTTGCCTTGTAGGTAGGCAACGGAGGAGAAGGTGTGTTTGATGCCCCATGCCTCCAGAAGGGCACAGAAAGGGGCTGTCTCAAATTGTGTTCCATTGTCGGAGATGATCTGCTGGGGGACGCCAAACCTTGTGAGGATGTTCTTGAGGACGAAGTGACGGCACTTCGCCTCTGTGATGCTGGCGAGGGGTTCAGCCTCCACCCACTTGGTAAAATAGTCGACGGCCACAATGATGTATCCGTTGTTGGAGGTACCCCTCGGCAGAGGGCCCACAAGGTCTATCCCCCATCGAGAAAATGGGACAGATGTGCTGATGGGGGCATAGTTGACCGCTGGCCTGCCGGGGGCTTTCTGGAAATGTTGACATGCGGTGCACCTCCGGGCAAGGTCAGCACAATCCCTGGCCATGGTTGGCCATAAGTAGCCCTGGAGAATGAGCCTTCGGGACATGGAGAAGGGTCCCTGGTGAGCTGAGCAAGTGCCACTGTGCACTTCCTCCATTGCGACCTCGGCTTCATCTGGATGAAGGCACCGAAGTAGCGTGCCATTGTAAGATCGTTTGTAGGGCCTTCCATCTTCGATGGTGTAGCTGGGAGCCCTCAGCTTTGCAAGTTTAGCGCGGGCCTCATTCTCGGGTAGCTGCCCTGTGGAGATGAAGGCGGTGATATCTGAAATCCAATCTTCCTGACGTTGTTGTATGTTCATCACGGGGCTTGCATGGATGCTTGAGAGGCTGAGTTCCTCGATTTTGGCAATCTTGGAGATGTGCTCGGGGGAGTCTGCCGAGAGTTTAGATAATATGTCGGCCTCGGAGTTCTGAGCCCTCGGTATTTGAGTGAGAGAGTGTGCCTCAAATACCTTAAGCAACTCCTTGGCCGCTTCCTTGTACTGTTTCATTCTTCCTTCCTTGGCCTCATATTCTTCGGAGATTTGGCCAACGACCAACTTGGAGTCGCATTTGATGTGGATCTGCCGAGCCCTCATGTTGGCAGCCAACCGAAGGCCACATAGGAGGGCTTCATATTCGGCCTCATTGTTGGAGACTTTGAAGGAGAAGCGGATTGCATAGTAGGCCCTGAAGCCCTCGGGAGTAATGAGGACTACCCCTCCCCCGCATGCTTTGGTCGCGGATGAGCCGTCAGTGTAGAGGGTCCACCAGTCGTCCGAGGTAGCCGAGGGCTCCCCGTCCGTGGCTGCTCTTGCGGTACATTCCGTCACAAAGTCCGCTAGGGCTTGGCCCTTGATGGCAGGCCTTGGACGGATGTCAATGTTGTACTGGCTCAAGAAGATAGCCCATTTCACCATGCGGGAGGAGCTGGTGGGGCTCCTCATGAGGGCGCCGAGGGGTTGATGGGTGAGGACCTGAACCGGGTGAGCCTGAAAGTAGTGGCCCAACTTCTTGACAGTCTAAACGATGGCTAACACCGTTTTTTCCACAGGGGAGTACCTGAGTTCGGCCTCCCTTAGGGTCTTGCTAACATAGAAGATGGCATGTTGGATGCCGTCTTCCTCCCGGATGAGCACAGAGCTGATGGCCGCCGGGCTAACCCCAAGGTAGAGGGTCTCCCCTACCTTGGGTTTGGAGAGCACAGGAGGTGAAGATAGATATCTTTTGAGCTCGTCGAAAGCCCCCTGGCATTCTGGAGTCCATAGAAAGCCAACCGTCTTCCTCATGATCTGGAAGAAGGGTAGAGATTTTTCCGCCGATTTAGATAGGAAGCGGTTGAGGGCTGCCAGGCGGCCCGTCAATCGTTGAACTTCCTTCACATTGCGTGGGGGCTCCATGTTGATGATGGCCTGGATTTTCTCGGGATTGGACTCAATACCCCTTCGGCTCACCATGTAGCCTAAGAATTTGCCCCCTTGGACGCCGAAGGTGCACTTCTTCGGGTTTAGCCGAAGGTTGAATTTTTGCATGATGGCGAAGATTTCCCGGAGGTCGTCAGCATGGTTGGAAGATTGCTTGCTCTTGACGATCATGTCGTCGACATAAGCCTCCATGGTGCGCCCTAGGATGGCTTGAAAGACCCGGGCCACCATCCGGGTGTAAGTGGCCCCCGAGTTCTTTAGGCCGAAGGCCATCACTAGGTAGCAGAAGATGCCCTCGGGAGTCATGAAGGCAGTTTTTTCGGCGTCCTCCTCGTGCATGAATATTTGGTGGTACCCTCAGAAGGCATCGAGGAAGGACATGATTTCACACCCCGCGGTCTCATCCACCAATTGATCAATGTTTGGTAGAGGGAATGGATCCATGGGGCATGCTTTGTTGAGATCGGTGTAGTCCACGCACATGCGGAAGGTAGGGGGCTTCTGGGCGAGGACCACATTTGCTAGTCATGAGGGGTATTTCACCTCCTTGATGTGCTTGATTGAGAGGAGCATGGCGACCTCCTTCTTCACGAATTCCCTCCTCTCGGCGGAGAGGGGTCTCCTTCGTTGTTGTACTGCTTTTGCCGAAGGGTCCACCGAGAGGCGGTGGGTGATGACCCTTCGGCTGATTCCCGGCATGTCCTCCGGCCCCCATGCAAAGACAGTGGAGTAGGCGCGGAGGGCGTCGGTGATACCGGTCTTCAAATGTTCAGGGAGCTGGGCTCCAATCTTCACGACTCTCTCCGGCTGGGCCGGATCGAGCGCAAAGTCTTCTACGTCCTCGGCCGGTTCAGCCCTCGGCCTTCTTTCCTCTTGGTCGACGGCTCCGGTGATGGTGTCAACACGGAATTCCGTCTTGCTGACCTTCTTAGTGACCTGAAGATAGCAAGCGCGGGCAATTTTTTGGTTCCCTCGGGAGTAGCCAATGCCCCCCTCGGCGGGAAACTTGAGGCAGAGATGCCTCATGGAGATGATGGCTTCGAGGTCCTCGAGGGCTGGCCGGCCGAGGATGATGTTGTGAGCGCAGTCAATGTTGACGACGACGAACTCCACCTCGAGCTGGGCTCTATGGAGCCCGTCGCCGAAGATCACCGGGAGGGTTATTACCCGCTCGGAATCAATAGTATCGCCGGTGAAGCCGGCAAGGGGGGTCTTAATGGGCCGAAGGGACCCCCTCTCCAGATGCAGCTCTCTGAAGGTGCTGAGGTACATTACATTGACGGAGCTGCCCGTGTCGACGTAAGTTCGGTGAATGATGGTGTCGTTGATCTCCGTCCGAATCACCAAGGCATCCCTGTGAGGAGAAGAAGTAGGAGGGAGATCTGCGTTGGTGAAGGTGATGGGTTCCTCCCTCAATCGCTTTATCGGGGGCATATGAGTGACTTCCCCTACGTAAAGCGATTGAGCCCACTTCTTCCGCTGGCTGGTGGAATCGCCCCCTGTATTGCCACCGGTGATCATGAGGATGTGGCGTTTCTTCTCCTGGTAGTGGGGGTACTCCTCCTCCTCTTCTTCCAAGTTTCCGATCTCCCTCTTCTTGCCGAGGGGGATGGTGTTCGGATTCACCCAGGCACTTACCTTCATATGGTGCCCTCGGGGGGGTCCCTGATGAGAAGGTCCCTCCTGCCGAGGGCTCTGGACAAACTGGGACAGGTGCCCTGCTTGTATTAATCTCTCGATGGCCGTCTTCAGTTGATGGCAGTCATCGGTCCTGTGCCCCTGGTGTCGATGGAAGCGACAGTAGGGGAACTGAGGGTTGATAGTGTGTACCTCCGGGGGTGCGCGAGAATCGCGCTCAACGAGACCCCTCTCCTCTGCAAAATCGAGGATGATGCTGACGGGGTGCGTCAGTGGTGTCCGAGGGCGGTCCAGGAGAATGGGCTGGGCCCAAGTCTTAGGGTTGCTCTTATAACCTCCCCCGGGCTTGGCTTGGCCTTGCCGAGGGCGGTCATCAGAGGGTCCCGAAACCTTGGGGCGTTTTGGAGGAGCCCCCGGCCCTCGGTTATGCTTGTTGTCAGCCCTCGGGGGCTGCTGGTCCGGATGTTGGTGATACTTCTCCACCTCCTCGGCCTCAGCATACCGGTCCCCCCGCTGCAGGGCCCTTATGTAATCGCGAGGGGGTTCAATGATGAGGCTCCTTGAAAAGTTGCCGGTGCGGAGGACGGTTTGTAGGAGGGCCAGGAGGGTCCCGTCATCAGCACCGTCGACCTTGTCGGCCTCCATCCTCCAACGCTCTAGGAAATCCCGAAGGGTCTCATCCTTCTTTTGGCGTATTGTTAGGAGGTGGGAGAAGTGCTTCCTTGTGCGACGTCTCCCGGCGAATTGTGTCAAGAATCGTTGGGCGAGTTCTTGCCACGAATCAATACAGCCCTCGGGCAGCCTGTTGAACCATTCGTATGCTGGTCCCTCTAAGGTGGAGAGGAACCAACGACACAAATATTCGTCTGACGCCCCCACCATCATCATGCTGTTCTGGTACTTGCTGTAATGTTCCTGGGGGTCCGTTTTCCCGCTGTAGGGCTGTATGTGTTGCCCTCAGTATTTCTCCGGGATCCGGGCCGCCAATACCCTTGGGGTAAATGGCGTCCGAGTCCGGAGCTGGATGACGGGTTCCCCGGAGCCCTCGGCCACCTTCTTCTGTAACTCCTCCATTTTGGCCATCATGGCCTCGTATTTGAGATCTGAGTGAGGGGTGGAGGTGGTGGCGTGAGCTTTGTTGGATTCCATTTCGTCAAGCCGGCACTGGAGGGCCGCAATAATCTCGTCCCGGGGGTCCCTCGGGAGGGTCTCCGCCCCCTGCGAACGAACCCGGGCCGAGTGGGCCTGGTTGATTTGGTGCCGAGCATCATCGGCATGAAGGGGTGCCTTGCCTTTGTCCCGAGGGGGACGCTCCTCGTCTGCCCTCGAAACAGATCCCCCGCTTTCCTGGGGCCTTTGGAGTGCTTTCCCCCCGAGGCGGTCTTGGACCCCTCGGCGGTCTGGCCCTCCTCCGAGCCGGTTGAGGGCGGAAGTACGGGGCCTCTCCCTGTTGTCATTATGGCGGTCCCGGGACTGAACTTCCTGGGAGGATGTTTCTTGGGCCACCACCCCTTCGTCGTTTCTCACCCGAGGGGTAGGATTTCCGAAGGGGTGTGGCAGAGGGGGGAGTATGATATTTTCCCCGATCTGAGGGTGAGCTGGAGCCAGGGTGCCGAAGGCACCCGGGTTCTGAGTGAGCGTTTGGATGAAGGCGGAGAGCGCCGATTGTACGTCGATGGTGAGAACCGGAGGGCTGACTTGGTCATCGCTCCGGTTTTTCTTCTTGGCCTCGATGCCGAGGCGGGCATCGGGGGCGTTTTGTTGGATCTGAAGGCGTAGGTCGACAGCCGCCTGTTCCAGCCCAGCGAGGACACCGCCCTCGGGAGCCCTGTGAGAGGCTTCGGGGGCGTTGACGTCGCCGAGGGGCAGGTTCTTGTCTTCTACGTTCTTTGAGTTGGCACCCGTTGTCCTCACCATTTTGATAGAGGGCTAGTGTTTTGTGTTTGGTCGAGGGGGAGGGTTTCTTACTCGATTGTTCAACCTCTCAACGAGAGCACCAAATGATGGATAGTCTACCCGGGGGTATATATCCGAAGGGTTATTACGGGGAATAATTTAGAGAGAAGTCAGAGCAGGTAATCGTAGAGAGAGAGAGTGTATTATAAAGGCGGAGCGTTTTTAGCGTGGTTACAAATGGGGAAATGTGGGCTATTTATAGCAGCAATAAATGCCGGGCAGGGACACGTGTCAAGCGCTCATTGGCCGAGGGGTCGCCTCAACTGGTTGGCGCTGGCAGCCGCATGTGGCCGCATTTAATGCGGCTGTTGGATGGGACGTCTGTGCAGAGTACGGTGATCTGTACGTATGTGAGGCGGATATCTTGTCGAGTGAGATGCCTTCGGCCATAGAGCAGTAGCCGAAGGCTCCTTCAACCGAGGGCACCTTGGTGCCGAGGGCTCACAGTACCGAGGGCTACTGTTTTCGCCGTTTTCCCCCAGTTTCTTAGTTTGCTTGAAAAACCTGTTCTGTGAGAATTAGAGCCTTCGGCCGGGGGGCCGAAGGCACCCCTGGCGCGTAGTGCGGGCTGCTTGGTATTCTGGGCGCTGTGATTTGGGCCTGTTGGACCTTTTGGGCCTGTTGGGCCTTTTGCTGGAGTAGTAGGAGTCTGTGGGCCGGGGGTTCTCGGGCCATATACTCCATCATGACCTTTGCAACAACATATGTAGATGACCTCCAGCCTGCTTTCCCTTTAGATGGGTAAGGCCTCGTAGCTTCAGTTCATTCAACGGTTTTGTAAGGAATAATTGTATTTAGATTTTGATGATGCTAGGTTTATTAGAATTTGAAAGTACCCCATTAGAAATTGTGTATTAGAATTTCTTTTGTAAGTTTTGGCCTAGTCTGTCTGCCAGAGTTCCATCTTGCCTCTACCAGAGTTGCTCACCAGAGAAGCCATCAGAAACTGGTTATCAGAAAGATACCAGAGTTGGCAACAGAGACGGACTTCAGAGATTGGACCAGAGGACCTCTTGAGACTCTGCTAAATCCACCAGATTCCGGAAGCCTTTCCAACGGTCGTTAAACTAACGGGAAATCCCCTAACGGTTACGAACCTTTCAACGGAAACATGGCACTGTACACGCATTAAATGCACATTTAATGTTGTACGTACGAAGAGATATTTAAAGCTGATGATTGACCATGCGAGTATCTTTACGCCCCCAAAATAGCAAGTCGAAGGTCCAACCGGTCAAGTCAATAGTATATGCAATTAATGAAGCTGTCTTCTACACTCCAACGGGAAGACTGCTCCCAGTATAAAAGATACACTCTGAAGAACTAAGAGTAACAACTTTGCCAAGATAACTTTGCGTAAACAACCTTCTTGAGATTCAAACTTCATTCTTAGACAAGAAAAGGCTCCAGTTGGAAGATATATTTTCTTATCCTTCATCCAACTAGCAAACTGCAAAGTTACTCAGTTCTTCAACACTTCGAGAGCTTCATATACTCATCCTTTGTGAAGAAGCAACGTTGGAGAAAACTGATTTTATATCAAACACTTCTTGAAAAAGAAGGGACGTCTCAAACTAGCTGGAGTAAGTGAAGTGGGGATACTTCAAGAGACTCAGTGAAACGAGACCAGCCATAAGGAAGCAGGACTGCATCCCGGGTGGCAACTAGACTTGAAGAAGACGAGGAGTGCTTCTTAAGCTCTAGGGACTAAGGCGTTGTAAACTGTTGTTTTTGCAAGCTTAGTGGAACAATGGACTAGAGGAACAAGTTGTTCCTTGAACCACTATAAAAACCCCGGTGTCATTTACTTTTAGCTTTTATTTCCTGCACTTAAGATTCTACTGACTAACTCTTAAGGTTGGACTCTGTGTCCAGCAGATCTTCCTTCAGAGTTACCAGAAAGGCATTTTGCCTTAGTTTTCTTCTAGAGGCTACCCGGACAGAAACTTATCCGCTGCCTGGTCTAGTTCTGCCATCAGAACTCGACCATCTCTGTCACCAGATTTCGACCATCTCTGATAAGTCAGACTTGACTTAGAGAAAAGTTTAAATTCCTGAACAGTCTATTCACCCCCCCTCTAGACTGTTCCCATTACAAACGGGACCAACAGGTTTGACTTTGTCTAGTCTACGCCAAATACGCTCTCTGATTTCCTCTTGGAAGGGGGCTTTGATTCGAACGTTGTCCCAAGGTTTCTCTGTCTTGGGAAGTCTTCCCGCTGATTGTGTGACGACAGATTCAAGAGTTTTCTGAGATTCCTTGTAGTTCTCCCCTTCCTTTCGTTCATCGTCCTCGAGCCTGATGATATCTTCAGCACATTTGTTGATTAGCTCTCGTAGAAACCAGTTCCTCTACATATCTTCGCACTCTTCATCCTGCATTATTTGATCCATCTCCGTCCACTGTCTGGGCCATTTGTCGTGAATAATAATATCTTCAAGCTGATCATGCATTTCATCTGACGACAGAATGGTAGTGGCAGGTTGACCTTTTGGAGACGGAGGCCTTCTAATCGAAACACCGGGTTCACTAGGATTTCCCGTTGCCATCAGCTTTGAACTAGGTTCTAACTGATGGCCTGATGTAAAAGATGTACCAGTGGTAGCATCATCAGGACTTCCATCCCCTCCTCGGTTGGTATCTCTGGGAGATACGCCTCGAGATGTTACGTCTAGCTCGACCAGGCTAGATATTTTGGCTGTGGGTGGTGGCTGTTGGTTTGTAGAGGTTTCTGGTTGAATGGGTTGTGGAGTTTGGCTAGGTAAAGCAGTTTGCTCAAGTGATCGTGGGCGCTTGTTCTCCCCCTCATGAGGATCCGAATCATCGGGGTCCTCATGGGAACGTTTGCGACCACGAGGACTCTCCTTGCATTTGCTTTTGGTCTCCGGGGAAGAAAGGAGGGCTTCAAGAATGGCTTGCTGGTGAAGGGTAAGTTTGGCTTCAGGGATGTTTAGAATATTGTCCAGCAAGGCCGATGCAAGGGTTTCGAAGGGTAGTGAGGAGAGATCGATGGAGGGTGTGGTCGGGCGTGGGGAGAATACTAGTTCTGTATCCTGGGTTCCCCGAGAATGTGAGGGAATGGGTATTTGGTTGATGGATTGGTGGGATAGAGGGGTTGAAGGTACTGGTTGTGTATGGGAGATGAAGGGTTCGGGTGAGGGTTGGGGTGGGGGTTGTTCAGACCGAACCGCTTGGGTGGTCCTAAATTCCTGTGCTAGAGCGGTCATTGCATCTTGCACCCATGGTTTAATGGTGGAATCTAGGAAGCGATTTAGTAGAACGTTGACGTCTTCAAAGGTTGGGTGACCAGTTACGGGGGTTGTAACTGTTGTCACAACATCAGTGAAGATAGCTGATGTGTGGCCTGCGTGCAATGATGGGATCATTGAGGGCGTAGCAGGACTTCCAACCGTCATAGCTTGCGCTCTGGTTGTTGCTTTCAGGGTGTGTGCACCTGTATGTGCAGTGAATAGTGTAGGTGTCCTAGAAAAAGAAGAAAATGTAGGTAATGTGACACCTAGACTCGATGTGATTGAAGAAGGGGTTTTGACCTCGGGTGATAGGTCAATTGTGCGCTCAACTGATTCGGAAGGAACCAGTGAGGGGGTTGAGTCCCGTGCTTTTGAAACAATAACCTGTTGAGAGGCTATCGAGTGGCTGGGTGAGGGCTGTGCTTGCGCAGTTGAGCCAGATGCTGCGACTTCTACCCGGGAACCGAAAAGATCGGCTCCTGTACTTAAGGATTCGGCTCGGCTTATCTGGATAAAGGTATCGCATCCGGAGAAGATGTGCTCGTCCGCCTTATCAATGAGGCTCTTTCTGACGCGGGGCTGGGGCTTTGGCTTAGCAGCTTTGTCATTCTTAATCTTGGCCCTTTTCTCCCGGATGACGACGTCTTTGGAATTCTTTATAGTATGAGATGCTTCATCGTAGTCATCCTTGGAGCAGTTTGTTTCGCTGGGATCGGCTCTTGGTTTAGCCAGCTCTTTGATAGTGAAGACTTGGGGTCTGCCTGCGATTACTTGTGCTGCGTCTTCAGCAGTGATCTTCTTCTTCTTTGGAGATTCGACAGGCAACTTTCCTTTTCTGATCAGAGCATATGTGTGCTCAACGTCTTCACTGTCATTGTCGTCATCATCATCATCCGAGCCAGACTTCTCGCTATCCGTGCCCACGCTCTCGGATGCCTCATCGTCAGTGTTTGTTTGGGCAGCACTTGACGACTCATTGGCAGTTTCTTCAACGTCTATTTCGGTGCCCTCAGCCGTCTGACTCGTCTCGAGAGAGTCGTCAGACTTTCCTTCATTGGGCAAACCGGCCACTGGTTTCTGTGGGTTTTGGGCTCTCTTAGGACCCTTACCTACACTCGGTTTTGCCCCCGGGGTAGGTCCAGCTGGGTTTTGCTGAACCATAGGGACAGTTCTCTCAATGGCTTCTTTGTACTGTTGAACTGCCGAATTTGCTGATTTGACTAAGTTGAGCAGAAACCCAGGGATCCGCAGACCGAAGACAGGATTCTTGTCTGCTTTGTAGTACTGCAGCTTCGGGGCATTGTAGCGTGGATCTGAGCTGCGTTTTGGGATTGAAGAGTGCTCTGCCATGCAGTCGTTGATGATTAGCCCGAGCCATCTTACGTATGGGATGGTACCTGGCCTGTTCTTCTCTTTCGCTTTGACCAGGTCCATTAGCTCTGAGAAGAAGAGCTGTGCCATGTCGTAGTTCTTGTTGAATGCGATGCCATGAAAGATTAGCAGGATCTGCTTGTTGCACTTGTCGAATCCGGCATGCTTAGGCGACAGGCACTTGTTCACCAGCCCGAAGAGGCTCTTCCACGGATGATGGAGATATGCTCCGTTGATGTTTGATAGTTGTGGCAGTAGAGAGGTGTAGCCGAGAGATGCCACGTCTTTGAGTAGATCGGGGATGGATGGCAGCGCATCGTACGTGTCGTGGATTGGCAGCGCTAGAGTGGTACGTAGAGTTGATGGTGTCAGAATCACGCGCATGCCGTTCAATTTTGTCTTTATCTTTGAGCGATCCTTCGGTGATTCCGTATGCATGTGACCCCAAAACTGTTGTAGGTATATCTCTGGCACTGGTTTTGCGTTGTGAAGTGCAGGCCAGAGATAGTGACCTTTCATGATTGCTGGAATCACTGGATTCTGGCACTTGAAAACTGTAAGGTCTAGCTGGAAATTGTTGTCCAGCACCTTGATCCATTTGCCCTTGGGGTAGATGGCATCGTCGATCTGTGTTTGAGTTGTTCCTGCCATTATAAACTGTAAAAGCAGGGGGTCAACATATGAAATTTATCGGTTTGATTTCCCTGAGATTAGATTGAAAGAGTTTGATTTGCAGGTTTCAGACAAGTTTATGCAGGTGGATTTTTTTTAAAAAAACGCAAAGTCCAAATCTCGAGATCTTGATTTCGAGATTCAAATCTCGAGATCAAGATGTCGAGATGCAAATCTCAAGATCTTGATTTCGAGATTCAAATCTCGAGATCAAGATGTCGAGATGCAAATCTCAAGATCTTGCTCGAAGATGAATCGACGATCTCGAGATCTTGAAGAACAAAATCTCGAAATCATAGATTTCGAAGAGATGAATCCACCTGCAAAAACATGAACAAAAGATAACAAAAAAAACGATAAATAACACGATTTCGACCTATTATCAAACGAAAAACCCCTTTTTGGTTTTTGATTTTGAGAAATTTCAAACGGTTTGCGAGAACGATCGTTCGTTTTTGGATTTCGAACACGAACGAAGAACTACCTTGGTAAGGTTAGTCGAGAAGAAGCGTGAGATGTAGATTACGAAAGCTGTCTGAGTAGATTGTGAAAACGGAAATTCGGGAAGAAGAAAGATCAGGATACAGAGGAGCTCTGTTGCGAAAAACTAAGACTGGGAAGATGAAGGTTTTCGGAGGGTTTATAACAGCGGAAAAATTTTGAGCCCTTCTCCGTATTAAATGAGCCCGAATGTATGGGCCAGCACATACTGCCCTTTTTTAAAAGATTTTCGAGGCCCAATACCAGTAAAAATAGAGCTCCCCCTCAATCAGTGAAAATTTTCTTTTTCTCCCCCTCAAAGAATGCAACAAACAATATGTACAAATGCAACGCGCACACACTATTTTTTGTTCTTTTTGATTTTTCTCCCCCTCAACACATGCAACACACGCACACTATTTTTTGTTCTTTTTCTGGTTTTCTCCCCCTGAACACATGCAACGCACACACACTATTTACAGATCACACTCACACACAGTTTTTACAAGTCCCACACACACACTTTTCAGACCAGTGGAGACAAAAATTAAACAGGCTCGAGGTTCAACATGCCCAACTTGGAGACCAGGAACTGGAATCTTTTTTCATCCAATGCCTTGGTAAACAAGTCAGCCAGTTGAAGCTCTGAGCTTACGAAGTACATATCTATGTCTCCTTTCTCCACGTGATCCTTGATGAAATGATAGCGCAGATCAATGTGATTGGTGCGGGAGTGGTGAACAGGATTGCTTGTGATGGCGATGGCGCTTTGAGAGTCACTGTAGATCGGGATGTGGCGGAATGTGTAACCGTAGTCCTGGAGCTGAGTCTTCATCCATAATATTTGTGAACAACAACTAGCAGCCGCGACGTATTCGGCCTCAGCTGTAGATGTTGACACACAGTTCTGCTTTTTTGAAGACCAGCAGACTAGCTTCTCGCCCAAGAATTGGACGGCTCCCGATGCACTTTTGCGGTCCATCCGGCAACCAGCAAAGTCAGCGTCTGAGTATCCGACTAGATCAAAGCCTGAATGCTTGGGATACCAAAGGCCTAGATTCACCGTGCCTTTGAGGTATCTTAAAATTCGTCGTACAACGGTCAGATGAGATTCCTTCGGATTGGCTTGAAAGCGAGCACATAAGCATGTGGAGAAGACAATGTCAGGCCTGCTTGACGTGAGATATAGCAAAGATCCAATGATGGCCCTATAATTCGTAACATCAACTGGCTTCCCGGAGGGATCTGAATCCAGTTTATTGTTTGGGAACATGGGGGTCGTCATGGAAGATTTGCCTTCAATGTTGAATCTCTTTAGCATATCCAGAATGTATTTGGACTGGTTGATGAAAATGCCGTCAGAGAGTTGTCTTACTTGCAGGCCTAAGAAGAAGTTAAGTTCACCCATCATGCTCATCTCGAACTTGGTTTTCATCAATTTCTCAAAATGTTGGCATAAACGTGGATTTGAAGAGGCAAAGATGATGTCATCAACATAGATCTGAATCAGAATGATGTCAGATTTCTGTCGCTTGATAAACAGAGTAGTATCAATCTTTCCTTTGGAGAAACCTGAATCAATCAAAAATTCGGTCAAGGCATCGTACCAAGCTCTGGGTGCCTGTTTCAACCCATAGAGAACTTTCTTGAGCTTGTATACATGGTCTGGGAATTTTGGATCTACAAATCCTTCTGGTTGAGCGACATAGACTTCTTCTTCTAAAGTCCCATTTAGAAAAGCTGTTTTCACGTCCATCTGAAAGACGGTGAAGTTTTTGTGCGCCGCGTACGCTAGAAAGAGGCGGATTGCTTCAATTCTAGCTACGGGCGCAAACGTTTCATCGTAGTCTATGCCTTCCTGTTGATTATATCCCTTTGTGACCAGCCTTGCCTTGTTCCTTACAACTGTTGCTTCTTCATCTCTTTTATTTTTGAATACCCACTTCGTGCCAATGATAGTCTTTCTCTGAGGCTTGGGTACCAGTGACCATACATCCAGTCTGTCAAACTGATTGAGTTCATCTTGCATCGCAATTACCCAATCTGGATCAAGTAGTGCATCAGAGACCTTTGATGGTTCTGACTGGCTTAGGAAGCACGCGAAGTGGCATTCATTCATCGTTGCGGATCTTGTGCGCACACCTTGACTCGGATCACCTATTATCTGATCAACGGGATGTGCTCTCATCCATTTCCTCTCATGAGCTAGAGGAGTTGGAGTAATGATTGGTTGCTCCGAGTCCTGATAGGAGGTTGAGAGCTCTGGAGCAGCTGTGGTGTGCAATGGAGATGATTCCGGACTTGTAGCAAAGCCGTGATCATCCACACCTCTGAGATTGGATTGAGGGGTTGAGGGTGTGGATGGTACATCGTCTGGACCTGTGAGGAGCGGAATCTCTGCTGTTGGATTTGATGTTGAAGCTGGAGTGCATGGTGGAGGTGGAGGTTGTGAGTTCTCGTAGAAGTTTCTGAAGAGAGAATCGAGAATCACATCTTCGTGTTCGGTGTTTGGTTCAGCTTTATGAGAAGCTACTGGTACAGCATGTGATGGATCAATATGTAGATGTTCGATCGCGAAGTCTGCCATTTCATAGAATGTAACATTTACACTCTCGATGACAGTGCGTTTGTCCCAGAGATACCAACCGAGGAGGGGATGGAAGTCCTGATGATGCTACCACTGGTACATCTTTTACATCAGGCCATCAGTTAGAACCTAGTTCAAAGCTGGTGACAACGGGAAATCCTAGTGAACCCGGTGTTTCGATTAGAAGGCCTCCGTCTCCAAAAGGTCAACCTGCCACTACCATTCTGTCGTCAGATGAAATGCATGATCAGCTTGAAGATATTATTATTCACGACAAATGGCCCAGACAGTGGACGGAGATGGATCAAATAATGCAGGATGAAGAGTGCGAAGATATGCAGAGGAACTGGTTTCTACGAGAGCTAATCAACAAATGTGCTGAAGATATCATCAGGCTCGAGGACGATGAACGAAAGGAAGGGGAGAACTACAAGGAATCTCAGAAAACTCTTGAATCTGTCGTCAGACAATCAGCGGGAAGACTTCCCAAGACAGAGAAACCTTGGGACAACGTTCGAATCAAAGCCCCCTTCCAAGAGGAAATCAGAGAGCGTATTTGGCGTAGACTAGACAAAGTCAAACCGTTGAATGAACTGAAGCTACGAGGCCTTACCCATCTAAAAGGAAAGCAGGCTGGAGGTCATCTACATATGTTGTTGCAAAGGTCAACTGGTACTCAAAGAGAGCTGATGGAACAAGACTTGAAGTCCAATATTCTCCCTATTCATCAAATTCTTCAAGCGAAGGCCGAGGATTATCACGGAGTGACATTCTATTCTTACAGGCTTCAACGCACTCACGGGAGTGAATTTACTTGTTAAGAAAATGACTTCATCATGCTTAAACCAGACGACATCTATCAAATGTTCATGGCTTATCGATACCTTCCAGTCAGGCAAAGCAAAACATACAGTGAAGGTCTTGCAGCAATCAAGAGATTCATGCTCAGACAAATCAGAGTGCACTCTTCACACGACCTACAGATGGCTATTGAGTGTAACTTGACAAAAACAAACCTTACCAAGCCAAGACTGTATGGTCCAGAACTCGAAGACTTCCCAGCTTACCACATCTTCTTTACACCGCCAGCAGTCACATATCTCAACCATAAGAACGAAAAACGCCTGATGGTAGTTAATGAAATTGAGAAATATTGTGATGGAACGCTGAAGATAATCAAAGAACAGCTTCTAAAGATGAAGGCACAGCTAGAGGAAAATCTTCAGGAGGCATCGTCATACGTTCAAAAGGAACACTCTACAGTGGAGACAATTTTAAAGGCCATCGACGATCGCCTAGAAAAGAGAAATATGCTCAGGCAATACGAGCATGCACTGAATATGAGGAAACACTATTTCAAGTCACAGAAGCAATAACAAAGTGGCACTTGATCACAAAGGGGGAGATTGTTGAAGATATTTTAATTGTGAATCAAGTTTGTCATAGATTAGCTTTATTATTATTCATTGTATTAAATAAGTGCATGTATTAGATAGAATGTGGGCCAAGTGTTAGGCCCATATAAACAGGCTAAAAGTCTTTCACGCCTAACCTGAACCTCGCCTATAAAAAGGGAGCCGAGGGTTCAGGATTAGGTTAACTTTCGTACTTGTTCATTATAGCCTTACGCGCATATCTTTCTGTGTACGAGTTCACGGTCTATCAAGAGGGTTTTACATCGATTCATTTGTGTTCATCTTTACGTTTAATCTTCTTTGTTAGACTGATATTCATTGCTGTTACAAAAACAGGGACTATCAATTATATTGTATTTCTCCAAGAACATGAGGAAAATTGGGAATTGGTGGAAGAAATAATTGTCTTCCTCCAAGAACAAGAATCGGATGTTGGTTTTGCGGAAGATGATCCAATCAACTTCCGTCAAGCCATGGAAAGTTCCAACTCTCAAGAATGGATTAATGCCATGAAAGATGAGATGAAGTCTATGAGTGACAATGACGTTTGGGAGTTAGTCTCATTGCCTGAAGGTATTAAACCCATTGGTTGTAAATGGATATTTAAAATCAAGAGGGATTCAAAGGGCAATGTTACAAGGTTTAAAGCTCGTCTTGTTGCTAAAGGATACACTCAAAAGAAAGGAATTGACTATAAAGAGACTTTCTCTCCGGTATCCTCGAAAGACTCTTTTAGAACAATAATGGCATTAGTGGTACATTTTGATCTTGAGCTTCATCAGATGGATGTAAAAACTGCATTTCTCAATGGTGACATTGAGGAATCAATCTATATGGAGCAACCAGAAAACTTTGTTTCGGGAGATTCAAAGAAAATGATTTGCAAATTAAAGAAATCCATCTATGGACTCAAACAGGCTTCTCGTCAGTGGTATCACAAGTTTCATAAAGTCATTATATCTTTTGGTTTTCAACCAAATGTCAGTGATGATTGTATATACCACAAGTTCAGTGGGAGTAAGCATATTTTCCTGGTCTTGTATGTTGATGACATACTGCTTGCTAGTAACGATATATGCTTATTGCACGAAACTAAGAGATTTCTTTCAAAGAATTTTGAAATGAAAGATCTTGGTGAGGCTTCTTTTGTATTAGGAATTCAAATTCACTGAGATCGCTCCAAAGGCGTTCTTGGACTCTCACAAAAGAGCTATATCGATAAGATTCTCAAAAGGTTTGGTATGCAAGACTGCAAACCAGGAGATACCCCAGTTTCTAAGGGAGACAAGTTTAGTCTCATGCAGTGCCCTAAGAATGGTTTTGAATCTAAAGAAATGAGGAACATTCCTTATGCTTCGGCTGTAGGAAGTTTGATGTATGCCCAGGTTTGTACAAGACCTGATTTGACATACATTGTTGGGATGTTAGGCAGATATTTGAGCAATCCGGGAATGGACCATTGGAAAGCAGCCAAAAGGGTCATGCGGTATTTACAGAGAACAAAGGAATATATGCTCACATATCGGAGATCGGATCAGCTTGAGGTCATTGGGTATACCGACTCTGATTTTGCTGGATGTCAAGATAGCTTGAGATCCACTTCAGGCTACATCTATATTCTAGCTGGAGGAGCTATCTCCTGGAGGAGTATCAAGCAGACTCTTACAGCTACTTCCGCCATGAAAGTAGAGTTTATAGCATGTTATGAGGCATCCAATCAGGCATTATGGTTGTGAGATTTTGTTAGTGGACTACGCATAGTGGACAGCATTGAAAGACCGTTAAAGCTATGGTGTGACAATAGGTCAGCAGTCCTTTATGCTAAGAACAACAGTAGTTTGACCAAGGCAAAACACATTGGGGTCAAATTTAAGGCTGTTAAGGAACGAGTACAAGAAGGAAAGTTATCTATAGAGCACATTAGCACGAACTCCATGATTGCGGATCCGCTCACTAAAGGATTATCACCCAAAGTGTTTCATGAGCATGTTGCTCAAATGGGTGTCAAATCAGTTGAGGATTATGAGTTTTAGTGGGAGTTTGTAATGTTTCTATATTTGGTTAACTCAAGTTTAATGTTATTTTCTGCAGAAATAAACTTTAAAGTTTTATTGTACTCTTACAGTTATATTATTGATCTCAAGATGGACCAGTTGGAAATATACATTCTATTCCAGACCACACTTTATGTTATTTCCACGCTACACACCTATACTTGATCCATGTCATTTATTATATTAATATACGTGATCATTGATGGGTCTAGTTATTCAAATATAACAAAGACTTCTTTGGTCCTATGTGGATATAATTAATGGACCGGATTGATTAAGGATGACTACAGTTTGATAGCAAAATTTTGGAGCTCCTAAAGTAAACATACAATGCTAAGATTGTGTGTATTCATGTGTATGTCGTCCAAGTGGGAGATTGTTAGATTATTGGACTTATACTACATGTAATATTCACAATATATTATTTATCGGGTTTAATTGTATGTTATATGCTATCTTATATTTAGGTCCAAAAATTAGTGGTCCTATGGATATTAATTTAAGTGGGCTAATAAGTTATCTAATAAGGTATAGGGCCCAAATGTGTAGAGACCCATGGGCTTGACCTAATCAATGATGGACTGATTAAGGTTAAACACTCTCTATAAATAAGGGGTTATGGTCCCTAGTTGAACATGCATTCAGTCTTTCTGCATCCCATCGCTAGAGAGATAATTCCCGAGGGTGTGTATCAACTAGAAGACGCAAATCCTAATCTCCGTCTCCCGGATCTCTAAAGGTCATCTCCAATGGAGTCAGGTACGCTTCCGCTCAAGCTATTTCTCTACATAATTTCAATAAGAAGATTTATTTTTGGATTTATTGGGAATAAATCGGAAGTGGCTCGGAGACAACCGGCTCGCGTATTTAAACCCTTCTCAAGATTATATGAAGATATTTATGGAATAAATCGGATTTATTCCAACAGTTTTGGCAGGAGACAACTGACTCGCGTTTTCAGGGTGGTTTCAAATGGAACGCCGGAGACTTATGATGGTTGAGGTGGGATGTAATGGCTCACTTCCATTGCTGAGTTACTGCCGGATTTTGCTGGTGGCTTCCGATGGTGTATAAAGAGTTTGAACTTTGGGGCTGAACAGGTTTCTGACCATTGTAAAAAATTCTGAGTCGCCGGAGGTTGCTCTGGGGATGAAAGGTGAACGTTTGGCCGGTGAAGACAACGTTTTGAGCTGTCGCTCTGGAAATTCAACTATGGCGCACGACAGCTTCAAATTGTTGTCGAGATTCCGAGGGCGTCCGTACATGTTTGAACCAAAGGAATGAGCTCATGAATGCTCCGGCCAACACTGTTAACCAGCCGGCCCGGGTCACTGAGTGAGGAGGGGTGGCACGTACAGTGACAAGGACTGGGGTGAGGGTCCGGTGATGATACAGAGATGTTCTAACTGGAGGTGAAAAATGGATGGGGCGTTTAAGGAGACTCTTGCGATGGATAGTGGTTCTGTTGGCCTGAGATGATGACCAGAGTTTTTGCAGATGGGAGGGGTGGAATGGTTGCCTGTGAAGATGACCGGAGGTTTTGTATCCGATGAGGACCACTGTTGGGTAAAATGCGAATACATTGCCGAGCAGTTGGGTTCTATCGATGGGAAAGGAAGGGGGAAATTAAAGGAAAGAATAAGAATGGGGAAAGAAATGAAAGTGGAAGCAGAAGAAAAGTAGTCGAAGGAAAAGGAAGGGGGAAAATAAAAGAAAGAAAAAGAATATAGTACCTTCCCCTGTAAGTATTGTGAGTTCATTCATATGTTGGGCAGACTAGCTCTATTACTTCTCCTGTAAGTATTGTTTTCTTTGACACTGAAAATTTGTTACTGCTGCAGGAACTTGAGTAAGAATGATATCACCAGACAAATACCGGGTGAATTTGGAAATTTGAGAAACATCGTGGAAATGTAAGAAAACTTTTCACTCAATACATCTTATTGAATGATCATGTTTTTATTATGGAGTTTGGATTTGTAAGAAAACTTTCTGGTATAGTACCTTAAGAACTCGACCAACTTCAGTATCTCTTCCTGCTGTAAGTGAGATTTGAATGGATTTGATTAAAAATGTATCACCTATTTATTTGTTATTTTTGTTCATTATTATATATGACAGTTTTCTAATATAAATTCTCACGGTCAAATTTTGTTATGTACGGATAATCATCTCATAGTAAATATATGCTTTTTTGCATGAATTTATAGTGTTCAGTTGTTAACTGATCTCAGCTCTATAAAGGTAATTTATAGTGCTATTGAGCAACTCACGTATAAAACGCTTTGGATTTATTTGAATTTCTAAAGTATTACTTATGTCAGAGAGCTTCACGCTGCAAAATGTGTCTTAAAACATTAAATAAGTGATGACGTGAGTGAGTGATGCGTCAAAAAGCCCGTGTGCCAAGACCTATTTGGTCATTGTCAACTAAACTGAACTTAAATTTATATCTATATCATGATTTATTTCTCCTGCCCTTATTATTTCTCAGAGTGAAGTGTTCTTTTAGTTCATTTCTCAGCATCAACATCCAAAATCTCCCTTTTCTCCTTCGTCAATAGCAAGCTAGGCACCGATTGTTGTGAAGAGCCAACCTAGAATTTCAAAACATGAGTAGCTGTCGATAGAAAGCGATACATATAAATTTGAAATGAACATAGGTATAAAGAGTGAATCTTACTACCTTTTCAGAGCCAGAAACCTGTTTCTCCAACTTGCTAAATTCATCTTCCTCCTAAACCTTAGGGTAAGTCCTTCTCTAAGTAGAATTTTATTTGAAAATTCAACCCTACAAACCTCTTCCAGTTTGCTGAGCTGTTCAATTGTCACCAATTCTTGCTGTCCACCGGTGATACCGGTGAACCCACTTCTCCACGACAAACGTGCATGAACCTATGTAGCCTGTTCTCCCTTACTTAGTACACTTGCTTTGCAACCGGTTCCCATATTATGTTCACCGGCCAAATTTAAATCAAGTATCCTTTTTGCTTTTCCAGCTTATCCTTTCAGCTAACCTTCACTTGTTCACTTGGTGGGCCACAAAATGGAATGCCTAAATGCTGCAAAATGGATTTTTCAGGGGAATGTACTTGATGCTTCAAACCATCATAAGTTTTTATACCGATGTGGCTATAACCGGATAAGCTGGTCGGTTTAGCTACTTTGTTTCTTCTTACAGTCACTAAATTGTAGTGGTTTTTTTGGCCTCGTGATCTCCGCTTGCTCTAATTATGAGAGCAAAAAAATCTCAAAGAAAGAGAATGCCTGCTTTGTTTGTTTCTTGCAAGAAAAAGGTGTATGCATTCGTTTTTTCTTTGACTTGTATGTGAGAGTAATTCTGAAAGAATTTGGCTTTTAGTGATTTATGTACATTGTGATTGGAAATTTGGCAATATTATTTTATATATTGATTTCAGTAAAAGAAGTTCATTTGAAGGACTTCAGTGGTTAACAAGATCTTTTCGGGTTCTTTATACTTTAGCTCCTTACAAGGCATAAATTGTATACAATGAGCTTCTTTTCTGCATGTACTGATGTTTTGACAAATACTCATTTTTGTTTTCTATTTGTTTTTCTGTAGGAGTTGATGTCACACTGCATTTTTTTATCTTCACACCCTAGTTTAGCTTAAGGATAGTCAACCAGCAATATTATTAGTTATTGGTGAGCCAGTTTTACTTGCTTTGGAAGATATTGATGGATCCGTGCTATTTTTGGAGAAAGCCCTTAAATTTGTAGAAGAGTATGCTAAGGTTATAACAACATCAAGTTCATGCTCTTATGACATGGTATCTCTTTTACATTTATGTTTCTCCTTTACTTCATAGAACGAAATGATCTATTGTGATTTCCCTGTGCTATTTTATGATTGCCTGTCACCGTGTCATTGAATTCTCTATGGAAGAATATATCTTCGATGTCTATACACTCTTGCTATCACTATATCGATGTCAAATCATTCTCTAATGATGTTCTATGCTCTAGTAGTTTTTTATGTTTTTGACAAAGAAATAATTTTATTTTCCATGAGTTACTCATCAAACACGTAAGGTTACATGGATTAGTGTCCTGATAATTGGATTGAAGGCTTCTAATGTTTAAATCCCCATTTCCACTTTAGTGTACCAAAAAGAACAGTTTTATCTAGCACTACATTTCCAACGTTTGCTTGGTTAATGCTCATATACTTCCTAACCCTCATCATGTTGAAGAGATTATTTACTCAGTTTTCCATTTGGCTTCTATTAGATCCTTGTGTACTGTAGTCATAGTAGTTGATGGCGCGAATGACAATTGCCATTTCTCGCCATTGGTGTTTGAGGGGGTCATCGCCACAAATCTCGGCTATGGTGTTGACTGTTGAGTATAAATCTGGTGTTGCCATTTGTGTGCCACCGCCAGGCCTGCGCTTTTAGCGTTATAATTTGGCTCAAATTAAATATTAGACCTGTGACCAGTACCCATCCGATTACCACCCCAGTGCCCATCCGAGCACCACTCAGCACCCGACGACCACCACAGCGACCATTCGACCACCACTCATCACCTGAAGACCACCACCCACGCCCATCCGACCACCAAGCGACCGACGGCCACCCAGCATCCACTCAACCACCACCCAGCGGTCGGCAACCACCTTCAACCACCTCGCTACCAGGCCGCGATTAGAAACACCACTGACATAGACGAAGGGTTGTGTTCCCTCAGAGGAAAGACGCAGATAATTCCTCCTTAGATATATTCGTGCTTTTGCGATTACTCCCATATATGTGTGTGTGGGTGTCATTACCATTAGTGGATATTCTGTATTTATGTATTATATTTCATGTATATCAGATAATCGATATACTGTTATATCATATATGTGATGTATATGTTTGTTATATATTTATATTATAATGTGTCATGTATGTGATTGTTGGGATATTAGGCCAAGCCCAAATACCCCAGGAGGCCCACCAATCCATATACGGGTCCAGTAAACAGCCAGACATTCGGGAAGCCCATGCGGCTAGATCCTTCCACTTGCAAAAAAATAGACATGATTGAGCAGATGTGGCAATTAATAAATTGGAACATAAGTCCTGGCCTTCAACATTTGACGCAGGTCCGTTCGAAATGAGGAAAGTGTGGAGCCTCCCCATCTTGTATAGAGCAAGCTGCCAAGAAAACAAAGGCACAAAGGTGAAGACTTGCATGTATGTCTTTTCAGAAGATCAATTAATTTCATTGGATTAGAGTAGATAATTAGTTGAAAAAACAGGTTTCTAATGGCGGTCTTCCTAATCCGTGTAGGGTGATCCTAATCTGTGTGGTGCACTATCTGGTGAACTCTGGGAGGTAACGAAGGAGAGAATACGCAAAGCCTCCATATATGGGGAACTGCCTGGTCTGGGACATGCGGTCGGTAAGTTTTGCATGACCTCTATCTCATTGTTTCCATGTCTATTTATGTGCTCATGTACATGATACAATTTTACCTCAAAATTTGAAACATAAGTTTTTTTTTTTGGCAAATAAGTATCACATTACTTAGATCAAAGCTTTTCTGATTTGGTACTTTGAGAGGTCTAAGAATGATTTCTGGCTTGTTTTTCTTCACGTGTTGATAACTTGTATATTTAACTTTGATTCGTTACCAAGTCTTCAAGGCTGATCTGGTATGTGTGTCGTCATCTGGTACTACAAAGAGATGACTTATGTACCCCAATATGGCTCGGCCGCTGGATAAAGCCCCTGTTTTGGTAAAGCTTTACCCTTCTCCTGTACATGATTTCTGGGATTCCACAGAAAGAAGCAAACACATACGAGGCATTGGACTTGAGCTCTGAATCCACGAGTTCAGATAAAAATGAAACTGGAAAGAAAGGGCTTTCTGTTCTTTATACATGGTTCCTTTTAGAGTGATCCCAAACTCGTAAAGCAACATCACTAGAAAGAAGTAAGTGTTCCGTGGTGTTAGGAATAGTATATGAATGCTACTCGTGTATTACTTTGTAATTAGAATCTGTTAGGCTCCTGTTATGTTAGTTATAGTTAGTTATGACTACAACTTCTATAAAGACTCTGTAACTTTCTATTCTCAATAAGAATATCATTTTCCGTCTTCTTCCCTGCTCCTTTTCTAATATGGTATCAGAGCTCTGCTCGATCTAACCATGACGAACTCTACATCTGATTCTTCTTCCTCGCAATCATCCTCTCATATTGCAAATCAAACCTCTCCTATTATCTTTCATCATCCTCTACCTGTTAAACTCGATTCAAATAACTTCCTGTTCTGGCGCCATCATGTCGAATCAGTGATTCACGCTCATAAACTTCTCAGATTCTTCGAAAACCTCAGATACCGCTTTACAGCTGACGAGAATGGAGCAAAAACAGTTAACGAAGCGTATAACATCTGGGAGCAACAAGACCAAATGCTGTTTTCCTGGCTCTTTGCTTCGCTCTCTGAGTCACTTCATGCTCGCGTCATCAGTTGCAAGCACTCGCATGAATTATGGAGTTAAATTCAGAAATTCTTCCGTTCCAGCATCATCGCGCGAGCTCAGCAACTGAAATCAGAACTGTATAATACTGGAAAAGGTGATCGTTCTATTTCTGAATATTCACTTCGTATTCAGACAATTGTGGATAACCTAACGTCTGTCGGTGAGCCTATATCAACCAAGGATCACATTAATGTGATCCTTGAAGGACTTCCTGAGGATTACGAATCGCTCATATCATCTGTCACCTCGCGAAGCATTCTGGATCCTGTTACTATATCTGAACTTGAAGGTCTCTGGCTGGCTAAGGAATTACGACTCAGAAAACTTCGTGACTCCTCACAGCAAACACTTTTTTCTGCCAATGTTGCTCGACTAGAAACTCCTTCTCAAACCACTGAAACTGAAACTCAGAATACTTCCGACAATGCTTCAGCTCAAATTGCTCAGTTTGACACTTCTGCTGAAAATTCCTCCTACAGAAGTAGAGGTCGTGGAGGTTTTAACAGAGCAGAGGTGGCCGTTCAGGTGGTAGAAGCTCAGTAACTTGTCAAGTTTGTGGCAAAAATGGTCACAGTGCAATTGTATGTTACCACAGATACAATCCAGCCTATACCATCTCTAATCCTCATCCTTCTACTATACATCAGACTCAAAATCCTTACTCAAACCAGCCTTACGAACTCCTTTTTCAGCACCGAGTCCATATCCAAATCAATACCAATACCAATCATCTCCTCCAGTCACAGCAAAATATTCAACTAACCCAACTCATCCATCACAATTCAGTACAGTACAACCAGCTTATCCATCTTATACTCCATCACCTAACCATCCTTCCCAATTCAACTCATCACCTACTGTGCCAACTGCAGCCTGGGCTTCTGCAAATTCCTCTATACTTGGACCAGCTCCAAATACTCAAAACTGGTTCCCAGACTCTGGAGCCACACATCATGTCGCTGCTGATCCTCTCAACCTTCAACAGTGAGCCCATTGCTACTACTGATAAGCTTTTTATGGGCAACGGTCAAGGTTTGGAAATTAAGTCTATTGGTTTTTCATCCTTTCCCTCTCCTTATCACTCATCTCTTTCTTTATCTCTCAATAACATCTTACATGTTCCTGCCATAACTAAAAACCTATCAAGTGTCAGTCAATTTGCCAAGGATAACAATGCATTTTTTGAATTTCATCCTCATGAATGCTTTGTTAACTCCCAGGTTTGTAAATAAATTCTGCTATATGGCATTCTTGGTGAAGATGGTCTTTACAAGTTCCAGTCATTTCTAGCTCTTGGGTCTCACCAGTCTACTGCAAACTTGTCCAAGTCCTCTCCACATAGTTCTATATATCCTAGTTCTCTTATGTCTACTTGTAATAACTCTCAGTCAGATACAAATTGTAATAACTCTCAGTCAGATACAAATTGTAATATTTGGCATTTAAGTCAAATTGTAATAGACTAGGCCATCCTCACTTTGAGGCTCTTAAGTCTGTACTCAATCTTTGTAATTTGTGTGATCTCAATAAAAGTGCAATAAACTTTTGTTCTGCTTGTTGTCTTGGTAAAGCTCACAGATTACCTTCCTTATGGGGACCAGCTCCTATTCAGTCTTTTGATGGTTACAGTTACTATGTATCTTTTATTGATGCCTTCACTAAGTATACTTGGATATATTTCCTCAAAAAGAAATCTGATGCTTTCTTTGCCTGTCAAAACTTCTATCAATACATCCTAAATCAATTCAACATTTCTATCAAGTCCATACAATGTGATTGGGGAGGAGAATTCAGGTCATTCACCAAATTCCTCACTGACAAGGGCATCAATCATAGAGTTATCTGTCCTCATACACACCATCAAAATGGTGTTGTTGAGAGGAAACATCGAACAATTGTTGAAAAAGGTCTATGTCTATTAGCTCATTCTTCTTTACCATTTAAATTCTGGGACACTGCATTTGCCACTGCAGTACACCTTATCAACAAACTTCCATCCAAATCTATTGCCAATCTCAGTCCTCATTTCAAACTTTATGGCACTCTCCCTGACTATAACTTTCTCAAAGCCTTTGGTTGCTCTTGTTATCCTTTCATTAGACCTTTATGATGAGATGCATCATAAAGGATACAAATGTCTTTCTCCTTATGGCAAACTCTATCTTTCCAGGGATGTTATTTTTGATGAAACCAAATTTCCTTATCCCACTCTCTTTCCTTCCACATCCACTTTATCTACTAGTGTTCCAGTTTCACTCTCAGCCCCAATAACAATCTGTCCTCCTTCCCTCTCTTCACACCTCCACTCTAACAATGATGCTAACCCATCTTCCAGTTCATCTTCCTTGCACACATCTCCTTCAACTACACCTCAGCTAAACCCTAGTCCTCACCATCACCATCAACCACCCTCTCAAAATGACTCAACTGCTTCTAATCATCTCATTGACACAACTGTCAATTCTCACTCCACATCATCTGATTCCTCCTCTTCTACATCTCCAAGTCCTCCCCATAACTCTCATCCAATGCAAACCAGATCCAAATCTGGGATTGTTAAACCTAGACTTAATCCAACCTTACTGTTAGCTCATATAGAGCCCAAATCAGTTAAGCAAGCTCTTTCTTCTCCATCTTGGTTTGCAGCCATGCAATCTGAATACAATGCTTTGATATCTAACAAAACTTGGTCCGTAGTCTCTCTTCCTCCAGGAAAGCAGGTTATTGGTTGCAAATGGGTATTCAGAGTAAAGGAAAATCCGGATGGCTCTATAAATAAGTTCAAAGCCAGGTTGGTAGCCAAAGGGTTTTATCAAAGGTTTGGATTTGACTTTGGAGAGACATTTTCTCCAGTAGTCAAGCCTGTCACCATCAGAATTCTGCTCACTCTTGCTGTCTCTCACCAATGGTCTATACAGCAACTTGATGTCAACAATGCCTTCCTCAATAGAGACCTTGAGGAAGAGGTTTACATGTCACAACCTCCTGGGTTTCAAGCTAAGGACACATCCCTTGTTTGCAGACTACATAAATCTTTGCATGAACTTAAACAAGCTCCAAGGGCTTGGTTTCAATAGCTTACTTCAGTCTTATACAATGCTGGGTTCAAACAGAGCAAGAGTGATCCTTCTCTTCTTATATACCTAAAGCCTGGGATCCAAATTTACATCCTCATCTATGTTGATGACATCCTTGTCATTGGAAACAATTCCTCATTTATCCAACACATCATTCAAACTCTACACTCTTCCTTTTCTCTCAAACACTTGGGAGACATAGATTTCTTTTTAGGAATCCAAGTCAGAAAGCTTCCTAATGGTTGTCTGCATCTTTCACAGGCCAAATACATCAGAGATCTTCTTCACAAAGTTGGGATGACAGATTCTAAGGTTGTGAAAACACCTATGGTGAGTACTTGCAAACTCACCAATGAAGAGACTGATTGTCTTCCTGATTGTATCACATTACTTAGATCAAAGCTTTTCTGATTTGGTACTTTGAGAGGTCTAAGAATGTTTAATGGCTTGTTTTTCTTCACGTGTTGATAACTTGTATATTTAACTTTGATTCATTACCAAGTCTTCAAGGCTGATCTGGAATATGTGTCGTCATCTGGTACTACAAAGAGATGACTTATGTACCCCAATATGGCTCAGCCGCTGGATAAAGCCCCTGTTTTGGTAAAGCTTTCCCCTTCTCCTATGCATGATTTCTGGGATTCCACAGAAAGAAGCAAACACATACGAGGCATTGGACTTGAGCTCTGAATCCACGAGTTCAGATAAAAATGAAACTGGAAAGAAAGGGCTTTCTGTTCTTTATACATGGTTCGTTTTAGAGTGATCCCAAACTCATAAAGCAACATCACTAGAAAGAAGTAAGTGTTCCGTGGTCTCGTTTGCTAGTAACAACAACAACAACATCCAAGCCTTAGTCCCAAAAGATATTGGGGTCGGCTAACATGAATCGATACATGATATCACAACTTTTCATATTTCGATTCATGTCATGTGATGTGACTAAGTGATACTGTTGGCCGTCACACGCCTACCACAGCACCCTCCTCCTTTATCCTGGCTTGGGACATGCATGATACCAAAAAAATGATATCATGGCGGAGTTTGCTAGTAACAACAACGGTTCAAATTCCCGTTTTCTTTTTAGAAGAGTCCACCAGTTCCAGATGTTCCATAAACGATAACATCCCAGGCTTAGGCCCTGTTTACTTTGGGCTTTATAGACTTAATGACTCAGGTATATAGGACTGTTTAGTTAGGACTTATTTTTCGGCAGGACTTAATCGCTCAGACAAATAACAACTTAGTCGCTCAGCACCTTCACTATATACTCCTTCGCATTCAGACGCAGGCGTTCCTCTTTTAACCTTTTCAATCCTTCCACCAGACTTTACATTCCACTGAAAGCACCGACCAGCGAAGCTACCCTCACGATCACGGAATCGCCGACCTAGGAATTGCCGGCCGTGCGCTTCTCCATGAACGACCAGCAACCCTTTGTACACGGCCTGGCCATCTACCCACCTGCCCTCGCGACTAGCAAGGCCTGCCCATATCCGCAAGCGACAAGCTCACCTCCACTCCGATATGCACTGAGGCAGTTGGCCACTGCCTCAGGAGGTGTAAGCTTTGCAGCATAACGAGGTGTAAGCCTCAAATTTAAATGTAAAAACTATGGAAAAATAAATAGGGTAGGATAGATAATTCATAATAGTAGTTCAAATAATAAAATCACAGAGAGTTGTTAAAAAACAAAATCTGAAGTCAATGAAACTTAAACGGATAAATATTCAAGTCAAAAGAACATAAAAGGCTTATGGATTTGAGTTTGCAAATTGGAAATATTAATCCTCATAACTAATCCTGTCATCCATTTCATGATTATCCAAATTTGTAACATCATTCCCGTTCTCATCCCTTACTCCCTTCCCATATCACCAGCCTCTTATCTTCTTCAGACCCACCAGCAAGTCGCACTCTTGCATACATAAAGCAATAAATAAAAGAAGGAAAAAGGATTGAAAACATGAAATATAATACAGAGTGTATTCAGCGATAAAAAATCATAAACCATAATACTATATATACTGTCCATCCGTCCCAATGGATTTCAGATCACAAACATAAAGTTCATATCCAGTAGCTAACTATCTACTTAGTTCTAACAGAAAAAGTGCAAAGAAGAGAAATAGAGATTAGAGACGAGTTTAGGCTACACGCCAGCTTGTTAGGGGTTACCGTTGGCCATTGGATCACTATTGGTGATGACTGATGACTGAAGATAGATTGGTGATGACTGATGACCTGTTGGAAGACTGCTCAGTCATAGAAAGATGATGGAACATTAGTAGTTGAAAATAGGTCACATGAACAAGGATTAGGTGTGTTTAAGTATTTAGTAGAGAAAATAAATATAAAAGTAGGTCCAAGCCCCAGTAGCCATAAAAAACCAGACTTTCTAAGAGTTTAACTTTAAATATAGAATAAAGGTGCCTTGTGCTTCTGTTAGCCTCTGCACCCTACTGCCTTCTGCTCCGCACCTTATCTCCTTGTATGTTTCAAGGCACACGCCTCAATTTTACAAATAAAGGCTTAAGCCTCTTAGACGCTTCATAGTCACCTCCGCACCTCAAGGGCATACACCGTGTTCGCTTTTTAAAACTTCAGTACTTCTTACTCATACTCTTATCAAGTGCATACTCAATGTGATCAAACTATAGATATGATTATCTTCGATTCCCCCCTGTATATGCAGTAGCATGTACCTTGCTTTAATGCCTTCAAATGAAGTCGTTGTATGTGTTGATTTTTTCATGCTATCTTTCTTATATATATATATATAGTATATACATCTACATATGTGGAGAGAGATAGTGTGTGTGACTAGCACACACACAGACATACATATATATATATACACAGTACTCAATACTTGTTGTGTTTATTGTGGGAGCAGGACTATTTTGAGGTCATAGATACACCGATGGATTTTGAACTATAAGTAGCAATCTTGAAAGTGGCGTGAAATACTCAAACTCGGAGGACGTTTATAAGGATGTACAATGCATATGGGATAACTGCTACAAATCCTACAAGTACAATAATAAAGGCGATTTGGTTTTGGATCTCATGAAATGTGTGAAAAAGAACTTTTCAAAGTATTGGCTTGCATCTCCTGTATTATACAATGACTACACGCAGGGTAAACTATGCCTAGTCATTTGCCTTATTTCTTTTAAATTTTACCTGTGTCCTGAAAATAAGAAATCATGATTGTTTGCCCAAAAAAGAGAGTGTTTGGTCAATCTTCAACCATTGAATTTTAACAAGTACAACTTTCACAAATCATGAATCAAACTTAGAAGTTAGAACTTTAAAATTATATATTGGTTTATACATCCTCCATCCCGTTAAAATTGTCTCATATTTCCTTTTGGTCCGTCCCACTAAGATTGTCCCCTACCAATTTGGTAATGTGTGTGTGGTTCTAAATCGTTCTTGGTAACCGTACCACCTCCTCTTGTACCAATGTTTGGGGATGGAGGTAGTATTAAATATCATATGTAATTTGTTTATTACTTAATTATCCTTTTTGGCAATATTTGGCCACATCGCATGAGAATTTATCTTTGTTTGATCAAAATGAACTCTTTTTTGTGAATTTTTTTGTACGCATGCCTTTTTTTGGAGGACAGAGTATGTAGTTATATTTGGGCTCTCATTTAATACTTTTGTAGCAAGTCTTATTCTGGTGCTGCGATGTAGGTGTTGAGAGCAGTCAAATAAAGGATGCTACACCACCTGACAGCAGTGGGAAGGAATCAGTGAAAGGCGGTTCCTCCTTGACTAATAATAAGTCAAGAAAGCTTCATGGGTGTGTTATTGTTTTTATATATACTCTCTCTGCCCCCTATCTTTGTCTCATTTTACTTTTTTCTTCCGTCCCACTAAGATTGTCCCGTACCATATTTGGTAATATTTGGGTGGTTGTGAATCATTCTTACACTATTCACACTTTACCAATTCATTACCAACCACACAATTCCACTTATCTTAATAATCGCACCACTCCCTCTTGTCACAATCTTAGGGGAACGGAGGTACTATAAGTATTTTGCCATCTACTTCCATTGGTTGCTGCTCTAGCCTTAATTTAAAGAGATACTGCAGACAAATATTCCCCTGATTTTAATATGGGTTGTTTTCCAGACTCAAGAAGCACAAGACTTCCTGCCTATGTGCTATATGTGTGATGATACGCCGGAGGCAAGAACGCGAGGAGAGTGCTGCTAAAACTGTGGAAGAAGAACAGATGGAAGCCGCTAGTAGCGACTTGTTATGTAACAGAAAATCAACGATAAAAACCGTTGCCCAGAACCAAAAGGCTAAAATCCAACTTTATTCCAAGATAAGATAGAATGAACTCTGGCAAGGGGTATAAATAGCCTTCTAAGAGAAACCCTAATCAAGCCCAAATTAATTAAATCCTAATCAAGCCCAAATAATAACTCTACTAAGTACTCTACTAATAATAGGCCCAAAGTAAAACATAACATTAACTTGATTAATAATAAATAAACTCTAATGACAGCCCTAACCCGGCCCACGGAAGTGGGCCCAAGCCCGGTCCCGCCCTATGCTCTTCCCGCTCTCTATCATGACTGTCCAGATGAGGTGGTTAAGCCTGAGGTAGATGTCTTCTGTTTTTCCCCAAAAATCATATAATGAGATATATGTATTTAATGTATGTACTGTTTTTACAAGTTTTGACTTTTAAGCTATCTAGAATTTACTTATCGTACTTTGGTGACAAAAACAGAAAACTATAATCTTTAGTTGTCTCCTCTTTTATTGCTCTGAACAAAATCATTCACTTGTTTGCCATTTACTTTTGAAAATGGTTGGACGATGACCTAATTAGAAACATGTCTTACTTAGTTAGCTAAAATTGACTTAATCATTACGCTCTAGTAAATGATTCATTCACACGAAAACTTCTGCTGTGGTGTCTATGCAGACAGTTTTTCAAACCCTGGAGTAGAATTTGGTTAGTAAGTATCATTAGTCATTCATAACTCAAGAATACTCTTAAATTGGTTATTTACCCAATTTAAACGGTTTGTTCATCAGACACAATAACATGCCTCTTAGGATGTTTTTACTTGGACTAGTTTCAGTCCCAGATTAGACCTACTAGACTTCAATGGACTAGACTAGACTACATGTCACACCAGAAAATTTCAGTCCAATTAAAAACACCCTTACTGAAAGATAACTTATTCCAGATAATCATCTTCATCCAAATGGAAAAAGTAAACAGCCCTTTGCAATAGTATGGCCTATGGGTCTTTATCCACAACTTGTATTTTAATATTCTTTAATTTAATGCTAGTTTAATTGTTTTTTCCTTTTTATGAAGGAAACTACCCCTGCAGGATATGTGGGTGGTGAGTGTGCATCACCGAATATTGAAAGCCCCCCCCCCCCCCCCCCCCCCCCCCCCGAAGTAGACATGGACTCCAGTCAGCAAGAGAAAGTAGGAGAGGATTCAAAGCTAGCGGCAGCAAGTGCTAGTGAAGATCATCCATATAAGCATCTACCTGGTGATCAAGAGGAAAAGCCTAACGGTGAAAGAGGAACTCTAGGAAAAAAGGAGGGTCAAATTTCTGCACTCATGGAGTTAGGTGGTGGTCCTTCTAGAAGATCTGTAGATGAAGACCATCCTATACATCAAAAGCAAGCTTTAGAGTGTGGCAATCATACACTGAATCACAGTGATAAAGAAACATTGCAGATCGGTGGTGAGACTGAACAGGAGCAGAAAGCCAAGGTAATTTCAAAATGCCATCAAGGACTTCTCTCTCGGAATGTACAAATTCCACCAGAAAAGTCTGTGGAACGGGCCCCATTCTCTCTTTTTTCATCAAAATGAGCTGTCGACGTCTTCAACTCACGTCAAGAAGAAGAGTTCCATTCGAAATGCTGTTACTCAGCTCATGCGGCGGCAGAGGAAGTTATTAGAGTGTGTCTATAACCAAATGACGATTAAGATAATATCCTCCTATTAATGTAGCACCAGTTCCAAATTCTATTTGTTGTCTTGCTAAACTTTGTTGCTGCTGCTTCTACTATCTCATGTTTGTGAATTGTGATATTTACCCTCCCAATATAAATATGAAACCAGCTTAATTCTTTCTGTAGTTTTTTTATATGAAACATTAATTTACCATATTTTTTGTCCTTTTTTCAAGTAGTGGTGTACTCATATTCGAACAATTGCATTCATGTTTATTTGTCCAACTTTAAAAGTTCTTCAAGAACAAAAGCCATGGACCATTGTGTTTGCCTGCGTTTCCGTTAATGAACAAATACATTTTGATTTAACAGACTTGCAGTTATTAAGTCAACAAATATACCAAGTTACCAACTAAGAAATTCAATGCCTTACCAAACTATGAAGTATTCATCAAACTTTATCAAAATATGATACTGGTGCATAACAACAATTTAGGTATGATGATATTATACGAGTTTGTTTGGGTGATCCGTGATCAGAATATGAAGAAGTGCCTCACAAACAATTCTCTTATAGAATCAAAATGACTCTAAACCTTGTAAATGCGAAAATTCGAATCTGTGCATTTGAAGCTCAACTGGCATAATATTAGGGGTGGACCCGGTCCTAGACTCACTGGTCACAATCATTGGTAGGCGAAGCTCGGGTCCGATCCGTTAAACCCGGGTCTGGGCCGGTTCCGGATAACTGGGTGGTCCGGGCCCGGTTCCATTCTTTTGTTTTTTTCTTTCATGTTCCTCGTTTCCAAGCAAAAAATGCTCGGTTCGGTCCCCAAATGGGTGAACCGGAACCGGGTAACATGCTTGAGCGAACTCTGGGAGTCTGGGTGGTCCCGGGCTCAAACCAGATTTTCTGGATCCAGTGATCTAGTTTGGTCCCAAACTGTGCCGGACCTAGTTTCGGAGCGGACCGGGCTGTCGGACCGGGTCCACCCTAGTATGTATATATAAGCAAAATGGAAAGTCTTCAGTAGGTTGAATCTTTCACTTGGTGAGTTGGTTCAAACAAGATGATTTAGTTGTGTAGATGGAGAGACTATGTCTATAGCTCTCTCAATTTCTCTTTCTCTCTTTCGATTACAGCTCTCTCAATGGCTCTCAATCTCCTTTCTTCTAACTCAAACAGATGGGATTATTAATTTTTCGACTTTGTGATTATGCTCTGTGATTCTCACTTGCTCGATCACGACTCTCAGTCAATTGTCTGGATTGGAGAGTCCATCATCAATCACCTGCCTGGATTGGAGAGTCCATCATCAACGATTTATTGCATTATTGGTTAGTTTTCTATCTCAAATCTAACTCTTTTTATTTATATATTTCACATGTCATATCATTTTCTAAATCCCCCCTGGATTTCATCTATAACCCAATATTTAGATGAAAGTGTATATCGAATCTATCAATTCTCCAATGACTGCAAATGCTCCTTTCAAAGTCATTTTAAAGAATGTGAATATGCAGTTGGATGATATGGCTCCAAGCCAGATCACTTGAGTGTTTCACTTTCAGTATTATTATATGTGTACTTTCTGAAGGCATTAAAAGAAAATTTGGAGCTCCTTGGGTATGAGATATCAACCTGGAGAATGAGGCGGAGTTTGTAAATATAAGAATTTCAGACTTTTCATCTACAAACTAAAACCTGGGTTAACTCTATATTAAAAAAAGGTCACCCCTATGCTTTTTTCAAACATGGCATATGCAAATTAAAATACCAAGAGTACCTATACTACAAAATATAGGCTTAGCCACATATAACCACACATATGTAGTTTCACTACATATATAATTGAGGAAGAAATTCTTATTCAGAATAGGGTATCTAACTGTTTTGTTTTTTCTAAACTTATACTATCGTATTTTTCAGCGGAGACCGCATCTATGTGATTTAGTTGATTCTTGAGTTATTATTTAAAAAAAAAATAGAGTTATCGTGTGGTTTCTCAATTCCCATGGCTCTCAAAGGCATTCAAGCAATGACTTCTCTAAATGGATCCTAACAACTTTAGGATGCACAAGGTAAATGTTTACTTTCTCAAGAAAGAAAGAAGCCTATTAGATAGGTGTGATTTTTTATTCATTCGTTTTTGTTGAATTTCAAAGTTTGATTATAAAAACCAAATAAAAGGTGCACAACTACAAAAATTAATTAGCTTCTGTATACAACCTTGATATTTGAAGTCACATCTTTCATCATTTCAATAAATTAGTCAAAGCTGAACAAAGTTGTATTCTTAACACCTCCAGAGTAGCTAAACCATACAAAATATCCAAATTCTCGTCTTAATATGAATGAAGCAGAATAGTATTGTTAAATTATTCTTAAAAGTATTTTTAAAGATCTAGATAAAGAAGTGGGATATCTTTATAATATCAATATCATTAAGGAAAATTTGAAATAAGTTATACATCCAAACAAGGACATCTTTTTTTAATTAGCACTTAATGTAGTCATCTTTAGCTCCAAGGTATGCCCTTTGGTTTACGTATGAAAGATTGCTTTGATATATTTTGTTTAGTTAGTTGTCCTTTGGATTGATTACTCTGTAGTCTATTGGGTGTCCTATTATTTAAATTGTTTCAAAAACTTAATTCCCGATTCCTTTTTATCTATCTTTTGTTTAGTTAGTTGTCGTTTGGATTGATTACTCTGTACTCTGTAGTCTGTTGGGTGTTCTATTATTTAAATGCTTAGGAATGTGCCACTTCTTTTTCTTTGATTTCAAAAATATGGCAACGAATGCATTTTTTACAACTTAAAATGATTGAGTGCCTGAAGTTTAACTTAATGAGATCTATTTATCCTATATAGTTTGGTTTAACGAAGCATAATAAGAATGAATAGATGTCAGTGAGTTTGCATGTATACTCAGTTATCATATCTCCCTCTCAGTTTCAATCCTCTTATATGAATTAAATATATTTTTCTTTTATGAAGTCTGGGTGATGCGATAACTCTACAATTCAACACAGTTTTAAATATCAAGTTGCTCACCATTTTCTGAAAATCTTTTCACTGTATACAATTATTTCACATTAACCTTTACATCGTTTCTTGAGCATGGTTCATTAGAAACCAAAAAGTCTTTTTTGAACTATGTACCTATCTCCCTGTTTGTGTCTATACCCATATTGTTGTGTATAGTTCACTTTTTTGTATAATATAGTTTTGCCAAATGTTGATATAACTTAATGATATTTATCTAAATGACGTGTGTATGCTTTTCTTTCCATGCATTTTTCTGTTTGATAAATTGGTTTGAAAAAAAAATTGTTTTTGTGTAAGGTTGGGAGCAGGTTGCATATTTTTTGTGCGGCATTTTTCTGTGATATATGAAGTGAATGTGGCAGTGACATGTTTTTGCTTCATTCATCACGAGATCATAATTCATCAAACTGATTAGATTGTTTTCCTTCACATGATGCTCTAATTTATTTGCAAATCAATTTTTTGATAGTTAATGCGTTTTTAACTACTCTACAAGAAAACTCCCGATTTCTCTTCAAGAGTGTTTATTTTGAAATAGATACTTAACTATAAAAAATAATAATCTATTTTATTATAAGGAAACACCTAATTTCCTTAAGTTACAATAGTGGAGTTCTTCAAAGTTCAGCAATAAAGATGTATGGAAATGTTAATCTTAAAAATGTTATTTTAATTTGTTTTTGTTCTTTATTTGTGTGCTATCTTATTTGTGAAGTGAATATGAGTTTATTGTGTAGCTTCCTAATTTAGGTTTGTTTATCTGGGTGATCATATTAGATGGATTTCCCAGCCACCATATTCTAGACAAAAGTTTAGATTATCATCACCAAGCTTGTAATTTTTATATTCAATCAACTTGGGATAAACATGATCAATTTTTTAAAAGAAAGCTGTTTTTGTGTGTCTTATAGAGGGTTATTTTTCAACATAATAGTATTAACAGTATCATATAACATTTGACTCAAAATAAAAAGTAAGAGTAGAGCCATGTCTTTCAATCTAATAGTGTTTGTGGAATCAGATAATAGTTGGTGCATTCGTATATTGATATGTTTTAGTGTGTAACTGTGTATATTGATATGTTTTACTATAGAAGTCAGCAAGAAAATAGAAAAGTAGAGGTCAGTTTCATTTGCCTTCTTGCAATGGTTGTGGTTTGTAATTATGCAAACCATTATTTTAGTCCTGCTTATTTTAACTGCATGTTTCTTATTCACTTCTTAAGAGAGTAATTTGTTTTTAGTGATTTTATTTGGTTTACAGATTCACCATGACATGATTTCCCCTCCGTCTCATTATATATGCCTTGACCGAGGAATTAAAGTTTTTGAATTGGACATTTATCCTAATTCTACTGGAGATGATGTCCTGCAGTTAACCAAATATTTGTATCATGATAAACTTGGTCATATTTTTAAAATTCCCTTAAAACAATAAGCATTTGGTTATATCCTGATAATTAGAGTGTTTCTTGAGATGAATAATAGGGGATGGAAATGTTATACAATCACATGTTGCGAAGTGAAGAAGAAAAAAGTGGATGGCAATTGGAGACCTGTTTCGAATGAGGAATTTGATTTTCCATTAACTATTCCAGAATTGGCTATTCTTCATATTGTTATGAATGAATGTTAAAGTGTCTGGAGAGGATGGTTTTGGTGGGCAGACATATCTGGCCGTATCTGAGTTATGAAGAGGGATTACAACAGTTTCACTACATGATGGTGACAGGGTGAACTTATTCTCAAGTGATTGCATATAAAAATGATAAATAAATGGGTAACAATGCAAAATGGTTAAGGGTCGTGTCCATTTTTTAAAGTTTCTTTCAACTTCATTAAAATTTAAAATGCTTTTCTAGCTTGCTGGTCATACTTACTTTTATTTCATAATAATTTTTCTCTTTTTGACTTTTCTATATAGAGGTTTAATCGTTTTTTTACTTCAACATGTACACGAAAAGTTTCTTAATGGAACCTCATGTTTGAAGCCCAGGATATAATTAGAGAGGGGTATCTGTGGCGTGTGGAAAGTGACAAATCTATTCGGGTCTGGGAAGACCCTTGGTTACCTGATGACACTAATCGTAAAATTACTTCTTTTGTTTTAACAGGTTTGGAAGATATAAGGTGGCAGGTCTGTTCTCTCAGCTTGGGATAGTCTTGGAAGAGGACATTTTGACCGACCTCATCAACAACAGGGACGTGAGGTTAATCAGGCAGATCCCTTTGAGTTTTAGGTCAATTTCGGATAGGATTGTTTGGAGATGGGAGTTAGATGGCAATTTTTTTGTCAGCAGTTGCTATAAAAAATTGATAGGCGAAGAAGAATCACTTTACTGGGGTTGGGCGGTTATGTGGAATTGGGATGTAGCGTCCAAGACGAAAACTCTTTTGTGGCAGATTTGTAACGATTGATTACTGACTAGGGGTAATTTGAGGAAGCGAAGAGTGGACTGTTCTGGGCTGTGCGAGGGGGGGGGGGGGAGGAATTTGTCTTGCATTTGTTCGTGGAATGTCCAGTGGCAAGAGATGCTTGGCGCTCTGTTGGTTGGTCGGTGTCTCATACTCCGTTTAGCTCTTTTCTGGAATGGTTACATAATGTGTTTCAAACCAAGAGAGAAGAGGAGTTGATGGCCGCTGCCTTGGGCTGTTGCGGATTATGGACAGAGCGTAACAAGAGGATATGACAACATGTTTCCTTTGCTCCTAATCAATTCATGAGTCGGGCCAAAGCTTTTCTTGAAGGTTGGAGGTTGGCAGTTCTATATTTATGTACATTTATTCTAAAGTTGGTGTATGGCTCAAACACTACTCTATAATTTCATGTTTTTAAGTTCAGCTGTAAGATTTTAAAGGGTTTTTTTAATCAGGAGAAGTTCTATCATATACAATATTCAGTTAACACTGAATATTGGAAACTACTCTTGATGAAGTGTGTCTTGGTGGTTCCATTGCTAAATTCAATGGAAGCAGGGAACATGTAATTCTATATTAGAAACCCAACTCACCCATAGACCTATGAGTGTATAGGACTCCTCCTGTCCAAATCAAATAATCACAAGGACACCGCCCGGTCCTGAATTACTAAACAGTAATCTATGAGTTTTGAGGGTACCTCCCGATCTTTGGGTACTCTATCCTATATAACCGAGTTTTGAGGATACCGCCCGATCCTTGGGGACTCCACCCGACATAACCGAGTTTTGAGGATACCTCCCGATCCTTGGTTACTCCACCCGACACAACCGAGTTTTGAGGATACCTCTCGATCCTTGGGTACTCCACCCGACACAACCGAGTTTTGAGGATACCGATCCTTGGTTACTCCACCCGACACAACCGAGTTTTGAGGATACCTCCCGATCCTTGGGTACTCCACCCGACACAACCGAGTTTTGAGGAACCCGCCCGATCCTTGGGTACTCCACCCGACATAACCGAGTTTTGAGGATACCGCCCGATCCTTGGGTACTCCACCCGACCTATGATCCACCACATATCATACTAGATAGGGTCTCTATCATAATCAATAAACAAGACTAAACCAAGTCTTAAGGTCTAAGCAAATTATCCATGCAATTCATGCATTTAAAATCAACGTATTGGCAATATAAGGCCAAACCGGTGCCGGTTCAAATCTGACCGGTACCGGTTCATAGTCAAATAATATGAGCCAGGCTAAACCCGCTCGAACCGGCACCAGTTCTATGCATGACCGGCGCAGGTTGCCCTTGGACAACTGGTCAACCCTCGGTTGACCCACTTTTTCAAATCCATAAAATGTCAAACTTAATTACAACATGTTTTAAGTTATAAACAACCATAGCATGCACTATTTATCTCTAAACATGTCACATATGTTTTTTATAAACATTTTCATATCGTAATTCATGCATATCTCAATAGTTCATTTCATACAAGCCTAATCACTTTGGCTAATCACATATTTAATCTCATTTAAACATTATTATGAACACATATAACATTTACTTAGGTAATCTCATGCTTAACCCAAAAGTTATAAGACATTAAGCCATCCACTCACCTTAAATGAGCTTTAGCGTGTTCTACGCTTCTCGGTTGGACTCCGGCAAAACTCCGGTGAACTCTAGAAACACTTTATTTATGCCCCTAACATGGTTTTATCATCACAAAACTCATATCAATACAAATAACCTCTAAAAGGTTATTTTCCGGCGTACCGGTCGTTTTGGCCTCTAAGTCCGTTCTTGGACTTAGAACTACCTTTCAACCCCTCATTCTACATTTCGAAACATGTAGAAAAAGCCTAGGGGTTCCTCATATGATGTATAATCCATATGGTAGCTAAAGAGTAGAGGGAAAGTTAATATAAGGTCATTACCTTAATCACCACAGTTTTTCCTCACTTTTTCATCCTTAAGTCTTCCTCCTTGGACCTCCTGGATGCATAGCATAGGATGAGGAATGAGCTTCCTCAAGTATGGATTTCGGAGCTCCTCATTCTGTGGTACGCATACACGATCTTTGAACAATAAAAGAGCATCATCACGTACCTGAAAGTTCTCAACGGGCCCCGCAAGGATCTGTTCGTGGATCTTCTGACATTCTTCATCAATGCCCTGACCTCTACTGATCTCACTCAGCAACGTAGGTCTAACCTCGAATCAAGCTATGAGTGCCCCGCTCGTGGACACCTCCACGTGTGCCCGCAATGCCCGTAGGCATGTGAGTAACGTCCCCGACGTACTCTTCCTGCTTAGTGCATCGGCCACTACATTGGCCTTTCCGGGGTGATAGTCGATGATCAGGTCATAGTCCTTGATCAACTCCATCAATCTCCTCTGCCTCATATTCAACTCTTTCTGAGTGAATACATACTTCAAGCTCTTATGATCGGTGTAGATGTGACATGTCTCCCCGTAGAGATAATGCCTCCAAATCTTTAGTGCAAGCACTACCGCTCCCAACTCTAGGTCATGGGTGGGGTAGTTCACCTCGTGCTTTCTCAATTGCCTAGAAGCATAGGCAATCACTCTGCCTTTCTGCATTAGTACACATTCAAGCTCTTGGATGCTAGCATCACTATAGATATCATACCCTATACCTTGTGTGGGTAGCGCAAGAACTGATGCTTCGGTAAGTCATTTCTTTAATTCCAGAAACCCTTTCTCGCATTTGTCGTCCCATACAAACTTAGCCCCTTTTTTCGTGAGCTTTGTAAGTGGTGACGCAAGCACAGAGAATTTCTCAACAAATTTACGGTAGTAACCCGCCAAGCCAAAGAAACTACATATCTCTTTCACATTCTTGGGTCTCTCCCAATCAATGATGGTTGTTATCTTGACGTTGTCCAGCGCAACGCCCGAACCGGATATGATATGACCGAGGAAGCCAATCTCTTTGAGCCAAAATTCACACTTAGAGAACTTGGCAAAGAGTTGCTTATCCCTTGGTCGTTCAAGTACAAGCTTTAAGTGATGTTCATGCTCTTCTTCGTCTTTCGAGTATATCAAGATGTCATCAATGAATACGATCACAAACTGATCTACGTATTCACTAAACACATGGTTCATCAAGTCCATGAATGCCGCTGGTGCATTGGTTAAACCAAATGACATTACGAGGAACTCATAGTGACTGTACCTAGTGCGGAATGCACTCTTAGGTATGTCACTTTCCTTGATCTTCAATTGATGATAGCCCGACCTTAAGTCGATCTTTGAGAACACCATTGCTCCCCAAAGTTGGTCAAACAAATCATCAATCCTCGGTAAAGGGTATCTATTCTTGATTGTGACTTTGTTCAACTGTCGGTAGTCGATACACATTCTTAGTGTACCATCTTTCTTCTTCACGAAGAGTACTGGTGCTCCCCATGGTGAATGACTAGGTCTAATGAACCCGTTGTCCAATAGTTCTTGTAATTGGACCTTCAACTCTTGAAGTTCCGCCAGTGCCATTCGATAAGGAGGAATCGATATGGGTTTGGTCCCCGGCTCTACTTCAATCACAAATTCGATGTACCTATTGGGTGGAAGCCCCGGTAAGTCATTGGGGAAGACATCCGGGTACTTACACACGACACGTACATCATTGATGTTGACCTCTTTCTTTGCCTCATCCACCACGTAAGCAAGGTACGTGTGGCATCCCTTCTTCATCATCTTTCGTGCCCTCAACACGGATATGATACAACTATGAGATCTTCCCCGATCTCCTTCAAAACGTAAGACGTTTCCCGCATCATCCTCGAGTTCTAAGACTTTGGCGTAGAAATCCACTCGAGCACGATGCTTCTCAAGCCAATCCATTCCGATGATCGCATCAAACTCTAACATGCTTAGGGGTACGAAGTCACAGGTCAAGGGTTGACCCGTCACTTCTACCGCACACGCAGGATAATAATGTCTGCTCTCCACATCGTCTCCCAACGGTGTAGAGACCAACAAGGGTTGTGTCATTGCTATCAACGGTACGTCTAAACCTTCGGCAAACGCTTCACTCACAAATGAGCGTTGTGCCCCGGTATCGATGAGATTTCTTGCGTTTCTACCATTGATCTTTAATGTTCCTACATATATAAGTAATGTAAGATGCCTTTCCTACCATAATTATGGAGGTTTGTTATGTTCATATGCATGTTTGGGAACAAGGAGGGGTCTTATCGTCGCAAAACGACATGAAAAAACCCATGGTGGACAATCTGGGTGCCACGCACGGCGTGCGTAGGACGTACGCACGCGTGCGTGGCTCCGGGTTTTCACCTGGGGCTACTGCCCACTACGCACAGGGGACACAAGGAGGGATGCACGCGTGCGTCACCCCACGCACGGTCGTGCATCCAACAACCATTTTCCTGGAGGCCTACTGCCACCCACGCACGGTAGCACGCACGCGTGCGTGTGGGCGTGCGTGGCGTGCAGTGGCCATCTGAAGCTTGTTTTGGCCAAAATTTTCCCGGTTCACCCCCGGGTGGACTGTACTCAAATCCTACGACCTACATCATCAATGGGACGTTTTTAATTATTTGTCCTTCTTTCCCTTTTTGGTAAATTTTTCAATCAAAATACCTTTATACCCTCACTTTTATTACCATTACCCCTTTCTCTTTCCTACTTTTTCATTTACCCACAACTCACTACACCTTTTACACTACCCTATTATTTTCCTCTTAAAACCCGTGCCAAAGCCTAAGGGGACAGATAATAAAGAACGGAGGGAGTATTTATTAATTAACTAGTATTTCACCCGTGCGGCCGATATATATGGTCTTGTAATATTAGAACAATAATGTTTATATGAAAAAATTATATAAAAAATGTGAACGCGTAATTAATAACCATCAATAACATTCCAAAACAGTAATAATAAACAATATCCAACACAAGTACAGGATTTGAAACACTTCTTTATACACAACATTTGTGGTCTCATTTGTTGTTTTCTCGTTATTGTCAACGATTAAAATTTTCAATCCCTTCGGATTAGTGACCCTAGAAATTGCTACATATAGTTGTCCATGACTATAAACGGGTTTCTTTAACAACAATCCAACATGTGAAAGAGATTGGCCTTGACTTTTATTTATTGTCATGGCGTAAGCAACCATGATAGGAAATTGTCTTCGTTGAAACTTGAACGGTAGTCTGACATGCATCAGATGGAGTTAATGATAATCTTGGAGGGGTCTTAACGTCGCAAAACGACATGAAAAACCTCATGGTGGACAGTCTGGGTGCCACGCACGGCGTGCGTAGGAGGTACGCACACGTGCGTAGGAGGTACGCACGCGTGCGTGGCTCCGGGTTTTCACCTGGGGCTACTGTCCCTACGCACGGGGGACACAAAGAGGGACGCACGTGTGCGTCACCCCACGCACGTGTAATATTTGACAATGGCAAAACTCTAGATCCTTTGAAATTCCCACCAGACGAAATCTCATTAGACGACTCAAAACGAAAAGCATCCCCAATTCGTGAATGCTTAAGTTGATCACCTTGCAAATTCTCTATAATTTGATAGGTAAAAATATGCAATCAACATTAATACAAATTGTTTTCTAAAACTTTCAAAATACTAATTCGTAGATACGGAAATAAATGCTTTAAAAAAATTAAAACTTAAAAAATATCAAATATCAGATACTATTTTAAGATAAAATATTACCATTTGTAATATTTGACAATGACAAAACTCTAGATCCTTTTAAATTCCCACCAGATGAAATCTCATTACACGACTCAATACGAAAAGCATCACCAATTCGCATGTGCTTAAGTTGGTCACCTTGCAAATTCTCTATAATTCGATAATTAAAAATATTCAATCGACATTAATACAAATTGTTTACTATAACTCTCAAAATCCTAATCCGTAGATAAGAAAACAAATCCGTAGATAAGAAAACAAATGCTTAAAAAAAAACACCAACTATATTGATAAATATGATTTCATAAAAGGCCACCACAATTGCAAATGATAAAAATAAAAAACTGCTTCCACATGCCACCATAAAGTCTACGTGCCAGCCCACCAGGATTGCAATATGTAAATGAGGAACACTTCTACATTCTTCACCCCAATTGCTCGAGTACCGTATCGTCTATGAGACCGGCGCAGGTTTATACCATTTGCTTGAGTAGCAAAAAAAGTAAATCAAGAAATACCAAGAATCGTGATGCAACGAAGAAAAAGCAACGAAGAAAAATTCGGGAAAGAAGGCTGTCGATGAAGGCAAATGATGCAGGCGAATCTGAGATCTTATCCTGACTTCCGATTTGAATAGCCGCCTAGCGAGTGAGTTCCAGATGATTCTCACCGGAAATTCGTTGAAATCTGAGGGAAAGGCCAAGATTTGGAAGGTATTCTTTCCTACGGGTAAGATTTGAAATCCATGGAAACTCTTAGCAATCAAAGTGTAATAAAAATCATGCATATGTTGAAGACACCTTGATTTTGTTAGAGTCCACCAAATTCTAGGTTTAGGACACCATAATTCTATAATTTTTTAAAAATCCTGTAGTCTCGTAATTGAGGACACCCCTCTTGTTTTTTCTACTCAAAAACTCAATATCATCAAGATGTTGAGGATGTTTTTTCTCCCATCAAACATTTTTTGCAATAACAATGGAGGTTCCTTCATAAATGGTAATTTCACTCTTCCAATTTTACAACAAAGTGAGTATTTTGGATTTTTCTTTGTGGACGTAGATTCAACTCTTTCCTCAAGCCAAAAAGTGCTCCACAGTGTACACAACAATGTACTGGATCACCAATTTATTAATTAATTTTAATGCTCAAATATAATATAGAAGTGGAATAAAATGAAATAAATGAGAGCAATATTTAAAAGAGCAATTTTAAAAGAAGCTGCTATTCCCACTCCTCTCCCACTCACACTCGCACTCCCACCCCCACCCCCACCTCCACCTCCACCCCCACTGAATCAACCCCGTCAACATCCTCCTCGGGCATTTCCTTCCTTTCCTTTCGAAGTATTATCGGGAAATGCAGCAACCCGGCCGGAGAGAGCATCTGCTATCTCATCCTCAACTACCTCAGTCAGATAGACATTAGTATTACGGAGTAGTATGTATGCTTCTTGGCCGGCCGCCGGGTTTTGCGATACCGGACCACCACCTCAGCTCATCTCTCCGGCGGCAACTTAGGGGGTGGCATTTCTTCTCGTCAGGCTTGGTGGAGGAGGCCGGGCAGGGTCAGGGGAGGAGTGACAGAGGGAGCTGTTGGTTGCTGTGCTTACGCCAAAAAAGAGAAGAAAAGCTGGAACCGTAGTAAGTCTTCATTCATTAAAAATTCCCACACCGACCGCCTTGTCCGAGCTCTGCCTTGGGAGTCTCTATAAATAAGAGAGCACAGTTTCTTAAGAGCTCACCCTTCGGGACTAGTCCCGCTGGGTTGGGCTGGCCACCCTTTGGGGCCTGGGCCCCGGCTCCCATTTTGGTTTTGGGGGCCATTAGGCTTAGTTAGGTAGGTAGGTTAGTCTAGGTTAGGTTAGCGCTAGGTTAGGCTAGTTTTAGATTAGGCTAGGCTTAGGGCGGTGGGGCGCCATGCTGCCTCCATGCCGTCCTAGCCTCCCGGGGGGCGTTATGCTGCCTCGGTGGCGCCGCGTGGCGCCAAACCTCCCCGTGGGGGGGGGGGTAGGGGGGGGGGCAGGAAAGAGGGGAGTCGAAGGGAAAGGAAGGGGGAAATTAAAGGAAAGAATAAGAATGGGGAAAGAAATGAAAGTGGAAGCAGAAGAAAAGTAGTCGAAGGAAAAGGAAGGGGGAAAATAAAAGAAAGAAAAAGAATGTAGAAGGGAATCATTAAAAAAACATGACTTCATGGTGCCTTTGCACGGTCACTGCATAGTAAATAGATATCACGAAATTGTGATATCTTCTGAAATTGTGAGTTCATTCATATGTTGGGCAGACTAGCTCTATTACTTCTCCTGTAAGTATTGTTTTCTTTGACACTGAAAATTTGTTACTGCTGCAGGAACTTGAGTAAGAATGATATCACCAGACAAATACCGGGTGAATTTGGAAATTTGAGAAACATCGTGGAAATGTAAGAAAACTTTTCACTCAATACATCTTATTGAATGATCATGTTTTTATTATGGAGTTTGGATTTGTAAGAAAACTTTCTGGTATAGTACCTTAAGAACTCGACCAACTTCAGTATCTCTTCCTGCTGTAAGTGAGATTTGAATGGATTTGATTAAAAATGTATCACCTATTTATTTGTTATTTTTGTTCATTATTATATATGACAGTTTTCTAATATAAATTCTCACGGTCAAATTTTGTTATGTACGGATAATCATCTCATAGTAAATATATGTTTTTTTGCATGAATTTATAGTGTTCAGTTGTTAACTGATCTCAGCTCTATAAAGGTAATTTATAGTGCTATTGAGCAACACGTATAAAACGCTTTGGATTTATTTGAATTTCTAAAGTATTACTTATGTCAGAGAGCTTCACGCTGCAAAATGTGTCTTAAAACATTAAATAAGTGATGACGTGAGTGAGTGATGCGTCAAAAAGCTCGTGTGCCAAGACCTATTTGGTCATTGTCAACTAAACTGAACTTAAATTTATATCTATATCATGATTTATTTCTCCTGCCCTTATTATTTCTCAGAGTGAAGTGTTCTTTTAGTTCATTTCTCAGCATCAACATCCAAAATCTCCCTTTTCTCCTTCGTCAATAGCAAGCTAGGCACCGATTGTTGTGAAGAGCCAACCTAGAATTTCAAAACATGAGTAGTTGTCGATAGAAAGCGATACATATAAATTTGAAATGAACATAGGTATAAAGAGTGAATCTTACTACCTTTTCAGAGCCAGAAACCTGTTTCTCCAACTTGCTAAATTCATCTTCCTCCTAAACCTTAGGGTAAGTCCTTCTCTAAGTAGAATTTTATTTGAAAATTCAACCCTACAAACCTCTTCCAGTTTGCTGAGCTGTTCAATTGTCACCAATTCTTGCTGTCCACCGGTGTATGAACCTATGTAGCCTGTTCTCCCTTACTTAGTACACTTGCTTTGCAACCGGTTCCCATATTATGTTCACCGGCCAAATTTAAATCAAGTATCCTTTTTGCTTTTCCAGCTTATCCTTTCAGCTAACCTTCACTTGTTCACTTGGTGGGCCACAAAATGGAATGCCTAAATGCTGCAAAATGGATTTTTCAGGGGAATGTACTTGATGCTTCAAACCATCATAAGTTTTTATACCGATGTGGCTATAACCGGATAAGCTGGTCGGTTTAGCTACTTTGTTTCTTCTTACAGTCACTAAATTGTAGTGGTTTTTTTGGCCTCGTGATCTCCGCTTGCTCTAATTATGAGAGCAAAAAAATCTCAAAGAAAGAGAATGCCTGCTTTGTTTGTTTCTTGCAAGAAAAAGGTGTATGCATTCGTTTTTTCTTTGACTTGTATGTGAGAGTAATTCTGAAAGAATTTGGCTTTTAGTGATTTATGTACATTGTGATTGGAAATTTGGCAATATTATTTTATATATTGATTTCAGTAAAAGAAGTTCATTTGAAGGACTTCAGTGGTTAACAAGATCTTTTCGGGTTCTTTATACTTTAGCTCCTTACAAGGCATAAATTGTATACAATGAGCTTCTTTTCTGCATGTACTGATGTTTTGACAAATACTCATTTTTGTTTTCTATTTGTTTTTCTGTAGGAGTTGATGTCACACTGCATTTTTTTATCTTCACACCCTAGTTTAGCTTAAGGATAGTCAACCAGCAATATTATTAGTTATTGGTGAGCCAGTTTTACTTGCTTTGGAAGATATTGATGGATCCGTGCTATTTTTGGAGAAAGCCCTTAAATTTGTAGAAGAGTATGCTAAGGTTATAACAACATCAAGTTCATGCTCTTATGACATGGTATCTCTTTTACATTTATGTTTCTCCTTTACTTCATAGAACGAAATGATCTATTGTGATTTCCCTGTGCTATTTTATGATTGCCTGTCACCGTGTCATTGAATTTTCTATGGAAGAATATATCTTCGATGTCTATACACTCTTGCTATCACTATATCGATGTCAAATCATTCTCTAATGATGTTCTATGCTCTAGTAGTTTTTTATGTTTTTGACAAAGAAATAATTTTATTTTCCATGAGTTACTCATCAAACACGTAAGGTTACATGGATTAGTGTCCTGATAACATGGATTAGAAACACCACTGACATAGACGAAGGGTTGTGTTCCCTCAGAGGAAAGACGCAGATAATTCCTCCTTAGATATATTCGTGCTTTTGCGATTACTCCCATATATGTGTGTGTGGGTGTCATTACCATTAGTGGATATTCTGTATTTATGTATTATATTTCATGTATATCAGATAATCAATATACTGTTATATCATATATGTGATGTATATGTTTGTTATATATTTATATTATAATGTGTCATGTATGTGATTGTTGGGATATTAGGCCAAGCCCAAATACCCCAGGAGGCCCAATCCATATACGGGTCCAGTAAACAGCCAGACATTCGGGAAGCCCATGCGGCTCGATCCTTCCACTTGCAAAAAAATAGACATGATTGTGCAGATGTGGCAATTAATAAATTGGAACATAAGTCCTGGCCTTCAACATTTGACGCAGGTCCGTTCGAAATGAGGAAAGTGTGGAGCCTCCCCATCTTGTATAGAGCAAGCTGCCAAGAAAAACAAAGGCACAAAGGTGAAGACTTGCATGTATGTCTTTTCAGAAGATCAATTAATTTCATTGGATTAGAGTAGATAATTAGTTGAAAAAACAGGTTTCTAATGGCGGTCTTCCTAATCCGTGTAGGGTGATCCTAATCTGTGTGGTGCACTATCTGGTGAACTCTGGGAGGTAACGAAGGAGAGAATACGCAAAGCCTCCATATATGGGGAACTGCCTGGTCTGGGACATGCGGTCGGTAAGTTTTGCATGACCTCTATCTCATTGTTTCCATGTCTATTTATGTGCTCATGTACATGATACAATTTTACCTCAAAATTTGAAACATAAGTTTTTTTTTTGGCAAATAAGTATCACATTACTTAGATCAAAGCTTTTCTGATTTGGTACTTTGAGAGGTCTAAGAATGATTTCTGGCTTGTTTTTCTTCACGTGTTGATAACTTGTATATTTAACTTTGATTCGTTACCAAGTCTTCAAGGCTGATCTGGTATGTGTGTCGTCATCTGGTACTACAAAGAGATGACTTATGTACCCCAATATGGCTCGGCCGCTGGATAAAGCCCCTGTTTTGGTAAAGCTTTACCCTTCTCCTGTACATGATTTCTGGGATTCCACAGAAAGAAGCAAACACATACGAGGCATTGGACTTGAGCTCTGAATCCACGAGTTCAGATAAAAATGAAACTGGAAAGAAAGGGCTTTCTGTTCTTTATACATGGTTCCTTTTAGAGTGATCCCAAACTCGTAAAGCAACATCACTAGAAAGAAGTAAGTGTTCCGTGGTGTTAGGAATGGTATATGAATGCTACTCGTGTATTACTTTGTAATTAGAATCTGTTAGGCTCCTGTTATGTTAGTTATAGTTAGTTATGACTACAACTTCTATAAAGACTCTGTAACTTTCTATTCTCAATAAGAATATCATTTTCCGTCTTCTTCCCTGCTCCTTTTCTAATATGGTATCAGAGCTCTGCTCGATCTAACCATGACGAACTCTACATCTGATTCTTCTTCCTCGCAATCATCCTCTCATATTGCAAATCAAACCTCTCCTATTATCTTTCATCATCCTCTACCTGTTAAACTCGATTCAAATAACTTCCTGTTCTGGCGGCATCATGTCGAATCAGTGATTCACGCTCATAAACTTCTCAGATTCATCGAAAACCTCAGATACCGCTTTACCGCTTTACAGCTGACGAGAATGGAGCAAAAACAGTTAACGAAGCGTATAACATCTGGGAGCAACAAGACCAATTGTTGTTTTCCTGGCTCTTTGCTTCGCTCTCTGAGTCACTTCATGCTCGCGTCATCAGCTGCAAGCACTCGCATGAATTATGGAGTCAAATTCAGAAATTCTTCCGTTCCAGCATCATCGCGCGAGCTCGGCAACTGAAATCAGAACTGTATAATACTGGAAAAGGTGATCGTTCTATTTCTGAATATTCACTTCGTATTCAGACAATTGTGGATAACCTAACGTCTGTCGGTGAGCCTATATCAACCAAGGATCACATTAATGTGATCCTTGAAGGACTTCCTGAGGATTACGAATCGCTCATATCATCTGTCACCTCGCGAAGCATTCTGGATCCTGTTACTATATCTGAACTTGAAGGTCTCTTGCTGGCTAAGGAATTACGACTCAGAAAATGGGTGTGAAGAGAGTTTCTAGTCGAGCAACATTGAGAAGGAATTACGACTCAGAAACTGGAAGATGGGTTAGCATCATTGTTAGAGTGGAGGTGTGAAGAGAGGGAAGGAGGACAGATTGTTATTGGGGCTGAGAGTGAAACTGGAACACTAGTAGATAAAGTGGATGTGGAAGGAAAGAGAGTGGGATAAGGAAATTTGGTTTCATCAAAAATAACATCCCTGGAAAGATAGAGTTTGCCATAAGGAGAAAGACATTTGTATCCTTTATGATGCATCTCATCATAAAGGTCTAATGAAAGGATAACAAGAGCAACCAAAGGCTTTGAGAAAGTTATAGTCAGGGAGAGTGCCATAAAGTTTGAAATGAGGACTGAGATTGGCAATAGATTTGGATGGAAGTTTGTTGATAAGGTGTACTGCAGTGGCAAATGCAGTGTCCCAGAATTTAAATGGTAAAGAAGAATGAGCTAATAGACATAGACCTTTTTCAACAATTGTTCGATGTTTCCTCTCAACAACACCATTTTGATGGTGTGTATGAGGACAAATAACTCTATGATTGATGCCCTTGTCAGTGAGAAATTTGGTGAATGACCTGAATTCTCCTCCCCAATCAGATTGTATGGACTTGATAGAAATGTTGAATTGATTTAGGATGTATTGATAGAAGTTTTGAAAGGCAAAGAAAGCATCAGATTTCTTTTTGAGGAAATATATCCAAGTATACTTAGTGAAGGCATCAATAAAAGATACATAGTAACTGTAACCATCAAAAGAGACTGAATAGGAGCTGGTCCCCATAAGTCAGTGTAAATCAGTTCAAAAGGATAATGAACTCATAGTAGCTACAATCAAAAGACAAAGAAGGAAAAACACACACACACACACACACACACACACACACACACACATATATATATATATATATATATATATATATATATATAGAGAGAGAGAGAGAGAGAGAGAGAGAGAGAGAGAGAAAGATCTCATGAGAAGTACCTCTTAGACTGAAAAATGAGAAGCGATATACACCATTCCATCTGCGCACCCAGGGCCATCTGCAACACCTGATGCGTTCAATATTCCATTATTCATTAATAGTAATTTTGAAATTAAATGCAACTTTAGACCTTCTCTTCTTATCTTATGTTAACACAAACCTTAGCACTCTTTCCGTTCTTAGATTCCGCCGGAGACTAACTCTGTTTTGCCCTTCATGTTCTCAGCCATGGATTCTCCGTCTCTCCACCATGGATTAGTCTCCTTCTATGTTACAAATCCAAGGTCTGCTTACCACTCCATCTAGAGAATGATTTTTTCGCTTCATTCTTTTAAACACCGCGGTGATTGTAGTCATCTCTTAGCAGGATTTGTAGATGCTTAAGCTGAATTTTCTTCGAGTACGCCACAACATAAATAATCGTCGAGGAACTCTAGCTACACAGATCTACGGTGAGAGGGCTTTTTTGTTAATTTTTTTCTTCAAATCGAGAAACAACTTAAACCTCTAGCTCATTCCATTTTGAAAATGTTTTAAATGATATACTCATTTGTAAAGCTGGTGAATTTACAATATACCTACCAAGTGTTTGTCATAATGTTTCAATGGTAAAAATATAAATAAACCTCATTTAAGAGTATACTGGTAGCCAATTTAGAACTATATGAACGTATGAGTTGAACTCTTAAAGTAAATAGGTGCAATTGTGAATTAATTGAATTGCCAGCCTCAGATTTTATATCTTGAGTCACCTGAAAGATTTGTGGATATATCATGGAACTTTATGAATTGAATTGTTTTGATTGAGATTTAGGATATAATGAGTCTTTGTCATTTGATTTTTATTATAATAATTGTTGAAATAGTGGTTCAATCTTTGGTTATCCTAATTTTACTTACTAGAGATACAAATTCGGGGGTAGTGTTTTTGTTTTACTTTTATAAAGTCTCCATTTGGGATGGAAAACATATAAATGGGTGGAGTGTTGTTTACAGTTTGGAATTATAAAGTTAAACTAGCAATCCCGATTCTTTTTCTTTACCGAGGGAGCATTGCATATTTTGACTTGTTTTAAATTATATTTTGGATTTTTTGCTACTTCAGATTGGTCTTGATTATTTGGTCTTTAGTTGGCTCTAACATGCTGATATTGAGGCTTTAGTTTTAATTTAGCTTTCACACTGTTTATATCAAGGCTATTAGCTCAACTGGTTGAGCAATGTGCATATTTGCATGAAGGTGCGGGTTCTTCCCCGTTCTCCTCAATCTCTCTGCACGCAACATTCCGATCAGATTTGAGAATCCAATACTAGCTCACGAGAACTAGTTTGTGTCTGCATCGCCGCCTTTCAATTATCAACCAAGTTTCATGTATGAAGTCAACCTTGTGACTCCTACCACTTTTGATCCCTTTGCTGATGCAAGTGGTGAGAACTCTGCTGCGGAAACAAAAGAAGATTATGTGCATGTGTGTATTCATCAACGGAATGGTAGGAAAAGTTTGACGACTGTGCAGGGGGTGAAGAAACAATTCAGCTATAATCAAATACTGAAGGACCTCAAGAAAGATTTATGCTGCAATGGAACTGTCATTGATGACAGTGAATTAGGCCAGGTTATTCAGCTTTAAGGTGATCAAAGGAACAACGTATTTTCCTTCCTTATACAGGATGGAATTGCGAAGAAGGACAACATTAAAATCCATGGTTATTGATCTGGTCACGGATAAGTGATAACATAATAGATACCACAAGCAGAAGGCTTGTGTTGCCTTATTGTTTCAGTGGTTTGGTAAAAGGACCGATTTACCTTCTTTGATTGTATGTCTTTCCCGATATGCACTTCTATTGCATGGTTATGACTTCTCATTTGAGAAAGATTGGTTGTTGACTTTGTGTTTGCTAGTGATGTAATTGATGACTAAAGCTACTTGTAGGCAGATTCTCATGTGGAAATATAGTGTTTATTATATGAACACTTGGGATTTTAAATTCCTAGGGCCATCTAAACTGGAATTGTATGCATCACTAGTCCCAATTCCTAGTCCACCCTTTTATCAATATATACTTAAATAAAGCATGTAAAAAAAGGATGAAATTTGGTCAAAATAGGCTATTAAGTAAGAGGTAAGGTACGATAACTCTTATTCAACTAAGACCAACTGCATTAATATCATTCATCTTATACCCAACTTAAAATGACACAACTCTAACCAAGGCATATACATGATCTATAATTAGATTCTACACTTGAAATAAATGGAGCATTCATCTACATGAAATTAAAGTTTGGAAAATAAATTAAATCCTCAATCCACCTTGTTGAGATAGCCTATGTGGGATTCAAACTCACATCTTTCATGTAGTCACACGATGCTGTTCCAGTTGAGCTAATAGGCTGTAAAAGAATATGCAACTTTCCATTTAAAAAGTTATCACATTATGTATAAAAGTTGACCATTTCGATCTATTAGTCCTTTTAGTTATAGCTATGTTTAAAAAAACTTAAGGGCATTAAATTCATCTCTATTTGAAAGAGAGATTTTTTTTACAAAGGCAAAACAAGGCTTTTATTATCATTATTGATTCAAATTTGAAAGACAATGAAGTGGCAATACCCAAGTAATGAGACCAACAAAGGACGAACGACCTTGTAGCCCATAATCAATTCCTATAAAGCTGTACCACTTCTCCGTATTCACATGAGGAGCTTACTATATCAGCATAGGTACCTCAAAATATAGACAAACAAGAATAATTCCCTTCTAAGTTTTCAGGAAATGGTTGTATATTAATACCTAACACTATAGTATGAAAACAATAAGATTCTAAGCAAGTCTCTCTGGACACACAGTGAAAACGATAACCAACATACTTTTTTTAGGGGAGCAAAGAGTCTCCTGATTCTTTAGGACCTAGAAACCATCATGCTAGGAGCATGAGGCAGCCGGAATTTCAGGCTGCCTCATTAGAGAATAGCCTCTCCTTCAAGAGGATTAGTAAAAGGGTCATACTGTTTCCTGCAATCTGGACAGCGTCCATCCTCCTCAAGAATTCTCTTTTGGCAGAAGAGGCAAAGCCTAAACCCACACAAACAAGGGATAAAACTTGTATTAGTGAAATCCAGATCTTCGTAACATATGGGACATGAAGTGGGGAATACTGATAAGTTCATTGGGAAGCCATACTTTTCGGCCAAATTGGGCAGGTTTGGAGGACGCAATGTATCACCAGCTCCCCATGCTCGGCGGTAATTAACATGATGCCTTAATCCCAACCCTCCGCTCTTATCAGCACCAGAAGCTACTTCTGTCTGAGAAATGGTTTGCACACCATTGTAATTCTGATGAGCTACTTGTGAATCTAATGAACAGGGCTTACAATGTCACTTCTCATCTGTGGCTGCCAAAGCATCAGCAATAGCTTCCCAATCATCCCCTTCCTCATCTTCATAAGAGGAAGGAATAGCTTCCCAATCATCCCATAATCAATTCCTATAAAGTTGTACCACCTCTCCGTAACAAAATTTCTGCTTCTAAACAGAGTGGTGTTCACTAGTACAAAAAAGGCTTTTCACATCGGTCAAAAAAGACTTTTCACATCGGTCAAACAGCCGATCTGGTTCCAGCCCATGTGAAAAGTATTGACTTTTCACATCGGTCAAACAACCGATGTGGAAATTCTTTCTACATCGGTCGTTTAGTGCCCGATCTAAAAGATAGTCCGAAACGGCGTTTTTAATGATATTTCACATCGGTTATAACCCATGTAGAAAAGAAACCACATCGGTTATTTTACAACTGATGTAGAAAAGCTTTGATTTTTCCCGGAACTTAGGTTTTTCACATCGGTTAAAACCCATGTAGAAAAGCAATCACATCGGTTATTTCACAACTGATGTGAAAAGCTTCATTTTTTCCGGAACATATGTCTTTCACATCGGTTATAACCAATGTAGAAAAGCAATCACATCGGTTATTTCACAACTGATGTGAAAAGCTTCAATTTTTTCGGTATTTTTCACGAAAAAAGATAGCAATATGACCCCCATTTATACTATAATCACATCATTAACAGTATCATCAACTACTATAGCACAATTTTTCACCTGTTCACTTGAACTATTTAAAACAATAACACAAGCTATTTTTCAATTCTTCCACAAATGTTAAACAAGTTCAAGTAACAACTTAGTACATAATAATAAGCTAAAATAAAACAATCCTTGCGCAAGTCTAGAGTAATAACACATTGTATAAAGTTACAAGTCTCATCATCACTCAAAAACTTAAACAAACACGTTCATCATGTGTCGTTGATGGATTGCGTCATTTCTAATAAATATGATGTCCAACGAGTTCGTACTTCATCAATCTCTTCTGATGAGAATGGTTCCGGCCGGATTGGTGAATCGCTACAAATTAAATAAGAAGGTAATTAAAAAACATTACATGGAGCAAACCTATTGAATGTAAATAAAACAATAACGTACCTCATCCCACATTTCAAGAATTTCCGCTGAAACAATATTCAACATATGCAACATCACATAATAACCACATTCATAACTCCCAACTTGCATTCGAGACTACAAGTTAGAACAACATAATTACTAATTATGAATTACGGTATTCGACTTGGTGCTACACAAATGAAAGTAAAAATAACATACAAAGAAAAGTAGTAAGTATTTACCATAGGAATAATCCATTTCACTGTTCCCTTTCTTGAGTTGAGCCTACGGCTTGCCTCCATTGTGTTAGATAAATGATATTAATAATGCGAGTTTAACCAGATAAAAATTCCGAGTTTAAACAAATCATCAGGCAAACCACCAAATGCAAGAACAAACAAAAATAATAATTAGAATAATTAAAAAATGAACAAAGAGAAAAAATAAGGAAAACTTATCGCAAGATCGCCCGTTAAAACGGACTGGTCTTGAAGAAATATAGCACCCGTATCCCGATAGCTATTAGGACGACTTTGACTAGCTCGCTCCCAGGATAATCCCACCACGTTTCAGGCTTGTAGCTACCTTGACTGAAACCTTCGACTGTTGCCAAATTTGCCAGTTAATAGAGTTAACTCAATGATGAAAGAAGAATGAACTATGGACTAAAGAACAAATCTCTCTTTCAAAGTAGATTAGAAGAAAATGGAAAACTTTAGGAGTAAAAGTATGTTATTCTTTCGTAGTGGAGGAAAGTAAAAAGAGCATGCAGAGAGTTTATTTTTCTTTCTCAATTGCATGCAGAAGCATCATCTAACTTTTTCCCTTTGTGGAGGTTTTATATGCAAAATATTATAAGACATGGAAATCGGGTATTATAGCATCATCAACCTACACTTCTAATTGTTCAATCTATTGAAGAATTACATTTACTTCTAACCATTTTTAGTTTTTTAGATTACACAGAGCCAGAGACTTTAAGCACACATAAAATACACCATCAGTAAACATACCTGATGCTAGGCGACTAGCTCAAACTGTTGGTCAGAAATCCTAGGTTAAGTCGTCCGACTTGCACTCGACACCAGAGCCCGGCAACTTTACCCACAGTCGCGTCTGGTTGCTAGTCAAAATCTAGTCGCAGGGTCCGCCTCTAGTCGTTGGGCCCGTCTTTGCCCTCTGGTAGCTTGTCACTGGGTCCATCTGTGGTTGCCGGGTGCCTCTGCAGTCTACTGGGTCCGTTGCTAGTCATTGGCTATCCGCGGTCGCTTGTCGTTGGTCATCCGCTATCGCTGGTCGTTAGCCATCCCATGCCGATGGTCGCTGATTTGCTGAATTTTGGGCTAGGTTTGAAGGTCCTCCTAATTAACAGAGACGACGCGTATCACATAGGTTTAAATTCATCCGGATCTGTTATAACCGACCTGGTATCAGGGCACGATTTTTTATTTTGTTATTTTTCAAAATCGGTTTTAACCGATCTTAAAACAACTTCCATTAATTAAAAAGTTGACCCCGTTTTTTTGTTTACATCGGTTAAATACAAGACCGATGTAAAATATTTTATAAAATTGTAAACTACACCCCGTTTGATTATTTAACATCGGGTATAACGATAAATGATTTGAAAAAATTTGTAAAAATTATAAAAATGACCCCATGTCACTATTTCACATGGGTTATATGATAACACATGTAGATAAGATGATGTAAAAAGCCTTTTTTGTACTAGTGCTAATTAGTTATTAGCATGTAATAATTACTCCCTCCGTTCCCCTAACTTTGTCCCGTTTTACATTTTTCGTCCACCCCATTAAATTTGTCACATATCATATTTGTTAATATTTAAGTGGTTAGAATTCACTCTTATTTTATTCACATTTTATCAATTCAATATCAATCACACAATTCTACTTTTTCTTAAAAACTACACCACACTCCTTTGTCCCAAACTTAGGGGGTCGGAGGTAGTAAATACTTAGTAATAATTATACGATACATTTATTATTACCAATTATTGTCCATATTAACAATTATTGTCCATCTTTACATGGTACACAATACATACCCATATCTGATGGTACGTCCAAAAATATATGGCAAAGTGTCTATTTTTAAGTACGAAAAATAACCAAAAGCAGACAATAAATGATTTTTTGAATGTGAATACAAAATCACTGCACTGCGTACTAAAAATAATCATAAAACTTCTTTGAAAAAATGACAACTATATTCTCTGAGTTATAATTAGAAAAATATAAGACCATAATTGAAACAGGATAAAAACGTGATCAAATAATAATGAATAGACTGAAATGCGATTTATGAGACTGAACGATGTGGTCTTATAGAATCAGTTCAATTAGAACGGATGCATGTAGCACATTACAAAATATAAGAAATCGAACATTATTGATGTTTTGGAGATGGTACTATGAATCAAAGGGTAATTCAAATTTACTTTCAATTTATTCTTTGTGATGTAATCCCACGATTAAATTATTACATTTTTGGAACTAAATTTGCACTAATATTTGAAGAAAATCGGGATATATGCTACTATTAAAATGGCTCTCATATTGAAATTCGAACCACTTTTAAAAGGGTGTGTGATGGAGTATTAACTCCTAGAGAGAAGTGAGAGCTAGAGAGAGAAATGACAGTTAGAGAGAGAAGTGTAATAAATTCTTGCTATTAATGATTTGTGAACCCCCTACAACTACTCCCAAGGGGAGTATTTATAGAGGAAATTAGGGTTGGACTTCCAAGTCTTGGGCTTGGAAGGCCTGTTTATAATTGGGCCACTACTGGGCCGAATACAAAGAATGTAAAAATGACTAAGTGTGAGATCTAATTCTGGGAGCTCTTTGTGGCCGACAGAGCCATAGCCGACGGAGACCAGGCCGACGGGGACATCCGGTTCTCCTCCCTTCTGGACCATGTTCTGAGTTGATATCTTTCTGACCGATGGAGGGCCATCTGGCCGACGGAGGCCCCACCGGGTGACAGTTGTGCTTCTTATTCTTCTGAGTGTGTGAGTCCTGGGGTCTAGACCCATACACTCCATCAGGAGTCCCCCACTCTCTAAGCTGAGATGCAGACGAAGTGAGGGAGAGTAGATTCCCTAGACTTGATGTTATCTGGCTATTGTGGCCATTTCCTGTTTTGGTTCTTCGTGTTTGGCCGTTGTATGCTCTTCACGGTGGACGAAGAAGGCTGATGTTCCTCTGATGGTGCGCGTTTTTTTGTTTGAGGATGATGAGTGTCCTGACTCAGTGGTTGATATGTGTTCTTGATTTGAATAGCCGATGAGGATGATGTTTCTTCTTTCTGATCGTTGGCGGTTGCTTTTTGTGTTTTGGCCGAGGAGGCCTCATGATTGCTTTCGTACTTCAGACCGAAGCGGTGATATTCGTAGTTTGGTGTCCATCTTTGAGGACGATAGCGGCACTGGTCCAGAAGGAGTGCGTATTTTGATCTTATGGACGATTATGACCTGAGGACGTTGTGTTCCCGTTTTCTCATCTTGGCCGAGAGTGGAGTACGTTATCTCAAAGCTGTTGAGTGGCACGCGTCAAGGGACGACACACGTCACGTTTTGGGAGGTGAGCTATACTTCCTTGTTTGCTGACTTTGTTGCAGCCGAGGGTGCACCACAAGGTCCTGGACGTTATGGTGCATATATGACATAATGTTGTTGTAGTAGTGGACTTGGTGTGTTTTTGGATTTTTTAATTTTGTCCTTGCTTGCATTTTAGAGGCCAGTGTAGTCCCCCAGTCCCCCACTTCTTCAGGGTGAAGAGTGAGCGAGGGGTGAAGGAGTAAGGGGTAACCATAGGCCGATGCGGGATCCTTGTATTCCCTTGAATCCAACCCCTTGGCGATTCCTGACCAAGGTAACCCTGTGGGAAAACCCTTGGACGCAGGTCGCTTTCAAGAAGTTATCATCACGGTTTTAAACAAGGCCGATGGCTGTTGGGTTGTTTTTTGCTTTGCTGTTGTGGCCATTGAAGGGGCCATGTTGTTGGTAGCTGTTAAGCCGATATGGGCGCACTTTGACATGGGGCCAGCCGTTGAATGTTCTAGCAGCTGTGGGTGCAACTTGTTTGGTTGTTAAACCGTAGGGTTTAACGTTGGGCTGATGGTGATGGAAGTGGGCCTAGCCCATCTGTGAAACGGTGGCACGTCACTGGGCCCTGAGGTGGTGACCGTTAGTGTAGCCACTAGGAGGGCGCCACGTGTGGTGACCGTTGGGGGGGTCTATAAATACCTCCCCTCCTTTCGAAGGAAGTCCCTATTGCATTCTGAGATAACGAAGTGCTGCCCAAATTTCTAGAGAGATAAAGGCTTGCTTGAGTGTTCTTCCGTTCTTCAAAACTTCAAAGGTCAGTTCATCAAACTTTTCTCTGATTTCTTACATGTTTTGCTTCCTTAGGCCTTGATCTAGTGTTAGTCAAAAAAACAACTGTTGGGTTAATGGCCCAATAAGGGCCGGCCCATCAACCCTTAAGGATCACCTATGAGCGTCCCACTAAAGGCCCAAGAAGAAGGCTCAAAAAGAAGGCCAAGCACCAAGGGCCAGGGGACGAATGTAGTCCATCACCAGCCAGTTCCAAGGCCCCAGGGCCAGGAGACGTACGTGTTGCACTGCCAGGAGGCACCCAGGCCCAGGGTCCCTACGAGGTACTTGGGGACGGACGTCCCCACCTCTTAGTAGGGGACCAAGGGCGGCTCAAGAATGGGTTAGGGGTAGTAGCCTCTCAATAGATCAAGTACATGAAGACGAACGTCCCCTCTCCCATTGATAGGGAATTGAGATCCCAGCAGGAAACAGCGGCCAGGCCCCTGGGGGACGAACGTCGCCACCCAATGGCGGGAAACTAAGATTCTGACGGGAAGCGCATTTAATGTAGAAGATTTGGTGGTTGGGATCATGCCGCCCACAGTCTGCCACGTCGACATGTCCAATTACCCATTAGCGGTATAAATAGTGGCATTTATTTCACTGTAAAGGGTTCACAATTTAGCACTTTAGATCTCTATCAGTAATAGCAGTTCGTAGCATAGCACAGTACGTTCGGCCATTCGGCTTGTAAAAGTTTGAGTTAGTAAACACAGTTGTTTGGCATATTTCCTGCTTATTTCCCCATTTTACTTGTTCATCACCCATTCGAAACCCTCAGGTTACGTGTTGGGCATCCGGGTTAAGGGAATAAACCTCAACACTGGCATCGTCTGTGGGAATCTAGTTCAAAAAGTCCTTTCAAACTAAGCTCTACACTAAGAATCACTCCAAAAATAATCAAAGAACAAGCAAAATGACCGCTAACAACGCAGGAAACTCCCAAGACCTCTCTTCACGACTGGCCCATAGCAGGAGAAGCTGTAACCAGGCGGCGGGGGCCCAGTCCAGCAGTCTCTGGTCCCGTGGGGACTTTGGGGTGCTCACTGACTTGATTCCCCAAGAGGTCCGACGGGACCCGAATGCCCTGAGGGAAATAGCAGACACTATCCGCCGCTTGGCGGATGAATGGGAAGCAGAACGCGTGCACTCCGCCAACTCAGGATGAACACCGCATGGGGGGGCAATGTGTAACACCCCGGCCCCACAGGGCCCGAGGTAGTTACTTCTGACCTCTAGTACTGTCCTCACAAACCGCCACTAGCCTTTTTCGCGCACTTTGTCCTCACTCGTGCGCACCCTGAGAAACTTCCCAGGGGGTCACCCATCCCAAGACTACTCCCGTGCAAGCACGCTTAACTTTGGAGTTCTTGGCTAATGAGCTCCCTTAAAAGGAGATGCACCTTGTTGGTATGAGTAGTACTATTAATCCGTTTAAATTAAATCTCAAGTATTACAATCACCCCCACTTAGGAACGCAACGTCCTCGTTGCGCCCATAAACCAATCTCAATCATATCCCAGAATCTTTTCCCCTGCTAAGTGCCCGCCCGATATCCAACGGATCAACACACTGTCGCAGGGTAGCTCTGATACCATTTGTAACACCCCGGCCCCACAGGCCCCGAGGTAGTTACTACTGACCTCTAGTACTGTCCTCACAAACCGCCACTAGCCTTTTCCGCGCACTTTGTCCTCACTCGTGCGCGCCCTGAGAAACTTCCCAGTGGGTCACCCATCCCAAGACTACTCCCGTGCAAGCATGCTTAACTTTGGAGTTCTTGGCTAATGAGCTCCCTTAAAAGGAGATGCACCTTGTTGGTATGAGTAGTACTATTAATCCGTGTAAATTAAATCTCAAGTATTACACAATGGGGGAACCAGGTTCGGCGGAGGAACACAGCGACGCACGAACCGGGAGCACACCCCGGCACGTGATGCCCTGTAATGATCAGGCGGCAAGGGAGCACACTCCCCTGATGGACAGCATGAGGCAGGAGGCCCGTGTCATCCATGGGCAGCATGACTATGGGGTCATGATAGGGGGAAATGTCCTGGCTTTAGTGAACCCAGCACCCACTACTCCCGATCCACGGGATTATGCCATGCTTATGGAGATGCAGAGGCAGATTAACGAGTTGAACCGACGGACGGAGGCCAGCCCGGCTCAGCCCAGGGTCATTCTGTCTTCACCTCTCTGCCAGGATAATGGCAATGGAAATACCGAGGGACGTCCGGCCCCAAGGGCTCTGATCTACAACGGGGCCGGGGATCCCAATGCTTATTTACTTTCCTTCCAGGGAACACTTTCTATGCTGGGAGCCTCTGACGAGGCCATCTGCAGGCTGTTCTTCAGCACTCTCAAAGGACCAACACATGAGTGGTTCGGGCAGCTCAGGCCCAGATCCATTTATAGTTTTGAATAGCTTTCCCAACAATTCATGGCGTAGTTCACATCAAGCTCCACACCAAAGAAGCATTTCAGCTGGCTGACGAACGTCCGCCAAAACAAGGGGGAATCCGTCTCCACCTTTCTTACCAGGTGGAGGGATGAAACCCTAAAGGTGGAAGACCTTCTGGAATGTACTGGTGTCACCCTCTTCACCAACGCACTGGCAACCGGGGACCTCTATCTGGATCTGAAGAGGAACCCTGGAAATAACTATGCTGAAGTACTTGCTCGGGCACAAAAGTTCGCCGCGATCGAGGAAGAAATTTCGCAGCGGGATGGGGTGGCAACCCCCACAACACGTAACATTACAGACCGATTGGGTCCCGGGCCGGTGGAATCTCTGGCACCCAAGAAGAAGAAGACGATCGGCGGTTATGTCCCTTAGGCCACACAGGAACTCCCTGGGGACGGCCATCATGGGGACGTCAGCCACGCTCCCCTGGCTTACCCCATCAGCCAGATTTTTGGGGCTATCAAGGATAAAGGACTGCTCAAGGAGTCGGTGCCCACCAAGGGGCAGACAGTGGGCCGAGACATGGAGGCCTACTGCGAATATCATCGCAAGCCGGGGCACCGTACCGATGACTGCAAGAGTCTGAAGTACGCCATCCAGAAGCTCATCGAGAGGGGATACCTGGGAGAGTTCACTACGGGAGGAGCGTCCTAGGGTCCTTCACAGTAGCATAGAAGGCCCTACAGCTGGCGTCGGGACGATCGGCGGGAGGCTGGGGTCAAGGACGAGGACTTCCGTCACAATGATAAGCGACCAGAAGCTTCACTGGGGTCGGTCGGTACCAAGAAGAAGATGGAGATCAAAATGATCTTTGGAGGGGCGGAAACCGGGGATACCCCAGCAGAGAGGAAGAAATTCGAAAGGGCCCTCCGGATAAATTTCATCTCTGCACCTCCCGCCAAAAAGCATAAGGTCGAACCCTTTGTGTTCGGACCGGCGGATTTACCTCAATCACCAGGGCCCACAGGGATGAACTGGTAACCAGCATGAACATCCGGGAGTGGATAATCCGGTGGGTCCCGGTCGATACCGGTAGCAGCATCAACGTCCTATACTGGGATGTCTTCGAGAGAATGCATCTGAGCAGGGCCGACCTGAGCCCCCTGCGGACACCCTTGGTCGGGTTCACCGGTCACAACATCGACGCCGAAGGAACAATTGTCCTTCCGGTGGAGATTGGGGACGGTGAGCACCGTGCGACGATCCCCATGACGTTTGTGGTGGTGCGGCTGAAGTGCGCCCACAATGCTATTCTGGGGCGACCCGGATTGGAAGACCTTGAGGCCATCTGCTCCGTGCGGCATTCCTGTATAAAATTCCCTACGGAGACCAGGGTGGGAGTGGCCCGTACGGACCCGGACACAGCAAGGGCCTGCTACAAAGAGGCGGTGAGGAAGATGACAGAGAAGGATATGAGGGTCAATAGCATCGCTGAAATAGCCCGGCGGGAGGAGGCCATATCCCGGCTGGAGCCAGCAACCTTGCTAGAGGAGGTGGAGCTGGATGATCCCTCGGATCAGAAGGTATCCATTGGAACCGGCCTGGAGCCAGAGATCCGGGAGGGCATGATTTTAATCCTTCGAAGGTTCAAAATCTTGTTTGCCAGAGGGCCGGAGGACATGTCAGGGATTGATCCCGAAATTATTTGTCACAAGTTGGTCGTTCGACCAGATGTCCGGCCAGTGCAGAAGAAGAAGAGGTACATGGCAGTTGAGAGGAGAGATTTCATCAAAGTAGAGGTCACTACCCTGCTTGGCATACGACACATCCGGCCTGTTATGCACGTGGAGTGGCTGTCCAACGTTGTCCTAGCTCCCAAGGGGCCCACTTGGCGGATGTGCGTCGAATATTCCGATCTCAACAAGGTTAGCCCAATGGATCCCTACCCGGTGTCGAGGATCGATCTTTTAGTGGACGAAACCGCAGGTTGCGAGCTGCTCAGCTTCATGGACGCCTTCAGAGGGTACCACCATGTTTTCATGCACCCGGACGATGCTGAAAAAACTGCATTTGTCACATCGGATGGGGTGTACTTCTATGTGGTCATGTTGTTCGGTTTGAGGAACACAATGGCCACCTTCCAGAGGATGATCGGGATATTGTTCAAAGACGTCCTTGGCAAAATCATGGAGGCGTATGTGTATGATATCCTGATCAAGAGCAAAAAGAAGGAGAATCACGTCCAGGACATGGAGAGGGTTTTCACTATCATGGAAGGAGCAAGCATGAGGTTGAACCCGAAGAAGTGTGCCTTCGCCATCAAGGGGGGAAATTCCTCGGCTACATGATGAGTGAGAGGGGAATTGAACCTAACCCAGAGAAGGTAAAATCTATTATGGATATGGAAGCGCCCAGGAATTTGAAGGATGTGCAAAGACTTACGGGGCGACTGGCAGCTCTGAGCAGATTCATGTCAAAACTAGCAGATCGGGCAATTCCTTTCTTCCAAATCATGAAGAAGGCCAGTCCATTCGAATGGACCCCATAATGTCAGACAACATTCGAAGATTTCAAGACGTACCTCTCCTCCCCGCTCGTTCTCACCAAAGCGGACCCCGGGGAGCAGTTGTACATGTATTTGGGAGTGACCGACCTTGCAGTGAGCTCGGTTCTGCTGAAAGAAGAAGAGGGCGTTCAACGGCCCATATATTTTGTGAGCAAGGCATTGAACGGCCCGGAGACCAGATACACGCTGATGGAGAAGACGATCCTGGCCTTGATTGCATCGATCCAACGCTTGGCACCGTACTTCCAGGCACACCCGGTGACGGTGTTCACTACTCAGCCCATGGCTACCATCCTCAGGAATCCGATGGCGAGTGGGAGAATTACGAAGTGGTCCTTGATGATCGGGCAATACAGTGTGGAATTCAAGTCGAGGCTGATGATCAAGGGTAGGCATTAGCGGATTTCTTTGCCGAATGTACGGCACGCATGGAGGAGGGGAAGTATGGTGACAATGATTTTGATAACTGGTGGGAGATGTACACTGATGGGGCAGCGAGCGCAAAAGGGTCTGGGGGGTGCATTCGTCACTTCCCCCGAGGGTTTCAAGGCTTATTACTCTATGAAGTTTGATTTCAGGGTCACCAACAAAGAGGTTGAGTACGAGGCCCTTATCGCAGGTCTGAAGTACACGAGGGCCCTCGGAGCAGCTCGTCTGAAGGTGCGGATGGACAGCCAGTTGGTAGTCACGCAGATGAATGGTACCACCGAAACCCGGGAAGAACGGATCAAAGCTTACAAAGAGCTAGCAGAGGAGCAGACCGCACAGTTTGAGCAGGTGGTCATCGATTTGGTACCAGGGGTAGAGAATGCTGAAGCTGACATCCTATCTAAGTTAGGCAATGCTCTACCCGAGGGCCAGGTGATGCTCGTCCCCAAGCACATCCGGGGTTTTGCTAAGCTGGAAGTGCTCCTCTGACCAGCGACAGAAACCATCCAGGTACATGCTGTTTCTTTTGCAGATCGTAGCTGGGTGAAGGAGGTAACCAATTATCTTAAGGACGGAAAGCTTCCTTTGGATAAAGACGGAAGAACCTCTGGAAGGGCCCCGTGGATAAAAAGACGAGCGACGAGTTTTGAACTTATCAATGAAGAGCTATACAAAAAGACGTTCGGCGGACCATATCTCAGATGTTTACCGCCGGACCTAGCTGCAGCAGTCATGGAGGAAATCCACGAGGGCATCTGCTCCAGCCACCAGGGGCCTCGAACGTTAGCAAGGAAGATCATCCTGCAGGGGTACTACTGGAAAACCATCCAGCGGGGTTGTTTTAACCACACCCAGAAATGTGCAGTGTGCCAGCAGTACACACCCATGCCGGGAAGGTCGGCTAGTTTCTATACCCCGATGACCGTCGCCTTACCCTTTGCGAGGTGGGGATAGATCTGCTGGGACCCCTTCCCAGGACGACCGAAGGCAAGAAATTCATCATTGTGGTCATTGATTATTTCACCAAGTGGGTAGAGGCCGAACCCCTGAAAAATATTACAGAGTTCCAATGCTAGCATTTTGTCTGGCAGAACATACTATGTCGTTTCGGCATACCAGAGCAGATCATCACAGACAACGGCAGGCAGTTCGTCGGCAAAGGGTTTGAAGCGTACCTAGCCAAGTGGGGCGTCAGGCATTCTAGAGCTTCGGTGGCGTACCCGCAGGCAAACGGCCAAGTAGAGAATATGAACCGAACCATCATGGACGGTATCAAGAAAAAACTGGAAGATTATTCCTCAACCTGGCCGGAGCAGCTGAATTACGTTTTGTGGACGTTCCAGACGACCCCGAGGACTTCGACCGGGGAAACTCCGTTTGCCCTGGCGTACGGATTTCAGGCCAAAGTTCCCACTGAGGTGCTTGTGTCCACTCACCGGACGTTGCATTTCGACTCGAAACAAAATGAGGAAAACCTAAGGGCCGAGCTGCACTTCATCGAGGAAAGAAGGGATCTGGCCGCACGCCGAATGGAGGAATACCATCGGGAAACCGAGAGGTATTTCAACAAGTCAGTCAAAGTCAGAGAAATCAAGGTTGGAGATTTGGTGCCGTGGAAGCGGGAAAAGAGTAAGTCGCTCGAGGGTGGCAAGATGGCCAGAAACTGGGAAGGACCATACAGAGTTTACGAGAAATGGGTGGCGGCGGAGACGTTCCTCCTGCAAACCATGGAGGGGCGTCCCGCTGGCATATGGAATGTTGAGCATCTAAAGAAGTTCTATCAGTAGCCCCCCCCCCCAAAAGTCCTTCATCGACTAAAAAGTGTAATAATAAAGGCAGGCGGGCTTGGACATTCGCCTAAAAGTCCCGTGGTTTCCCCTTTCCGGGTTTCCACGATAAAATCATCGTGTTCATTTTTATGTCTTTAGTACATTGTAAGACGTCCCTCATCGACTACGTCGGCTATGCTCGGCTCAGGATCCAAAGGACCGGGCTAAACGAGCGGGTACGACGAGGAGCGGGTGATGGGACAAAAAAGATAAAAGAATCCAAAGAAGGATCAAAAGATAAAAGAATCCAAAGAAGGATCAAAAGATAAAAGAATCCAGAGTAGGATCAAAGAAAAAAGGAATCCAGAGAAGGGATCACACAAGGAGAGAAAGTCGTCCCTCACCGACTACGTCGGTTATGCTCGGCTCAGGATCCAAAGGACCGGGCCAAACGAGCGGGTACGACGAGGAGCGGGTGATGGGACGAAAAGATAAAAGAATCCAAAGAAGGATCAAAAGATAAAAGAATCCAAAGAAGGATCAAAAGATAAAAGAATCCAGAGTAGGATCAAAGAAAAAAGGAATCCAGAGAAGGGATCACACAAGGAGAGAAAGTCGTCCCTCACCGACTACGTCGGTTATGCTCGGCTCAGGATCCAAAGGACCGGGCTAAACGAGTGGGTACGACGAGGAGCGGGTGATGGGACGAAAAGATAAAAGAATCCAAAGAAGGATCAAAAGATAAAAGAATCCAGAGAAGGATCAAATAAAAAAGGAATCCAGAGAAGGGATCACACAAGGAGAGAAAGCCGTCCCTCACCGACTACGTCGGCTACGCTCGGCTCAGGATCCAAAGGACCGGGCTAAACGAGCTAGTACGACGAGGAGCGAATGATGGGACGAAAAGATAAAAGAATCCAAAGAAGGATCAAAAGATAAAAGAATCCAAAGAAGGTTCAAAAGATAAAAGAATCCAGAGAAGGATCAAATAAAAAAGGAATCCAGAGAAGGGATCACACAAGGAGAGAAATCCGTCCCTCACCGACTACGTGGGCTACGCTTGGCTCAGGATCCAAAGGACCAGGCTAAACAAGCGGGTACGACGAGGAGCGGGTGATGGGACGAAAAGATAAAAGAATCCAAAGAAGGATCAAAAGATAAAAGAATCCAGAGAAGGATCAAATAAAAAAGGAATCCAGAGAAGGGATCACACAAGGAGAGAAAGTCGTCCCTCACCGACTACGTCGGCTCCGCTCCGCTCAGGATCCAAAGGACTGGGCTAAACGAGCGGTACGACGAGGAGCAGGTGATGGGACGACAAGATAAAAGAATCCAAAGAAGGATCAGAAGATAAAAGAATCCAAGGAAGGGTCAAATAAAAAAGAATCCAGAGAAGGGATCACAAAAAGGAAGAAAGCAGGAAGCAAAAAGAGGACGTTCATAGGCAATAAGGTGCTACATTTTATTCTTCGGCTCTACCGGCCGGAAAGTACACATCATACACGAGTTCGGAGTGAAATCAGAAGTACAACATAATGGAAGCCGTCAGGTTCTACGGGGCTGTCCTTGAATATAGATGTGCCTGCAAGAGCTTTCTATGAATCCAAATCGGTTTCTGTATATGTTCTGACTTTCTAAAAAGTCGGGACGTCGCCGGACCCTTAGAGGCATGAGGGTTGAAGTAAGCCATCTTCAAAACACTAGGCGCTATAAGATATCTGGATTGTCAACACTACCTCTAGTCAATTGAAGAGGACAACAGGGCCGCAGAACCTGACAAACTCCCTCAGGTACACAGAGGATCGTCCGCCTTCTTATCCCCACCCCCACCCCCCACGTCTTCTCTTGGAGGAGCTTCAGGCCCCCCTCATAAGCCTCGACAAAAGAGGCATTGAATCCGGCAGCTTCAGGGTTAAAGGGGCGGGGAGGTAACGTTCAAGGGCCGGGCGATTGCCTTCCAAGAGGCCGATCATCCCCTTGGCAAAAGAGTCATCAGAAAGGTCCTCAAGAAAAGCCTGGCCCGCAGGGGTCTCCGATATCAGCTTGATGCTGCCCTGCAGCGCATCAGGACTCTTGGCCAGGAATTCCCCGAGGTTCTGGGCAAGGCGCATCTTCGCACAAACGTCCACAACATCAACATAGGCTTTGGATTTTTGAAACTCGATGGATCCAACATTCTTGATCTTGGAAACATCGGCCTCAAAGACAGGAACAGTGACGAGCACTTTGTCACGGTGCGTCAAAATAATTCGATACTAACACTTATACTGAGTATAGGTGAAGTAGAGTTCGTATCCACAGGGAAAGGAACAATTCTCCTTTTTTATGAAACTTAGTAAATAAGGGGGGGGGGGGGGGGGGTTAGTGATGAATGATTTAATTAAATTAAAAACTAAGATGAACGACTTATATGAGATTTAATTCTAGAAGAGACTTGGCTTTGCTACTTTCCACTTGTTGATATATTTTAGTCGATCCTTGTTATATCTATAACTTATCCCCTCTCGAATACTCTTTTTTTTTAACCCGGTTGGTAAACCACCAAAATCAGTGGGACAAATGTCGGGGAATATTTGCCAGATTTTATAACCCAAAAACATGAAACAACATACAGAAGAAGAGGGGGACCAGACCAAAACCTCTTCCAAGCAGAATACAACTCAGAAAGAAAGTTATGAAAGAATATAGGGAAAGGAGATAGCATCCAAATAGAGTACCCCTCGAAGAATATCTGGAACCCGGTCAGAAGATTGCCATTTAAAGGACTTATCCCAGTCCAATTTAGCCACCAAAGAAGCAACCTTGTTACATTGGGCCGATATCAGTCCAAAACCGCTCAACAGTCCAGTCTGAGTCAAGAGGCCCGTACACCGCCCCCACAATCTGCGCATAAAACACTTCAGCTTCCACAGCCTTCCCCTGAACCGACAACCCCCATTCCAGAGCTCTCCTAAAGATCTCCTCCATATCTTCACAGCTGATCGGAGAGCCACTCAAAGGGAAGCCTTCCGCCGCAACCGCCGCACCTGAGTGATCTCGTAACAAGAAACCTGCAGCAGATCTATCGTTCTGTCTGAAAACCGCCCAACTAAGCTTCAAGTTCCCAGGTGAAGGTTTACTCCATTTCCAGATTCTAGGCTTTTCTCTACCAAAGCTATCAGGTATTAACCCGGCACCCTTCAATCTCACACTTCCTTTTAACGATTCATTAGCTCAGCACCAATTAACCATGAATTTTATAATTTGTGAAATCGTTGCCTGCATATCCGGAGAAACATCCTTCCAAATAGCATCCCAGTAGGCTTTCCAAATATGCCAAACAATGACTCCAGGTACAACTGCAATGTATGTAGTATCTAGGGTTTTGCCCCTTCCTGAAATTCACCACTGTTTTAGCTTCTCCTTTACATGATTAACCTGGAACCCTTGAATATGCAATGATGTATCAAAGAAGCACCATATGGTACCCGCAAAGGTACACCTAAGAAGAACATGATCTTGGGAGGCTTCTGCTGATTTACAAAAAGGGCACCAGGAAGGATAGTGTCACGCCCCGAACCTATCCGGACACGTCAACAATCCGCCGTACAATATGAATAGTCAACCGCAGTCCAACTCATCCATATTATACAAGGCGTCTCGAATATCGTTCACACATAAGTCATCCATAAACATACATAATAAGTAATTGAATACGCAGCGGAAATCATAGTTTGGATACAAGTGCCACACGGGGCAAACACGAGCACGCAGGCTCCATAATGAAAAACAATATCCATGAGCATGTTTTAAAATGTTTAAAATCAGAATGGAGGAAGCACGAATCAAGTCTTCCCCTCCGAGATGATCGTCCGATCAACAAGCACATGTAGCAAGCTCTAGCCTCAACCAGAAATGGTGGTGGGACGCCCCCCGAAGGGGGGTCAGTACTCTATACGGCTATAAAGTACTGGTGTGGATGGCATCTAATAGATATACAACAAGTATTTCAAACACAAGACCCTCAAATATATGAAAAAGGGGGAAGAGGAGATAATTTTGGGACGGATGAAAAAGGAAAGTTTGAAGATAATTTAGGGACGGAGGGAGTATGTTGTAATTTGCGCTTTCATCTGTCAAGAATGTAATGACTATCCATGCATATAGCAGAATCTTATTCTATTAATCCTTACTCTCTTTTTTGAGAAACTATTAATCCTTACTCTATTGTGTTAGATAGATGTACAGCTCGTTGAGATGTTATTATTTTGAAACTTGCCAATAAACTATATTATTGATCTTTAGAACTTCATTAGTTTTTACTATTTGTAAGACATAGAAAGTGGAACCAAAAAACCCGGACCGGATGGACCCGTTTCGAACGTGCCGGGTAAGGTCGTCCGGTTCCTATTTTGAAAATTGCAACACCCGAACCGGACCGACCGGTACAGTGGAACCGACGGTTCCATTTTATTTTGCATTACCCACCCCGACCCGGCCCGTGCCCACCCCTAGCGGCAGTCACCGATCGGGGCTACCTCTATCACTGACCGGAGGGCGCCGGGAGTCACTAATCCGGGCAGCGGCGGCAATCACTAATCTGGACGGCGGCGGCCGTCACTAATCCGGACGACGGCACAAGTCACTATACATTTACTCACTGTGATCAGAGTCGGTGCATGGGGTTGTCACTATTTGTCCAGTCACTGAAACCGGAAGTCACTGCATATTAGTCATATTTTTGGAATTTTGTTCATGTGATTACTTTTTTGTCTTTTAACCTTTATTTAGTAATATTCATAAAATAAGGCCATGAATTAGAGTTTTTTCTCAAAATACTGTCAAATAAATAAATATTTCCAAAAATAATGTTGGGTTAAAAGTATTTCCCAAAATACTGTTAGAATGGTGTCGTTTGTTTTTTGGCAGTTGGCAGCCAAACCGCTAGAAAACGTAGCGTTTTCTTTGTAAAAGAATTGGCGGTTTGGGCAATCCGCTGGTTTCCAAACCGTTGTGTCCTACCACCAAATAAAATATCATGTTTTTTAAAATTGATATAACTTTTTTATTTGTATTCCGATTATTATAAAAAATATATCAAAATTCATAACTTTTTATTATCTTTCATATGAAACCAATATTGAATATATATAAAAAAATTGACACTTTAAAAATATCTACTTTTTAAAGCTTTATATCTTTTTTAATGTGTAATCCGATCGTTATAAAAAATACATCAAAATGAATAATTTTTTATTATCTTTCATAGGACACCAATATTGAATATATAAAAATAAAAAAATTAATTCAACACTTTAAAAATATCTACTTTTTTAAAGAACTATATCTTTTTTATTTGTACTCCGATTATTATAAAAATATATATCAAAATTCTTAAGTCTTTATTATCTTCCATATGATATCAATGTTGCATATATAAAAATAAATAGTTATTCTATTATTTTTTGCAGTTTAGGATCGTTTAATGTCAACAACTTTTTTTTATATATGCAACATTGATTTCATATGAAAGATCATAAAAAGGTTATGGATTTTGATATATATTTTTATAATAATCGGAATACAAATAAAAAAATATAGCACTTTTAAAAAGTAGATATTTTTAAATGTCAAATTATTTTTTTATTTTTATATATTCAATATTGGTGTCATATGAAAGATAATAAAAAGTTATAAATTCTGATATATTTTTTTTTCAATAATCGGAGTGCAAATAAATAAGTTATATCAATTTTAAAAAACATGATATTTTATTTGGTGGTGGGACCCATGACTCAATTCTTCCGTGCTTTAGTTTTTTTCAAGCATTCTTGATGTACACACCCTTGTACACACCATATTTGTGAAACTCTTTTTTTGTCAGTGAATCCGGTTCACATACAATATTTTGTTTGTGCAAAACATTGTCTGTGAATCGATGCTCACAGACAAAAAAAAGCATTCACAGACATAGGTGTGTATAAAAGTGTGTATAAGAGTGTGTACAAACATCATTTTTGAGTTTTTTTGTAAATATAAGCCGCCACTTCAAGTCGCGTTTCTTTAACTCTGGTTATTTAACATTATTTTGGGAAATACTTTTAACCCAACACTATTTTTGGAAATATTTATATATTTAACAATACTTTCTGAAAAAACTCCATAAATTACGCTTACATTTTTTAAACATCTTTTATTTTGAATTTTGGCCATTACCCGTTTCCATGTGTCGTGAACAGAGTTCGATTTCCACTTTTTATTTATTCATTTATTTTACTTTTACAACTTTTAGTTGTTTTGTGTTTGTTGAGTGCATCACAAATATATGTGACACGGTATAACATATATTCATAATGAAAAATATTTTTAAGAAAATAATTATACAAAATATTTTTTTATTAATAAATGATATGCCCTTTAATGTAATTTCACATTATCCAAGTACTTTTTCAGTTTTTTTTGCCAAACAGATCTACTTCATTTAGTTAGTCATTCAGATTCAGAACTTCAAAATTCAGTTCGAGACAATAATATCTGACTCGTATAATAGCTCCTAGTTCAGATATTAATCTCCAGTTCCAGTTTGTTGTGCCGAACATATACTACCTCCATTCCTATTTTATCTTTCAACCCACTTTGGCACACAATTTAAGAAAAGTGGGTATTGTGTGGTGGAGAGTTGTGCAGAGGAGAGAAAAATGTGTAAGAAATGTTGTGAACCACAAATTCTTTACTAAAAAAAGAAAGTGGAAATTCAATTGGAACGGATGAAATTTATTTAGGAACGGAGGGAGTAATAAAAAGAGGGTTATATTGAAAAGATCCACTAAAATTAGCGTATATGGTAATATGGATGGTCCGTCAGGCCCAAATGAATAATAATACGGAGTATTCCGTAATTTATTTATCAGAACCCGCCGACCTTCAGATATCCGGGTTCGATTTTTAAACAGTTCAGCATTCACGGAATCTGCAGGTCTGTCCACCACTGCACCAGCCTCCAGCCAGCCAGAAGACGACGTTGTTGACCTCCTACGGCCTACCGGCTACCGTGCTCTGCCGGCTACCCTAACCCGTCTGTGCGCCACACGCCAAGCCTGATTTCAGGCCAGCCGCTGCCGCAGCCCCACGCTTCTGCACTGCCGCACCTATAAATCCCCTGATTTCCGTCACTAATCATCAAGGTAAACTACTCCTAGATTTAAAATTTAATTTCAGTTTGTGTTGATTTTTTTTTACCTAGCTAGCTAATTACAGATTTAATTAACGAAGTTTTGTGCTCAAAATCGATTTTGAAAACTTATAATTTTATTGTGATTTGTGTCGATGAATATTAATCCCATTTTTTAGTATTAAACTAGTAAATTAATATCATTGTTAATATCATATTGATTTTGGATTTTCTGTTAGATTGTTTTTACTGCTTAGGCAAAAGAAAGTTGTATGCTGAGTTGCTGGTTCGAAAAAGTGGACATTTTTAGTTCAATTAAGTTGACCAGAGCATGAGCTGTTTTCTAACCTCCATTATTTGGGTGGTGATAGATTTCAAAGTTGTTACTGTCTCAGTTGCTCCATGTATTTATCTCTCTGGCTCTGCATAACTCCCACTTCCCATTGTACATTTTATTGAAACCTACAAACAATAAAAACAAAATTTGAATATAAAAAATGGACAGATAGCTTAGCATTGAGCTTGAGTTGTTTTACTAGAGTCTGTTTTTGTACCTTTGTTCCTTCTTTTAAGGTCAGTTTCTGGAACGAAAAGTGGCAAAGCAAGCGGCACTATTATATATATACATGCTAAATTCAATTCTCTGCGTGACTATCTAGGGTCATGGCTCATAGACTATTAAGAGATGCTGAAGCTGATGGATGGGAAAGATCTGACTTTCCAATTATATGTGAGTCATGCCTTGGTGATAGTCCATACGTTCGAATGGTAACTCTCAGACTTCCTTTTAATGTTTTAGGAGGGGAGTGGGTGTGTATGTACTAAACTAGTTAGCCTTTCATTACATTCCTTTTCTTTCAATGTGCAATTTGTTTTCCTTCTGCTTTACTGATATTGTTTGAAGCAAAGGCTTTTTTGTACCTTCTAGTTATCTGCCCAAGGAGTTCAAGCTTTAGCTTAACGATAATAAGTGTGAAATGTCATGCTGGCTTTCTTTACACTGTAATGACAACTTTGTATATATTTTATGATCTCTACTAGGCTTTAACCTTAATTTGATTGTTCATAGATGAGCTATATACATGTCTGGCATTCTACAATGTGTTTGTGTGTCTTTAACTTTGAACAATTTTACTAATTTCCTAGGTAGTGTGGCATCCTTTTAAATCTTTACCGTTGTTTACTAAGGTTCTTTGACAGTGGGCAAACTGACAAAGCACACCAAAGTGGTAAAGGCTAGGTTGGAATTCCTGCTGTTGCATATTTTACCTTGTTCTGTATACACACTGAGACTCTGGACCCCCAAATCTTTTGGGACTAAGGCTTGGATGTTGTTGTTCTTGTTGTTGTACTGAATGCAAACTGAATTTCTTATGTGAAATATTCTGCCAGTAGATATTTTGACTTGTAAATTGATATGAATTTGGCTGCTTTATGTTTTAATGGAAGCCTGGAACCTTAAAATGCACGTTAAGTTGGGTACAGCCATGCTCTTTATGATTATTTAGGATGGTGCTGAGCTCTGCAAAAAAATAGGGTAGATTTTGTTCTCCCCAATAAGAAAAAAGGAATTAATAGTTTGTATTTTTGTAGTTCCAAGTGAACACATCAAATCAAGAGTAAAAAAATCTCTCTTTTTAATTTTTTTCTTTTAGTTGATCATGACCTGAAAACAAGTTATTGAACTCGTTTCTACGATTCTAGAAGTGAAACGTATTGAAGTGAATTTATAATTGGTACAGCCAAATAATTTTTATTAGTCTATGTATGTTAACATGCCACATATAAAATCCTCTCCGGAAATTAGATTCATCGCATTTTTTTATTCTTTGGAATAACATTAACCCATCATCTCATGACCTTACACTGATCTCAGACTAAAGCTGATTATGACAAGGAATGCAAGATTTGCACCCGCCCCTTTACTGTGTTTAGGTGGAGGCCTGGTCGAGATGCAAGATACAAAAAAACAGAGATATGCCAAACTTGCAGCAAGTTGAAGAATGTTTGCCAAGTTTGCCTTCTGGATCTTGAATATGGATTGCCAGTTCAGGTCCGAGACACCGCACTTAGTATTGATTCCAATGATGCCATTCCAAAGAGTGATGTGAACCGAGAATACTTTGCGGAGGAGCATGACCGCCGGGTGTGTAAATTTTCTAGCGACTACCTCAGTTTATGTTTAATCGCCATTTATCCGTACAGTAATGTAAAATATTAAAACTTGAAGTAAGAAATTACTTTGACCATCTTTCTTTATGCTTAAAAAGGAAATACAATATGAAGTTATGACCTAGAAACTATAGGAACTAAATTGCTGATTTATGGGTGCAGTATTCTTACTCATTTTTTGTTGGCCATTGGCAGGCAAGAGCTGGGATAGATTATGAGTCATCTTATGGGAAAGTCCGTCCAAATGATACTATATTGAAGCTTCAACGAACAACCCCATACTATAAGAGAAACCGAGCACATGTTTGCAGTTTTTATGTTCGGGGTCAATGTACAAGAGGTTTGGAATGCCCATACAGGCACGAGATGCCTGAAACTGGGGAGCTGTCACAGCAGAATATTAAAGACCGTTACTATGGGTATACAGAGTTCTTTCTTACAATTAATTCCTTGAATTCAAAATACGATAATTGATAGTCTTGTTGATGCACACACATTCAGGATTTTTTTTGCATCTTAGCACTTGCAGTTTTCATGGTCATACATGTACTCTTACATTATGTTCATCTTTTCTTTTCATCATGTTGATATAGAGCTCTTATGATAGGCTTGTTTTTTGTTATTTTATCACAGTTAAACACTAACTTATTTCCCTGAATTTTCACTGTGCTGGCAGATAATGAAAAAAGGTAGACCAGTGCTGCAGGGGTTAATGTTTTTTGGTTGAAATGGCTGCAAATGATAATTCAACTTTATTTTTTGAAATTACCTTCCTTACTTTATTTAAGAAGTATATATGATGCCCCATATGACATAGAAATAATTGTAGATAAGGCTTGATATGGTGAATTGTAAATGCTTGCAGAGTAAATGATCCTGTTGCAATGAAACTACTGGGCAAGGCAGGTGAAATGCCTTCATTGGAGCCTCCAGACGACGAAAGCATTAGGACACTATATGTGGGTGGGGTTGATGCAAGAATTACTGAGCAGGACCTTAGGGATCAGTTTTACGCACATGGTGAAATCGAGTCTGTAAAAATGGTGCTGCAGCGAGGATGTGCTTTCATAGCATATACCACAAGAGAAGGTGCAGAGAGGGCAGCCGAGGAACTTGCAAACAAGCTGGTCATTAAGGGACTGAGGCTTAAACTACTGTGGGGCAGACCACAGGCACCAAAACTCCCCGAGTCTGAGATGACTGCTGACGAGGCGAGACATCAAGCCGCCACTGTGGCTCATAGCGGGTTGTTGCCAAGGGCTCTCATATCACAACAGCAGCAGCAGATCGGTGGGCAGGACCCACCCACGCCTATGCCCTACTTTAACATTCCACCGATGCCACCTCAGTCAGACAGGGTGGGTGCATTGTATCCTTCTATGGACCCTCAAAGGATGGGAGCCCTTTCTTCGGCTTCAGGGTCAGGTGAAAATAGAAGTGGTGGTCCTGATAAACAACCACCACAAGGAGGTGGATACCCATTTGCATATCCTCCTCCTGTGCCACCACCTCATGGTCAATTTTACCCTCCTTATTATCCTCCTCAACAATATGGAGGGTATGTAATACCTCCCCCTCCTCCACAGTCTTATCAACAGTACCCTCATCCTCCTTATCAAGCTACAATGCCACCTCCTCCACCACCCAGTGGCGGGCAAGCGCCACCACAGCAGCAGTCACAGCCAGTTCCAGGCCAACACAGATCAGTTGCGCAGCAAGAACCTCTGCAGCAATCTTGATCTAGACATTCTTGTTATGTTTATGTGATGGAATCTTTAACAGAATATTCTATTGCTCTTTTCAAAAGATAATCATCATCTTTCTACGTAGTACAATTATTATTTTCCCAGTGAACTCAGATTTGAGATGATTCTATAAAGATGCTTCAGGTTCTTCAAACTGTGGGGAGTGGCGTGCCACCGTGAGCAAGCTTTTTGTTTTTCTCTTAATTCGTTTGCAACTGTTCTACTAGATGAAGTGCAGGCAGGAGGAATTAAGGAAACTATTTTAGACATGTGAACTACAATAGTGTGTTAACTAACCAGATGAGGTGTCGCTTTTGAACCCTACTCTTCCAAGTGCTCTTATTGATGACAAGTTCTCATTGTTCCCTCGTTTGCCTTTTAATTTCAGTCTTTCATGTTTTCAAATTGGTTCCATCAAGTGAAATTATAATATAAAATATTTTAGTGGAATTTACAGTTGTAAGGTCAACCTGATCAATCTGTTAACGCTGGACTGATGTGCAATGCTTGACGTGTATTAGGCATGGGACCGGTTCAGTTCTTATTTGAAATTAGTGGAACCGTTATGAAAAAACATGACTAATCAAATCGGTTCGGTTTCTATCTAAAAATTCAAGAATCATTATGGAAGCGAACTAATAGTTATTAGTTAACGGTTCGGTTGTTACTTTTATCGGTTCCTAAACATAATTTTTTTCCATAAAAAATCTACACATGCAACTTACTTTCTACAAAGCAAAAACGCTGAAAATTCAAAACACAAGCAATAAGTACTTTTTGAAGCTCTTCACTTCAAATATCATGTAGAAACTTAATTTTTTCCACACTTGATAGAATGGAAGAATTTCTTAATTTTGTTTGTAAATAAAATATGAAAGTCATTGTCAATAAAAGTTGGGCCATCATAGTAGAATAAGACGTCTAGTTAAAGTCCCTCAAAACGTTAAAAATAATGTATTGAATACGCAGGTACAAATATAATCATTACATTTCAAATCCTAGGAGCATTATTTATACTAAATCTCACAATCACAATCATATTGAATAGAATTAATATATTGAACCAACACAAATTTATTTGGGTTACTTTTATAATTATGAATTTTTTCGGCAAAAATATGATTTGTAACAAAACGGGGTTAATATATTCATCCTCATCCATTTCCATCAATTAAATTTGAATGGTTGTGTGACTCAATATCATCAATTATAGTATTATTATTATTATAACTATTATTATAGTTATTGTTAATAATAATAATAACAGTAATATTATTATTATTATAATTATTAGTATTATTATTATTATTAGTTATACTTTTAAAATTTTTTAGTTTTTTAATAACGATTCCGTAGACATATTTTTTTGCAGGAATCACGAACCGAACCGTTATCAAAGAATAGGAATCGAATCGTTAACAATTTATAACTCATGTGTAGGAACCGAACCGAACCGGATTTTAATGGTTCGGTTCCAATGGTTCTCCGGTTCTTGGTTCCAAAGCCCCACCCCTAATGTATATACATAAAAATTAATAATAATATCGCTCTCTTTATTTGAATGATAATATTAACTTTTGCTAACTATTTCTCGATAATATTAAGCAAAGCGTCTGTATGTAGACACTGTGCTTGTAATTCTTATTAAAAATAAAATAGAATGTAGAAGATCAAGTAAATGAAGAGCGAAATTTCATCAATTTAGTTTTCTGTGTTTATATTTCTCATGCCATGTATACTGTCCACATTGTTTCATTGGTGATATTCTAATAATCTCTTTTCAGTAAGATCCAGAAATGCGATATGTATTTGAGTAAGATTTTTACAATCTCAAAGATACTTTTATGGTTTATAAGAGATTTATTGTTTTAAACTTAATTCTTTCAATTGTGTTTGCTTATAGTCCTATAACTTTACTCACATGTATATATAGGAAAAATTCCCGAAATAGGACTAAAACAGTTTGAAAATTCTAAAATAGGACTGCCATGTTTTTTATTTCCAAAATAGGACTAGTTACTGCCATGTTTAGAAAATATTGTCATGTTTGAAGTCTGGTACTGCCAAAACATGACAATAATTAGTCCTATTTTGGGAATAAAAACATGGCACTCCTATTTTGGAATTTCGAAACTGTTTGTCCTATTTCGGGTAATATTCTCGTATATATATGGTCGCATAGCTAATGAATGTGGCCATATTAAGGATGCAAATTATACTGTAGTATCAATATGCATATGCCATACGCATGTTATACCAGTTCCAAATGCGCCACCAAATCCTTTCTTTTCCAAATGTGCATGGTCACCATGGAGTACTACGTACCTTTTCTCCCTTTTCCCTCAACCTCTTCGGATTTCTTTCTCTTTACTTTTCTTTTTTATTTTCTTTAATTCCTTTTTTCTCTATCAACATACTAAAAGTTAATTGTGATATTATTTATCTTTATCTTTAACTAATTAAATTATAATTGAAATAACTTTTTTCTTTACCAATTTCTTACGAAATTTTATTAATCCACTTAATTATAATAAGTATATTGTATTTCATAATCATACACGAAGTACTATCTGTTTTATTTTTTTCTTCAACTAAAATTACTACCAAAATTATTTTTTGTGTAATTTTTGTTTAAAATTTATACACTTTTTATAATTTTTTTTTCATATTCATACACTTTACCATTAAATTACATAAATGAACCTAAGGTTTGCGGATCAACCTCACCCAGAAACAAAAGAATACTTTGAATCCTCGATCTAATGTTTTATATTAATCATTAATTCATACTATGTACAAAAGAGAGTAGATAAACAAAAACAAAGGATAAACGTAACTTGAATGCAACAAAAATACAATAAAATGCGCGGACAACGTGAAATCTGGAAGCGACAATGAGGGATATACTTGGAATCTGAAGTCTGGAATTGAAAGTCTTATTAGAAACGTTAGTGATGGCAACGTTTCATCTCAGTCCCTTTTTTCCAGCTTAAGCTCGCTTCAGCCGCTCAAACGAACATGTCTACTTTATATTTAATTGACTGAATTTAAAAAAATTCAGTCCTTTTTTAGCTGAACGGGCGTGCCGAACAGAGCCCAAGACCAGACCAGTTCAGACCAGAACAGACTTGGATAGTTATAAAAATACAAAGAAACCAGATCAGGCCAGACCAGACCATTTTAGACCATACCAGATCAAACAGTCCGAGTAAAAACATGTTTGGAAAACCTTCATACTCCGTAGTAAGTTTTCTCATGTTTTGCAATATTGATTTTGGGACAGGAGAAATATTAGACAGAGCAAAATCCTTATCTACGTAATTGCAATCAATAATCATATTTTCATGTACGTGTAACTGCGTAAGAGATCTGGTAAATTTAAAGCAACCTGATTAGACTAATAACTTTAAAAAATTGATTTGGTCTCAACTATTTCCTTTAGAAATGGTCAATCACCGAAAAATTGATTTATACACTTAGCTTTGAAAACGTTTGGACTTTAAAAGAAATCAAGAAATACCAAAAGTCAACGAAGGAATGTGAGGAAAATAAATTTCTTTAAGCATTCAAAGGGCTCTGAAAATAAAAAATACTACGTACTCCCTCGTCCCATAAAATAATTCCCGCTTTCCGTTTTGGACCGTCCCAAAAAATTGTTCCTATTTCCCTTTTTGAAAGATTTTGTGTGACTAACATTCATTTACTTTTTTTTTACTCAATCATAACCATACACATAACTTCATTCTCACTTTCTTAAACTCCGGTCCAAATTGAAATGAGTACTATTTTATGGGACGGAGGTAGTATTGTTCAAGTAAACAAAAAAATCATTATATAAAATTCCGTCAAATGTAGCAATTTTATTTGAATAGGTGGAGCACTGTTCTAAGAAGCGCTAGACGCTAGTCGGAAGCCGGACTAAATGTTATATTTTTAATTTATAGATATTTTCCCTTATTTCTCTTTTTTAATTTTATTTCTCTTGAGTCTTAATTATATTACTAATAATTTTATAGTATTTTGACGATAAAAATAGCTCATATAATCATTAAATGTTATGTTTTTATAGTAAAATCATCAATAATGAATTAATTAATAGATAAGTTAAGATACTTGTGTTTTTAGTCTCCAAAAATGTTAAAATACATTCTAAAAAGCTTATATATATTTAAAAATTATTTTTTATTGCTGGAATATGTAAATAAATTATATAGGAATATAATAATTCTTGATTAAACGATATTTTAAGATAAAACTGGAAAAATAAATTTATTCAAAAAAAAAAATAGTCCGAACCACCTAGCCACCGCTTAGCCCGCCTAGCCGCTTTGCCGAACGCCTAGACCAATATTTAGAACCATGATATGGAGGATTATAATATTCGAAATTTCCTGGATATGTCTTGAAACTTAATTAAAGTATTATAGGGTGCCATATACGTAGTACTCCCTCCGTTCCCAAAAATTCTTCCCACTTTCCATTTTGGGTTGTTCCCAAAAATACTTCCCACTTACTAAATAAGGAAACTTCCTACTACTAAAAACCCTATCTTACCCCCAAAAATATTTACCCTCCTCACTTTTCTCTTTCCCACTTACACTCTACCCCTACTTTTCTCGTTCCATTCTCTCTCGCATTATCTCACCCCCTCTCTCCTTGTCTCTCACAGTTGCGATGCACCGCCTCCCCTCATCCTCTCATCCCTCTGTGTTCGATGCATCGCCTCCCCTCCTTCTCTGAACCAAAATCCACAACCCTAGCTTATTTTGTTGATCTAATCGTATGTTCTTGATTCAAATCCGTAAACCTAACATTCGACCTCCATGGATCTAGAATCAAGCTCTGAAACCCTATGTGAAGATCAAGGTCCATACTATGCTTGCATGGGCGTCCTGATGGTGCCGGATAGTGAAGTCGAGCCAGATGATGACCTCGATGTGGACCACGGTAAAAATTCGGTGGACCTTGTGGTTCTGGACACCGAAGAGGCATCGCATGGGGACGATGAAGGTCCGATAGAGCTAGTGGTTCCGGACAGTGAAGAGGAGGAGAAAAGGCGGAAAGAGGCTAAGGAAAAAAGACGGAAAGAGGTTGAAATGCACCCAATACGCAAAAGTCCTCGTCTAGAAGCCTTCCTAAAGGTCATTCTACCCGGCTGGGAATCTAGGATGTGGGACGTGGATGTATGACTTCTTTCCCAATCAGGGGAGTTACTCTCTTAATCTCTTTTCCTATGTTTGACTCCTCTATCTTATTTGTCTGTGTGTGACATCGTGTATGGCCATTGTTGTGCACTTGCTTGTCTGCCTTGGCTTACATATACGTTGTGTGTGTAGTGCAGTGTTTGTTTTGGGGAAGCGATGATGAAAATATGGTGCTTCTTTTTTCTGAAATTGTTTGTAAAGAATAAAATGTTGGCTGCTTAAAGCAAGTGTGATGTTTGATTGGTAATGATAAATGTGTGGGCTGGTTATGGAATGTTTGTGTGCGGTGATGACCAAATATGTCTGAGTTTTGCTTGTATGGGTGTTGTGATGAACATATAGGGATGACCAATGCTTGTATGGGTGTTGTGTTGTCCATATAGGTCTGATCAATGCTTGTATGAGGCCTGTGATGACCAAATAGGTCTGAGCTTTACTTGTATGGGTGTTGTGATGACCATATAGGCCTGACCAATGCTTGTATGGGTGTTGTGTTGTCCATATAGGTCTGATCAATGCCTATATGAGGGCTGTGATGAACAAATATGTCTGAGCTTTACTTGTATGGGTGCTGTGATGACCAAATAGGTCTGAGCTTTACTTGTATGGGTGCTGTGATGACCAAATAGGTCTGAGCTTTACTTGTATGGGTGTTGTGATGACCAAATAGGTCTGAGCTTTACTTGTATGGGTGCTGTGATGACCAAATAGGTCTGAGCTTTACTTTGTAAGAGGCTGGTATGCTGAATACTTAAATCTGACTATACAAAATGTTAGGGCTACAAAATAGGCCTCTACAAAATGACAAAAATCTAGGCCTCTCCTACATATAGGGCTAGCTACTCCTATGAGTCTGTTGGCTTTACCTGTACACACTTCATCTTGCAGACTCTAAAGGCCTGTACAAAAATGACAAAAAAGGCTTATACAAAATAACCCAAAATATTTTTGCAAGCTACTGCACATCTTCATCTTCTTCAAGTATGAAATGCCCATCATTTTCCTCCTGTATGCTTGTAGAAGAGGTTGGATGTTGGGACAAGAAGCCTCCTATGGCTTCTAGCAGTCCAACATCTACCTCAATAGAAATGGGCAGCCTCCCTTCTCTGATCATTCTATCCTTTCCCTCGTGTGGCAGCTTGTAATTGTTCCCCCCTTCCACCTTCATAACTTCTAACATGACATATTGATAGCTTAACCAAACCTTGTTCAAAGTGATGGGTGAAAGCTCATAGAAAGCTTCATTAACTGCATGTAATAGTTCATCAACATTTCTGGGTGCTTTTTGATCTTTCAATGACTGTATTGCCCTGAAGAATCCTAGGTCTAGTATGTTAAGATCTGGGGAATTGGAGGGTTGTTGAGTCAGGCTTATATTGAAACCATTTTCTTGGGATGCTGCCATGTAGTCTGCATCTGACCCTGAAATGTGTGGCCTTGCATTATCCTGTTGGATAACAATATCCTTGCTTAAGCAGTCTGGCCACTTTGCCTTAATTGCTGGTAACACAGTGTTGATTAACATGTCTTTGAACACTTCCTTTGTGATGCTACCTATAGGTTTTGTTTCCATCACCCCTGCATCTCTATTTTTGCTTCTCCTTTTGGCTGCTACCTTTTGAATGAAGGGAAATATGCCTACCTTACCATCCCAAAGTACTTCACCAGTGTCTGAAAATAGAGGTCTGCCTACTACTCCTAGGGACATGACCTTAGTTATGAACCTCTTTGACTTGCACACCCTATGAGGGTCCTCCTCATCCAAAGCCATGTAGTACCTCTGAGAAGTTTTTGACATGAAAAACCATTTTTCATCAATGTGTATCACATTTTGAAAATTCTGGAATGTTGGCTTACCTGGATTTGACTTGTCAACTTGGTTGTAACAGAACTGTACTCTGGAAACTTTGTTTTCATCTGTTAAGAAAGGCATAATAGCATTTGTGTGACTTCTAAGCATACCTTTTTTCAAACATTTGTGCAAAGTTGTCTTTGAAATGCCTGTGGCAGCAGCTAGTGCCCTCATATTGGTCCTTTTATACAGTGGAATTGTAGAGATGGAGCTTATATCCACTTCAATTCTTTTCCTTCCTGAGTTACCAGCCCACCTACTGCTTACATCCATCGGGTGCCCTTTCTGAAGTTGTTTTTTGGCAGTCGCCCATATGTTTGAAATGGATCTTCTGGAAACTTTAAATTCAGTTCCCAATTTACTGAACACACCTTTCTGAGCTACCAACGCCCCAAAACAATCTGTTTTTGCACTAAGTAGGATTTGATTCATGATAGTGTCCCTTTCCACATTTGATAGTCTCCTACTTTTGTTGTTGCTGACTGCTTCTTCTGACTCACCCTCATTTGTTATTGTGTTCAGGTTGGTTGGTGAAGAAGATGAAAGAGGAGCATTAATGGAAGGTGAAGGGGAATCAACATTTAGGGCAGCTGCCATTTATGGAAGAAGAAATGCTCACATTTATTGTGTGCGTGTGTGTGAAGTGTTGAGTGTTGTAATGAGAGGTTGGGAAAACAATGGGGAAATGGGAGTATTTGTAGAAGAAAACATTTGAAAGTCCCTCCAAAAATAGGAGGGAAGTTGTAACCGAAAATTTTACTTGGGGTGTACTATTCACCTTTTTTATCACATCTATCACATCCCGCTTTATTTAATCATTCTTCATAGGAGTAATTTTTTTTTACCCCTCCCCTTTTCGGCCAACCCTCCAAGGGTTTAATTGGAAAGTCAAAGGCTTTTTAGCCTTGCATTAAAAAGCGGTCCGGGTCAAACCGGGAAGAATTTTTGGGAACGGAGGGAGTAGTATTTTGGGAATATGCAACTACAACCAAAACAGGAGTACATGAAATTCTAACATGTAAGTACGATGTTTTTTTCTTAAATGAAGGTATCAAATGAAAAAAATCGCAGGAAGCATAACACAATAAAAAACACATGAATATGCAGAAATTTATGAAATCTAGTTGAATTGATTGAATTGGATGAATTATGAAAAGGTTATATTTAAATTAAATTCATTAATAAAATTAAGAAAGTTACATGAAAATAGCTAAAATTATCCTCTATAGTAATTTCAGTCAATTGAGTCAAAAAAGTTTTAAACTTATTAATTTTTATTATTACACAATTTAACACGTGAAGTTAAAAATTACGTATTTGACAATACAATTAATTGATAAAGCTGAAAAGCTAAAAATAGGGATTACCAAATAGCATGATAAAAAAACCAAATAGCTCTTAATGAATGCTTTAATGATACGAATCATGATGCTAAAATTGGATTGTCACTAATATTAATTAATTGAATTGTCCAGTAATATTTAATAACTACTCGTAGTCATACACATGTAATGATATAATCTACTCCCTCCGTCCCGAATTGAATTGCAAACTTTGACCGGCACAAGGATTAAGAAATGATAATAAATGATACTTGCTTTTTACACTTTTGTCCATCTTACTAAAAGTAGATGCTTTAAGTGAATGGAGAAAAAGTAAAAGTAAAGGTAAATTTGTCACTTTATTCTTATTTACATACCTAAAATAGAAAGTGGAAAATCATTTTGGAACATCCAAAAAAGGAAATTTTGCAAATCAAGTTGGGACGGAGGGAGTATCAGTTTCTATAAATAATGTGAAGCTTTCCAAAAATAGCAGATTCTAATTTTTGCTACGAATGTTAAGAAATATTAAGAATCACAAGAAATATCCCACAAATCTTTCAATAACTCGATAATCCATGCGCAATGATCAAATAATTAAGATGGAACCTATTTATATATACCTAGGAAACCATTGGTAAACAGTTTAATTTTTTTCAGAACCTCATCATTCAAGGATCAAGGTACGTATATCTGCACAAAAACCATTTTAATTTCGACTATTTCTTTCTCTGTATAAATTGTTTATGTATATATGTATATATTTATAATTTATAATTTATGTTGAGTGGGTGAGTTCAAATAAAAAGTATTGCTTCAATGAAAAATGAGAATAAATCTTGACCCTTAATGTGGAAGTGTTTTTACTAAACAACGTATAGCTTATACATAAAAGTGCACTCGCGAGTGCTAAAAAAGATTATATTTTGTGCTTTGCATATGCACTTTTTGTATATTACGGGACATATTTGATACGGAGTACAATATTTTCATTGAAATTTCTTCGTAATTATCAAAACCGTTATCGTGTTTCTAACTTAAAATTTGATCTCTTCCACCCATTTTTCCACATCAATGACCAAGATTAGTTCTTACTTTTCACATAGGAAGGACTTTTCATTTAAACCAAGATTAACTTCGTACCCATTTTTTCACATCAAAAAAATTTCACCATCAGCCAATATGTTTGAACGATACCAAGCATGATGCAAAAAATTAGTAACTATGATATTCATTGGCCGAATAATACTTGATCGTATTATTTGCATTCTAATTATTAGAAATTGCTCTAAATAGGATTAAAACTTAGACAAAATGCACAAATACGACTACATGTATTTTAATCCCCGAATAAGACTTATTTGATCCTATTAAAAGTATAAAACTTCCCTTTTTAGGGACGAATGACCACTCCTATTTTAGGAAGAAAACAATAATAGTTCTATGTGCACTTTGTTTATGTTTTATGAATTTTCTCTTTAATTATTCTGAGTAACATTTAATAAAGAATAGTGGTATTAATATTAATTTATTGCCCAGTAATATTTAATAACTCGGTGGTCAATACACATGTAATGATCTGATCTCTCAGTTTCTATAAATAATGTGAAGCTTCCCAAGAATAACACATTCTAATTCATGCTACCAATCTTAAGAAAATCAAAAGAATCTTAAGAAATATTTCCTTGACTGAGTACGTACGTAGTCAATAAACATTTAATCAAATTAGTTGCCTAGCTCCTTCCTTAATTAAATAATATAAGATGAAACCTATTTATACCTTTGAACCCTTTGCTAAATAGTTTAATATATTTTTCAGAACTTCTTCATTCGAGGTACATATATATATACTTGTATAAATCGTGTATGTATGTATAATGTATACCAGATAGTAGTACCTCAATCCCAATTTGATGATTTATTTCTTATTCACTTAGTCAACACAAATCACTTTTATGAAATTTGATTTTTTCTTTTGCGACTTTGCAAACTTTTCAAGTAATCTCTAGATATGTAAATTTTATTTGAGTGAACATGGATGTGTTTGCTATATCGTCGGTCAACTCTTGTAAATCGCAATCAAACCATCAAATTGGGACAGAAGGACTATATTTTTTGTTTCATTATTTTATGTTTATTCCTATTTTGATAAACTTTAATTCTTTGATAGAATATTTTATACAGAGATCTATGGGGCGTGCAAAGCTAAATTTGAGACTAATCCCAAACAAGAAATCTCGAAACCTGACCTTCAAGAAGAGAAAGGAAGGAATATTGAAGAAAATTAAAGAGTTCACCACATTATGTGATGTGAATGCATGCATGATCATATACGGGCTGCCGGATGAGGCCCAATCGTGCGAGCCCACAATTTGGCCCACCGACCGATCCAAAGTTGAACGGATGATCCAAGTGTACAAGGAGAAGGGAGCGGAAAACGGTGCCCGGGTTTACGGGCTGCCCAACTTCTACATGGACCGGAAGAAGAAGGTGGAGGAAGAGCTGAAGAAGTTGAAGCAAAAGAAGTTGGAGTCCAAATACCCGACTTGCCCGGATTTGTTGGATGGTCTGTCCAAACCCCAATTAGAGAGTTTTGTGAGTTTCTTGGATGGGAAGCTTCGGGCTTCAAATACCCGGCTCGAGATGATTAATTTCAGTAATAATTCTTACAAGAATCTCGAAGAAGAAGAAGAATTATTCTGTCATTTTCGCCATGATAATGATGACTACATAATTAATAATATGAATAGTAATCCGGGTTTGGATAATTCCGGCTTTGTAACACCATTGCAACAAGTGGTACGTTACGACCGCCACCACCCAAACGTGATTCTTGATAATCCGATCAACTACTACGGCGGCGGCGCCGGGGTATGTTATATTGATGAAAACCCAAACCCACAGTATCCGGCGGCGGTTGGATACAGACAGCCGCCACAACAAGTAAATTACTTTGGATTGTACGGACAGTCACAATTGGCAGCTCAGTACTATATGGACCGGACGACCGCAGTAGCGGCGGCGCCGTACATGGGCGGTGGAGATTTGCCCCCTCTGCCACCTTCTTTCTATTTGCAGGTGAACGAGCTGAAAAGCACGTGCATGCTTCCGGCGGTGGCAGCTGCTTTTGTGGGCGGCGGCGACGGGTTTACCGATTTCGGGTCCTCGGGAACTTATTATTTGGAGGATGTGGAGGATCAAAGGGAGGAGATGGCATCCGGACTACCTCCAGCAGTGGCCGGTTGCGGTGGTTTGCCGGAGTTGAAAGCTTATCAAGAGGAACCCGCCGGAAATAGTAGTAATGGTTTTAACCGTTATTATAATTTCACCAATCACATAAAGAGGTGCTAGTGATTTGATTACTAGGATAAGTTTTTCTTAATATTTAACTTTATTTATAGCATCAAGTTATATTTAGTAATGCACATGTAATATTACATTGAGATACTTTTAGTTTGTAATTTCTTTAAAAATGTTAGTTTTGTATTTGAAAATGACAATTTCTTAGTTGCTTCCTTGTTTTGGGAGAAAATTATCAAATAAGTCCTTGTAGTATATCGAAAAAGTCAATTGAGTCCTCATAATTTTAAATCGCTCAATCAAGTCACCGAACAATCCGGTTGTTTGAAGTTTCACCGGTAAAACATGTGACTTGGATGCCCAAGTGGCATTTTTTTCTCTTTTTCTCTTTTTCTTTGATCTCTACCCTGCAACTCTTTCTTTCTCCTTACTTTCTTCTTCGGTGAAGCATCCAACCAGCAAACCCAGGAGTCAGGACCTCTTTCTCCTCCCTTGTTTTGCAACCCCACGTCCCCACCCTAGTCACCACACCGACCATTCCCTTCTCTATGGATGATGGACTGCGGCGGAGACAAACTCGTCGGTAAACTCGCCGGGAAACATGTGGAAGATAGCCCAAGACCTTTAGCGAAATCGCAGCAGTCATTTTCCGTTTCCATGCGACATCACACCAGCCATCATGCCGGTGTTGACTAGTTATGAAGCAACAAATTGAATAGAATCAGACAGATGGAGAAGAAGAAGACTGAATAGCGGTTAGCCAGAGCATGACTTCGTCTGCATGCCCCGAGTCGGAGAAGAAGATATGAGACAAGTGGCAAGACCCATGGTCCACGTCGTTTGCAGCACCAGTTCTCCTCTGTACTTGCTCAAGTTCCGGCTATGAAAAAATGACAACCTTCTTTAGATTGGATGGGATGGAGAAAAGGAAGAAGGAACGAGGAAATAACATACTCTGTAAAAGATGTTGTGCAGCGAGGCTTGGGCGGAAGAAGAAAACCAAGGGAAAGAGATTGGAAAAAAGAAAAGGGAAAAAAGGAAAAATTTCCCACATGGACCAACCACGTGCATAAGTTAACGTTTAACCGGTTGAAGACATAATTGACTTTTTCTATAACCCATTTGACAGTTTCCCCTTTTTTTTGTTCTACTAATTTTGATTCCACTAGTACATGCAATGCCTCCTAAAATATAAATACAACTCTTTTTATATGTGGATAGATGTTCATTTGGAGTAATCATACAATATAAGCTCTATGTTGTACACTGTACCAGGGTCAGAGCTACACTCTATATCTGTCAGTTTATGATTTATCTCCAATTTACATCCTCGCATATAATTGTACGGTCGGTGTTGAGGAGCCCTCAGGGTTAGGATATGATCCTTTTTTTGTAGGCTGTAGTAATTCGGTTTTGACCTTGTCAAATAATTCTTGTCAATCACCTCGAACGTCTTGAGTTTGCCATGAGGTTAACAGTGTATAATTTAATGAAAAAATCTTTAGGTACACCCCTGAGTTACACCGAGGAGTACACCCTATATAACCCCCTCCCCCAATTTCTTATTTCCTCTCTTCTCACTTTTTTCTCTCCCCTCCCTCCCCACTCTCTTCTATCCCCTTTGCACCATACGAACCCCCCTCCCCCCTCTATTTCTTCTTTCTTTCTCCTTCATCCTCTTGTTCTTTCTTCCTTTCTCCTTTCTTCTTCATCTTCTTCTTCTTCTTTCTTTTTACGTTTTATTCACCTTTATCATCTTCATCATCATCTTCTTCTTTTCTTCTTTCTTTCTTCTTCTTCTTCTTCATCATGTTCTTCTTTTCCCTTCTCTTTTTATTTTCTTTTTACGTTTTATTAGCTAAGTTTAGAAACAATTCCTTTGAATCATTATTGTTCATCATCTTCTTCTTTAATTCTTTCTTTTTACGTTTATGCACACCGACACTGGTTTGCTCTCAGTGTCTGTGTACACAGACGAAAATTGTATATGTACAAACATTTTTGTTTCTACACAGACAACTAATGTCTGTGTACACCAACACTTGCAAACCAATTTTTTCACATCGACACTTTTTTGTCTACACAGACAACTAATGTTTGTTAACACCGATATTGATTTCTGTGCAACCAACCTGACAAATCTGAAAACTAATTTTATTCACACCGACAATTTTATCGAAAGTGTCTGTATTTGTACGTTTTTTGTCTGTGCGAATTGCAAATAAATAGGGTGTAACCGAAGATGTAACCCAAGAATTTCCCTAATTTAATTGCTTTTAAATCCATTTTGTTTTGTTTTGGGTCTTTTGCCTTAATTAGGTTTCACAAAAGTAGTCCAAATGAGGTGAAAAAGTGAAAAACATAGAAGCTCCTCTTTTGTACCCCCATCATAAGCTCAACCTACCATAGTAAATGTACTCAGTAGAAGTATTACTTGTGATATGAATATAATCTTGACCTTTTCGTTTTTAAACTTTTAATACTCCGTATGTGTTTTTTAAGCTAGTTTCTTACTTTCTTAGCATTCTTAATTAATGGTCAAATGTGAAAATTGAGTATAAAAAGTCAATTGCATGCAACTTATATTTAGAAACACAGATAAGAATCATAGGATTGGTCATTTGGTCATGACCTGGTTTCCAGCCTACAGCTTGGACTCGGGCCGGGTCGGGGCCGGCCAGGCCACTGGTTCCGTATCCATAGGCCCGAGACCGGCCCGGGTCTTGACCGGGTCCAGGCCGGGCCGGTTCTAGTTCCGGTTCATTTTTTTTTTATTCTTATTTATTTCACGCCCCACCGGCCACCCCCCATCCCCCCAAACCCCTCGGAAATACCCAGCCCAGCCCAACTAACCCCAGCCTAAACCAAAAAAATCCAAAAAAAAAATAAAAAAGGCCCAAACCCGGCCCGGCCGGGCCGGTTCCCCTTTTCCCTTACCCGTGCCCGGAACCGGTAGACCCCCCGGGCCTAGGCCCGAACCGGAAACGGACAAGGTTTCCCGGGCCGGGCCGGTCCCACACAGTAGCGGGCCGGGCCGGTTCCCGGGCTGGGTGGCCCGCACCGAGTCCAAGCCTACTACATCTCATTTAAGTGAACTTCTCAATTTTATTATTTACTAACAAAGCCAAGTCACCAATGAGTCAAAGTTAATAATTAGAAATTGGAGAATCCTTACCATTAATCGCATTCAGTGAGTCAAAGTTACGTAGACAAGAAATAGTTTAAGTTTTAAGTTTATTACGTTCAAAGTTTCACATTCAAATTTCAATCAATAATTTATGACCTCTTGAGTTAAGAAATTCTTTCATTCAAAACGAAATAGAATTATAGATGAAACCCCATTTGAAAACTGGGGAGTAAAATACACTCATTTACCGCAATTGCTCTTCATCAGCTTCTTGTTAGTAGCAGCCTCAAAGACCTATAGTTCTACCGTAGTTGTTCTTCATCATGTCCTTCGATACAGTTGCATGTTTCAACATAAAAGCATCACCGTTGAGTTGAGCAGATACGAAACGCCAGTGAGTTTTCCCATATAAATTAGCTACACGCAGCATAGGATCGTGCATTCTCTCATGTTTCACTCTCTTAGACAGGCTCGTGAAGACCGACCATGTGCCCATCAGCACACCTCACAGCAGCAACCTGCCACCAAAACGTGGAGAAAATGCGTCAGCGCTCTAGCCAAGAGTACAAGACTCACCCTACATTGCACATGTTGAACACTCAAGCTAAAGGGAGTAATATCCCTTTCCTGGTCATAATCTATTCTTTCAAAATCAGAACTTATTAATCCTCACAACAACGTTAAGCTTAACCTTCGGGGTTGCTCAAACCACTGAAGTTCTCTAAAAGACTAGTTGGAGTGGTGAGGTATTAGGAGTCCAAAATGTTAAAGATGACATTTTTGGACTCCATACATTGGTGGGCTAAAGAGGGTAGTAAAAATGGGTAAGGGGATGAAGCGGTTTAAATTTGGAGGGTGTATTGACAGCCAAAAAAAGGAAAAAGAAAATAAGAAAGGGAGTGGGGCGGAGAGGCTGCATTGCGCACAGGGAAAACCAGGGAAAAAGGGAATAGGGATGATGTCATTTGTTTATGCTTTAAACCATAATTTTTCTATAACTCTTATAATTTTTTTATTTATTATTCAATTTTTTCTTAAAATATATCAAAATTCATGAATTTTTATGATCTTTCAAATGAAACTAATATGTAATATATAAAAATGAAAAAAAAATCTGAAGTTTTAATTGTTAGAGTTTTATTGAGCTCAAAATAACACGAAACACAAATTTTTAATTCATGGATCTTCCAAAAATAACTTAAGATTCCATAATCGAACTTTACTTGAACTAAGTTCATTTTTGTTAATCGAAAAATAATAAACAAAATTAATGAAATTTATTCATTTTTACATCAAAATGTGTATTTTTTATTTTGTAATTATTCATGGGGAAAATTAAAAGGAAAACATTACTTATAATAATTTAATTAATGTTTTACTAAATTGATATGTAAAAAGAATCGCAGAGTGCATTTTATTGACGGTGCTGGAATGCAGGAAATAGGAGTCAAAACACCGTTTTCATATGGACGGAGTCTATTTTTGACATTTTGGATTCCACACCACTCCAAATGGTCTAAGAAGCTGTTTTGAATCCCCTGCAGGCCAAGGTAGGTTTGCCCGATTGTTAAATTTCCGGGCCCATGGGATCATTCGGACCAAATTGGTAAGCTCACCCATAATATATATTGATACTAGGTGAATTACATTTGCAACAACCAAATGACACGTGACACAATGGGCTAAAAAATATACAACAGAGCGAACATGGAAAATCTGGAGCATAAAAATCTGGAGTGTAAAAAAGAGAAGCAATCAGACGATAGGAACATACCTTCCCATGAATCTCATGTTTGATTGGACCATCCAACTCTGCACCTAATGTCAACAGTTTCGTCACAGTATTGTTGATGTCAGATACTGTGAAGGATATAAGTGATGAATATCCCTTCTCCACAACATCATTGCTGTAAAATAAAGTAAATAATAACTTCTTGATCAGATTATTGCTTCAGTCAAAATACAATGAATAAATCTGAAACAAACACATATAAAGGATCAGCAAGTATATACTTTCCAGCACCTCTTCTTATTGAACATGTCAGAAAAATGTAGGTTCTTTGTTATTTTGTACATGAGGGTGACAAAAGCACCGAACTAAGCATCATCAACATCATCAAGGCTAATAGAACTTCACTGAAGATGATATAAAAAAGTATGCCATAAGGTTGATTTTTTTCAAGATCAAATGTGACATACGGATATACCTCAACAAAAAATCATTTACTTTATTTAGGAAGTATATTGCAGTAAATAAAACCAAGATGCTTGCTGTTTACTTCTCCAAATTCCTACAAAGGACTATGATGCCTGTCAAGGGTTGGACACTTGGATATTGGTTCTGTTAAATGGTCCAAGGCATAATCAGCAAGACCAGTTCCAACTTTCAAGGTATGGCGAGATAGAAGTAGGACCCTGATGTTCTCAACTCTCAAGTGTGAAGCTCTATATAATGCTTAATACAAATTGCTCCAAATAGGACTAAAACATAGAGAAAGTGCACAAAAAGGAGTAACTATGTTTTATTCCGAAAATAGAACGTATTTGAGCATAGAAAAAGTACAAAAGCTAAAGCCAACTAGCCACAGCAAAACAGCAATCTGTGTACATTTTTTGTTTCAACTGTCCTGACTCCTGAGTAAACTACTTTTAGATATCTTTTCCCATTTCATAAGCCCGAACTAGATTCATGCTTACCTAGCCCAAATTAAAATCTTACTGAGTATAACTAATCTCCCCTTCCTAACTTCCAAGATTGCCAAATTGTACCGACTCCATTGACTATTGACTGTGAAACGTTGAACTTCAATCAAAGAATTCTGTTCTCCATAGCAAAAAGACATCATCTTAGGGCATGTTTGAATACAGAAAATGCTGCGTAACAAAAGAAAGGCTAAGAAAGATTGTTTCTTGTTTGGTTGCCCCAGTAAGTGCAAAGGAAAAATGCACATACCTATTTTTTTACACATGGTTAAATTTCTTGTCGGCCTGTCGGCTTACATAGTTACATGATACAATTCAACGCAGGAAAGAATGAGTTTGAAAAAAAAATGAAAATATAAATCTGCCCAATTTGGACAGATGTTAAAATTTCTTCCACAATATCTTAACTTCCAATTTTCTTTTGTAGTTTATCTATATATTCTCTATCTGGTATTATTCGTTTTTATTTGAAAACACGAGAGTATTTAAGTATTTAACACACGAGAGTAGTAACACAATAAAAGATAATAATGCACTGGCAGCACTGCACTTCACAAAAGTAAATATATGGAGTAAAGATTGTAATTTTCATTAGCATTTGCTCATTTCTTAATACCTGAATGGTAATTCTATCAAAACTATATTTTTTCTGCACATTTACATTCAATACAATATTCATTTGACTATAAAAGATGCCCACTTTGTAGTTGAGAAATATTCATTTCATCATTTGATTGCACAATGCACATGGTACATCATGTTGTATAAGACAATGCAATATCAGATCAAAGAATCATAAGACATATGGCTTAACATTGTATCGAAGTTGGACGAATTATATTTATATTGACCAAAAACGATTACAAATATATCAGACATACCAGATAATAACAAATAAGCAACAGTAAAAGTAAAAGTAGCACAAAAACATAACAGAATTACAATCAAACCCCACTTCGGAGAAAACAATTTAAAAAATAATTAAATTCCGGTCATACACCCAGCAGATCAAAACCAAACTAATCTGGTCCGGCCTGATTTTGGATTGGATGTTCCCGTCTGGTCTTCATCTTGAACCTGTCCAAGCCAGTTCCGGTGTGGTCTGGTCTGGTCTTAGGCCGGTGCTCACCACTAATTGCAAGTTAAAATTAACACTTCCCCAATTAGGTTAATAGTGAAAGAGAAGAATTTCTCATTTTACTAATAACTTCTCATTTAAGGCAAGGAATAAGACAAATAGATAAATAGTCAATAAATAAGATTAACCTGGGGGATTGCATGAGAGCGAGTTTGAGAGGGCCCGATTCAAGCTCGGCCCAGCGAAAAGTGCAGACATTGATCGTGAGACCCAATCCTTCCGAGTAGAACTTTGCAGCTTTCGGGACGTCCTTGTGTAGCTGCAATATCCATCTGAATGAGGCCGCCATTTTCATTCTTCCTGAACAGTGGCAGATCTAGCTCTTATGTTTTGGGTGTTCAAAACAAAACTAAAAATAGTACTACGTAATATATAAGGAATCTTTTAAGTAGTCATAATTCAATTCCGGAGTGCATTGCTTATTTTTTCATGAAACATTTATTGTTCTGTTTCCATAATTTGTTGAAACAAATATTGTGTTGATGTTCATTTGTCAAAAAGTATCCATTGAGAAACTTTCTCAAAAAAGGTAAAGTTAGAATATGGACTAATCCTTTTTTAAAATAGAAGGATAATACCCTACATCATATTTCTACTACTTTTGTTTGTATGTTTGTGTGGTTTCATATAGGGGTGGGCACGGGTCGGGTCGGGGTGGGCAATGCAAAATAAAATGGAACCGTCGGTTCCACTGTACGGGTCAGTCCGGTTCGGGTGTTGCGGAACCGGACGACCTTACCCGGCCCGTTCGAAACGGGTCTATTTGGTCCGGGTTTTTTGGTTCCACTTTCTATGTCTTACAAATAGTAAAAAACTTATGAAGTTCTAAAGATCAATGATATAGTTTATTGGCAAGTTTCAAACTAATAACATCTCAACGAGCTGTACATCTAACACAATAGAGTAAGGATTAATAGTTTCTCAAAAAAGAGAGTAAGGATTAATAGAATAAGATTCTGCTATATGGATGGATAGTTATTACATTCTTGACAGATGAAAGCGCAAATTACAACATAGATAGGAAGTGTGGGCCAATTCCCTAATAACAATTAATGATGGAGAACAAAGTTGGTGATTAAAATATAGGATCTCTGTGGTTTGATGATACGAGCACTACTAATGATGGTGGTGGGTTGGTGATGCATTATTGTAGCAAATAGTGTATCTGAAGGGTGGGAAGAAGGAAGAGCAGCCAGTAGAGCTGGAAGTGTACAGTCAGGGCATGTTCAAGACAGAGCTATGCAACAAATGACAAGAAACAGGAGGGTGCCCCTATGGTCACAAGTGCCAGTTCCCAGATATCTAAGTTCTAAACGATAAAAGAAGTTCCATAATCACCGTTAAGTTTCCAAATGACAACACCAGAGGTCCAAAATAACAACATAGTAACCTTCAAGTCCCAAATACAACACCAAAATAACACAGATGATGCATTCAATGGAAACCCAGAAATCCAAAACATACTAAAACAAGAAGAAACGGCAAATTCGAAATCGGAATGAGTATTAAATAACAAGCTGATAATTGATAACAATGCAATAAAAAATATGAAACACAGATGAAGTATTCCATGGAAAACCTAGAAATCTAAAACATACTCAAACAAGAATGAACTGAAAATTCGAAATTGGAATGAGAATCAAACTAACAATATTACAAACCCTAATTTCATACCTTATACAGTTATATAGAGCCAGAGATGGAAGATGGTTACTTTCGCTTTCTATACAGTGAGCAGTGGCCGAGAGAGAAACAATATCCTGACGATGAAGGACGGAGGAGGTGAAAGAAGAAGTTCAGCGGCTTCTGCCCCTAACCTTACTCTCGATCGCTAAAGAAATCGCTGCAGGAACTCTATCAGAAACCAGAGAAGAGCTGAAGTTGCTGAACCAGATATGGGGTCGGCAGGCCGGGGACTAGATACTCTCTCTAATCCTCAATGGCTCCATGCGCGATGGTCGTCCCTCGTCGACTCTGAAGCTTGAAGTCTGAAAGTCGTGCTTGAGACGGTGAGAGACGGGAAAACTGAAGTCTGTATTCAGGAAGTCTGAAAATGGAGGCCTAACTGGAATAGGCCCAAACGCTGAATCTAAGATTGCTAAGTTGCCACTGGCCCAAATACTTAAAAAATAGAAATTGGATATATAACGGGCCGGGCCGGGCCGGGTACCCGCGGTTTTATATTTTGGAACCGGCCCGGATCTAAAAAAATTGATACCCGGCCCTAGGGATGGATTCGGGCCGGGTCGGGCCCGGGCCGGGCCTAGGCCCGGTCGGGCCGCCGGTTTGTATGACATGGACCCGGGACCGGCCCGAGGGTTGGACGGGTCCGGTTCGGGCCGGGCCACCCGCCCGGGTCACGGGTCGGGTCCGAGTCGGGCCGGGCCGGGCCGGTTAACTTTTTTATATATAATTTATATTTTATAGTTTTATACGAGTATTAAAAACAAACTTCAAGTGCATTTATTTGAAATGAAATAGGAACTACATTTGAAAATTAAAACAAACTTTAAGAGACAAACATTTTGAAAATTGTAATCAATCGGAACTTCCCGCACCTCCCGATCCTTTAGCTTTGTCACATGACTTCATATACTTGATTGTCATCCCGTATCCGCCTGAAACCCCCATGGTACATTTTTTCTCGCACCATTTGCAAATTGCGTACCACATCCCGGTCTTCGGGTCCTTCTGCTTATCAAAATTATACCGTATAATGGCATCTTGATTTTCCATTTTAACTTCTTAAGTATAAACTATAAAGTAGATATATAAATAATAAATATAATGTATTGGAGAATAAGAGAATTAGAGAGTTAAGAATAGGATTTAGGAAGAATTGGAGAAGAGATGTGAAAAAATGTTTAAGATTAGGAGTATTTATAGGTTTTTTTACCCCCCCACCACCACCACCCCCGGACCCCCCCTTTACCCCACCCAACGGCTATATAGCCGTTTGGGTTGTCCCCAGCCCCACCCCCAACGGCTAGTAGCCCACTAGCCCAAGACCCTTTTTTTTTTTTTTAAATTAAGACCGGACCCGGGCCCGGGCCCGACCCGACCGGGTCGGGTCACATTAATCTAGCACCGAGCCCGCCCCGCCCATTCCCACCGGTTCGGGTCCATACCCGGTCCCGGACCGCCCGACCGGGCCGGTCCCGAGCCCGCACAGTACCGGGCCGTGCCGGGTCACGGGCCGGGCCGGGTCACGGGCAGGGCCGGGGGGCCGTGCCGGGTGGCCCGAACCGAATCCAACCTTACCCGGCCCTACCAGGACCGTTTTCTAGTAACAAAAAATGGACCCGGCCCATTTTGGACCCGAACCGCCATTACCCGGACCGGATCGCGTTTCCATACCCGTTTGCCCACCCCTAGTTTCATTGATCCAAAAGGTGGAATCTTCCGTCCCAGGAGCCCCTCACTCCGACCCGATGGGGGAGGTTAGTCACGGTGACTCAGTCAGCAAAATGACGGTAGGCTCATACACCCGTGAGCAGCAAAGGCTCAGCCTTATTTGACCTCCACCCGGTCGCTGCGGGGATTCGAACCATGGTCCATTGATCCAAATCTCCCGTCACTCGACCAACTGAGCTACCCGTGCGGGTAACCCACCCCTAATTTCATACTTTGATCGGTGGTGAATTTATATATAAATTACAATAATGATCGGAGGTAGGCAGACAGTAGAGTAGGTTTACAACTATTTAAATACTCCCTCCGTCTCGCTAAAAATGGGACTATAGGGAGTGACACGCAAATCAATAAAAAGTAGTTTATCTGGTTGATATTGAATTGATAAAGTAAAAATAAAGTAAGAATGATTTAGAGCCACACAAACTTTGCCAAATTTGGTATGGTACAATCTTAGTGGGACAGACCGATAAGGTAAAACGGGACAATAATAGCGGGACGGATGTAACGTAGTATTATTATCAAACACATACGGAGTATTTCAGATCGGGATTCATGGATCTGAAATTATTTACTGAAATGAAAAAACAAAAACGTAAAGAAAGTAGGTGAAGAAAACAATGAAGACCCATAAATTCATAACCATTAGACGACACAATTTTTATCCGGGTAAAATCTCAAAAACAAAATCCAGGGGAAGAAAAGACTCATCTTTTAGAAATGGATGAAGAAAAAATTACCTTTTGAGATTGAAGGATGGTGCCCACTCCTTCTTGCTCTAACTATGGAGGGGTAGATATTGAAGATGGAGCTCAAGAGTATGCCGTGGTATCTTTTGCGTAAATGATGTAATTGGAGTTTGAAAGGCTTCTCAGAGCGAACCGGGTTACAAGAAACACGGGCCAAATTAAATGAACAGTTCTGGCAAAACTCATATTGTTTGTCCGGAAATTAAGAAATTGGGAATTGAAATTTCTTGAATCTTGTGCAGTGAGGAAACAGATCACACTCAAAATATATCATATAAATGAAATAAAAAAATAATTATATAAATATCTCAAATTGTCCTTTTCAGTAGATTGTACGAAGTTAGTCAGAAAAGTATTAACTCCTAGAGAGAAGTGAGAGTTGGAGAGAGAAATGCAATAACTCTTTGCAATAATGATTTGTGAACCTCCTACAACTACTCTCAAGGGGAGTATTTATAGAGGAAATTAGAACTGGATTCTCAAGTCTTGGGCTTGAAAGGCCCATTTACAATTGGGCCACTATTGGGCTGAGTACAAATATGTAGAAATAATTAAATGTGAAGTCCGATTCTGGGAGCCTTTTATGGCCGATGGAGCCATGGCCGACGGAGACCCGGCCGACAGGGACACCCGGTTCTTCTGGCTTCTGGACCATGTTCTGAGTTGATATCTTTCTGGCCGATGGAGGGCCATCTGGCCAACGAAGGTCCCACTGGGTGACAGTTGTGCCTCTCATTCTTCTAGGTATGTGGGTCCTGGGGTCCAGGCTCATATACTCTGATGGATAGTCTACCCGGGGGTATATATCCGAGGGGTTATTACGGGGAGTAATCTAGAGAGAAGTCAGAGCAAGTAAATATAGAGAGAGAGAGAGTGTATTATAAATGTGGAGCGTTTTCAGCGTGATTACAAATGAGGAAATGGGGTGTTATTTATAGCAGCAATAAATGTCGGGCAGGGACACGTGTCAAGCGCTCATTGGCCGAGGGGTCACCTCAACTGGTTGGCGCTGGCAGCCGCATGTGGCCGCATTTAATGCGGCTGTTGGATGGGACGTCTGTGCAGAGTACGGTGATCTGCACGCATGTGAGGCGGACATCTTGTCGAGTGAGATGCCTTCGGCTATAGAGCAGTAGCCGAGGGCTCTTCCTCCTGATGGCAACCCTGGTGCCGAGGGCTTACAGTGCCGAGGGCTGTTGTTTTCGGCGTTTTCTCCCAGTTTCTTAGTTTGCTTGAGAAACCCGTTCTGTGAGAATCTGGAGCCTTCGGCCAGGGGGCCGAAGGCACCCCTGTGCGTTGTGCGGACTGCTTGGTACTCCGGGCGCTGTGAATTGGGCATGTTGGGCCTGTTGGGCCTGTTGGGCCTTTGCTGGAGTAGTAGGAGTCTGTGGGCCGGGGGTTCCCGGGCCATATACTCCATCAGGAGTCCCTCACTCCTTTTGCCGAAAGGTACTTGAGGGAGAAGGAGTAATTTGTGCTTGCCCTTTGATGTTGTCCCGTTGTGATCTCTGAAGTTGGTGAGGAGTTGTTGCTTTTATGTCCCTGCCGAAGGCAGTCCCTCAGTTACCCACATGTCGGGACTTGAGGGCTTGCTTTGTTGTTTGTTGGAATTTCACAGATTTTGTAATTTAATGATTTTCCCGAAGGGATCCTCCAGTCCCCCACTCCTTGAGGCACTTGTAAAGTGGTGAAAAGGAGTAAAGTAGTTACGTTGCTGTTGTGGGCCGAAGGCTGACGCTTTTTCGTTTCATTTTGGGGGGATGCCTCGTTAAAAACCTCATTAGGAAAAACCCTTTGGGAAAAAATCCTAATGAGGGAAAAAGAGTGCACCGAATTCCCCCAATGATGAATCGAAAATGTCAAACCTTGGTAAAAAATGGAGAATGGCAGGAATGCCGAAGGCTCTCTCTTCTGAGGGCTCCTGTGTTGATTAGCCGAAGGCTGGCTGTTGATGTCCTGGTGGCGCCGAAGGGGAGCCCCTCAATCCAGGGATCGAGGGCCTGCCAGATGAGGGCAGCACTGAAGCTGTTACCGGGGGGTCCACTGTTTGTTGATGAAGTGGTGATTAAGATACCCGAGGACCATGGGCCATCCGTCAATGAGGCACTCCCCGGGGGCTATCCGGTTTTGCGGTGCTGAGGGGAAAACCCCGAGGGGTACCCTGATATGCAGCCCTAGGGATCTGAAAGAGTGATCCCGAAGGCGTGTGTAATGTGCGGTGTGGGGCACAACCCGGGGGCACTTCTGGGTGAGTGCACCCGGAGGCTATCCTTGATGAAGTGGAGTGAAGTAGAAAACCCGGGGGTTCCCAAAATGTAGCCGTTGAAAATATAGCCGTTGGAATATGTAACGACAGGATATAGCCGTTGGGGGGTGGCACACGTGGCGTGTGATGGCTGGTTGTCCGTGGGCGGCGTCACCGGTTGGGTGAAACGGCGGTGTGTAATGATGGCGTCCACCCGGAGGCCCGGAATCCAGGCCCAAGCCCGGATTCATCGCCTATAAATACCCCAAGGCCAGGCATTCCTCCGTGTGCGATAAACTTGTTAGCGAAGCTCTGTCAATTTTTCTAGAGAGAGAAAGTTCAGCCTTCGGTCAAAACCCAGCTTTCGAGGTCAGTGCTCCCTGCCTTTCTCCTTCTAGCATAGCTGTACTGTGCCCTTAGTTTAGGAGATAGAAAAGTTAGGAAACACTACCGTCTACGAGCCTTCGAACAAGGGTGCGAATGTCGTCCCAGAGTGACTCTCAGGACATCTCGAGGACGCCCTCGATGGAGGACGAAGGCATCTCCGATGTGGAGTCAAGCAGTGGTCAGCCCTCAGATTGTGGTGATGCAGCCCTGGCCCGGGAGGTCCAGAAGGAACTCACTGCGGAGGTTGAAGCCGAGGGCTTCGAGCAGGAGTGCGATGATGAAGACTTAGCCCTCGCCTGGCAGACAGCGGAGGATGAGGCACAGAATGAGAGCTCGAAGGTTACGATCGCTGTTCTCCCCCCTCGGGGTTCCGGGGAGGCCAGTAGCTCGAGGCCGTTGGATCTGATACCTCTGAGGGCGGTCTCCGGTGTGAAGAAGAAGAAGGTCGCTACCAAGAAGAAGGAGAGGGCCGTCGATCAAGGAAAGCCCGTAGACATGCCCGAGGGGTACAGTTGGCTGAACACTGAGGCCCTCGAGATCAAGTCGAAGGCCGACAGGGCAGATCTGTACGTGACTCAGCTGCACGTGGGGCCCTCGGCCGAAGTGGTGGAGCCGGGTCCCGACGACGTGTTATCCAGGGCGCCCGAGGGGTGTATTGCTATTCACGTCCTTTCGGTTTCCATGGGACTCAGGTTCCCTCTGCACCCATTCCTCCGGGAATATTTGCGGTTTGTTGGCTTGGTCCCCTGCCAACTCACGCCCAACAGTCACTCCTACATTGCGGGGTTCCTCCAGCTCTGCAAGTCCCGAGGGGTGAAACCCAGCCTGGATCTATTCTTCCAGAGCTTTAATCTATGCCGGGAGGGGCACGAAAACGGCGAGGGGTACGCCAACCTGCAGCAGATTGCCCGCTTCAAACTATTCTCCGATGCTCCTTCTTCCAACAAAGGATGGAGGGAACGTTGGTACTACGTGAAGCTGGATGAGAGCCCCTTCCCGAGGGAGCTACGTGACCGATTCCGAAGGCACGAAAAGATCCGGAGTGCCGCTCTCGAGAAAGACGGCCTAAAGCTGGCCAAGTTCCCGGAGGGGAAAAACAAGAACGTGGCGATCAAAGACTGCACCCTCGAGGAGGATTTGTACACCCTCGGGTTTCGGAGGTACCGCTTCATAGGGGAGACCGATGAAAAGTACCCTCCCTTCAACAAGGCCTTCGGAGGGGCCGGAGGTAGGAGCCTAGGGCTTTAGAATTTTGTACTTAGTTTTTTTTTTTCCTTGGATGTTATCGTCCCTTCGCTTAGACCCGTCGGACTAACCCTTTGTCTCCTCTGTGCAGGTATCCCCGTCTCCATGGTGAATGTAAAGGGCCTTGCCCGTTTGAAGAAACAGGACCCGAAGGGGTCGGGACAGGGCATCCAAAAGCCCGCCACCGCCCTCTTTAAGAAAGCCGAGGGCGATGCCGCTGCCGGCAAGAGGAAGGCAGTGACCAAGGGGTCCCCCCCGGCTACCAAAAAGCCGAAAAAGGGGGATGTCGCCGAGAAGGAGCCCTCGGTCATTATCGCTGATGAGCCCCCCGCCTCCGGGGTGCAGGTGGAGAAGCTGCCGGGTGGAACGCCGGCGGGGGCAGAGGAGTCGCTGCCTGAGATCCTCACAGTCGCGTTCCCGAGAGGTACATCTTTGGCCAGCGGCGCCGTCGACCCGGGGGCCATCCTGAGGGGTATGACCCCTGAGACGGATAGGGCTGCCCTCGGGGCCTATAATGATGCGGCCCTCGAGGACCACATTCTCCGCTCCTCCCTCTCTGTAAGTGTTTACCTGGCTTTCTCCATCTTCTCCTTTTATTATTTTGTGTGACTGCCTTTAACTGTTTTTGTTGTTGTTCTGCAGGCTTGCTTAGCCCTCGGCGAACAGGCTCGGAGGCTTCAAGAATGGCGCCTCCACAGAGCTGAGCAAGACTCCAGAATGAGGGAGTGCCTCCTCAAGAACCAGGAGGCGGTGAAGCTGGGGGCCCAGCTAGAAGAGGAGCTCCGGCAGATGAGCTTGAAACTGGAGGCCGCAGAGAAAGGCAAGGCTGATGCTGAGGCCGCTGCCAGGAGAGCTGCTAAAGAGGCCGAGGACTCCAAAGCACTAGCTGTCGCCAAGGCTCAGGAGGAGGCCGTTGAGGCCTTTGTCGCCGAGGGTTGGAGAGCCGAGGGGCGCAAGATGTGGGTGTCCTCGGTCGTGGAGGCCTGTGTTGAAGAATGGGCCGAGGGCCCTGGGTGGGAATGGATGGCCCGGAAGGGCAGAGAGTACTATGAAGCCGGCGAATTCTTCACCCAGGCCCTCATCTACCGGAGGATGGCCCGACATTTGGGCATTGAGCAAAAGGACTTCTCCCCCTCGGCGTATGGCCTTCCTCCCTTGCAGCCTGATGTCCGTGAGCCGCTCCCGGAAGGTGTTCAGAGGCCCGACCTTGAGGACACGGTGTTGAAGAATGAGGCCGAGGACGACGCTGTCGAGACCGGAGCGGAGGCATCATCGAGGCCGGCTGTAGAGGGCGCCCCAGTGAACGATGCTGTCGTAGTTGTGGAATGACTTTGTACTTAGAAATCTTTGAACATCTTTTGTAATGAACAACATTTTTCCTTCGGCTTCGGCCCGTTTGTAAATTCACACTTACTCTTGTTTTTGATGAAATGCATGCTGCCTCCGGGCTTTTCATATTCGAATACGCCTTATGTTTTGAATGTATGCCTTCTCCTTTGAATGTATGTCTAGGACTTAGAATACTATCTGATTGTAGCTAGCCCTTAGGAGCCCTCGGTAGTTGGGCACCCTCTGCTGGATATGCAACCGATGGTTCGGCAGCAATTAGGACTTAGGAAATTTTTTCTAAGTGTAGCACAGCATGAGGCCTTCGGGCGTTTGTAGCAACCCACCTCCTAGGACTTAGAAAAATCTCTAAGTGTAGATTCCCCCTTGAGAGCCTTCGGGATACGGCGCCCATTCCTGATGTGTGAATGTTGGACCGAGGGCCCAATGCACAGGATTTAGAGTTTTTTGCAAGTGTAGTATGCCATGTAGCCCTCGGCAACTGTGGAGCCCCACCTGTAATATTGAATAGGCCGGGGGCTAATTCTTTTAGGACTTAGAAGATTTTCTTGAGTGTTGATTCCTTGTGAATTGTAGCCCTCGATTGATAGGTAGCCTTCGGCAATTAGGTCCCTTGAGATGAGGGTGAAATATGTAGGACTTAGAAAATCTTCTAAGCGTAGAGTTTCCCTCGAGAGCCTTCGGGAGGTGTCATACCTCCATGATGTATGATTAGCTGACCGGGGGGAAAGCATGTAGGACTTAGAAACTATTCTAAGTGTAAAGTCTCCCTTGGAAGCCTTCGGGAGATGGCATCCCTTCCTGATGTAAGAGTAGTTGACCGGGGGGTAAATACATGTAGGACTTAGAAAATATTCTAAATGTAAAATCCCCCTTGGGAGCCTTCGGTGATGGGTGCCCTTTGATTCCACATCACTTTGCGAGATGCCCGGGGGCTACTCATTTAGGACAGAATACCCTCCCTTTTTTTTAAGTGTTGTTGTATTGCATGGCCTTCGGCCACCATATTCCCTTGGCTGTAATATTGATTGCGCCGGGGGCTCCACCTTTAGGACTTAGAATTTTTCAAGTGCTGCTTCCCTGTGTAGCCTTCGGGTGCCCGGGGGCTGCTCCTTCAGGACTTAGAATTTTTTCTAAGCATAAATTGATGTTGAATCCTGTTGTCGTGAAGAAAGCCAATGAGGAGTGTGTGCCCTCGGCATACACTCTAAAAGTCGTAGAATTTGATCCTTGTCATGGGGAAAGGGCCCTCGGTATTTGTGCATAACGGATGCCTTCGGTGTTTGTTTGAAGTACCGTTTAGTGGACCTTGGACAGTCCAGTCCCTTTGTGTTGTTGAAGCCTTCGGTGTCTTTGTGACCGGAGGTGACCAGGTAGTGGACTTAGCCGTTTCCTGATGATATTTCCTTGAGTAGTATCCTTCGGGAAATAGGAGTCTTCAATTGCCGGAGGTGTTCCCGTGGGGAGCCCTCGGCATGTTGTGATTTTGTTGGAGTGTACTCTTTGATTTCTCGCTGAGTCTACTCCCCTTCACCCTTTTTTTTTTTTTTTGGTTGGTGGTGAAGGGAAGGCATCAAGAAACTTGGTTTCTTGGTAAGGCTGGGCCTATTAGGAGACCATCAGAATACACCAATGGCTCTCCTCCCTCGGGTTAACCTTCCGAGTGCCGAGGGGATCGAGGGACGTTTCCTGGGCACAAGATATGGTGGTCCGTAACCTGCCTCCCCTTGGGGGATGGCGCGGAAAGCGCCTCATTTTTGAAAGTCGTCCCCTCGGCGCTAGACATAGTCTGTGGCCTGCCACACCCTTGGGGTGGTGGCGCGGGGAGCGTTTCGGTTTGGAAGTCGAATCCTGGGCATTTCTCATGCCTGTCATACCCTGGGGGTAGTGACGCGGATAGCGTTCCGTTTTTGAAAGTCGAATCCTGGGCATTTCTCATGCCTGTCATACCCTGGGGGTAGTGACGCGGAAAGCGTTTCAAGGAAGGGTTTTCATTTGCACACTAGTTGCAAATGGCCGAGGGCACTATGTGCCGCCGGCACCGATGGTGGCGCCTTCGGTATATGCGTCCTCGTGGGGTACGGCTTTTAGAAACAACACTTGGTGTTAGTTTCGATGTGTAGCCCCCGATACTTGGTACCGAGGGGTCTCCTGTAGGAACACTTGGTGTTCTCTTTTATCGTAGTTGATGGAGGTGTCTACCCTCGGTACTTGGTACCGAAGGGTCTTCAAATGAAACACTTGGTGTTTTCCAACAAATGTTTGGAAGTTGATAGGAGAGCATATCCCTGGCACTGGGTGCCGAGGGGTCTTCTTTGATGATGTTTGATGATGGAGGTGTACCCTCGGCACTGGGTGCCGAAGGGTCTTCTGTAGGAACACTTGGTGTTCTCATCTTTTCTTTTTTGGTGTTGAAGGTGGGGATGTACCCTCGGCACTGGGTGCCGAAGGGAAATGAATTACATGGCGTTCTTTGTTGTTGGTGATAGGAGCTCCCTCCCTCGATACTTGGTACCGAGGGGCCTTGACTGAAAATACGTGGTGTTTTCACTGATGTTGTGGGTGTTGATGGCGGAGGGGGTTTTTCTCGTGGTGAGGCCTGGGGCCTGTAGTCATTATGAGGGCTTGATGTCTTGAATGTACCTTCATTCTTCGAAATTGGAGGCCTCGGGCCTTAGGATAGTACATTTACTAATTATGAGGGCTTGGCCGCTCTTACATTATTGATAAAATTTAACTAAGTGGTGTACATTCCAGTGCCTAGGGACTTCTTTCCCATTGGGGCGTTTGAGCTTGTAGGTCCCGGGTTTGATGACGGCTGCTATGATGTAGGGGCCTTCGAATTTTGGTGCCATTTTTCCTCCCTCGGTTGGTTGGCTGGCTTCCCTCCTCCGGAGGACATAGTCCCCCACTTGAAATTCTCGGGTGCGAACTTTGGCGTCGATGTAGCCTTTAACTTGCCTTCGGTAGTTTTCTGCCCGGATGAAGGCTTGCTCCCGGCGTTCTGAAATGAGGTGGAGGTCGAGGGCCATGTTGCTGTCGTTGACCTCGGGGTCATATCAGATCACCCTTCGGGTGGGAATGGTGACTTCCGTAGGAGCTTTGGCTTCAAAACCGTAGCAGAGGGAGAAGGGTGTTTCACCTGTTGCTCGCCGAGGGGTTGTGCGATAGGCCCAGAGGATGTTGTGAAGTTCTTCCACCCAGCCACCACCCTCGGCCTCCAGCTTCTTTTTGAGGCCCTCGAGCAAGGTCCGGTTGGCGTTCTCTACCTGCCCGTTGCCTTGAGGGTAGGCAACGGAGGAGAAGGTGTGTTTGATGCCCCATGCCTCCAGAAGGGCACAGAAGGGGGCTGCCTCAAATTGTGTTCCATTGTCGGAGATGATCTGCTGGGGGACGCCAAACCTTGTGAGGATGTTCTTGAGGACGAAGTGACGGCACTTCGCCTCTGTGATGCTGGCGAGGGGTTCAGCCTCCACCCACTTGGTAAAATAGTCGACGGCCACAATGATGTATCTGTTGTTGGAGGTACCCCTCGGCAGAGGGCCCACAAGGTCTATCCCCCATCGAGAAAATGGGACAGATGTGCTGATGGGGGCATAGTTGACCGCTGGCCTGCCGGGGGCTTTCTGGAAATGTTGACATGCGGTGCACCTCCGGGCAAGATCAGCACAGTCCCTGGCCATGGTTGGCCAGAAGTAGCCCTGGAGAATGAGCCTTCGGGACATGGAGAAGGGTCCCTGGTGAGCTGAGCAAGTGCCACTGTGTACTTCCTCCATTGCGACCTCGGCTTCATCTGGATGAAGGCACCGAAGTAGCGTGCCATTGTAAGATCGTTTGTAGAGCCTCCCATCTTCGACGGTGTAGCTAGGAGCCCTCAGTTTTGCCAGTTTAGCGCGGGTCTCATTCTCGGGTAGCTGCCCTGTGGAGATGAAAGCGGTGATGTCTGAGATCCAATCCTCCTGACGTTGTTGTATGTTCATCACGGGGCTTGCATGGATGCTTGAGAGGCTGAGCTCCTCGATTTTGGCAATTTTGGAGATGTGCTCGGGGGAGTCTGCCGAGAGTTTAGATAATATGTCGGCCTCGGAGTTCTGAGCCCTCGGTATTTGGGTGAGAGAGTGTGCCTCAAATACTTTAAGCAACTCCTTGGCCGCCTCCTTGTACTGTTTCATCCTTCCCTCCTTGGCCTCATATTCTTCGGAGATTTGGCCAACGACCAACTTGGAGTCGCATTTGATGTGGATCTGCCGAGCCCTCATGTTGGCAGCCAGCCGAAGGCCACATAGGAGGGCCTCATATTCGGCCTCGTTGTTGGAGACCTTGAAGGAGAAGCGGATTGCATAGTAGGCCCTGAAGCCCTCGGGAGTAATGAGGACTACCCCTCCCCCGCATGCTTTGGTCGCGGAGGAGCCGTCAGTGTAGAGGGTCCACCAGTCGTCCGAGGTAGCCGAGGGCTCCCCGTCCGTGGCTGCCCTTGCGGTACATTCCGTCACAAAGTCCGCTAGGGCTTGGCCCTTGATGGCAGGCCTTGGACGGATGTCAATGTTGTACTGGCTCAAGAAGATAGCCCATTTAACCATGCGGGAGGAGCTGGTGGGGCTCCTCATGAGGGCGCCGAGGGGTTGATGAGTGAGGACCTGAACGGGGTGAGCCTGAAAGTAGTGGCCCAACTTCTTGACAGTCCAAACGATGGCCAACACCGTTTTTTCCACAGGGGAGTACCTGAGCTCGGCCTCCCTTAGGGTCTTGCTAACGTAGAAGATGGCATGTTGGATGCCGTCTTCCTCCCTTATGAGTACAGAGCTGATGGCCGCCGGGCTAACCCCGAGGTAGAGGTAGAGGGTCTCCCCTACCTTGGGTTTGGAGAGCACAGGAGGTGAAGATAGATATCTTTTGAGCTCGTCGAAAGCCCCCTGGCATTCTGGAGTCCATAGAAAGCCAGCCGTCTTCCTCATGATCTGGAAGAAGGGTAGAGATTTTTCCGCCGATTTAGATAGGAAACGGTTGAGGGCTGCCAGGCGGCCCGTCAACCGTTGAACTTCCTTCACATTGCGTGGGGGCTCCATGTCGATGATGGCCTGGATCTTCTCGGGATTGGCCTCAATACCCCTTCGGCTCACCATGTAGCCCAAGAATTTGCCTCCTTGGACGCCAAAGGTGCACTTCTTCGGATTTAGCCGAAGGTTGAATTTTTGCATGATGGCGAAGATTTCCCGGAGGTCATCAGCATGGCTGGAAGATTGCTTGCTCTTGACGATCATGTCGTCAACATAGGCCTCCATGGTGCGCCCTAGGACGGCTTGAAAGACCCGGGCCACCATCCGGGTGTAAGTGGCCCCCGAGTTCTTTAGGCCGAAGGCCATCACTAGGTAGCAGAAGATGCCCTCGGGAGTCATGAAGGCAGTTTTTTCGGCGTCCTCCTCGTGCATGAAAATTTGATGGTACCCTCGGAAGGCATCGAGGAAGGACATGATCTCACACCCTGCGGTCTCATCCACCAATTGATCAATGTTTGGTAGAGGGAATGGATCCATAGGGCATGCTTTGTTGAGATCGGTGTAGTCCACGCACATGCGGAAGGTAGGGGGCTTCTGTGCGAGGACTACATTCGCCAGCCATGAGGGATATTTCACCTCTTTGATGTGCTTAATAGAGAGGAGCATGGCGACCTCCTTCTTCACAAATTCCCTTCTCTCGGCGGAGAGGGGTCTTCTTCGTTGTTGCACTGCTTTTACCGAGGGGTCCACCGAGAGGCGGTGGGTGATGACCCTCCGGCTGATTCTCGGCATGTCCTCCGGCCCCCATGCAAAAACAGTGGAGTAGGCGCGGAGGGCGTCGGTGATACCGGTCTTCAAATCTTCAGGGAGCTGGGCTCCAATCTTCACGACTCTCTCCGGCTGGGCCGGATCGAGCGCAAAGTCTTCTACGTCCTCGGCTGGTTCAGCCCTCGGCCTTCTTTCCTCCTGGTCGACGGCTTCGGTGATGGTGTCAACACGGAGTTCCGTCTTGCTTACCTTCTTAGTGACCTGAAGATAGCAGGCACGAGCAATTTTTTTGTTCCCCCGGGAGTAGCCAATGCCCCCCTCGGCGGGAAACTTGAGGCAGAGGTGCCTCATGGAGATGATGGCTTCGAGGTCCTCGAGGGCTGGCCGGCCGAGGATGATGTTGTGGGCGCAGTCAATATTGACGACGACGAACTCCACCTCGAGCTGGGCCCTATGGAGCCCGTCGCCGAAGATCACCGGGAGGGTTATTACCCCCTCGGAATCAATAGTATCGCCGGTGAAACCGGCAAGAGGGGTCTTAATGGGCCGAAGGGACCCCCTCTCCAGATGCAGCTCTCTGAAGGTGCTGAGGTACATTATATTGACGGAGCTGCCCGTGTCAATGTAAGTTCGGTGAATAATGGTGTCGTTTATCTCCGTCCGAATCACCAAGGCATCCCTGTGAGGAGAAGAAGTAGGAGGGAGATCTGCGTTGGTAAAGGTGATGGGTTCCTCCCTCAATCGCTTTACCGGGGGCATATGAGTGACTTCCCCCACGTAAAGTGATTGAGCCCACTTCTTTCGTTGGCTGGTGGAATCGCCCCCTGTATTGCCACCGGTGATCATGAGGATGTGGCGTTTCTTCTCCTGGTAGTGGGGGTACTCCTCCTCCTCTTCTTTCAAGTTTCCGATCTCCCTCTTTTTGCCGAGGGGGATGGTGTTCGGATTCGCCCAGGCATTTACCTTCGTATGGTGCCCTCGGGGGGGTCCCTGATGAGAAGGTCCCTCCTGCCGAGGGCTCTGGACAAACTGGGACAGGTGCCCTGCCTGTATTAATCTCTCGATGGCCGTCTTCAGTTGATGGCAGTCATCGGTTCTGTGCCCCTGGTGTCGATGGAAGCGACACTAGGGGAACTAAGGGTTGATAGCGTGTACCTCCGGGGGTGCGCGAGAATCACGCTCAACGAGGCCCCTCTCCTCTGCAAAATCGAGGATGATGCTGACGGGGTGCGTCAATGGGGTCCGAGGGCGGTCCAGAAGAATGGGCTGGGCCCAAGTCTTAGGGTTGCTCCTATAACCTCCCCCGGGCTTGGCTTGGCCTTGCCGAGGGCGGTCATCAGAGGGTCCCGAAGCCTTGGGGCGATTTGGAGGAGCCCCCGGCCCTCGGTTGTGCTTGTTGTCAGCCCTCGGGGGCTGCTGGTCCGGATGCTGGTTATACTTCTCCACCTCCTCGGTCTCAGCATATCGGTCCCCGCGCTGTAAAGCCCTTATGTAGTCGCGGGGGGGTTCAATGATGAGGCTCCTTGAAAAGTTGCCGGTGCGGAGGACGGTTTGTAGGAGGGCCAGGAGGGTCCCGTCATCAGCACCGTCGACCTTGTCGGCCTCCGTCCTCCAACGCTCCAGGAAATCCCGAAGGGTCTCATCCTTCTTCTGGCGTATTGTTAGGAGGTGGGAGAAGTGCTTCCTTGTGCGACGCCTCCCGGCAAATTGTGTCAAGAAACGCTGGGCGAGTTCTTGCCATGAATCAATACAGCCCTCGGGCAGCCTGTTGAACCATTCGTATGCTGGTCCCTCTAAGGTGGAGAGGAACCAACGACACAAATATTCGTCTGACGCCCCCACCATCATCATGTTGTTCTGGTACTTGCTGTAATGTTCCTGGGGGTCCGTTTTCCCGCTGTAGGGCTGTATGTGTTGCCCTCGGTATTTCTCCGGGATCCAGGCCGCCAATACCCTCGGGGTAAATGGCGCCCGAGTCCGGAGCTGGATGACGGGTTCCCCGGAGCCCTCGGCCACCTTCTTCTGTAACTCCTCCATCTTGGCCATCATGGCCTCGTATTTGAGATCTGAGTGAGGGGTGGAGGTGGTGGCGTGAGCTTTGTTGGACTCCATTTCGTCAAGCCGGCGCTGGAGGGCCGCAATAATCTCGTCCCGGGGGTCCCTCGGGAGGGTTTCCGCCCCCTGCGAACGAACCCGGGCCGAGTGGGCCTGGTTGATTTGGTGCCGAGCATCATCGGCATGAAGGGGTGCCTTGTCTTTGTCCCGAGGGGGACGCTCCTCGTCTGCCCTCGAAACAGAGCCCCCGCTTTCCTGGGGCCTTTGGAGTGCTTTCCCCCCGAGGCGGTCTTGGACCCCTCGGCGGTCTGGCCCTCCTCCGAGCCGGTTGAGGGCGGAAGTACGGGGCCTCTCCCTGTTGTCATTATGGCGGTCCCGGGACTGAACTTCCTGGGAGGATGTTTCTTGGGCCACCACCCTTTCGTCGTTTCTCACCCGAGGGATGGGATTTCCGAAGGGGTGTGGCAGAGGGGGAAGTATGATATTTTCCCCGATCTGAGGGTGAGCTGGAGCCAGGGTGCCGAAGGCACCCGGGTTCTGGGTGAGCGTTTGGATGAAGGCGGAGAGCGCCGATTGTACGTCGATGGTGAGAACCGGAGGGCTGACTTGGTCATCGCTCCGGTTTTTCTTCTTGGCCTCGATGCCGAGGCGGGCATCGGGGGCGTTTTGTTGGATCTGAAGGCGTAGGTCGACAGCCGCCTGTTCCAGCCCAGCGAGGACACCGCCCTCGGGAGCCCTGTGAGAGGCTTCGGGGGCGTTGACGTCGCCGAGGGCCAGGTTCTTGTCTTCTACGTTCTTTGAGTTGGCACGTGTTGTCCTCACCATTTTGATAGAGGGCTAGTGTTTGTGTGTTTGGTCGAGGGGGAGGGTTTCTTACTCGATTGTTCAACCTCTCAACGAGAGCACCAAATGATGGATAGTCTACCCGGGGGTATATATCCGAGGGGTTATTACGGGGAGTAATCTAGAGAGAAGTCAGAGCAAGTAAATATATATAGAGAGAGTGTATTATAAATGTGGAGCGTTTTCAGCGTGATTACAAATGAGGAAATGGGGTGCTATTTATAGCAGCAATAAATGCCGGGCAGGGACACGTGTCAAGCGCTCATTGGCCGAGGGGTCACCTCAACTGGTTGGCGCTGGCAGCCGCATGTGGCCGCATTTAATGCGGCTGTTGGATGGGACGTCTGTGCAGAGTACAGTGATCTGCACGCATGTGAGGCGGACATCTTGTCGAGTGAGATGCCTTCGGTTATAGAGCAGTAGCCGAGGGCTCTTCCTCCCGATGGCAACCCTGGTGCCGAGGGCTTACAGTGCCGAGGGCTGTTGTTTTCGGCGTTTTCTCCCAGTTTCTTAGTTTGCTTGAGAAACCCGTTCTGTGAGAATTTGGAGCCTTCGGCCAGGGGGCCGAAGGCACCCCTGTGCGTTGTGCGGACTGCTTGGTACTCCGGGCGCTGTGAATTGGGCCTGTTGGGCCTTTTGGGCCTGTTGGGCCTTTGCTGGAGTAGTAGGAGTCTGTGGGGCGGGGGTTCCCGGGCCATATACTCCATCATACTCCATCAGGAGTCTCCCACTCTCTGAGCTGAGATGTAGACGAAGTGAGGGAGAGTAGATTCCATAGTTTTGATGTCTTCTGGCCGTTATGGCCGTTGTGGCCATTTCCTGTTGGTTCTTCGTGTTTGGTCGTTGTATGCCTTTCGCTGTGGATGAAGAAGGCTGATGTTCCTCTGATGGGGTAAGTTTGTTTGTTTGAGGACGATGAGTGTCCTGGCTCAGTGGCCGATATGTGCTCTTGATCTGATGCGGGTAATGTTTCTTCTCTCTAGTCATTGGCAGTTGCTTTTGGTGTCTTGGTCGAGGAGGCCAAATGATTGCTTTTGTGCCATAGGCCGAAGCGGTGGTATTCGTAGTTTGTTGTCCATCTTTGAGGACGATAGCGTTACTGGTCCGGAAGAAGTAGTGCGTATTCTGATCTCATGGACGATGGTGACCCGAGGACGTTGGGTTCCTGTTTTCATTTCTTGGCCGAGAGTGGAGTGTGTGATCTCAAAGCCGTTGAATGGCGCGCGTCCAGGGACGATACATGTTACATTTTTGGGGGGAGTTATAGTTCTTTGTTTGCTGACTTTGTTGCGGACGAAGGTGCACCACAAGGTTATGGACGTCATGGTGCATATATGATCTAATGTTGTAGTTGTGGACTTTGTGTATTTTTGGATTTTTTTGATTTTGTGATCTCCTGTATTCCAAAGGCCGGTGTAGTCCCCCAGTCCCCCACTGCTTCAGGCCGAAGAGTAAGCGAGGGGTGAAGGAGTAAAGTGTAACCCTAGGTCGAAGCAGGATCTTTGTATTCCCCTGAATTCAACCCCTTGGTGATTCCTGACCAAGGTAACCCTGTGGGAGAACCCTTGGCCGCAGGTCGCTTTCAAGAAGTTATCATCTGGGGCTTTATACAAGGCCGATGGCTATTTGATTGTTTTGTGCTTTGCTGTTGTGGCCGGTGAAGGGGCCCTGTTGTTGGTAATGTGTTAAGCCTGTATGGGCACACTTTGTGGCGTGACCAGCCATTGAAATTATTATTGGCTACCAGGGCCGATGTATAGTGCCCTGTGGAGGCAGATATTTCTTCTTGGTGTGGCCGTTGAATGGTTGAACATTATGGATGCTGATTACTGGCACGTTGGCTATGGACTGGTACTGATGGAAGTGGGCCTGACCCATCTTCTGAACCGGTGGCAGCCCAATGGGCCTTGGCAGTGATGGCTGTTCGTGTGGCCAATGGGGGAGCGCCACGTGTAGTGACCGTTGGGGGGAGGTCTATAAATACCCCACTCCATCCGAAGAAGCTCCCTATTGCATTCTCGGAGAACGAAGTGCTGCCCAAATTTCTAGAGAGATAAAGTGTTCGCCGGTGTTCTTCCGTTTCTTCAAAACTTCAAAGGTCAGTTCATCAAACCCTTCTCTTATTCCTTACATGTTTTGCTTCCCTAGGACCTTGATCTAGTGTTAGTGAAAAATCAACCTTGGATCCAAAGTAGTTTCCTTTAGGGCGTCTTTAGCTGTTAAGATGAAGACCTTGGATGAAGAGTACTACCCATATGACGATGAGGCCTCCGTCAAATCTCTTGACTACGGAGTGATGGAGGAGTGCTGCGAGGAGATAGAGGATTTGAGTTCCTTCAAGTCAGGGGAGCAGGAGGTTGAGGAGAACCAGGACGAGGAGGCCGCCTCGTCATTTGAGGGTGAGGACGCAGGAGTCTCTCGTGCCGTGGACGGGACGTCTACATCGGCTACTATTCTTTGCCCCAAACCGGTGTCTGCAGTTAAGGGGACCGCCCCGAAAAGAAGGCTCCGGCTGAAGAAGGGTCCTGCTTTTTCCTTCTTGGATCTTGCTAACGTCCTTATCATCGGGCCGCAGAGCTGCGCGGCTGAGTACCTGGTTTCCCAGATGTACGTGGGGCCGTTTGGTAGGGTTAGGGCGCCCAAGCCGACGGACCACGTACTTAATCCACCTTCGGGGTACTTTGGAGTATACCCCATGAGTTTTGCCAAGGGGCTCAGGTTCCCCCTCCATCCGTTCATTACGGAGTATTTGGACATGGTGGAGCTTCCTCCGGCCCTGCTGACCCCAAACAGCTATTCTCTGATCATCGGCTTCCTCCTTCGCTATGACGAGTTGGGCTTCAAGCACTTAAAAATGAATGCAAAACGTGGGTGTTCAAAAAAAAGTATTACCATACAAAAATAAACTGAGAGATAAATGTAGTAAAATTTAAAAAGTACAATCTAAATTTTGCGGAAAATCCTTTGCAGAAGGCAATTCATATTACCTGGTTACTTGACATGTAATTTTATAGCACATTAAGAATTATTACATTGACTCATTACCAGCCCAATTTTTTTTTAAGTAGTATAGGTATATGTTATATTGTCAGCCCATCCCAAAATTATTTCTCAGCCCAGCCCCAGAGATAATTCCCAGCCCAGGCACCCAACCCACAGCCCAATAAACAAATCTGCTCTTCTAATCGTTCTCCACTTCCAGGCCTTCTGACTTACGCGGAGCATTGAGCGTTGAAGGAGTGATCGATGTGCAAAGAGGGAAAATCGAAGCTTGAACCTGCGAGGAAGAATTGAACACCAGCCGCGCCGCCGCCCGCCCACCTCACCTGTGTCGTCCGCCGTCTGGCCCGTCCCTGCTTCTTATCTGGACTCAGGCAGTCCGCCGCCTTTGCCTCCCTCCAGGACTCCAGCCGGCCTCCAGGTACTCCAAAGTCCAAATTGTACTTATCTTTTAGATTTTTAATTTAGTAGTTTCAATTAGTTTGATTGACTTGGTCTTTTGGTGTTAAATGTTAGATTGTATTTGTGAATTAATGAATTATGAATGTGTTATGTGTTCTACGGTTCTACCAGTCTATAACTGTATTATAATGAAGAGTTTTGTATTAATATATTTTTAGCATTTTTTAGTTTTAGGGTTAGGAAATCATTTTGATTTTTAATAGAATTTTTCAGTACATAATTAAATACGGAGTAATGTTTAATTCATTATAATTTTAATGATTAAAGATAGAATTAAATTGTGGAAAATGATTTAGTTACTACTTACTATGCAATTGAAAATTGAGAATACTTATTAGTTTTATGCACAAGGATTGTTTTTCCTTATTAGTTAAATAATTTTAAATAAGTATTTTAATTTATACAAATGTTTTTTAGAATGGATAAGGAACACATTGCCAAGAAAGGAAAGGTGTTGATTTCATCATTCTTTCCAAAAGTGAATCGTCAAACTGGTGAAGGAAGTTCTGAACCTATACCTACAATAGTGCAAGATCCACTCAATGAGGTTCCTCCACATGCTCAAGTCCCTGAAATCCAAACTATATATCTCAAATTTGGAGTTGCCTCCATCTTTTTCTATTGAGAGAGACCCGGGAAAAAGAAAGCAAATTCATGAATATCATGTCAATATACGAGATGAAGTGAAACGTGCATATCTAAATGTTGGGCCTTATCAACCGAGAATGGAAGCTTATCCATTTAAAAAGATTGGAGCTCAAAAACGAAGTTTTCAGAAACACTGGTTTGACAAGTTTAATTGGTTAGAGTATTCACCTGTGACTGATAAAGCTTACTGTTTTTTCTGCTTCCTTTTCTTGAGTGACATTCATATGCATACTACTTCTGCATTAGTTAAGGATGGATTTCAAAGTTGGAAGAGGATAAATCAAGGAAGTCAATGTGCATTTCTTCAGCACGTTGGTACTAAAAAAAAATCGCCTCATGTGATGTGTGTTGAAAGAGCTGAAAATTTGAGGCAACCATCTGGTCATATTAAGAATGTTTTGCACACTCAATCGCAACAAGAATAGGAGAAAAATCGTTTGCGGTTGAGAACTTCTATTATAACTGTTCGATGGTTAGCACCTCAAGGTTGTGCCTTTAGAGGTCATGATGAATCTCTAACATCATCAAATCGGGGAAACTTTATTGAACTAGTAAAAGCTTTTGCGAGTATGAATACCAAAGTTCAAGAAGTTGTGCTTGAGAATGCTCCAAAAAATGCTCAATACATTGCTCCTGAGATTCAAAAAGAGATCTTGAATATAATGGCGAATAGAGTTCGTCAAATGGTTCGTTAAGAAATTTCAAATAGTTGTTTCTGCATTCTTGTTGATGAAGCACAAGATATATCTAAACAGGAGCAGATGGCGATTATTATAAGGTTTGTGAACAGCAGTGGAATTCTTACAAAGCGTTTCTTTGCCATCAGAAGTGTTGGTGACACTGTAGCAACAACCTCGCGTAGGGCACAACTTAAATGATGTTTTGATGAATATTTAAAGTGTTAATGACTATACTTATTATTACGTATGTGTATTTCAATTTTTTTCCCTAGCCCACCCCATTAGGACTTTCTGGATCCTCCCCTGACTAGAGCACTAGGGTAATCATAATGATGACGACTCATTATCATGTAGCTAACCCCAAACTCTTTTGGAACTAAGACGTGGTCGTTGTTGTAGTACTCATTGCCATGTATTTCCTCATTACCACATATTGGTGTCAAATAAAAATAAATTAGTGTTGGCCAAGTATGAAATTAGAATTCTAATATTAACATTTATGTTACTAAATGTTTATTTGATACGGCAAACAATCACACTATACAGGATAGCTTGTGCTCTATAAATGGATTCTGAAAGTGCTCAGCCATTATACCCAAAATAGTGTCTGTATAAATCTGCATCCTAAGCAACTTTATACTAATAGCACGTGCCACTTCAGTGCTATGAATGAAATGAATTTTAAATCAAATAACAGAACTTCACTAATAAAGTTGCAAAATAATACAGTAATATGTTGGGAAAAAACTCCGGAATTTCTCGCTTCGTGAAGTTAAGATAGGCACTTAGGAATTAAGGTAGTAATGGGAGCACACGATTTAAATTCTCCAATATGGAGATTCTTCCACTATACAAAAGAATAGTAGGATTTACAAGAATGTTACAAAATTGTCTCACTCAATGGTGGCTCACTCAAGCTTGAGGATATGACCTTCCCAAGCTAACTCTCTTCTCTCTCAAAGAGGCTCTCTAACTCTCTAGCTTTCTCACTCTAGGAAGTGGATTCTCTCTTGCTAGGATTAGGATTGGGATTGGGATAGTTAGGAATGGAGGCTCCTACTCTTATTTATACTACTCCACCTCCATAATGAGTGGTGGGGAATATTTCTCTAGAATGATCTACATGACTACCTATTCTAGAGAATTCCAAGGAATCTCTACACCTCTCAATTCTCTTCCATATGCTTCCATACTCTTCCATAAGCTTCCGGAAGGTTCCACACATCTCTAGAATATTCCAGAGGATTCCACATTATTCCGCAAGCTTCTAGAGAGTTCTAGACTTCTCTAGGATTCTCCGCAACGTTCTAGAAAATTCTATACTTCTCTAGAAAGCTCTAGAATTTTCTAGAACCTCTCCAATTAAGTAGGGATCCCAACATAATACATATATGGCTTTTTTATGTATGCGCCATACATACCATGAGATTGATATTTGTAACAAAAGTATACCTTCTGTGTTTTTCACTATATTATCTTGAAGTAGATATAGAAGTATGAAGTACAGCAGCTGGCTTATATTCCTTATGAATTTATATTCTTTATACATAAAAGGTGATGCCTAGATATTTCATCATCTGTACCAATTTGTGTATAGAATGAATGGTTCCCTGCCAATTCAGTCCTTGAAGTACCACTTTTCAAAGAAAACGGTTGTGAAGTATGCAGTGGTGTCGACTAAAAAGGCATATGATCCTTGTGCATCCAACTTTTTATTTACCTCTATTTATGCTCTTATTATGAGAAATCTTTACTTACCATTTTAACACTTTCTATCTCACAGTCTAGGTGAATGATCTCTAACTAAATCCAGAATTGGTGAGAACCGAGTTTCATCAGTTTAAATATCTTATATATGAGATATATTTTGAATTTTTCCAAGGTATATCGTATACCCACAAGTCCATATGATTGATTTTCAGTGAATAGATTTATACGGAAAATTAAGGAATGTGTTACAGATGCATTTTTAGGGTTTTAGTTAATTAGAAGAGGAGTCCAGTTTGATGTTATCAAGTTATCTTTATATTTAATTTAGGGTTTTAGATAATTAGAAGAGGAGTCCAATTTGATGTTATCTTTATATTTAATTTAGGGTTTTAGTTAATTAGAAGAGCAATCCAGTTTGATGTTATCTTTATATTTAATTGAGAGTTTTAGTTAGAATAGGACTTAATCATGTAAAGGCATAATGCCTATTTATAATTCTTTTGTGGAATAATAATCAACATCGATCATTAGAAATTATTCCCAGAGAAGTCACGAACTCTCTCTCCCCTCCCCCTGCGCTCTTCCAGCCACGGGCAAGAAGAGTAACCCTTTGTGGAAGAAGAGTAACCCTAACCGGCAGGTTGCAACCTCAACCGGGTACCCTGTTACCCCAAGTCATCCCTGGACCCGTTCTCAATCCCAGAACCCTAACAAAATGTAATTCATAGAAGCGGACAACCAGAACATCATTTTATTTAAAGAAAAGATATCGAAATGAGTCAGGGTAGAAGGCACTGAACCTTATTAGGATTGTAAGTGAAGTACTACCAACTAATGCCTTTTAACAAAAAAAAATTGTTTCTTGTAAGTCAAGGATTTAGGAAAGTCTAAAACCTGAAACAGTTTGGAGCATTTGCCCTTTTGAGGAAAATATAATAGACGTGAGGTGACTGTTCAGAAGTCTACACAATACCTGGAGTTTGGAGTGTCTTGGGTGCAATTGCAATCCATGCTCAATGAACTACGGAGGCTTGTCATCCAAAACATGTTCTCTCCGCCTAATAATATGTACTCTGATATGGTTTTTTAGGAACTGGGCTAGTGTGAAAGTTTTTTGTCAAATACTATGTACCTCATAAATGTTGAGCATAAACATCAACATGTGCCATTACTATCTTGCTAACAAATATAATATTTTCATAAGAAATAACAAATCTTCACTAATAAAGTTACAAAAACATGTGTTTATGGCTTTCTAATGTATGTAGCACACGTACGTCGAAGAAGATCCACGGTGAATAGGTGTGGCTGAGGTTTTGTGGACTCCGGGAAGAAGCAGTTCTCTACTGCAGAAGTTCTATCTCCAACCTTTTTCGCCTGAATATAGCTTTCTAATGTGTGTAGAAAACTTGCGTCGAAGAAGAGCCACAGTGAATTGGTGTGGATGAGGTTTCGTAGACTCCAGGAAGAAGCAGTTCTCTACAGCAGAACCTTCGTTTTCACCTGAAGCTGGGTTCGTTGTGCGTGGGTGCATGTGAAACAAAGTGGTTAGAACACACAAGTTGCCAAAGACTTCACCGATCAGTTCTTTCGGTGTTACGGGTGGGATATTTTTTTGTCTATCATGTAGCACTAGCGCTTTTAGATATATATAGATTACATAGAAGATAATAGTATTTAAATTTGATAAACACATGGGCTCAAAAACAAGGAGCGGTATTTTCACATATTGCACTCTAACGCATCACTCGCCATGTAACCATTATGTTCACGCAGTCGGGTAGTCAACGAATTTAACCCATCATAGATAAGGTCCCCTTCAGGATGAGATTTGTCACAAGTTAAAAACGAATGGACACCATTACTAAGTTCAATCCAGCTGCAACCAGGAACCTTTCTGACATCTTGAACCCTCATGGCATCTCTAACTTCAAGAACCTCTCCATAACGGTCATTTGCTCCATAAACATTGGATAGTATGACATAACTCCCACAATGCTCCGGATTAATCTCAAACAACTTTGATGATGCGGCAGAAATGACCGTCGGATTAGCGTTCCCGTGAAGACGACATGCGGCTAAAAAAGCCCTCCATACTACGGGGTTGGGATCCACGGGCATCATTAATAACAAGTCATGGGCAGCATCAAGCAGCCCAGCCCGACCGAACATGTCTATCACACAGGTATAGTGTTCTATGCACGGCACAATGCCGTGTTTGGGGAGCATACTTAAAAGAAAGTCCCTCCCTTGGTCGATAAGGCCTGTATGGCTGCAAGCGGACAACACTCCCACAAACGTGACCTCATCTGGCTTTATTCCTGTCTCACACATATGGGAAAACATGTGCAACGCTTTCTTCCCATCTCCATGCATTCCGTACCCTTTAATCATGACATTCCATGATGCTACATCTCTAAATTTCATCGTGTTGAATATCATCTGAGCATCATTCATGCTCCCACACTTTGCATACATGTCCAATAGAGCATTGTCAATGAAAGAGTCATTGTCACGGTCAACATTGTTCTTTAGCATGGTGACAATCATGTAGGCGTGAATTTCCTTACCATGTCTTAGAGCTGCCAAATGAGAGCAAGCAGGGAGGACAGTGGTTACAGTGACCAAATCTGGGGGCGTTTGGGCTGCACAAAGCATCTGCTTGAAAAGCCGAATGGTTCCCTCACTATCCCCACATTGTTCGTGAACGCACAGTATTGAGTTCCATGAGAATATATCTTTCTCACACATCATCTCAAAGACTCCGAGAGCATCACTAGCTCGCTTACATTTCCCATACATATCTATTAATGCATTCGAAACAGCAACACTGCCTTCATCGTACCCTTTTCTTTTGATGAATCCGTGCATCTCCCTTCCTTTATGCACCGATGATTCTATGTTTGAAAGAGCTGACAATACACCTGTAATAGTGAACCTATTTGGTGAAACACCATCATCCGTCATCATCCACGTGAACACCTCCATAGCCTTGTCAAAATTTCCAGTTTGGGAATATCCATTAATCATTGCATTCCAAAGAACAACATCATCTCTAAGGGACAATTCATCAAACACCTCCTCAGCGTCCTCTGTCAAGCCGAATGTCAGATATGAGTGCACCAATGCACTGCCTACAAACGAATCAAAGTCCAACCCAAACGTAAACACTAAACCATGAATGCTTTTCATACATATCAGATTATTACTATAAGAAGCTGCCTTAATTACGCAAGGGAATGTGAACTTATCAGGAACCAGTCCCAGCACTCTCATATCCAAATATATTTGAAGAACTGCATTGGGAAGATCATGAGACGTGAAGCCGGCAATAAGGGCATTGTGAACAAATACATTGCGGGCATGAGGAGGGGATGTGGAGAACACAGAGAAGGCATCAGACATAGAGTTGGGATTGCACTTGGAGTACATGTTGATAAGGCTAGTGATGCAGACTGGGGAGAAATTTACAAGAGAAGTCACAAGCATGTGTGTATGGAGTTGTTTGCCAGTTTTGAGATTCCTTTGGTTTGCACATGCTTGAAGCGATGCAATGCCGCTCTTGAGATCGAAAGGTGTAGCAAACGAAGATAAGCGGATGAAGAGATGTGAATGAGCTGTCCAACATTTTGAAAATATGGTTGTTCCTCTGATCATTTAGAGAGAAGACAACGGACATTGATGGTGTACAACTCCTGTTCCATAGAAATAATTGCAGATCAATAAGAAACCCGAAAAATGAATTAAAAACAAACAAATAAACAATCTTAAAAAGACACAACTAACAACTGAATAAAACTTTTATGGTGATTGGTTCAATTCAAATAGTCAGTTAGTCACAGAGTGAGTACTACAAAATGATACATCGATTCTTAGTATGGTCGATAGGAAAGTTGTCATACTTTAAAGAAAAATCATTAGTTATAACTACAAGGAACATATCTAACTTATTTGGCATACTTTTAAACAAATAATACCCCGTTTGGAATGATGGAATGTACTAAAAATTTATGGAAAATGCCATTTGTACAAGCCCTGCACATTTTGTCAGTATCACAGCAAATTCGTCAATATCCAGGCAATTCATCGAAAAATGCAGTTATCGTAGAGTTTGTAATAATTGATACTGACAAAATGTATGGAGCGCTTATAAAAAACGTTTACCACAACCATTTCCCTAAATTTACTTCCTCTTCTTTGGGGAAAACAATTAGCTTCCAAAGGACTATTTTTTTAGATGGAGGGGGTAATAAATTAACAATAGTTTAAATTAAACACTCAGGGTTACACACACAAAATGAGCAACCAAATACATTGACTGCCTACATTTTCCAAAATTAAACAACACAGTATTTTTCAAAAAATCATTTGACTGCCTTCCCGATTGAGTTTTTAGCTGAATTTTAGTATGGGTAAACAGTAAACTAGACTTGATGAAGAACATGCTCAAAACATTTCATCAAAAAATTCCACCGCGAAGGTCCTCTGATAGACAAGTTTGGACGGGGCTTCCCGTCAAAACTACCTGAGGTGATCTTTTTCCTATATAGACACACACACACACACACACACACACAAATGATCAGGTCCGAAAGTTCGGACCTGGGCCTGCGTCCGAACACCGCCGTTCGGGGCGGTTCCCGGTCGAATTTTTTTATGAAATTTTTATGGTATGTTTTTCATCAAGTATAGTTTATCCACAAAAAATTTCAGCTCAAAATTCGATCTGGAAGGCCTTCAAATGATTTTTTGAAGTTAACTGTGTTTTTCTATGTATAATTTGGCGCAGTCAACTTCAAAAAATCATTTGAAGGCCTTCCCAATCGAATTTTGAGTTGAAATTTGGCATGTATAAACTAGACTTAAAAAGAACATACCATAAAAATTTCATCAAAAAATTCCACCAGGAACCACCCCGAACGGCAGTGTTCGGACGGCGCCTCAGGTCTGAACGTTCGGACCTGAGAATGACTATATATATAGTAATGATATGGTGCGTCCGGCCGCACGAGACGGGTTGTCCGGCCGACGGCTTTTGGCGATGGCGTTGATGAAGCCGGTCGTCTGAAAATGAAGGACGACACTAGTCGTACGTCCCTTGATGATGACGGCTTTGATGAAGCCGTACGTCATGTGAGGACCAGGCTCTTACCCTGGTTTCAAGATGGCGTTGGGGACGCTCATCCTTTGATGGCGAAGGCGTTGATGAAGCACTTCGTCGTGAAAGCTCAAGGCTCTCGGCGCTGAGGAGGCCAGCCTTGAGATAAATAATCACGCCGAGGCTGAGGGACCGTGCGTGATTTGAGGATGACGGCGATGATGAAGGCGGTCTAAATAAATGATGACGAGGCATTGATGAAGTCGTTCGTCATGTAAGCTCAAGGCTCTCGGCGCTGAAGAATCCAGCCTTGAGATAAAGGATCAAGTCAAGGCTGAGGCCTGAGGAGCCGTTCGTGATCTGAGGACGACAACAATGATGAAGCTGATCATCACACAAGCTCAAGACTCTCGGCGTTGAGGAAGCCGGTCTTGAGATAGATGATCACGCTGAGGCCGAGGGGCTGTTCATTTTGAGGACGATGAATGCCCTTCATTTTGAGGACGAGGGTCGCCATCCAGGAAGGGAATGGCGAGCCCGCTCGCTAGCTCAAGACGCTCAGCGCTGAGGAGGCCGGTCTTGAGATGAAGGATCACGTTAAGACCGAGGGGTCTGTCGTGATCTGAGGACGACGGCGTTGATGAAGCCGCTCTTCGTATGAAGGCGAGGGTCGCCATTCCAGGAAGGGAATGGCGAGCCCGCTCGCTAGCTCAAGACGCTCGGCGCTGAGGAGGTCGGTCTTGAGATAAAGGATCACGTTGAGACCGAGGGTCTGCCGTGATCTAAGGACGACGGCGTTGATGAAGCCGCTCGTTGTATGAAGGTGAGGGTCACCATCCAGGAAGGGAATGACGAGCCCGCTCGCTAGCTCAAGATGCTCGGCGCAGAGGAGGCCGGTCATGAGATAAAGGATCACATTGAGACCGAGGGGTCTGCCGTGATCTGAGGACGACGACGCTGATGAAGCCAGTCGCCTGAAGATGAAGGGCGGCACCGGGCGCCTGTCCTCTGAGGATAAAGGTGCCGATGAGCCCGTTTGAAAATGAAGGACGTCGTTTGGACGCTCGTTTAAAGATGAGGGACAGCGGAGCCGGTCCTATGATGAGGGACGGCGAAGCTGGTCCTATGATGAAGGACGGCGTTGGGCGCTCGTCTGAAGATGAAGGACGGCGCTGATGAAGCCGGTCCTTTGCTTAAGGACAAGGCGTTCTGCCTGTCTGAAGATGAGGGACGACGTTGGGCGCTCATCTGAAGATGAGGGACGGCGCAGCCGATCCTATGATGAGGGATGGCGGAGCCGAACCTATTATGAAGGACGACGTTGGGCGCTCGTCTGAAGATGAGGGACGGCGCTGATGAAGCCGGTCCTTTTCTTAAGAACTAGGCGTTGCGCCTGTCTGAAGATGAGGGATGGCGTTGGGCGCTCGTCTGAAGATGAGGGACGGCGTTGGTTGCTCGTCTGATCCGCATGTATGTTCTTGCTTCGTCCATAGGGCAGAGCATGGGTCGAGTTCAAAAATGATTAACCCGTTCGGGTATCGGATTGATAATTTCAATCCCTACCCTATCAAAAAAATTATCGGTTTTTTTCGGGTTGAAGAAATTCGGGTTGCGGTCGGGTTGATTCGGGTTTCGGGTCGATTCGAATTTTAATTTATTATTGTTGAAATTGTGATAAATAAAATGGTAATTGGTAAAAATATCATTTAAAGTTATACTAGTATATCATTCAAAGTAATAGTTGTATAAATACGGTAATCGACATATTTGAATATGTAAAATAATAATATACGGTGATTGACATAATTGATATTGTGATAAATAAAATGATAATTGGTCAAAATATCATTCAAAGTCATAAAAATACAACATTCAAAGTTATAGTTGTACTAATACGGTAATTGGAATATTTGAACATGCATAATATGGTAATTGACATATAATAATTGAGATATTTGAACATGCATAATAATTTAAAGTAGTATATATACTATGCTAGTTCGGTTTTTCGGGCGGGTCGGGTAGCATAATTGGTAACCCTACCCGTTACTCGCTTAAGTCTCGGGTTGCAAAAATCGGATCGCGTTTGGGTATTTCGGGTCGGGTTTTCTGACACCAATAAAAAAATCAGATATATCCGATCGGGTCAATCGGGTAGGGTCGGGTTTTCTCTCCCCTATTCGTCCATAATGCATAATATTTGCCTGATGTGTACTTAGCCAAATATGTGGCTTGATTTGTGGGGATTTTATTTTTATCGCTCGAGGCCGGCGGGTGCGCGGTCCTCGGCTTCCCTCTTTTTATTTGTGGGGATTTCGCCCAAGACCGGCGAGTGCACGGTCCTCGGCTGTCCCTCTTTTGTTTTGTGGGGATTTCGCTCGAGGCCGGCAAGTGCACGGTCCTCGGTTGTCCCTCTTTTATTTGTGGGGATTTCGTCGAGGCCGGTGAGTGCACAGTCCTCGGCTGTCCTTCTTTTATTTGTGGGGATTTCATCGAGGCCGGCAAGCGCACGATCCTCGGCTGTCCCTCTTTTTATTGTGGGGATTTCGTCGAGGCCGGCGAGTGCACGGTCCTCGGTTGTCCCTCTTTTATTTGTGGGGATTTCGTCAAAGTCGGCGAGCGCACGGTCCTTCAGCTTTCCCTCTTTTATTTCTTCCTCTACTGCTTTGAGCGAGGAGTGGGGTTCCTTCTTTCAGGCTCGACCGAGGGGGTTGTTATTCCCTCGGCCGATAGGGAGTCCAAGAGGGCAGCTGTCCGGCCTTTGGCGTTGGATCGTCCCTTGATCTTGGGGGGTCCCGTCGTCTATTTACGGCACGGGCTAGGCTTTTGGTCAGTTACCGACGGCTGCCGTTTCCCAACCCCAAATGTGGGGATTTTGTCACCTCGGCCATTCTTTCAGGCCTGTCACCGTGCAATTTAGCGCGAGGACGACGCAGTGAGCTTTCCGTTTCAAGACGCGGGCCGTTTTGCAGATCCCTCATCCTGGGGCATCGTCGGCCATGCCTGAGAGTTTCGCTCTAAGGGGCCAGAATGACGTTCTTTGTTGTGTGGCGTCGTCGGCCATACCTGTTTCGCTCGAAGGGGCCGATGCGACGTGCTTTGTTGCGTGACATCCTATACTTAAACTTTACAAGAAATAAGCGGAACACAATAGGTGCGTTGTTCATGGCAACGACTTTTATTAAGGTCAGTGGCTCGAGGCCGAGGGTGGTAACCTTCTCCACAACACGTATAGGAGTCAACTTCTTAATGAGCTTCTAACCTTGGGGTGGGGGTTCTGCCGTCTGCACCCCCTTCGGATTGCTGATAGAACTTCGGAGAAGGACAGTCAACGGATGTGATGCTTCTTCGGCTGGGGCTCCTCGAAGTCCTCGTCGTCGCTGAGCCTCCCGATTTCATGCTTCTTCGTCGAGGTGTCCCCTTCCTGATTGCCGGTGGACTTCCTTGGGACACCTTTGACAAATTGGTGGAGTTCACCGTGTTGAATCAGGCGCTCAATGGCCTTCTTCAGCGCGACGCTGTCGTCTGTATTGTGGGAGCTGTTCTTGTGGTAACGGCAATAAGTGCCGCCCTGGTGGACGGCGCAGATCTTCTTGGCCGACCAGGGATCTCTGGGGATGAGACCTTGCTCCTCCGCATAGACGAGGATGGTATCCACCGAGTGCGTGAGTGGAGTCCTTGGGACGTCCGTCCTCGGCTGCCACGGGCGCTCCTTCCGGCTCTGGCGGGCATGGCCTCCGGTCGAGGATGCGCTTGGAGCCGACACATTGTTTGTCTTCTTTGATGGCTGGCCTCCATCCTTCTTGCGGGAGTGGAGCTCATCGGCGTTAGCATACAAGCTCCCTCGCTGGAGTGCCTTGGTGTATGACCTCGGCGGGTAAGTGATGAGGCTCCCCGCGTAGGGGCTGCTGCGGAGAACGCCTTGGAAGAGGACGAGGAGGGTGCGCTCATCGGCACCTTCGACCTCGTCTGTCTCCTTCGTCCATCGGTCGATGAAAGACCGAAGTGATTCATCGTGTTGTTGTTTGATGGAGAGGAGATGGGAGAAATGTTTTTCTTCATGCGCTTCCTTCCGGCGAAGTGGGTGAGGAAGCGTTGGGCAAGATCTTGCCATAAGTCCACGCTTCCTTCAGGCAGCACGTTGAACCACTCGTACGATGGTCCTTCAAGAGTGGAAAGGAACCAACAGCAGAGGTATTCATCAGACGCATTTACCATTAGCATGTTGTTCTGATAGCGGCTGAAATGCTCTTGGGGTCGGTGCGGCCGTCATAAGGCTTGATGGCATTCCCCCGGTACTTCTCGCGTATTGAGGCCGAGAGCACCCTTGTGGTGAAGGGAGTTTTTGTCATGATTTGGATGACGGGGTCGCCTCGTCCGGCGGCCAGCTCCCGCTCCATGGCGCTGACCTTGTGTAAGAGGTCATTGAAACCGAGGTCCGTGGACGCCGCGGCCGTACGTGCCTCGGCCATCTGCTTCGCATCCATCTGAGCGAGCCTCCTTTCAAGTTGGGCGATGACCTCATCTCGTGGGTCTTTGGCGGTCGTAGTGGTGACGTGCGTGCCCACGTGGGCTGCTTCAGCCGTGTTGATGTGGCGACATGCGTCGTCCCCATGCAACTTTCCTTTGTCTTTGTCTAGGCGGGGCCGATCCGCTGTCCGAGATACAGACCCCAAGCTTTCCCTTGGTGAGACAAGCTCACGTTCACCAATCCGTCCCGCTAGCCTCTCTGATGCTGGCCGACGATGCGCGTCCCCTAGCATATTGAAGGCCGAGGCTCTACGCACTGGGGTCAGTCCAGCTCGACGAGGGGAAGCAGGATCAGAGTGAGATGTCGTGTCCTGGGCCACGACCCCCTCCTCGTTGCCGACGTTCATGACCAACGGGTGAGGAGGAGGAGGCGGTGGAATAATGTTATCCACCGTCCTTGCCATGAGCGCGCTGAGGACGGTGGGGTTCTGAGCTAGGCTAGCTATGATGGCCCCTGAAGCTGAGGGTCAACAATGGGAGTAGCCTGTTGTCCCGACGCACGGTCACTTTTCTCTGTGCGCTTCTTCTCAAGGCCGATACGGGCGTCTTGAGCGTTGCTATTAAGCTGATTGCGGAGGTCCATTGTGGGGTCAATAGCCTCCAGGAAGACCTCCTCGTCCGCGACCTTATCGGCCGTGGCATCGCCGGAGCGTTCACGCTCCTCCTGAGTTTCAGGGATCGCCTTGCTGATGAGGTTGCGATTTGACCTTGTTCTTCCCATAGTCAGTTAGCTGTGCTTGGTAGCGACGAAGGATGCTAACTTGATTGTTCTAGCTCTCAACGAGAGCACCAAATGGAGTATTAACTCCTAGAGAGAAGTGAGAGCTAGAGAGAGAAATGCAGTAATTCATTGCAATAAATGATTTGTGAACCCTTACAACTTCTCCCAAGGAGAGTATTTATAGGAAAAAATGGACTGGCTCCAGAGTCTTGGGCTAGGGAGGCCCATTACAATATAGAGCCTCTTTTGGGCTGATTACATTAGAAGTCTAGTTCTGTGAGTTCCTTCTGGCCGACGGAGACGCTCAGCTGATGGAGGCATGGCCGACGGAGACGCTCGGCCGACGGGGGCACTGGCTGACGGAGGACAAGTCTTCTCCTAAGCTTCTGGAGCATATTCCGGTTTGACTCTTCTTCGGCCGATGGGGTGCCATCTGGCCGACGGAAGGCCCACTGGATGACAGTTGTGCTCCTTTTAGTCTCCTGAGTATGTGGGTCATGGGGTCTGGACCCATATATTCCATCAATCATCTATCTTCCTTATCTTTTTATATTTTTATGTTTTTTATCTTCTAGCTTTTTATACTCTTTTATTTTTTATCTTTTATCTTTGTTATATTCTTGTGTTATTGTTATCTTATATTTATTTATCTTTATTTTATTCATTTTGTCTTACTTTTTTTTCTTTTCTTGTCCGTCTTCTCTTTTTGGCATCGATATCATAGATCGATTCATGTTAGCCGACCCCAAATTCTTTTGGAATTAAGGCTTTGTATGTTGTTGTATCAACTATTACTTCGAATTGTTAGATCATAAAAATACTAAAATTTTCCGGTCAGGAAATCGATTAAATTAATTATTTAAAATAATTTTGCATTTATGTATGTGTATTCCGTTGAGAAAGTTACTCAACGTCAAGGAATCTTTTGTCGGCCCTTCTGTAGGTTTTGGTTAGTGTTTTATTTTCATGGGTATTTCACTTCATATTTTTATCTAAGAATCATTGACGAAACTTTAGCTGGGTCCTATATTACTAGTCTCACTAGTAATATACATATATAAATGCGCAATTATTTTAAATAATAAATTTAATCGATTTCCCGATCGAAAAATTTTAGTATTTTTATGATCTAACAATTGGAAGTAATAGTTGATACCAACGAATAAAAAAATTGAATTGTACACAACATTTTCAGTACAAAATAAAGTTGGCCGGATGAGGTTTCGGTCAGACTTGCATAATTTGAATGCTACTGTATACGGAGTATGTTATTCATAATACCCCTCCTTGGGGATAATATGAATACTCGGATAATTAATTATTATTTTATTATTGTTATATTAAAAATATAGTAAACTTTATTGATGTTATACTCCCTCAGTCCCAAATTGTAAGATACATTTACTATTTACTTGGTCAACTTAAATCACTCTTAATCTTTTACTTTATATAGCAAAAGTTTATGAAATTTGAATGATTTTTTGCAGGTTTTGTAGCGGTTTTAATGTAGTTTCTGAATATGTAAATTTTATTTTCTAAAACTAATTTGAGTGTTGACAGGGATCGATTTGCTTTATCGTCGGTCAGACATTGTAAACCGTAAAGTATCTTATAAATTGGGACGGAGGGAGTATTAAGCAAAGAAGTTAATAAGTATATAATAAAACAACAGAATAACAACTAATTGCATTGGTAGAGTGGATGAAGACCAAAAAACCAGCAAGGAGTGTTGGGGTTCGAATCCTCCTAGCATCAAATTTTTTGATATTTAAAAAAACATGTGAGTGGGATGACATGGAGGCATGACGTGGCAAGCCGGTGACATGGAATCGCAAACTACCCTAATTTGAGAAATAAGATTTGAATGTACTTCACCTGTAATTTCGGGGCCGGAAGATGCTTTAGTTAGCGTCCTAAAAGGGGAAAGTGGGGATGAGTGGGATGTTGATATTCTATCTGAAGTGTTCAATTGCAGGGATAGGCAGCTCATTCAAAGAATTAAGCTTACTGACAGGCAGGTTCCAGACCATATCATTTGGAGAGGGGAACCAGATGGACATTTCTCGGTAAAGAGCTGTTATCGGAAGATATCGGGGGAGATGGCGACTGGTGGTTGGACACGATGGACGAGGATGTGGAACTGGAAAATTCCTCCCAAGGTTAAATCCTTTTTTTGGCAAGTGTGCTCCGATTTTCTTCCTACTCGAAGTGCACTGTGGTATAGAAGAGTTGATTGTCCGATTGAGTGCGGACTTTGCAAGGTGGCTGAAGAATCGTCCCTGCATCTTTTTGTGGGATGTCCGGTGGCTTGTGAGGTTGGTCTATTAATGGGGTGGAAAAATTTGGGACAGACTTGGGTCTCTCTTCTGGAATGGCTCGAAGCAAATTTCCAAACGAGCAAGGAGGAAGAGTTGTCCGCATTAGTCTTGGGCTGCTGGGGGATCTGGTGTGAACGAAATAAAAGAGTTTGGCAGGGGATTGAATCTAATGCCGGTCAGATTGCTGCTCGTACCGGAGCATACTTTGAAGGATGGTCTAAAGCATAGCAAAGAGGAGAGTATTCTGCCTCCTCTAATTCTGTGGGACAAGCTGGTACGACTTGCTGGAGAAGGCCCCTGCATGGGATAGTAAAACTCAATGCTGATGCCTCCTTGACAGATTCAAGGTGTGGGCTACGTTGGGTGCTCCGGGATGACCATGGGGAGTTTTTGGCAGGTGGGGATGTCCGAAGCCGGGAGGATGTACCCCGATAGAGGCGGAATTGATGGGTATACGTGAGGCTCTTAGTTGGCTAAAGGAACAAGAGTGAAATTTCATTGATGTCGAATCGGACTCGGTGCAAGCTATTACGGAGATTCTCAAGGGGTCGAGCATCTCGACCGGAGGACTTTTGGCTGAAGACATTATTATTTTGAGTAGGCATTTTTCTAGTATTTCCTTCTCGCATGTGAGGCGGTCTGCGAATACTGTTGCTCACGCTTTGGCTAGGCCGCTAGGGTGGCGTGTTCTTTGTCTGATCGCTGTATTTGGCATTATAATCCGCCTGATTCTATTATTCATGTACTTCATCATGATTTGATTAACGATAATTAAACTTTCGTTGTTCAAAAAAAAAATTGAATGTACCCTTCTTTGGGAAAAAAACTCTACCTTTCTTGATTTCACACAAAAAAGAACAGGTATAACTTATAACTAACAGTACCATGGCCAGTCCTGTCTATTTCAAGGCCCAATAGTCTATCGCAGGCTTATTCTATATAAAAAGAAAATGTAAAAATCATTTCCCTTTAAATGAAAATGCATAATACAAATCATTTCTTCTTCTCTTTTTTTTATTCTTATCCCATCCAAATTCAACTGTTTTAGTATAAACCTTGAATTAATTAAATCTACAAATTTAATAAAATATCTAAATTTTAATGGAATGGCAAATAGTAAGTTTGAAATAACACTAGTTTCAGCACAACCCAGCAGTTCTAAACAATGTACTAATGTAGCATAACAAGTTACAAAAACAATTAAAACACATTTACAATTTCATACAATAATCTTTATGAAAAAGTTGAAAACACATAACAGGAGAAGGAAAAACAGATTAACAATTTCACAAATCAATTCAACAACTACAATTAATAAATGGTGTATTCGTTATAAAAAAGAAATGGGGTCGGAAAAGCTTACCTAGTCTCTTGGGAAGGGGTGAAGACCGAAGGAAGTAAAGGAGTAAGGCTGTATAAAACTAAAGTCACCGAAGCACATCTGGGAAGTGGGAACTCCACAACCGCCTGGCATTTACGGTCTGCCTTTCTCCTCCATGATTGTTCCAAAATCCGAAGCAAAACGCTGGAGCAATTCAGCAATTAGCAACTATAAGGCCTAAATTTAATTTATTTATTTATTGGCATATGGCCCTTTCCCTTTACCGGTTTGATCGGTAATAATAATTTTATATTAAAAGGAAAATAAATAAGCAATCTAACATTTAAACGACGACACTGACAGTAATTTACGATTGAAGGCGAACTATTCCCCTTATTTTTACTTAAATTAGATTGAAACTAGTTACCACACCCGTGCGTTGCACGGAAGTGAAGTGCACACATAAAAATTTAGCTAATAAATATATAAAAATTAAACTACAAAAGTGAATAACTGCCATTTTATTACAAAGGTTGAATAAAATCCTAAATTAATATGTCATTGTAATAACATAAGAAGAAATAAATGGTAAGAATTAAATGTATGCATGTCCTTGTAATTGTCAACGGAAGCCACAAATTACTATAAAAATTTTTATATACAACATTCAACGCAAACTTGGTTGGACCTTCATCTTCGTCACAAATTACACACTTCAACTCAAATGGAGTTGCTACTCTTGATACCACCACATACAATTGCTTATCCATAAAAACGGGCCGATAGAGGAAGATGTCAACCTTCTCCAATGATTGCTCAGCGCTCTTATTAATGATAATTGCATAGCTAACAATTAACACAAAATGGGTTCACTGAAAAGACAACATAAGCCTAATGTCTATTGGTGTTAAAGTAAGTTTATGAATAAAAACCTTTTCACTGGCATTTTCTGCATGCATTATTTGAGCCTTGATAATGTGAGCCCAAGTTTAGTCATCACTGCAGGGACGTAGCCAGGACGGATATGTACCCTGGGCCGACTATACACTAAAAACATTATAAAAACTTTTTAAAAGCGACAATAGTGTGAACATAATGATTAAAATTCATTATAATTCATAGTAATATTTTTTAAACAATACATACAATGTTAGAAACTAAAACGTTAACTGAACATGACGCTCTTTGACCTTAGCAAACTCATCTATGACAGAAACAACGTCGATTTTGTTGGCAAATTCCTTTTCAATAAAGATGGTCAAACGATCGGCAAGAAATTCATCTTTCATCTTGTTACGAATTTCATTCTTCACAAGTTTCATTGCAGAAAATGATCTTTCTCTAGAGCGGATGAGGTATTAGGAGTTTCAATTGAGTCATTTAACTCTTCTCTACTTTGTGTGCTTGTAGTAGGCTTATAAAATGAACGCAATGTGATTTTTGCTTTTTTGGAAGTAGATTGAGTAGTCATACCTACTAAAATTAACAAAAAAAATAAAAGCCTAATCAATACTTTATTTTAAAAAATTCACAAATAATATTTGACATTCCTAAATCCTATTTTTCTATTTCACAATTCAAAGCACACAAAATCACAAATCAATTGACAATTTCACACACTAAGTCACTAACACAAACTAAAATAACAAATAAAATACTTAACTAAAATACAAAACTGAAAACTTCAAAGTAAAATACCTGATTACCTCAAGGCTCGACTTCTCGAGAGAACTGGAGACAAGTCGGGCGAGCAAAGACCCGAAATTTCAAAAGATAGTAGCACAGGGCGAGGGGCGGAGGTGATGGCGGAGGAGAGGCGTGCGCTTGGCGTTGCGATGCGCGGACTAGCGGTGGAAGCGCGGATGAGCGGCGGAGGCGCGGACGAGCGGCGGAGGCGCGGACGAGCGGCGGAGGCGCGGACGAGCGGCGGAGGCGCGGACGAGCGGCGGAGGCGCTGACCGTCTGGTCAGACCGTTCTGGCGTTCTGCGTACAGCACACTGTGCTTCTTTTCCCTTCTCCGCCTTTGGTTCCTCGACTATGCGTTCTTTTCTTTCTGGGCTAGAGAGGACTGTTTTTTTTTTTGCACTGGGCCATACACTGGGCCCGTATTTTTTTCACTGGGCCAGTTCTAAATATTTTCCAAAAAATCATATATAATACAAAAAACAAAATTGCCCTGGGCCATGGCCCAGCCAGGCCACCCCTCCCTCCGCCCCTCATCAGGAGTAGTGTACCCTTGCACAATTGAAATGATCTATTTTCTTTAGCTCATGACTCGATAAACCGAAACATTTAATGTTAAAGGTCAGAATTGAGCTAGATGCATGAAGATTCTGAATCCAAGCATAGATTATTCTTAAACTCCCAATCTATCCAATCCAACATGTAATCATTAACACCATCAAGCTCATTGTATGAGGTTGATAAAATCTGTCCATTTCTTTGCTACAATTGATTTTTTAATTGCCTTTGTTAGATACATAGTAGAAGAATATAAAAAGAATTTATAATGAGAAGGCAAATGTAACTGAATTCTTCATGCTAGCAGTTAAACCAATAGAATAAATCAATAAATACATCACTAAAATGTCAAATACATCTAAGTACTGCTTTAAATCAAGCCTCCATCTACCATTTCCTTTCTAGAGCTATGAGATGAAATGGTGAGTGCTATGGTTTTCAATTGAAAACAAATAAAAGACTTGGAAGAGGCTTTAATTGGTAGGGAAAATACATAATCTATAAGTTGAGCAATCTGAATGGCAAATATGCCATTTATCTGGCCGGAGTTCAAAAAGATAGAACAAATCATTTAAACACAAAGGTACTGAGAATACAGAATTCTATTTCATATTTTCATATAGGAAAAGCAATGTCAACACCAAAACACATCACTTTCTCTTACGGCAAAATTTTTTGATCATGCTCTTAAAGAAGAATCTGAATGAATGCCCAAAACCATTTAAGAGTTGATCAAATCCTACTAAGAGAATGTTTGATGCTATAGTTCAGCATGTAGTCATGTACATGCATTTTTTTAAATAACTGTTTGAAGCTATTAGTTAGATTTTTTATCTTCATTCTTCAGAAAAGGGTAGGCTTGTTTTTCATATACCCAATAGTCTTTTACAAAAAGCATTCATGGGTATTAATCGAAACTCGAAAGTGCATCGAGTTTGAATAGCCTATGCTTTAGTGTTTATTTTCAAAGGGAATAGAGAGAGCAAACAAAATAAAAGCAGTATGAGAATGACTGCAATAAACTGATTTTGAATAATGAATGTGAACATAGTGAGCACAACTCGAAAAACTCATATATCATCTCCAGTAAATGTTGAATTTAACAGCATAGTAAGCACAACTGTGTAAGACTCCAGCACTAACTGAAATATAATTTCTTAAATAATGGCAAAATTGAAAAAACAATTGTTTTGGTCTGTCATGAAAATTTACATGGTTTTGAACCTAATTCATAAAAAGGGGAATACAAGTGTTGAAGCTATCAGTAAGACTTTTTTAATTTCATTGTTCAGAAAAGGGTGGGCTATCTGTTTATTTCTTTTGCATATTCCCTAACTGTGTTTAGTACAATCAGTTTCTTATCCTAAAAAACCATGTTGTATGCTTTGGAGATGCATAACCTAAACTCCTCTTTTCAAAAGTAGGAGAAAGGAATACTATGTCATTAGTGTAAAATCTCAAAATGAAAACCAGAAAATCTGAAATACTCATCTTGTTTGGACTTCCTGAGATTCTTGTTCTTTGTGGGAGCTACCGATATATACAATGGAGTGAGAATATAACTATGTTTTAGATATAATTAGAGTCATGGGAAAAGATAACCTGGAGTAATTCAACTTCACTTTTCAATAATGTCAATCAAAAAGTTTACAAAGCAAAAATATCCTCGAGCTTACAAATTTTCTCATTAATGGTAAATAAAAAGGCTGAATCATCTATGACAGTATGACTAAATGTCAAAACTCATTTGAAAATTGGTGCTCAAAGGAAAATAATGATTTAAGCCATGTCATTAATGTAAAATCTCAAAACCTCATAAAACCAGCACATATGTGAAGATTTTAAATTATAAACTGGACAATCATGTAAATATAGTAAGATACAGTGAAGATTTTAGATCAAAACTGGACAATCATGTAACTATGGATACAAAAAATTGCAATAAGCCAGAAAATAAACAATGTCTCCCTCTTATTTCAAATAAAAAAGAACACTCCTACTTCCCATTCTACTTTCTCCTTATATCTAAAAAAAATGAAAAAAAAGATGTAATATAACAATTCATCTCTATGACCATTCCCCCTCTTTTTTCAAATAACTTCACTTAAATACTCTGTTTAGGACTATATGAGCCAATTACATGCAGTCAAAACCAGTTGATGTGAAAATCGGAAAATAAACATTGTCAGCTAAACCTTGTATTAATATAAAAAGATTAACTTGAAAGGGAGTATATGTTTTAGAACCATTTTAAAAGATGTAATTAAACTTCAACTCCATATTTCAAACCACTTTCCATGCTCAATCGGAGTTAGAGTTCAACCCAAGTTTTAAGACGATGATATTTTATGTACTACAGAATCCCTTATAGTGAATTTTTAAATTTCGTAATTGAGTTACTTTCTTAAACAAATCAACTCCATATGTAATAAAAAACTGCTTTTTTTCATTGTATCATATTAGAGTACAATAGAAGGAGATGCAAGCTAGAAAAATGGATAACAAAAATGATAAAATTTCCCTTAGACCTGTTGAGCCTAAATTGATAATGAAATATCAAACCCAAAGCTATTAAAGAATTAAGTAAGTATTCATTATTCAAGATATTCCCTTGAAATCATTTCTAATCTGCATTGGCTCCATTGAAAGTTTTTCTATATCAGACAGGATATCCTCTAAATGAAGTTCCACATACAATTTCAGTTTATGTGAATAAGTGCTGCTAATCCAATCATATTGTGGGATAAATTATCATCTTGCCTTGGTTCCTGGGTTTAAAATTCCCGTGAACAATAACATTAGGCTCACACCAGGCACAATATCCTCTAATAAAAAAATTCCAAATTCCAAATACCAGTTTCTGTGAATACTGAAACCCAAATATCAACTTGTTATCCAAATTCATTAAGTGGGGTAAAATATCAACTTGCCTATCTTTTAAATCACAGTGAACAATAAACCAAACATTCCAGCCCAGCCGGTCTCGAGGTTACCCCGCCTAGTGGGGTCTGCCTAGTGGGGGTCTCGAGTTCGGAATCCCGCTAGGCACATAAAGGTTTGAAACTCAATGGAGTGAGTTTCGCTGTGTTATACTACCTCGGTCCCAAATTGATTTGCAAATTTGACTTTTCTTGGTCAAACAATTTCATTTTATTTGCTTAATTAGGATGTCATTTTTTAATTATATTCTAATTTGGAGTTTGTAACTTTGAAGAGATTTTAATGTAGTTTCGGAATATGTGAATTTTAAATATTAAAAATTGAATTAATTATTGATAGTGAGAGCTGACTTTTATCATTGGTTGACCAAAAAAAGATGATTTTACCAAAATAATTTGGGATGGAGGGAGTAACACATATGGGAAGTTGGAGCCAATTTAGAAGAAATCTTCTACTTTCTTTAAATGGCTATAACTTTCATATTTTTCTTCCAATTTTTTTAAAACATATACCAAATTTTATAACTTTTTGTGATCTTTCATATGACACAAATATGTAATTTATAAAGTTTAAAAAATACTGAAGACCAAATGGGGTGAAAAACTAATTGCAATTATGCAACGTCAATAAAAATAATTGCAATTAGTTTTTCACCCCACATGGTCTTCAATTTTTTTTAAACTTTATATATTACATATTGGTGTCATATGAAAGATTACAAAAAATTATAAAATTTGGTATATGTTTTAAAAAAAATTGAAAGAAAAATATAAAAGTTATAGCCATTTAAAGAAAATAGATGATTTCTTATAAATTTGCTCCACCTTCCCATATGTGTTACTCCCTCCGTCCCGGAATTATCTTCATTCTTTCCTTTTCGGTCCGTCCCAAATTTATCTTCTTTTTCCCTTTTTGGTAAAGAATATGTGGTTCACAACCATTCTTACACATTTCTCTCTCCTCTGCATAACTATACACCACACAAATCCCACTATCTTAAAATCCGTGCCCGGTCAAAACCGGAGTTAAATATGGGACGGAGGGAGTACGAAGTATAACAAAGTGTCTAAAGCATCTCCCAGCCAACTCCTTCCCGTGTACGCAGGTCTCTGTGAGTAGCCTCACCGTTTTTACACTTTCCCCGATCAGAATTAAGCCCACCAATACATTGTTAAATGGTTTTAACTTAACATTAATTCTGTAATTATTTAATTAACATTAATCCGAGAAAAAACTCATAATAATCATGATGATTACAAAAATGACGATGGTGATAATACTAAAAATAGTACGGAGTAATATATTTAATGGTTGTTCAATTGTTTAGTTTAGTTAGAATAATAATTTTATACCTTTCAAAAAATAGAATAATAATTTTATACTCCGTATAAGAGAAGACAAAGTTAAAAAACAACCGCACGTATAGGCAAGTTAGAGCCAATGAGCTAGTTTATAACCAATTTAATTAGTCCCACACCGGTTTATATTCTGAAATATATTGTCTAACTGCGCAGTTATCTTCAAAAATTCATTTGATTGTCTTCTCGATTGAAATATTAGTTGCAATTTAGTATGAATAAACTAGACTTAATTAAGAGAATACTTAAAAAAATTCATCAAAAAATTCCACCGAAAATCACCCCAAATGGCGACAGCCGGACAAAGTCTCCTGTGAAATAGCTTATTTGCACTTTTTATGAAAGTTCGAGACGATACTTTTTCCAAAATTTGCTTTGTTTCTTTGCCTTTAACTTGTCCCACACCGATGGAGGAGGGCAACTCCTCTCTTCCGTCTTTTAAAAATCAGTAAAGTTGTTGCTATAATTCGTTAGGCTAGAACGCTTTGCTGGTCTCGCTAGTCTCATTGGCTGCAGGCAAGCTAAATTATAACTCTCTTCGTTCCGTTTCCACTAAAATTGTCTCATATCATATTTGATAAAGTTTGTGTGCCTTAATCATTTTTACTTTATCAATTCAATATTAATCACATAAACTCACTTTGCTTAATAACTGTGTCATCTTCTTCCGTCTCAATCTTAGTGAGACGGAGATAGTATATTGCTTCTTGGGACGTGATTGACTATATACTTGATTCGTGGACTAGTGATTGATATATGAATTTTTATCTCGATTTATCTTGTGTGAATTCTATTTTGCTAATATAACCTACTTTTCTAAAAAAAGAGGGATGTGGTACTCAAACATTGGCTCGAGGCATCAATTATAAAATTCACAAAAAATAATGCACAGTTATAAAAAAGAGGGATTAAGCTAGTATAAAATTTCAATCGGAAGACATTCAAGTGAATTCTTGAAGATAACTGTGCAGTTAAAAACGCAGTTATCTTACAGAATTCATTTGAATGTCTTTCTGATTGAATTGTTAACTAAAATTTGGTATGAGTAAACTAGACTTAATGAATAAGATGCTCAAAACATTTCATCAAAAAAATACACCGGGAACTGTCCAAAATTGCGATGACCGGACAGAACCTCCTATATAAGGGCTTATTTGATCTTTTTATGTAAGTTCGAGAGCCTATTTCACCCTTTTCCCTTTTTCCTCTATTGATAGTTAGTAAAACTAGCTCTTTTCATACTCATTATTATAGTCAAAGCCTGTTAGGATGTTTTCTTTTAAACTGTTTTCAGTCCCAAACCAGACCAGATCAGATTTCCGTAATTATAAAATACACAGAGACTAAACATGTACTAGTCCAGACCGGTTCAGACAAAATCAGACCAAATTAGATCAGATCAGATCATTGAATTTTAGTCCAAAAAACATCCTTACTCTCTTAACACATATGATCTACTTTTTTGTGAATCAGAGTGTTCTCACTCGAGTTTTTATATGATCCCGTTGTAGTTTCATACTATGCTATTGAACACCAGTTCTTACTCGGCACAAATTAAGTATGTGTCCAAAAAAAGTTAGGCTAAAGGGTCAAATAGGTACATGAACTAACTTAAAGTATTCAATTAGCCCCTTATATAGGAGGTTCTGCTCAGTCGTCGCCAATTGGGGCGGTTCCTGGTGGAATTTTGTGAAGAAATGTTTTGAGCATCTTCTTCATTAAGTCTAGTTTACCCATACAAAATTTTAGCTAGAAATTCAACCCGGAAGGCAGTCAAATGATTTTTTGAAGATAACTGTGCAGCTAAACAACGCATTACATTTTGGAAAATCATTTGACTGTCTTCCCGATTTAAGTTTTAGCTGAAATTTGATATGGGTAAACTAGACTTAATGAAGAAGATGCTCAAAAGAATTCATTAAAAAATTAGATCGGAAACCGCCCCAATTGGACACGGCCGGACAGAACCTCCTAAACAAGGGGCTAATTGAACACTTTAAGTTAGTTCATGTACCTGTTTGACCCTTTAGCCAAAAAGTTATAACTGTGAAACTCATTAATTTATACTGCGTACATCAAGATGATCCAATATAACTTTGCGTAGAAATAATTCATAAAACTGTCTACTTGGCTGATGTTACAAATGACTCATTCACTCACTCATAAGGCATAGGCTATTGAGATGAGAAGTTGATTTGTATTATTGATGATTAAGGAATATATATAGTACAAGAGTCATGATCTAAGTAAGCTATACAAACCCTATACAAACAGGTCAGGCCCAGTACATTAATGAAACATAATTAATTAAGTCGTAATACGCCCCCGCAAGATGGAGGTTCCGTCGGAAACTCCAAGCTTGGACCGAAAACGTTCAAATAAAGACTGTCCCAAGGGTTTGGTAAGAGCATCTGCAATCTGTAATTTGGTGGAGATATGCGAAACATGTAGTTGACCACGCTGAATGAGTTCGCGAACAAAGAAAAAATCCAAGGCAAGATGCTTCATTCGCGAGTGAAATACTGGATTAACACAAACATAGGTGGCGCCTTGATTGTCACAGTAAAGCATAGGAACAGAAGATAAGGTGATACCCAACTCATGCAACACGTTTTTGACCCATAGGATCTCGGCACTGGCATTTGCGACCGCACGGTATTCGGCCTCAGTCGAGGAGCGAGAAACACTCTTTTGCTTGGTAGACTTCCAAGAAATAATATTAGGACCAAGATAGAGAACATAAGCAGTGGTAGATCTCCCATCATCAGTTGTACCACCCCAATCAGAATCAGAAAATGCAGTAAGCTGAAGACCCTGAGATTTATGTAAAAACAATCCAAAATCCAAGGTACCTTTAAGGTAGCGAAAAATGCGTTTGACAGATGTCCAATGATCAACCGAAGGGCAATGCATGTATTGAGAAAGCCGATTAACTGCAAAAGAAATGTCAGGCCGAGTGAAAGACAAGTACTGCAACATGCCAAGTGCTCGCCGATAGCCTGTGATATCAGAAAATGCAGCTGCCGAAGTGCTCGACCCAGGGTTACCAGCCCTCATAGGTGTGACAGCCGGTTTAATTCCCAGCATACCGTGATTCTCGAGAATTGTAAGAATATACTGCCGTTGAGATAAAAGCAGGCCAGTGGGGTGAGGTACAACCTCAATCCCAAGGAAGTGATGAAGCGGTCCCAAATCTTTGACAGAAAATTCCTTGGTGAGCTGAGAGATGAACCTAGCAAGAACAGTGTCTGAGCTACCTGTTAACACAATATCATCCACATAGACTAGGAAATAAACAAGTACACTCGCATGATTATAAACAAATAGGGAATGATCCGTCTGGGACCGCCGAAACCCCATGCTAAGTAAAAATCTGGAAAGTGCCAGATACCAAGCCCGTGACGCTTGCTTAAGACCATATAAGGCCTTCTTAAGCCGGCACAAATGCGTAGGATGAGCTGGGTCTTCAAATCCAGGTGGCTGAACCATATATACCTCCTCCTCCAAGGTGCCATGCAAGAAAGCAGTATTAACATCTAGCTGTCGGATTGACCATGCGCGAGACAAAGCAATAGTAAGGACGATGCGTAAGGTGGCTGGCTTAAAAACAGGACTAAAAGTCTCAGAATAATCACGTCCGGGCTGCTGGAGAAAGCCACGAGCCACCAAACGTGCCTTGAACCGAGCAATACTGCCATCGGAATGGCGCTTGACACGAAAAATCCATCGACAAGTAATAGGAGAGTGATGAGCAGGAGGAACAAGGTCCCACGTATGATTGCGTAATAAGGCTTGATATTCTTCATCCATTGCTTTCTTCCACCTGGAATCCTGCAAAGCCACTTTTAAAGAAGATGGTTCAAGTGTAGGGGAAACGGGATGCACGTTAGTATTATTCACAAAAGCACCACTATAATATCTAGGGTTAGGTTTGCGGTGTCGGGCAGGGCGAGATGAGATGTTCGGCTCGGTAGTAGGCTGTGACGAAGGGTAAGAAGGGAGGGATGGAGGCACAGGGACCAAGGGACCTGGAGGTGGGGTGGGTTGGGTGTTGGTGTCGGGCAGAGTTTGCGGACTGGCAGCAGGAGAAAGGTTGGTTGCTGTGTTCCAGTTGGGTGGGGCCTGGCGGTAGGGAAGAAAACACGGGGAGCCACCGAGCTTGAGAAGGACCGCGAGAGAGATTGGCTAGGCACGGAGGAGGACTGATTAGAAGATAGAAAAGGGAAAGTGTGAGGAACAAATACAACATGACGCGAGACGTAGACACGACCGGAGTGATGATCAAGACAGTAAAAGGCAGATTGGGTAAGAGAATAACCAAGAAAGACACACGGAATGGATCGGGGTTGGAGTTTGGTGGAGGTGTACGGCCGAAGCCAGGGATAACACAAACATCCAAACGGTTGAAGTTTGGAGTAATTAGGAGTGAGGTTATGTAATTTGGAGTAGGGGGAGGCACCATGAAGAGTAGGGGTAGGTAGTCTATTGATGAGATAAACGGCAGTAAGAAAAGAATAAGACCAATACTGAGGAGGCATGCCAGCATAGTGTAGTAAGGCCAAGCCAGTTTCAACAATATGACGATGCCTACGCTCAGCTAAGCCATTATGCTCAGGGGTATGAGGTGGTGTGGTGAAGTGAGAAATACCATGAGCATTGAGATAGGGGCGCAATTTAATAAATTCACCGCCGTTGTCAGAAAAAAATTTAACTATTCGAGAATTAAAATATTTTTCAACAAGGCGATGAAACTGAGGAAAAATTATGGCAACATCAGATTTTCTTTTTAAAGGGTAGAGCCAGATATAACGAGTAAAATAATCAACAAAGATGACATAATAGCAATAACCATCAATTGAGGAAACACTAGAACTCCATACATCAGAATAAATTAATTCCAATGGTTTGGAAGCAGACATCGTATTATTAAAGAAAGGGAGTTTATGACTTTTATTGATTGAACAGGACATACAATGAGGAATGGGATAAAACTTTATGTTTGAACCAGAAGATAAAAACTGCATGACACGACGTGAAGGGTGACCCAAAGTATGGTGCCAGGTAGATTGAGTGGCATTGACAGTAGCAGGTGTGAACACTGGGGCATAGTAAACATCATGCTGATTCACCCCGCGCAGCAGTGGCGCCCCCGTGATGCGATCCTTCACAATAAAAAAATCAGGGAAAAATTCAACAGAGACATGATTAGTTTTGCAGATCTTGGCCACAGAAATAAGATTCTTCTTTAATTTAGGAACACATAAAACATTTGACAGGGAGAGATGACGGGTAGGGGTAGATAAAACAGTGGTACCTTTATGAGTAATATTAAGTGACTTACCATCCCCTAACTTAACCTCTTCAGGACCCCCGTACTCAGCGTAAGTGGGTAAATGAGACACATCGGACGTAACATGATGAGATGCTCCGCTATCAAAAAGCCAGGGCTGATTTTGCATGGGAGAAGGAGCAGACACATAATTGGCATGTGGACCCGGCTGCGGGAGAACATTATGGTTCCGAAGGAACCGCTGAAGCTTGCGGCAGTGCTTGACCTCATGTCCAATATTTTCACAAAAATGGCACTGAAGCTGCCTGGAGGTTCCGCGACCACCCCCAGAACCGTACGAACCGCGACCACGACCACGGTGGCCAGAGAATCCACCGCGACGGTCGCTGTTGTTGTCACCATCTCACTGGGCAGACTGTTCACAAAAACCGCGTTGTCCGGCGGTATAGTTGGCCGTCGGTAGCAGCTGCGAGGGTTGCGAATGAATGGCGACCTGCTTGGCTTCATGCTCCAGCAAAATATCCTGAAGAGCTGTTAACGGCATCGCTGTATCACGGACCCGAACAGCAGCAATAATTTCGGAATAATCAGGGGGGAGGCCATTGAGGATGCCAATGACAATATCCTCTTCGGGCATAGGGTTTTGAGACAGGGCCAATGCTTCAGCAAGTCCTTGCATCTCCGCAAGATATTCCGTGATAGATTTTGTACCTTTAACTGTTTTAGCAAAGGTAGACTTGAGCGACATGATACGTCCACGCGATAAACCAGCATACGTTTGAGAGAGGCGATCCCACGCCTCCTTGGCCGTACTAGCCGAAGAAAGAAGAGGCTGAATAGTGTCCGAGCAACTGCCCAACAGAGCACTGAGAATACTTTTATCCTGACGGTACCAGGTTTGATAGAGCGGATTCGGAGTAGATTTATCAATATCAAGATGAGGGTGGGGGGTGGTAAGGGTACCATCCACATAATCTTCCAGGCCAAGTCCAATGAGAGCGGCATAAACCTGGGTTTTCCAAACTGGGAAATTGGAGGAAGTGAGTTTAATTGGAAAGTGCGTAGAGGCCGTGATAGTGATCACGGTGGAATCCGCCGTGAGAACCATGGCTGTGTGATAGGAACTGTCGACGGCGGCTGCGCGGAACTCTAGGCGGCAGCTCTTGGGAACGAACACGGCTGATGGCCGAAAAAAAATATTATTGTTTTGGCTTTTTAAAGTGTGGCTCTAGATACCATATTGAGATGAGAAGTTGATTTGTATTATTAATGATTAAGGAATATATATAGTACAAGAGTCATGATCTAAGTAAGCTATACAAACCCTATACAAACAGGCCAGGCCCAGTACATTAATGAAACATAATTAATTAAGTCGTAATATAGGCTAGGTAAACTCTACCAATTCAAGAATACAAATATGAATAGATTTAACTAAAAACTAAAAGTAACAAAATATGGTTCAGCTTACTAGCCGATTTTATACATAATAAAAATGGACCCGATATAGAAATTTAAGCATTCCAATATAAATCATTATAACAAGGGAAAGTTCTCGAAATAGGACTAAAACAGTTTCAAATTCCAAAATATGACTATCATGTTTTTATTCCCAAAATAGGATTAATTACTGCCATGTTTAGAAAATATTGTCATGTTTGAAGTGTGGTACTGCCAAAACATCGCAGTAATTAGTCATATTTTGGGAATAAAAACATGGTTGTCATATTTTGGAATTTTCAAACTGTTTTAGTCTTATTTCGTGTAATATCTCTTATAATAATAATTAAAATCATTATAATAAAAAGCAATAACAAAGTTGTAGAGGATCGGAAATCAAACAAGAGATCTATTTTTTTTGGCAAAAAACAAGAGATAGGATATATAGATATCTTAGTATCAGCATCATCCAGGTGGGTAGACCGGCCTCATTGGAAATGGCTGGCACATTATATTTATATTTATATCCCTTTTAATTATTATATGAACCAAATTATTTTGCTAATTTTGTCTAATATGAATATCAACACTTTTAAGCTTTTCGAGAACACTAAACCAGCAAAATAGAAAAGGTTAACCGAATAATCAGCAGTGATGTCATGAGAGCGCAAGGTACTTGGCTAATACGACATAATATTATTATATTATATACACATAATTTATTACATAGCATGTACATATATAATATACACTTGTAAGTGTACACATAATTATAACCCCTTAGTTTGAACTAATTGAGTTAATTAGTTACATGTATTGTATGTATAAACATTGAGTGAATGTATAAAAAAATTAATGCTGTCAAATATAATGAGATTGTTTTGCACACATTCTCAAATGCTACAACTTACTACTTTAATGTACTTCGGATATTGAATGGCTACAATTAACACTTACATTATAAATTTAAATATTTATTACTACCTCCGTGCCGCTATGATTGTCCCGTTTTACCTTATCGGTCCGTCCCACTAAGATTGTCCCATACCAAATTTGGCAAAGTTTGTGTGACTCTAAATCATTCTTAATTTATTCTTACTTTATCAATTCAATATCAACCACATAAACCACTTTTTATTGATTTGCGTGTCCCTCCCTCTTGTCCCATTGTTAGTGGGACGGAGGGAGTATATACTACGTATAAAGGTTTGTTAGGATACGAAATGCATCGGCAAGTTACATAGTGTTAGGATGTTTTTATTTGGACCGTTTACAATGCCAAATCAAATCAGACCAGACCAGATCAGATTAGACCAGATCAGACTTGGACAATTATAAAATACACAAAGACCATACATTTACTAGACCAGATCGATTCAGATCAGAGCACATCACACCAAATCAGACCAGACCTGATCAGAAAATTTCAAACAAATAAAAGCATCCTCATACATACATACATACATTACATACATACATACATACATACATACATACATACATACATACATACATACATACATACATACATACATATATATATATATATATATTCATTTTTTTATAATTACATATATATTCATTGTAAAGGTTTGTTGGGAAAAGTGGATTATGATTAGGTGCAATAATAAATTACGATTAAATCCAATAAAATAAACTTTCAAAATCACCTTTAAATTACTGTTTCTTTCTTGTCAATGGGCACCACACTACTCTTTAAATAGGAAAATGTCTACCACTAAAATTATTTAGCGCTTTTCTTGAGGTGACCCCAACACATACACCTGCCGACGTGTTTTATGAAATGGTTATTAACAAAATCACAGAATACCTTTCTTTAATGTTTATGTTTCTAAATAAAAGAAAATAGAGCGGTTTAATCTCATTGCTTTCAAAAAAGAGATGAGCCAGATGTAAGCTAGATGTAATCTTGTTAATAAGACTGTATATTTGTATATCCAAAAATTGGATGAATCAATTAGACATATTAAAATTATTGAAATTATGCTAAAACGATTGAAGTATAAAAAATTATATTCATATATTAATTTGTTGTTAATGAAATAAAGAAAATATTTTATGAAAAAAACTAAAAATAGTCTTATGTACCCAATTCAACCAGGGAAAAAATTGGACCTATTGTCAAAAGTGTAGTGATGGATAATAAACAACTGAGGAACCAAAAAAGGTTTATTAAAGAGGCTCTCAATAAGACATATTGTAGTTGTTAAATTTAACTAAAAATGTTTTTACCAACTCTTTCTGCTCGCTATGCCCCTTCCAAGAGAAAATGTGGTGAGAGTGGTGTGACTCGAGGAAAGGATTGGTCAAGGACTGGTCAAGGATTTTTTGATGTTTTGCAAGATGAACTAAAGAATTTGGATCTTTATATAGATGATGTAAGATGACAAGAGTATGATAATGGATCAAACATGAAAGGAAAACACCAAGGAGTTCAAAAGAAATTACCAGACATAAATCCTCGAGCTTTTTACTCATCGTGTGGTTGTCATAGTCTTAATTTAATGTTGTGTGATATGGCTAATACTTGTGGTAAGGATAGAGATTTTTTTTTTGAATTATTCAACACATTTACACAATATTTCCGAATTCAACCAAAAGGTTGCAGATTTTGAAAGATAACGCCAAGGGGTTAACCCTTAAATCATTATCTGCTACCCGTTTGGAGAGTCACATTTATAATGTGAATGCTATAAGATTTACAATGAATGAGCTTGGCAATTTTAGTAGTGAAGCGAAATCACTAGCAATGAATGAGCTTGGCAATTTTGAGTTTTTAGTGGTAATAATTATTTGGTATGACATGTTATATCATGTGAATTTGGTGAGTAAGAGTTTGCAATCAAAGGCCATGCTTATAGATGTTGCTATTCATGAAATAAAGGCTTTGATTATTTTTTTTTGAGCATTTTCAAGAAAGTGGATATATAAATGCTATAGAAGAAGCGAAGAAGATTGCTCTTGAACTTGATATTGAGCCAACATTTCCTCAAAGGAGAATAATTCGAAGAAAAAAAACAATTTGATGAGAATCGAGATGACACATCAGAAGTTGTGAGTATGTATGCCGATGAATCATTTAGAGTTAATTATTTCTTATACATTGTTGATCAGGCTATTGTTTCATTGAAAAGAAGGTTTGAGCAATATCAGGAATTTGAGAAGGTTATTTGTTTTATGTTTACTTCTAAGAAGTTGAATTCATTAGATGATGCACATTTAATGTCATGTTGTACTAATCTTGAAGGTGCTCTTAAAAAAGATGCACATTGTGGATGGAAATGATTTATTTACCGAGCTGAAGTTCTTTCGGGGATTCTTGTCAAAAGAGAAACTGAGATCTGTTGATATTCCGAAGTTGTTGATGCGTAGTTTTAGTTGTTTCCGTAATGCAATTATTGCTTATAGAATAATGTTGACTATTCATCTGACTGTGGTAGTGCAGAAAGAAGTTTTTCGAAGCTCAAGTTATTAAAGTCTAACTTGCGGTCAAAAATGTCACAACAAAGGCTCAATGGCTTGGCAATGATATCAAATTATCAATCGATAATGAAGTTCTTGAGAAGATAGAGTATAAAGATTTGATTGATGATTTTGCTTCGAGAACTGCTAGGAGGGCATCACTATTCATGTGAAACTTCATTAGTGATGTAATATTACTTTAAGATTGTTCAATTTGTGTACTTTAAACGTTATAAAACTTATATTTCATTGAACTATCTAGTGTTCTTGTATTTCATTGTTAAAGTTGTTATTTTTTATTGTTTTAGGGGGCTTCCATTTGTCATTTCGAACCGGGGCCTCCAAATTCATTGGACGGCCCTGGCTACAACATTTCACTTTATTATACTCAAATCTTAATCATAATTTTTACCTTTTCAACTACTTTATTAATAACTAGGTTTCAAGCCTGTGCGATGCACAGGCGATATGTAATTTATCTAATTATAATGTGACGCAAAAGCAAAATAAACTCAGCCTAAATATAGAGTTCGTTTGATAATACTAATATTGGTGGAATCGGTTTATTTTGCTGAAATTAATTAAATTCTAGCTGAATAGGTTGAATAGGTGAATATCTTGAATCATGAAAAAAAAAATTCCATTTGTTAAATAAATAAAAATTATATGAAAAATAGTATAAATGGTCTTCTACATAAGCTTCTCTACTAAACATAATTGTTATGAACCCGATTTTAAAGAATTCATAGAGAAGCTTCTTAATTATTTTCATGTCCTCTAAATTACTTTATTATGCGCCTCAAAATATATTTTTTAATATTCCTCATTCAACTTGGTATGAAATATGTAGTACATACTTTTAATAGTAAGATTTTACATTTTACTTATTATTTCATCATATTGAAAACGTCATTAATAAGGACGTTTTTAATTGAATTAAAATTTTCAGTTTTGATTTGGTCTAAAGTAATATGATCTGGTAGATTTCTGTTTTACATTTTATCTGTCCAATTATTATTAAAGTATGAATAGATCTGATTTAGTCTGAGACTGAAATCAATCCAATTAAAAACATCTTAAGAGCAAACAAAATTAGGAATTTGTAAACATATAAAGATTTCCTAATTTAGATTAGGAATCGATCTATTTAAGTGACGGAATCTAGAGTCATTTGTTTCCATATCAATATGCAATCAAAAATAGAATCCAATAAAAATAAAAGGTACGGAGTATAAAAATAACTAAATAATTGTTATATATGATGGATGACATGGCATGATTATGTGGCGTTTTGTATGCTCTTAAAAAGTTTCTCTTTTATATATATACTCCAAAGTATATATATGATTGTGTAAATATATATTGATTGTGTCAAACCAAAGTATGAGATAAAGGTAGTAGTAAGTTATTAAAAAGTCTAAATCGTATTTGCAGGCCCAGACTCCAAAGCGTTGAGATTTGGTTTCAACACTTTTTTTTTGTTTCACTCCTTTTAGAATAATAATTGTCGTTATTAATATTATTACTATTGTTATATAATTTTCATTATTATTATAGTAATAATAATGTGCACGGTGAGACTAGAGTCACATCATAGCAATATCATAATTGCAATGTACACTTGAGGATCATCTTTGTATTAGGATTTAAAAACATTAATCAAGATTAGCATGCATAAGCATACACCTTGAATCAGTAACAGAATAAAGGTGGATGGTTCACCCCACCCCACTTTGCTTAGATTTATAATTTAAATGTCTAGAGAAAGTGAATCACATTATTTGCCTATGTCAGCTTATATGTATTTACCTCAAGACAAATGGATCAGTGGCCCATGCATTACATATTATTTTGTTGAAGGAGAGGACTTTAGTTGCTACGCAGTAGATTTTTGGCTTATTTTAGCTTTGTGTGTCATAATTTTTATCAAATCATAATTTAGCAGATGACCACTTTAGCCTTTTTATGCATTTTTGTAACATATTACATATCAATGAAATGTAAATATGTTAAAGAAAATATAAACTCAGATTTTCTTTTAATTTGGGTATAAGCAGTTTGCCACCCATTATGACATCTTGGAAGTTAAAAAAGAAAAGAAAAGTGAATGCTTTTGTTTTGAGCTGCCCAGACAAAGAGGGGCCAATAACTTTTGTTCTTGAAGCTTTCTTTCACCAATTTATGTCTATTCATAGATAACAGAGGTATAGTATTCATTAAGTTAAGTATCATAAATCATGAATGAGGTGGCCAAAACAAAAAGTATAAACTGTACTACTACTGAGGTTATTATGTACATAGTAATTCCACTTTTGTCTTACACATTTTGTGCTATTTATGATAGGGTACAACTAGCTTTAGTGCAATTTTTCTGTCTGTTTCTTCATTGGCAGGAAAAGCATTTGGCTTGAGTAAGATAAACAGCAAATCTGGGATTTTAGTATTCTGCTGCAGCACAGAAGTACCATTGCTAGCTGCTTTCTTTGGTTCTTTACATGTCTGACTGAGATTGACACCTTTGCTGCTTTCTTATTGTGATCATTCTCCTTTGAAGGTAATAACTTAAACCCATTGTTTATCTGGTTCACAATATCACATCCTTCTTTCTGCATCAGTCTTTCTGCATCAGTGTTTGTTCTGAGAAATAAGTAAAATAGAAAATGCCCATGAAGAGATGAAAAAGTGAGTGAAATAGAACATGTGCAATTGTCCATGTGCAGAGATCTCTTCATTTCAAAGATTAATCCCCACCCTCACCCCACCCATATATTTGCTGATGTTGATTTGTTGTGACTTCCTTGCAAAGAATAGTTTCTAAATTCTCATCATTAAAATGGGGAATTTACCATTTTTTCATGATGGACACACACCACTGTAATGATGCTGTTCCATAACTTAGTAGAGCAATGCAAGGACCATTCAAGATATGACACATAGAGTTTAACCCCTCCCCCCAACTCCTTCAATTTCTTAGGTTCTGCGAAAAAAATGAGATGATGGACCCACATGTTTGAAATATTTCTCTCATGTCAATTAAATAAGAAACAATAAACCAATGCCACTACATAAAATATCAAAATTCTCTTATCAAATTAATCTTTTACGATGAAACTCAAACTCTTAGGACACATTTACTTCACGAGTTAGTAAACGGTGCTTATTAAGACTCATGTTAATAAGCGACGCATAAAATAAGAAGTGTTGTAAGCTCATGTTTACTTCAAAGGATTTAAAACACCATTTAACATTAAAATGTCCAAAATAACCATATAGATATATACACACACAAACATTCATGAACACAAGTATATAATATAATATGTGGGGTCACCTCGTATGCTTAGTCGCTTACCCACCCCCTAACCCCTACTCCGCCCTGTACCCCACCCCCACCCACCCCTTACCCTACCCCTTTACCCCCTACCACCTTCCCCTACCTTGACCCGACCCCGACCGGAAATGGGGTGGGGGTAGGGGTAGGGGTGGGATCGGGTCAAGGTAGGGGAAGGTGGTAGGGGGTACATGGGTAGGGGTGAGGGTGGGGATGGGTAGGGCAGGTGGTGGAGGGTAGGGTCGAGGTAGGGGTAAGGGGGCTGGGATGGTAGGGTAGGGGTTGGGTAAGGTGGCGGAGGAGGGGTCGGGATTGGGGTGGGGTCGAAGTAGGGGCAGGTGGTGAGCGTTAAAAGGGTAGGGTCGATGTAGGATAAAGGTAAGGAGTACTAGTGGAGGGGTGGGGTATGGTCGGGTCAAGGGTGGGGGTGGGGTATGGTCGGGTCAAGGGTGGGGGTGGGGTCGAGGTAGGGGCAGGTGGTAGGGTAGGGTGGAGGTAAGGTGGGGGTGAGGGTGGGGTAGGGCAGGTGGTGGAGGGTAGGGTCGGGGTAGGGGTAAGGTGGGGTGGGGTATGGTTGGGTCAAAGGGTAGGGAGGGGTGAGGGTTGGGGTCGAGTAGGGTAGGGCGGGGTAGTGGGGTAGCAATAGGATAAGGGCAAGGGGTAAATGTAAGGGTAAATTCGAAAACTGAAAAAGCTTAAAGTGCCTCTTAATTAATACATGGGGTGGTATGCTTAGTAAGCGGCACTTTAAACACCTCTTTCGATTAATAAGCAACGTTTTAAGCAACTTGCGTGTTTACTTCACCTGTCTTACTAACCTAACTGTGACTTTAGCAACGAAGTAAACGCCTCCTTAATATGCTATCAAGGCCTGTCCTATCCAAGATCACGACGCGAGCTCTTGTGAAAGTGCATCTAAGAAAAAAATAAGGTCCAAACAATGTTTTCGAGTTGGACCGTCATAGTACATCCCAAAATAAAGAAAAACATTAATTAATATTACCTCTATCCAATTTTACAGCTTGGAAAGAAATAGAACATTTATTTTGAAACAACCCAAAAAAGAAAATAAGACAAATAAAATGGGATAGAAGAAGTATTGCATTTTTCATACATCACTAAATACCAAACAATAAACTAACATATAAAATATTAGACTACTCTTCTATAAGGTTGCCCATTAGGCCATTAAGAAGTAACAATAAACTACATCACTAAATACATCACTTTCATTTCATATAAGAGTATTTATTTCCGCTAAAACAACAGTAATGGAAATCCGCTAAAACAACAGTAATGGAAGAAAATAAGGAAACGTGGGAAAATAAATAGAGGGTTTGGGTTCTCTTTGTCGCAACAATTTTTATTTATCCCATGTCCCCCACATGCCATTTAAGCTCTCAATTTTGTTTTATCCATATGAGCATAGAGGGGGTGGGGGGATACATCTCATCCTTTTTGTGAAAAGAAAGCATAGCAGACATGAGTGAGCTGAGGTATGAAAGAACAAGGGAAGCATGGAACATATATAAAACAAGTGCAGAGCAGCCTAGTCCATCCCAGGTGATCAACCAGGTGGAAGGTGGTGGTGCATGGAGAAACTTTGGGACGTCAGCGAATGCCATTTGTTTCGGGCTTGTAGCTACAGCCATCTTGATCTCCATGTTTCTCATCATGGCCATTTTTGAGCATCTCTTCAAGCCAGGAGGGGCTGAAGGTCATATGCACCACCACAGCTTGGAATCTGGAACAACAATGCACAAGCTTGGAAGATCACCACAAACAGTAAGTAGTCCACCTTTAAGCCTCAAGATTATATAATGAAGAGTTTCGTTTGGCTGACGGGAAACCCAAAAGCATTTATAGATTGTGATCTTGTTATTGTACAGATACCAAGATTTTCTTCACCGGACTTCACGGTCTTAATGCCTGGACATCAATATCCGACCTTCATTGCCCAACCTGCACCGCGTCCTTGTCAAAGGGAAGGAGTTTGTTGGCCTTCCCATGTACATAATATTTCATAAACAAAATGCTAGTAAGGTACAAGTAATGGTATCTGAAGTAAGACTTCAATTTGCTCCATCATTTATATCTTTATCCTAGTCTGCCTGTCAAGAAGAGACAAACAAACTGGGAAAGAAAAATAGAAAAGCCTCACATTGTATTAGAATAGAAAAAAAGAAGTCAACAATAGTCAGACTTCAGATTTCTATTTTGCCTAGTCATATGCATAGATTAAACATATTGTTATGCGTACACTGAAAATAAAAAACAAAAAACTAAAATGGGATGGCAAAACCATCATCTCGATCACACACTAACGGAGGAAGGTTTCCTTATCTCCTATCTGTTTACTCAGGCGTTCCTTCATCAGGGTGTATAACAGTAAGTAAAGAAAACTTGACCTTCAGAGAGATTCTCCCCTTTTCAACCATGAGTCTTGCCCCAGAAACAACCCAATAACCAGGTGTTTCTAGGGGCCCTCTACTCATCTCAGTCGTATCAACAAACTTCAACAGCTTAGGCGCTTGAATAGGCACCGGGGGACCACCTGGATAAACAGCAGAATTAACATTCAAATCAACAGGCTGTGGAGGTGGTAGCTTCTGAACTATTGAGAAATGGTGACTGATTAAAGTTGACATCAACCCAGATTTGCGACCTAATCCCAGTGACGAACCGTCCCACTCTGATTGCCTCACCATAGTGGCCCCCACGACGGATGAGAATTTGAGTCTTAAGAAAAGGACCTTTTTCATCCCGTAGCCACCGACTTCGAGTTTTGCTCCAGTGACTATGGAAAGATCCTCATCAGAATCAACGGGTGCCGTGCAGACATGGGAGAAGTTCTTCCACTGAACTTTCTCATAGTACTTGCGGTCGTGGGCTTCTCGGCAGAAGTTTCCATGTGGATCATCTTGAAGTTGGAATATATTAGGAAGAGACGAGAGGTGCTGCAAGTGGATGGCCAAACAATTGCTCTTTTTGCCTTCAAGGTACAACCGAAGGCCGGTCACAGGCCTCTTGCCAACATCGACCTGTCATTAGTGAAATGTACATAAATTTAGATCCTAGCCTGAGGGGTCCACAAATAAGAAATGCTATGGTTGAATCTCCTGACAATACTATAGTTTTGGTTGAATCTACTGAACAATCTATTAAACAATATTTAAAATATATTCAACGTATGTTCCCTAGATTATCTTCCAACTTTATTCTTCCGCATGTCCCTATATGACTATATTGTCACCTATTTCCTTTTATCCTTTTAGGGAAACCATATACAGTTCATATTATTTCTCTTTCTTCGAAATAATAAATCTTAGCCAAACAATTTTCATTTTTGTAAGACCTCGCACCTGCTCAAAGTGGGGAATACCCTAGGGATGGGAAGTGTATTTAAATAAATTAAAGAAAATAAATCTACAGGTAAGGCTAAAAATACTAATTTAAACCAGTCTAGCCAAAAAGCAAAGTAACATATGCACTAGCTTTTCTTATTGTCGGTTGATTCAGCCGAGGCAGTGCCAATAAGTGTTCAGTGAAAATGGCTGATGAACCAAAACTAAGGCCTACAATATGGGCTCATAATGTCAGGTTCGACCATTGCGTCTGAACTTATTCACTCAAAATGATTACCAGGATGTGAAATAGGATCGCAATTAATGCCCAACTTATGGATGCCAACTAAGGGAGAAAAAAATAATTTCCAGTTTACATTAACCTGAGCATAAAGCTCCCAGGTTAATAATACAACAACAACATTACCCCAAGCCACAAAGGCTCCCAGGTTAATAATACAACAACAACATTACCCCAGTGCCGCAAAGGCTCCCAGGTTAATAATAAAGTGGAAACATGATATACTGATGGAAGAAGTATCATTGAGCTTTACCGGAACAGTGTTTACATACAGCTTTGGACCAAGAAAACTAAACTGTAACGAAGCTGAACTTTGCTTCCTTCTCTGTGGACCGAGAGGGAGATCATTGAACACCGGTGCCCATTGCCTTGGAAGCTGAAATTCCAAAAATTGGTGAAGCTCTTCAATGGGTGGTTTATCTGAAAGCCAAACCAAGTGCCAACAAAAATTGGTATCTATATATTTCTATATAAAGGATTTAAAGGTGAAAATTTAAATTTTCTTTAGATTTTTTAGAATTAATATAAAATGACCCAACTCACAGCGCAAGTACAAATTGATAGCATGACTCAAAAATCCACTTCCAGGTATGCCATTCAGAAGTGATGTTATGGGGATGAAGGACATAGAGATTGCATCTGGCTCTAACTGGACAGTATTTAACCACTCATTATGGGTTAGGTTTCTGTAATCACTCCCACCTCTTCTTTTGCAAATGCTAACAATGTCCTGCAATTTAAGAACACTAATTGACAATTTGTTTATAGAAAAGGCATGTATACCAGAGATAAGATAGCTTGCATTAGTGACATACCTCCTTGTACACGTAAGAACTTGATGCACTAGCTTCTGCAAATCTCAGACGCGTCTCCCTAGCTTCAAACTAAAGCAAAATGTTTTTACTTTAGATACACAAATAGATATTTCAACAAAAAGTAAGGGTTTATTGCATACTTCCCTTGAGATTTACTTAAATCACCATTTGATCCTAGTCAGGCTTTCAGAAAATGAAACAGAAAGATGGTAGGGCATGATAATATTAGTTGAAATGGGGGGTTTTGCAGACTAAATTACCATCAACATACACCTTATTGTGTGTGTGTCGTGCCTGAAAAGCGTAAGCATCAAATGGCGCAATTTGGGAGACACTCAGACACCTACTATCGTATTTGGAGGAATAATCACCAAGGCGCGCCTTGAGGCATAATTGCATTGCGCAATTTCAAACAATGGCCCGGAAGATACATTTTTATGAGATATAAATAAACATTTTAGCCAGATAATGTACTCCTTCCATTCGCTATTACTCACTTAATGAGGTTTCACTATTACTCTCTCCAGTAAGGTTTTCACAGAAATTAAGAGTAAAGTTGTAGGGGCGGATAATAGTGCAGAAAAAGTAAAAATGTAGGGAAAAGCTAAGAGAACATGACAAAGTAAGAATATTTGCGTATTTCAGTACTGAAAAAGTAGGAAAACTTGTGGTGATAATGCGCTAAGGTACTAAACCTTGTCATTCTGAGAAACCTGTTCCGAATCTGATCTATATTGTTCGTTAGTATCTGAAAACCTCTTATCTGCTATTTCCTTTAACTTTTTCTGGACATCAGCAGGTTCAAGTGATGAGGAGCGTTGTTGTTTTGAATATATAACATCTTTTCCCCCCATCTTTACACCAACAACAATGTGAGTACCAAATTTCTCAATGAACCTGGAATATGAAAACAACTCTACAATATGAAGTCCTATAGCAACTTCAATATTAAACTATTGTGTAGGGAATGATACAAAAAAGTCAATGTTATATACTCTCTGTGTTCTTATTTATTAGTCTTCATTCTTCAACTCTGTTGAGCAAAATTGATTGTTTACTTTGAATATGTCATTTTATGGAATTTACGCACATTAATGATTTTCTTTTTCAAGTTTTACCCTTCTTATACAAACTACATTACAAAAGAATTTATGCAGCAGTAAAAAATAAAATTGTTGGCAACCTCAAGTTTCACCTTGCTAATGCTGCAGGATCCCATGTTGATGGGACTTCTTTCTTCACATGATCACTTAACACCATATGAGATTTTTCAAGCGCAATAGAGTACAATGTGATGAAAACACCATCAAAAACAAGATTTTTTGTGCAAGCAGCATCCTTCTGCCAGCAGCCAGAAAAATCAAACATTGCATTGAAGAGCCCTGTGGGAATTTTACCAGTCAAAGATATTTCCTGATTGAAGTGCTCTGACATCTGGACAGGACAAATAATAAATTAAGCATAAGAATGGTATGCAGTAATTAGGTTTAACATAAAAAAACTGATGAGCAGTGAGCCTATGAAACTACATGAAGCTAGCTTAAAGAACACTGCACATAATGTAGAAACTCACATGCGAAAATTACTAAAAATTGGTTAGCCCAAAAATTAACATGAACACAATGCAACAGTACCTGTTGGAAAGACAGAACATCAGATCGGAACCTTGTGCGTTCTCCTTTATCACATTTAATAGACTTGGGCACGTTCGGGATTAAAATCCCACCCGGAAGAACAATTTCTTGGCATTTGTCCTCGTTGATGTCAATCAGACGCTTATTGAATGGACCGCCTTTACAGTATTTAAGCCTCAAGTCTAAGGATATATCATAGCCACATCCTATCGACTTAATAGCAGTCTTGGCTGCTTCAGCAGCTGGAAGCTTTAGTGCCATTTTTTCAGCTAATCAATCTCCAATTGCTCAAGAATATCAATAAACATTTTAACAAAATCAAGCTTTTAACATGAAGCTATGCAATGCTTGCAAATTCTGTAAAACTTTCCGACTCAATAAGTAGGAAAGATGTTTCCTTTGAGCTTCAAAGTACAACGCACATAAGAGCCCTTCACAATCCAATAACTTGTAGAAGCACCAGCGTGTGAAATTGGCAATTTCGTGCCAATGAAGGAACCTCAATTCTATGTTTCCAACTACCCTCCTAAAGTTTCACTGCGTAGTCGAAATCCAGGTCAGATGTATAGTTGATTGAACACAAAGTAAGCAATAATACCCTATAAGCCCAGCTCACATGAAGCCGCGAACCGTTGTGAACTCCTATAATCAAACTTCAACCTTCTTTGGAAGTCAGAACTGAAATTGATATTGTTATTCAGCTCAGATCTAGGGAGACTAAATCAGCGACTGAGAGGTCGAGTAGTTAGGATGCCAGATCAAGTAGCTGAGAATCTTGAGATATGGGATTAGTATGGGCATATACGACTCAAAATTAGGGTGGACAAATATTCAGTCTTGAAATAGCATTCACAATGGGTAGGTTTACCTTTACTAGAATTGTGATTTAGTTGACAGTGTCAAAAAATAAAAGTAATTTTGAAAAAATAGAAGTTAGACTATTTGATGGAGAAGTATTTTTTATAACAAAAAAAGTGTAAAGTAGTTAGACCTAGTAATAGAGAATTAGGATTTTTTTTGTTGACAGAATAGAGGATCAGGAGTTCAAAATTTTAAAATTAGAGATTTAAAACACCTAATTTAGTGTAGTGTTAGGTTAAATGGGGGATTAAAAGTAGGAAAAGTGATGGAGGGTGTTAGAAAACAAGAGGATTGACACTGAGAAAAATCTAAAAAGAAAAGAAAACGAGAAAGTTGTGGAAGAAGGGAAGACGGGTGGAGCGGCAAACGTAAGTGATTATGTGATAGTGACATCATTTTTGCATTAAAACCCCAATTTTTATTAGTCTAATAACTTTTTTATTTGTATTTCAAAATTTTCAAAAAATATATGACAATTCACAAATTTTTATAAATTTTTATGATCTATAATGTGACACCAATATTACATACTTTTATATAAAGTGAAGACAAATCCCAAGTTTCAACAGTTGGAGTTTTCTTGAACCTAAAAAACATGAAACACAAATTTTTAATTAATGGAATCTTCATGAATAACTGAATTTATTTTTTATGAAAGCTGAAAAACGTAAAAAAAACGAGAATGCTCAAATGGAATACGAGTTTAATGAGAATGCTCATAAATGTTCACACATGATTTAATTGAATGTTTAGAAGAGAATATGATAATAATTGAACTTTACTTAAACTAAGTTCATTTTCTGTTAACAGAAAAACGTTAAACAAATTAATGAAATTTATATTTCTTACATAGGAATGTGTATTTTTTGTTTCATAATTATTCTGGAAAAATTTAAAAGGAAAAAAATACTTAATAATTAATTAATGTTTTACTATTGATATGTACAAAAATATGTTAGATGTATTTTATTGATGGTGCTGGAACGTGGGGAAAAAATGTTTTGATGGAGTCCGAACACTGTTTTCACATGGCTGGAGTCCATATTTAATAGACTTCCGTACCCTACAAATGGTCTCAGTATATATCTCTTTCTTTGTGTTTTAGCTTTCGGTTTTAAAGTGTAGAACTTTAAGTAAAAACATCCATTTAAAAACACATTTTTTAACTTTTTTGAAAGAAAATGTTGAAAAGTGGTGATGACAAACACTCCCCAAATCATTTATTCATTTGTCTCAAACTTATATGTTGTTGTTTGGAATGAGCATGTGATCCATCCTAAATCTAAATCATGAAAATAGAATATCCTAAAATGAAGTCTCAAATAAAATTGCACTTTTAAAATTTATTTTATCATTTCCTTATGTTGAGGTCAATTTGTGTCCAAAAGTCCAATACAAAGTCTTGTTGAGTGTTTCGTACTTTCGTGAATTAGAACTAATAAAATGCTTAAACGTAGAATAAAGAAATTATATGCATTAGGCTTGAGATAATTAACATATACTCGCACTTAAGCTAATTTTTCCCTTACCAATATACTTGCTACAATGAGACTTATGAGAGTAGAGAGTAGATGCTTTTGATAAATGATAGTAGGAAGAAGTTGGATGTCAGTTGGCCTTCCTCATCCAGTCATGTGTCAAACCAGAAGATATCAAGCCAAATACACGCACATTGAATGTTCTTCCTTCCCAATTTATAGTTTTTGCACCAAAGAAGTGTTGGTCAAGTGAAAGACTATGTCCAGTACACGAACGAGAAGTCGAGAATTATGCCGATTGGACGTGCCGCTCAATATTCCTCGACTAGTTTCGTGTGTTATGTTGCTTTACGGTTGAATTCCTTTGATCCTTGGATGCGGCCGCACGGGATGGGGGCCGCTGGCCGGCTTCCCTACTTGGAAGCTTCAATGCATTAAGCTGAGTCTCTATACCGTGGGATCATCCTACGGTGAGCATTATGCTTCTGGTCCAAAACGACGTTGGTTTAATCTTGTTTTAAAAAAATGCGTTTCTCACGCTTGAGAATCCCACTCACGTTTCTTTTTTATGTTTTGTTTTTTACTTTTAACTTTTTCATCATTAAAAGCTATCATGTATGGAACTAACTTTTTTTAATTCAAGAACACTGGAATGTTTTGTTACAATTTTATGATCAATTTTTTAGCCTTTCAAATAAATAATTACTTTTCTTCTCTCTCGGTCCTTATTGATACATTTTTTCTTTTGTTTTTTTATTCAACTAAAACTACAAGTAAAAATAATTACTTTTTCTTCATAATAAATACGAGTATTTTTTTATATTTATACACTTGTTTGTTTGTTTTTTCATATTTACCTTTTTCCTATAATATATGTAGTATTTATTATCTCTCTTATATATTTTTAGTATTTTCTAGACATTAAATTTGGTTATTTTGATTTACATTTGATAAAATATGAGATTACATTTTATAGTGGAATATATGTTTCTACATGTGTGAGTTATATTTATTGACAATTTCAGGAGTTACATTTGATAATATATGAAGTTGCATCTTCTTGTACGTGAGTTACATATTTTTATAAGTGAGTTACAACTATATACGCACGAGATACATTTAGATTTGCCTCAATAAGTTACATTTTCCATACACATAAGTTAGATTTTCTATCAACGCGAGTTACAATTTTCATAATACGAGACATATCACAAAATAAACATCTACTATTTAAAAAGATCATTTTTATTGTTTCAATAGCAGATGTTATTTTCTGCTGTAACTCATCTTATTACAAATGTAACTCGCGTTGATGACAAATGTAACTTGTGCTACAGAAGGTGTAACTCGCACATGAAAAGGTGTAACTCAAATGTAAATCACATACACCAAAATTAGTCACCTGTTAATTACCAATTCTGTATCATCTGATAGTGATGGGTTAAAAAAATCAGAAACTTCTTGAAACCATACTAACAAAGCAATTTCTGGTGTATATACGTATATACTACACCGTCGCCCAAATAGCAGAGCACGGCTTCACTGTGAACAAGCCGTTGGACTGCCTAGACATGAAGGAAGATGAGATTGATCGGTCTGTACCAAATATTCTGGTGGGATCTGCTCGTCAGCATCGATCAAAGCCACCATCAAGGCTGAGCGCCACGCCGCCGCCGCCTTGAGGATGAGCTGTTGCACCGCCGCCACTTCCTCGCCGGTGATAATTTATGACCAACGTCCGATGCTCTATCTCAAGAAGAAACGCACAGTGCCTCTTTATAATCTTACAGAGAATTAAACCGGCAACACATATACGAAGTACTTCCTTTTTAATTAATATGAAGCAAAACTATGTCGTTTTGGGATCGGTACACCATGAGGATGGTGCACCGATCCCACGGTATAATTTGCGCATTAAGCCTCATATTTAAATAGCTTTCGGTAGAGCGAGTTGGCTCACTTATACCGCTTTAGTAGAGCAAACCTTGAAGTGAACTTGGTTGGAAAATTAGAATTTTTTATACTCAACTCTCAAGGGGGCTTACTAGCTCTTTGGATTAGATTTTAATAGACCAAAATGCCCCCTGAGATTTCAGTATAATGACATATTTACTTATTTATAAACTGAATATATTTACTAATGCACTCGATGAGTCAATGACTGCTTTGTGCTCGGTACTAGATACTAGATGGTGGTGCACACAATTTAGAAACATGACATATATATTAAGTGGACAATATTATGTGGTGACACAATATTATCATGTGTATCACAACATTACCAGTTCACCACCCCGTGAGTGATTTACATCCCGTTGCAAAATTTCATACCAAAATATTACATGTATTAAATATCAGTTGTTTCACTTTCTTGCATAGTTTCTTTTAACAATATTTACTTTTACTGTGCAAACAGCCATTCTCCCTCTACACAATGTTGGAAGATATATCCAACTACTATATAACTTAACTCCATACCAGCAAAGTGGAAAGTGGTAATATCAGAGGGGAAAACAAATACATGCAACTATAATAATGTCATAGAGACATACTACAAACAAATCAGCTTCTCTTGGCTCTCGGCATTGTTCTCCAAAATGAACCATACTCTGCCTCTCAAAGGAAGGTAAATGATCACACAGGTTGCACTGATATTGGTACGTGGATATAGGTGCTCGGATACACAAATACAGGTACACAGATACATCATTTTATTTTACTTAGGTCTACTTAGGATCAGTGAATCGTATAGATCACACTACCAACAACTCTACTTCTGAATTGGACATAATAGATCAACTCATTAGCTGCCCAATTCAAAGCTTCCAAGCAAATTCGATTCGACAACACCTTAAGCACATAGCAGAAAAGAAATTCCAAGCTGAACTTAAGAGCGTAAGGCCATGAAGAAGTTCTGCCTCCGAGCATGTTCAGGAATTAGACGACGAAGAGTTTCAGGAGGGATGCTAGTGAGCTCTACAGCGAAACAAGAGAAATATCATATGCACGTGAATTTCACATGAAACAATAAGGAACAGTTCATGATCATTAAATTAAACCATTTTTGCAAGCGGGGAACATAATATATCATTTGACAAAGTCTTCATGCAGCCAAATTGTATGTAGAGAAATTATATAAATATGACTAAAGCACTAAGTAGTTAAATCGCTACTCGGTCGCAACTCAGTCAAGGGCCGAGTAGCGAGTAGGACCGAGTACACGTGCTTACTCGGCTCTGTATTAATTAAATTTAAAAATATAGATGCCCCAAAAATCTAGTACAGAGTAATAAATATGTGTTTTAGTTTTTAAATATGAATAAAAAATCCAAATATGAAGTAGCAAAAATCATAAAGCATTCTAAGTTTCCAAGAAAATCAATCTAATAATTGTGTCCAAAAGTTATCTTCATCGGAAGTCTGGAATGAGCCGATAAGTGAAATACTTTTAAACATACACTTTGTAATGTTATTTTTCACTTTTTAAAATACCCCCACATTATTTATATATTCTATAGTATCCCATTATAGATTAAACTTTCCGGATTTAACCCAAGAAAAAAACTGGTTGTCGAGTAACTAGGCGAGCCGAACTTGTTAACGAGTTAAGAAAATCGCCGAGTACTCGGGGAGTGCAAAAATAGAACGGGGCAAGTCAGAGTGCTAATCGGCAAGGCCACCCTCAAGTTGCTATACTCGCCGAGTACTCACCGAGTACTTGCCAGAAGCGTTCCAGAATCTCGGAAACTTTGAATTCCCGTTTGGAGACCACTTCCGCAATTAAGAAGAATTAGGAAGCATATTTCCCTCATTAATTAGTGATCTGGAAACTATATAGTTTCAATTTCTTTTTGGTGGGGTTTTTATGGGAACCAGTGTTGGTTAATGTATTTTATTAGTGGGCTTTAATAGATTTAATCACATCAGTCCGATAATATCCTCAGGTCCCCATGAGTTCATTTTCCCAGTGGGCAAAAAATGTGAGTCATGTTCACTGATAACACCAAATACTTCTAAGATGCCTTTTCAATAAACTATACACACAGAGTAAGACATGGTGTTAAATTATACTACCTGCGTCCCCCTAACATTGGGACGGAGGAGAGTGATGCGGTTTTAAGAAAAGTAGAATTATGTGGTTGATAATGAGTAGATAAAGTGAGAGTAAAGTAAAAAATGAATAAGAGCCACACGAATGTTACCAAATATGGTATGTAACAATAGTAGTGCGACATCCAAAAATGGAAAAATGAGACAATTGTAAAGGGAGTAAGGGACAGAGGGAGTGCATTGCTTCCAGAACTACAATATTACTATTTCAACAAACCTAAGCTAAAGCGTAAGAAGCTGTTCTGTTCGTCTTATTCTTATTACTTATTGTTTATTCTTATTTTATTCAGATCAGATCAAAAAAATTCAGATCAGATCAGATCAGAAGCATCCAGATCAGATCAAAAAGATTCAGATCAGACTAGATCAGAAACATTCAGATAGATCAGAAAAGTTCAGACACGATTTATCCCTTTTATAATAATAATAATTATTATTATTATTACTAATACTATTACTGTTACTGTTGTTATTGTTGTTGTTGTTCCTGTTGTTGTTGCTCTTGCTCTTGTTCTTGTTGTTCTTATTACTATTATTATTATTATTATTATTATTGTTGTTGTTATCATTGTTATCGTTGCTATCTTTGTTATCATTGTTATTATTAATTTATTATTATTATTATTATTATCATCATCATCATCATCATCATCATTGTTATTATGATTGCTATTATGACTATTATATCATTATTATGATTATTATTATTGTTATTATTGTTGTTATTACTATTATACGGAGTTATTAAAATTAAAATTATAGAAATAAATATTATAATTATAATTATAGAAATAATTTTAATTACAAATATAATTAAAATTATAATTATAGCTATAATTATAATTAGTGTAACAGGATTATAATTTTAATTTTATCTATCATAATTTTAGAACTAATTATACCTATTATAATTTTAATTTTATTTACAATCATGATTATAATTATAATTTCTTTTATTATTATGATTATAATTATATTTATAATTATGATTATAAATATATTTATAATTATAATTATAATTATGATTAAAATTATAATTATAATTTTAAAAATATTCAAATCAAATCAGAACGATTCAGATCTGATCAGAAGGATTCAGATCAGATCAGACCATATCAGAAAAATTCAGATCAGATGAAATTAGATCAGAAAAAATCAGATCAAATCAGATCAGAACTTAAAAATTCTGATCAGAGACATTCAAACAAATAAAAATCAATAACACATACCTTGAGGTTTGAAATTAAAGAGTGGGGGGAGGGGGCGCCCATTAGGCAGGCGAGTGTCCAGATCCCTCAACTCATCAAAGAAAGGATGAACACAAGCTTCTAACTGCATTGCCCAGAAAATGAAATTATAAAAGCTTCGGAATCAGAGTTGCTGAATTAGATCAGCATGTAAACACACTTACAGCAGTGCATCTCAAATGTGGGGAGTACTGGAAAAAACGAGAAATCAAGTCAACTGCTTCTGGAGGCAAACGTTTTTGAAAAACCTGAAGCACATATATATATATATATATATATATATATATATATATATATATATATATATATATATATATATATATATATAAAATAATATATTAAGATAAATTTTATGGACAGGAAATACCATGTTTATGAATAAAGAAAGCATGTGAAGGGTAATGTTCTTGCATGTATATAGGAATTACATACAGACAAGCAAAATAATTACTCAGGTCTAGATCAATTCTTTAATGAACAGGAAATATCATGTATTTATGTAAAGAAAATAAGCTCCTCTTTCTATTTATTATTCACGTCTAGATAAATTCTCTAATTACCTCTCTTAGTGTGGTCTGAAAAGGATTATCCATAAAGTAATAGTTTCTACAACTTCTACGGTCAGCCACTATGCAAAAGATAAGTCTATAGAATCCCCCCAAATTAGACGCATCATTTAATGACCTTTGTACTCAAAATTTCTACCTCAAGGGTGAGTAATGGAAGAGAATTGTTATCTGTCACCACAAGTTCACTACATCAAAATACTAGAGGAAAAAGACTGCCATGTTCACTACATCATAGAAAGTATTACCTTGTGCCATGGATGGGGTTTTATCTGTGGAAACTTAAATTCAGTATAGTTTGGATTCATGCATTTGATCTCCTCCCTGGTTGGTGTTCCTAAGACCTGGATAAAATTCATTAAAATACATAGTAAAGAATGCCCTTTAGGGGCGTATATGTTAAGGATCTATGAGTGAGTGAGCAACTACCTTTATAATCTCCACTAACTGATCAACCCCACTCTCTCCAGGAAACAAAGGCTGCACATGAATATTATTTGAAGTGGTGAAACAATTAGGAGTTCCACGTCATCATATCTTAACATCAATAGGATACCTGTCCAAGAAGTAGCTCAGCCATCACACAGCCCGTGGACCAAATATCAATGGATGAAGTGTATTCATTGGCACCGAATATAAGCTCAGGGGCACGATAATATCTTGAACAAATATATGACACATTGGGTTCACCTTTCACCTAATGTATTGTCAAATAAGCATAGCTTAGAGAACTTCTCTTAAAAGATAATGATGGCTGCTTACAGAACACCAAATATGTACCAAAACTTTTGCACTTCCAAAATCGCACAGTTTCAGCTGATGCGTATGTGGGTTCACCTACAGGTAAAAAATGATTACTTCAGATCATTAAACAATGCAGTTGCAATGGTTACTTGAGAGAACAGCATGCAAGGTTGTATAGATGCTAAACTGCATGTTATAAAGCATCACACTTCATATTTTAAAATGACTCATTTTATTTGTTTCGCAGTAAGGTCATTGGAAAAGCGCCAATTAGGTACCACCCAGGTGAAATAAAGAGCCACTGCAATAAATAAGATAACACTCCCCATTCTAGGAAAAGTTTTTTGAGCAATGGAATGAGATTAAAATAGCTTACAGGGGTTTGCCTATTAACAGTGGTGTGGTTGAAAAACAGTTTCAGGTAGAACTTTTAGAGTTTTAGGTAGAATATAAACTGAAAAGGTCAAAATCCTTCAATAATGTACAACTTTAGGTAGAATATAAATTCATTTATTTACTTTATTTTTACAGATGGGCTGGAATAAAAAAATATTAAGTAAATATACAAATATTAAAATAGATAAATGAATAAATACTGGAGAGAAATTCAGAAAAAGATACTACGTACTTTTGATCCAGAAACCATGAAGCACGATGAAGATTTAAAATATGAGAATCGAATAATACCATCTACAATAGAGGGAAACTCCCCTATTAGCAAGAAAAATCTCACCAATAAGTTTTGAGGCTTGATGTCCCGATGACATAGGCCAATACAATTATGGATATAAGCCAGTGCCCTGCATATCTGCACCAAGAAACCAAGACACGTAATGCAACGTTAGTGATACACAGAAGATTGCAAGTAAGTTTATGAGGATGAATTCAAATAAATGGACTGCGGGATTGAGTGAATATTCATGTTTGAGGTGCTCAGCAAGTAAAAAGAGAAAAATAACTATATAAACCAAATCAGCCACTTATTCCCCAATAGTAGTACATAAGCACTTCAGCCTCAACATACAGCAACACTGCTAATGGGCATACCTGATAGGCATAGAGCTTGACATATATTAATGGTACCCTCTGGTTCATTCTGTTGTACTGCCTAGCAATACGGTTAACAGTTTCAGGAACATACTCTAGGACAAGGTTGAGGTATAGCTCTTCCTTATCTGTTGTTGAGAAGAAAGAATGCTTGAGAGCGACAATATTAGGGTGGTCCAACATTTGCATTATCTGCAACTCTCTGTTCTTATAGCGCTTATCTTGAAGAACCTTCTTGATTGCCACAATTTCTCCACTCTCTCTGCATTTTGCCTAACAGCACGAGTAAACCATAGTACATAAAGTATTACTTCGTAGTTTTTAAACATACAAGAAATACCAGCGCTTACTTGGAAAACCACACCAAAAGATCCCGTTCCTACCACATGTTCTGCTATGTAGCTTACCGCCTGTCAAGTCCAATAGAAATGTAATGAAGAATGTTTTAGATTAGCACCCACAAGATTACATAATCACATTGACCACGTAAAAAACTGATCTCTAGTTATATGGCAGACCTGCTTGGGTTGTCCATTCCTACCACCAATAGTTGTTCTAATGATGTGTCCTGTTTCTGCACCCACGCCATCAATTATATCTGGTTCGCTGTCCTGCATAACAAAGAGCCAATACAGGAAAGCCTTCTAGACGATTGAACCCAAGAGAGTGAAAATTTCATCGTGACTTGGGTACTGCAGACAACCAATGACAGTAGACCCGAACATATAGTAGCAAAGTTGTAAACTTGCAAGTAAGCAATTGAGAAGCTTACTTTATCATCATCAATGTCCACTCTGTCCCTCAGCCTCAATTCAATCATTTCTCTTCCCAACCAGTCAACTGACGTAGATGAATTTGTAAACCCATTAGCACTTCTAGAACTCCCTGCTCCTCCATTACCTAAGCCAGAAGATGCCATAGTTGAGACTCACAAGTTTCACGAACTCTAACATGTAGTTGTTTGCACATAATGCTTGCGGACACAAACTTCCATATCAATAAAACATCTGCCTGCCTAATACAATAACAAAGATCTGGACTCAATGCAATTGAAGATAAACCCTTGATCAACATGGATAGAATAGAGCAGATAGATATCATCTTGGTAGTTTTTTAAAATAAATAAAAAGAAAGGCTTTGAAGTGGCCCTACACTATAAGATTTTTAGTTCATCACCTAGCAAAAAAACCAGGTACAACCGTCTAAAAGTATGCCTTTTGTTTAGGAATCAAAACCAAAAGTGTACTATAGAGTGATCCACAAAATTAATAACTTCATTAGTCAACTTAAAGTTTCTCAGACCATAAAACACGGATGCACCCATGATTCTTTCGAATATCAAATTTTAGCTAGTCAGCAAATTTGAGTTCAAATTGAAGCATTTCAATACCAAACACAACACAATTTGCAGTGGAGGAAAGAGCTTTACTTTTCCCAGTGCATATGGCATGCAAAAGATCGGGCTTTCAAATGTTCAATATTCCCTTCGAGGCTTCAACAAAAGAAGATCATGACTGATCATAATTCATAAGAAATGCAAATTCGACAGCCAAACCAAACACTAAAAGCCTGCAATATCATATCACTCAGCTGGATCTTATGATGCTCAATACTACTCTCCAACACCACTAGCAACATTTCATAATGTTCTGCGGCATAACATGACTTTTCGACTTCACCATTTGCAGTTCACAGCGAGCATGGGTTATATGATAGTAACTGACAACGATCGTGATAAGATAACTGCCAAGTTTCCTACCACTCATCTTATTCAGCTTTTATATATTTAAATGAACTCATAATTTTTCCGCTCAATCCTAACATAAATAGATACGCACACAAAAATGCGCCCGCGGCCGTCGTATAACTGGTTGAAAAAATAATATATATTCCTACCCAGTCCGATCACATGAATCATTCCGGTTACTGGGAGGAAAAGAATAGGAAAAGAATATACAGAAGACAGAAGACGGATACATGTATTTTGAGAAATCGAAGAAAATATGAACTGACCTCGTTGGATAGCGCTGGGGAATCAAAGCAGCACTTGAGCATCACGATCAAATATCACCTTCAAAAAATGCTACAAAACGCCGCAAAGGGCTATTTAAGGAACAGGGGAATCTACCCTGTTTTCACTTTTCTCTAGGGTAATAATGCTGTTATGACTGTGACAATACAGTGCGAGAATTCTGAGGAGAGGACGGGAGATTTTCAATGGTTTCACACAGACTGTCAGTGTCGAGTGATAAGTGACAGCGGCGTTCCCTCTTTTTTCTCTGTGTGGTTCACACCTTTTCTTCTTTCCTCTTTCTCTTTGTTCCAAAAAAAGATGGAATCTCCCACCCAATGAGCCCCCACCTCGACTCGACAAGATGGTGGGGAGTTTAGTCACAGTGACTCAATCAGCAAAATGACAGTAGGCTCATACACTCGTGCGCACCAGAGACTCAACCTTATTTCAGGTTCTGTGACCTCCACCCGGTCGCTGCGGGGATTCGAACCTTGGTCCATTGTTCCAAATCTACCACCACTCGACCAACTGAGCTACCCGTGCGGGTTCTTTCCTTTTTCTCTGCTCTACTGTTGAGCAGGGTAGATTTCCTTTTTTCTTCTTTAACAAAAAAGAACTATAATTCCAATCTGAAAGATAGAGAACAGGCCTCTGTCTCCCGTACTTGCAGAAGCTCTATGCTTTTTTTAGTATATTAAACTCATTGCAGTTGACAGGATTCGAACCTGAGACCTAATCCGTGTGGCACTCCCTCGCTACCAATTGAGCTACGCCCACCGGTTTCTTCTTTAACTTAGAGGCTCGAGATAACTAATTGGTTGTTAAATATCATTGAAAATAAAAACAAAATAAAAGAGAGATTATTTTTATAAATAATCTAGTCCTAAGAAGATTGTTTTGCTTATTTTTATAAATAACTTATTTCTTGGATTGGACCACTCATTAATCTAACTCCATAAGTTGAATGATATGTGTCTATTTCTTGATTAAAGGAACATGTTTGAAAAAGTGTCTAGGGTTGGGTCAGGATGTTCTCGTTAACGCCCTTTTTTCTTCATCATAATTCTCTGACAAAATCGACCGGACGATATGTTGGAAGGATACCCAACACCGACCGGACGATACGTTGAGAGGATGTAAATTGGACTATAATCACAATCTGACAGATTGAGAGTGAGAATGTGTCCCCGGTACTTGCAAGAGACCCTATGCATTTTTTAGCATAGTAACCTCTCATCGCAGTTGTCGAGATTCGAATCTGAGACCTAACCCCTGTGGCACTCCCTCGCTATCAGTTGAGCTACGCCCACCGGTTTCTTCTTTAACTTAGAGCCTCGAGATAGCTAATTGACTGTTAAATTTCATTGAAAATAAAAACAAAATAAAAGAGAGATTATTTTTATAAATAATATAGTCCTAAGAAGATTGTTTTGTTTATTTTTATAAATAACTTATTTCTTGGATTGGACCCCTCATTAATCTAACTACATAAGTTGAATGATATGTGCTTATTTCTTGATTAAAGGATTGGGTTGAAAAAGTGTCTAGGGTTGGGTCAGGATGTTCTCGTTAACGCCCTTTTTTTCTTCATCATAATTCTCTGACAAAACCGACCGGGTGATGCGTTGGGAGGATACCCAATACCGACCGGACGATACACTGGAAGGATGTAAATTGGACTATAATCACAATCTGACAGATAGAGAATGGGGCTCTGTCCCCGGTATTTGCAGAGGCCTTATGCATTTTTTAACATAGTAATCTCTCATCGCATTTGCCGGGATTCGAACCTGGGACCTGACCCTTGTGCCACTCCCTCGCTACCAGTTGAGCTACGCCTACCGATTTCTTCTTTAACTTAGAGCCTCGAGATAGCTAATTGGTTGTTAAATTTCATTGAAAATAAAAACAAAATTAAAGAGATTATTTTTATAAATAATCTAGTCCTAAGAAGATTGTTTTGTTTATTTTTATAAATAACTTATTTCTTGGATTGGAACCCTCATTAATCTAACCACATAAGTTGAATATGTGTCCATTTCTTGATTAAAGGATCAGATTTGAAAAAGTGTCTAGGGTTGGGTCAGGATGTTCTCGTTAACGCCCTTTTTTTATTCATCATAATTCTCTGACAAAACCGACCGGATGATACGTTTGGAGGATATCCAACACCGACTGGATGATACGTTGAGAAGATATAAATTGAACAGATAGAGAGAGTGGAGCTCTATCCCCGATACTTGCAGAGACCATATGCATTTTTTGTTATTTTTCATATAATTTTTTCTTTATTTCATTAATAATATACACTTTAAATATAATTTTTACATAAATCAGTAGAATTAATCAACCCAATCACTTCAGCTACAACTTTATAAATTTCGGCAGAATAAACTGATTTTGATATAACCAAAGAGAGGGTTCGGGTGTAAGTCCTTATTTTTGTAGGAATAATAAAGCCAACTTTTTGCAAAAAGAAAAAGTAAAGCGAAAGTGGACCCCACCATATGTTTTGGTGGTTTAGAACGTAGAGAGGAGAGAGATGTCATGTGGCTCCTCCTAAATCCTAATCATACCTCTGGACCACGCTTGATGGGCCAGGGAATGTGTACCAATTATCATGCATGGGACAGTGCTGGACCATCACTGTTATTGACTTTTTTTGTCGCTTTAAACACTCCACCCAACTTTTTCTACTGTCCGGTTAGGATGTTTTTACTTGGACTTTAATTCCTCCCAGACCAGACCAGATCAGACCAGACCAGATCAGACCAGACTTAGATAGTTATAAAAATACAAAGAAACCAGATCAGACCAGACCAGACCAGACCAGCAAATTACAGTCCAAGTAAAAACATCCTTACTCTCTATAGCCCTTCAAAAAAGAGTAAAATCAGTTGTTGCCTTGTTGGCATTCACGAATAATAAAATCTCCGGTAAGCAAAATGTGACCTAAACATAATTAGTCATTTAATGAACACAATAATATTTAACGAACAATAATATGTTCAATATTTTAATTTTTTATTTTTCCTTTTCTTAAAAATGTTAATAATTTTTTTCATTTTTGATCCGATTTTTTATAAAATTTATATCAATTTTTTTTTATTTTTCATGATCTTTCAAATGAGATCAATATTGCCTATGTAATTTTAACATATTAACATTTGCGTGTAAAAATATGTAACTTTACGTGTTAAAATATGTAACTCACATTCAGTCAGGCCAAATGCAACTCGTGTGTATAAATATTTAACTCTACCTGTAAAAATATGTAACTCGCGTTCAGACAGGTCAAATGCAACTCGTGTGTATAAATATGTAACTCGCGTGTATAAACATGTAACTTTACGTGTAAAAATATGTAACTTTACGTGTAAATATATGTAACTCGTGTTCAGGCAGTTCAAATGCAACTCGTGTGTATATATATGTAACTCACGTGTAGAAATATGTAACTTTACGTGTAAAAATATGTAACTTCACGTATAAAAATATGTAACTCACATGTATAAATACATAATACAATAAATTTTTTATATACACAATTTTAAGATAAATTGTGATTTACACAATTATTTTTCTGTATTAAATTTAGTTCCATTTTCTTTATAATACTCATTAATATAATAGTTCGATAATTTCTTAAAATTACATAAGTAATATTGGTCTCATTTGAAAGATCATGAAAAATAAAAGATGTTAATATAAATTTTATAAAAATCGGATCAAAAATAAAAAAGTTATTACCATTTTTTAACAACAAAAGCAATAAAAAATAAAGAAATCAGGCACAATACTCCGTCGTTTTGCAACCGGGCGCACCATCCTCATGGTGCGCCGGTTGCACGATATAATTTGCCGGTATGAAGAGGGTGTGTAGCAGTTGAGTCCAGGTTAATCGAGTTCAATTCATAACAATTACATGATTTACATTAATCTAGCTTGGAACAAGATGGACTTGTTTATGGACATCAGTAAATTACTCATTAGTCATTAGGATTAGTTTGTTTGAATGTTACATAGCAGAAACCTAGAAGGTTATAGTGAGTTTGGGAAACTGGGCTTTTATTTTTGTATTTTGGTATTTGTAACAAACCTAAGTATTAATTTGGGGCTTCAAAATTGTATTGGAATTTTACAATATTTTAGAATTAAAAGTAATTGTTGCGTAGAGAGTTGGTAAAGTATTATACCGGTATACCGCAGTATTTGAAAACATTTACCATTATCGTACCGAAATAAATCGGTACGGTATGATACCCTACCGAAAATAACGGTATACCAACATTTCGGTATTTTTCGGTATTTTTTGGTAAGGTAAGTGCGATATACCGATTTTCCGGTATTTTTGCCCACCCCTAAATGTACCTGCAAATTATAGTGAAGTAATACTTCTCCATCTTTACTTTTTGTTTGCTTCTCACTCCGTCCGATAAAATACTTCCCACAAAGGTTTGGATCGGAGTTTAAAAAAATGAGAATAAAGTAGAAATATATGGTAGTAGTTGAGTAACAAAAAGGTAAATGAATAATAGCCACACAAAATTTCCAAAAAATGAAACGAGAACTATCATTTGCGACGGCCCAAAAAAGAAATTGGGGACTATTTTACGGGAAGGAGGGAGTATATGTATATACTCCTTCCGGTCCTTAATTAACTTTACACTTTCCTTTTTGAACCGTCCCATATTAAACTTTACACTTCCTTATTTGCTTTATTTGGCAAACAAATCTACACCAAACAGTGTTAAATAGTGTCAAACAGTGAACTCTACAGTAAAGTCAAATTTATGTCTTTAATATGTGTGAAGTCTGTAAATTTCATTAAGGACCGGAGGGAGTACATACATAACCTTAATAACACTTGTATCATAAAATATTAATGCATAAACAGAACATTGTTTTTATCATTTTGGTTACTTCTAAATAAGATAAAACGTTCTTATTTGGATTGCTTTCGCTCCCAAATCAGACAGACCAAATTTCGATAATTATAAAATACACAGAGACCAGAAATTTACCGAATCAAACCAGACCAATTTAGACAGACTACACTTAAACAGACCAGATCAAACCAAGTTAAAACATCCTTAGCTTTTAGCCCTAGACCAGACAAACCAGACCTGACTTGGATAGTTATAAAATACACAGAGACCAGACGTTTACCAGACCAATTCAGATCAGATCAGACCAGACCAACAAATTTCAGATCAAGTAAAAACATTCTTAGAGTCTACTATATTTGAAATAATAAACCATTAAAAGACAAAAAATGTAAATCGGGTCGTAGCTTTTAGAGTGCACTTTCTTGTCGAAAGCTTTTAGAGTGTGCATACTGCATAGGACAAGCGGCATGTACATCCAATGGAAGGGTGTGTTGATGAAAACACAAGCCCCCGACCTCTTCCAGGATCACAAGCTCAAAGGACTCTTGTACATTCACCCACACACTCGTAACACAAATACTCAATCTAACAACATCACTTTGTATTATACAATTGAAATGTACAAGAGATATTTTACAAGTAAATGAGTAGCTCACTTCACTCTTTGTATATGAGACTACTTTACTCTCACATCCCTCTCTCAAGGAGGCATTCACTCACTCAAGAGCTCTCCTCAAGGCTCTCTCATCACTTGAGGAAGCTCTCACAAACCTCTCTCTAGGATCACTCTCGGCTCTCTCACATATGAATGGGGAGTCTCACCCCTATTTATACTAATATCTTCAAAACTTCTCTAGAACTTTCTGTGCACTACTACGCTTCTAGAGTCTTCCAAAAGGTATCCACAAGCTTATCTAATTTTCTAGAAGGACTTAGAGAAACTCCACACTGCTTGAGAATGTTCTAGAGGCTTCCACACGGTTCCACACCATTCTAGAGAATTCCACATCTCTAGAAAACTCCACAATGTTCTAGAATATTCTACATTCTTCTACACACTTCTAGATAATTCTACGCCTCTATAGAAGGATCCAAAATATTCTAGAACATTCAATACTTCTTTGCACTCATATAGGAATTCTACACATCTCCACAAATTTGTAGAATTATCATGAACTTCTCAATCAAGGAGGGAACCCAACAAATCTCCCCCTACCGATTTATAGCCATCTTTACCTCAAATGTGAGTTGCTCCCCCTACCGACTTATAGCCATCTTTACCTCAAATGTGAGCTACTCCCCCTACCGACTCATAGCCATCATTACCTCAAATGTGAGCTACTCCCCCTACCGACTCATAGCCATCTTTACCTCAAATGTGAGAAGTAACAGTCAACATCTAATACAGTCTCACATATAGCCATATTTACCTCAAATGTGAGTTGCCCCCCCTCAAACAAAGCTTACATCACACCATACGAGCAGCCCTCAAGGAGTGGTCATGATCTCCTCCACAGCAAGATATGATCCACTAAACTATCTTGTACCATCGTTTCTACTAACGGGGCACGCTGCCTGTTTACCTCAACATCAGGAAGACTTTCTACACAACGCGCCAACAGTAGATCAAATCACAGGACCATACCTCATACACGACGTTCTCATGAAGATATCCTCTCCACTGACACCTGATCTGCAATTCATCTTGTACCGCCGTTGTTTACTAACAGGACACACCGCCTGACCATCACAATATCGGGAAGACTTCCGATACAATGCATCACTAACAGACTGTTTTAAGAACCATCCACACAGTGCATCATATCACTATGGTTCATGTTTGATCAAGATCTATAGTGAAGTACCTCATCCCATCAAAGAGTATGATCTCGAATGCATCCGACAATACTACTAGCATCACGGTAACATAAGATCCATCCCCATGACGAACTATACCCGTTTCTCTACCTCCATCTAGAGATGGCAATTTTGGTCAACCCGTTAGATACCCGCACCGAACCGATTTGATCAAAATGGGGAAAATCGGTTTAATTTGGGAATGGGTACGGGGCGGGGAATACCCGATTTTTTTAAATGGATAATGGTGCGATTATGGTTCTATACTAGTCCAACCTGAAACCGCCCCGTTCACTAATGGTGCGGGTACCCGCACCGTTATCCATCTGTAACATTATTAATAAATTATAACTCTTTATATTAAAGAATAATAAATATATATATGCTAAATGATGTACACTAAATCGTATATACCATATAAGTATATAAAGAATAATACACCAGAGGCCCACTTCAAAAACCCTAACATCCCTAACTCAGAGTTAATTTAATAGCGTAATGAATTTAGGCCTAAAACCGTTTTTTTGCGAAGGATTGCTACTTTTTAGGCCTCAAACTAAATTTAGGCCTAAATTTGTTTTTTGAATTTAGATTCTGGGATGATTACTACTCTTTTATTATAATACAAGAGATATTGGGTGCTTGTCATACTAATTAATTTAGAACTAAAACGGTTTGATTGCTTGAATATTTAATTTTGTATGTTTTATGGTGCTCTGAATATATAATTTATAATTTATTACGATGGATGTTTACATTAACCAGTAGGATTAGAAATTGGTTATTTGGTATCATTTGGGCAAACAGTTACCCGTGGATAAACCGATTCCCCGTTGGGGCGGGTACGGTTCAAATAAAAATTACCTGAACGGGTAATGGGGCAATTTCGGGGCAAACATTTATCCAACGGGGTGGTTTCGGTTTTATGTGTACCCGTCCCCGATCCACCCCCGTTGCCATCTCTACCTCCATCAACCTTGGCTCTGATACCACTGTTGGGGAAAACACGACCCCCCAACCTCTTCAAGGATCACGAGCTCATAGAACTCTTGTACCTTCACTCACTCACTCGTAACACAAAGACTCAATCTAACAATATCACTTTGTATTATACAATTGAAGTGTACAAGAGATATTTTACAAGAAAACAAGTAATTCTTTTTTTACTCCAGAGGGGGTCTGGGGGAGGGGGGCCTTGGGGCCTGAAGTAATCAGGGTTGAAACTCACTCCATTGAGTTTCAAACCCTTGTGTGCCTAGTGGGTTCGAACTCAAGACCTCCCATTAGGCACGGTAACCTCACAACCAGCTGGGCTGGAATGCTTGATTAAGTAAACGAGTAGCTTAATTCATTCTTTGTATATAGGACTACTTCACTCTCACATCCCTCTCTCAAGGAGACACTCACTCACTCAACGAGAGAGGCTCTCACAAGGCTCTCTCTAGGATCTCTTTCAAGGCTCTCACTTACGAATGAGGAGTCTCACCCTTATTTATACTAATCTCTTCAAAACTTCTCTAGAACTTTTTGTGCACTACTACACTTCTAGAGTCTTCCAAAAGGTATCCACAAGTTTCTCTAATCTTCTAGAAGGACTCTAGAGAACTCCACACTGCTTGAGAATGTTCTAGAGGCTTCCACGCGCTTCCGCACCATTCTAGAGAATTCCACACATTTCTAGAAAACTCCACAATGTTCTAGAATATTCTACACATTTCTAGATAATTCTACGCCTCTCTAGAAGGTTCCAGAATATTCTAGAACATTCGATACTTCTTTGCACTCATATAGAGAATTCTAGACATCTCCACAAATTTCTAGAATTAACTTGAACTTCTCAATTAAGGAGGGAACCCAAGAGGGTGAACTTTCTTACAATTTCCTCATCCTCCCCTCTTCTTCTCTCTTTTTCTATCTTTTTACATTTTATTCATACTCCATCTACCATCATCATCTTCAAATTTACTTGGTCAATACATTGAAAAAAGTGATGTTTGAGAATAATCGAAAAGTCACCAAACATTCACCGGAAAATGAGAGCCGCCCAAAAAAATTATGTGTTATATAAATATTGTTTGTGTCGTGCTGAATAATAATATTTAGGAAAAATTGCCTCAAATAGGACTAAATTGTTATTAAAATTCCAGAATAGGAGTAAGTATAATTTTATTCCCTAAATAGGACCATTTTCCAATTTTACCCTCTAATTCATTTTAACCCTGCGGCAACTTATAAGCTTCGTCCACGCTCAGCAAGGTCGCATCTTCTACACATAGCTCGGCTTCAACAGAGAGAGGTGGTGAGCAGCGGCAGCTTGCGCACGCGAGCGCCGGTCAGCAGCGGCAACGAACGTATGTGGCCTGTCTCCTCCTTCGCGCTCTTCTGTTTCTTCAATTTACTTCTTCTTTTGTTCTATATGAATTTCTGTGAGCCTTTCAATCTTCTTCCTCATGTCTGGAATCTGTAATTGCTGGGTTTTGGGTTTGTAATGGCTTGTTGCCTCTGTGTTTGTCAATAATGTTCGAAATTAAACCGGTGTGCTTTACTTCATTTTTACGATTGCCAATTTTTTTCTAAAATGCCATCAAAATGGCATTCTTATTCTTTAAAAAATTAATACTTTTCTTTAAAAATGCCATTAATATGTCATTCTCGATTCAGGTTGGCATTTTGATAAAAAAGTTGTCATCCGTGGTGGCGTCGATCAGGTCTGCCATGGTGGGGGCCGGATCTGCGGTGGTGGCGTCTGGATCCACGGTGGTGGCGTCTGTATCTGAGTGGCGGCGGCTAGATCTGCTTGGGCGGCAGTTGGTGGTCGGCGGAGGATGTTTGGTTCACTGAATGTAAGAGCTTTGGGATTGGTGTTGAATGGCCCGGAAATGTGGAGCCTTTACCCCCCGCCAATATAGCCGGCCCATAAGTCCCTCTGTTCCTCCTAAGAAATCTTTGGTGCGTTAGTGGGGTTCCAACCAATTTTACATCGCATCTGTCACAACTGAAACCTGGACCAAGCACTCTTTCCACTGCTTTCCACATGACCTGCTTTCACAATGAAACTTTTGAGTCTGTAACTAGTGAGAATGGAAAATATAGATAAAATTCCTCAAAATGGATGCTACATGAAGATGTTGATGGTCATACATGTTAAAGTTTCCTCACGTATGGGTAATCGTCCATATCGCATATTTTCACCCATCATTTAAGATATCTGCTTTCTCACCTTATTGCTCAACTAAATGATATATGCGTTTGCTAAGAAGCTCCACTATGGTTTTGATTTCCAGTTTTGTGTAAGGATGGCAATGGGGGCGGGGGCTGTGGGGAACCGCCCCGTGGGGGGAGTTGGGGCAGGTGGTGGGGCGGGGCGGGTATGGGGATGGGGAATTATTTCCTCCCCGCTTAAATATGGGGCGGGTGATGGGTTATGCATCCCCGCACCGTCCCCCGTATATATACACATATTAATAATTAATAATAATAAACACAAGTTACTAAAATGTAGTGTTATAGTGACCTAAGTTTAAAAATTGAACATAAGTTACTATAATTTCATTACTACTCTAGTCACTAGTCACATTTTTGTAAACAGTTTTCATTTTAGTCATAAATACTCCCTCCGTCCCTGATAACTTTGACAAGTTTGACCGGCACGGGGATTAATAAAGTAGTGGTTGAGTTTTATGCAGAGGAGAGAGAATTAACAGAAAGCACAAATTCTTTACTTAAAAAGGAAAATGACAAAGTTAATGGGACATCCGAAAAAAGAAAGTTGGCAAAGTTATAAGGGACGGAGGGAGTATGTAATTACTAATACGAAGTAATTAAAATAGCATGGTGGCCTGGTGGGTTTAGTTGTTTCCTATCTAATGGGTTTTGCCTAATGGGTCTATCTAATTCTTTTTTAATAACTGAACTGTCTTGTAAAATTGGTTATCAAAATTATATAAAGTAAAATGAATTTGGGAAAGTTATAAAGTGATATTAGCTTAAACTCCTCAGGCACAGTGTGAATGTTTTCTTCGTTTACTACTATAGTGCATTAATTCTTTTCTTGTGAAAGTCATCTTTATGATTGTAGTTAGAGCTCAAGAAAATATTATAGAGTTAACCAATGCTAATAAAGTGTTTGATAAAATGACTAAATCAAAACGTGTATAATGTGTTCTAAATTTGAAATAGGATGTAAGATTACATTGACACTTAAAAACTAAAAGTCTTTTTGGCTACATACTAGAAGTGTTGTTTGGTTTTTGAAAAACTGTCTTAGTCTAAAATAGTGTTAATTTTTGACGAATATTTCCCCCGTTGGGTACCCCGTGGGTCTAGCGGGTCGGGGCGGGGATGGGGCGGGTCAAATAGTAGTGGGGGATGGGGCGGGGGTGGGGATGATTTTTTAGACACGGGGCGGGGATGGGGGAGTGAACCCCTGCCCCATTGTCATCCCTAGTTTTGTGGTATCTGTCCATACTTCCCATCAAGTGGGAACAATTATATGAAAAAGTTCCTTAAATAGGTGTAAAATCTAGTTCAGTTCCTCAAATAGGACCATCATTATTTTCTTCCTAAAATAGGATTCAATTACTCATACAAGTTAAGTTTTATTATTTTCATTCTTTTATTAGGACTAAGTAACTCCTATTTTGGGAATAAGATATATTTAGTTCTATATTTGAACTTTGTCTATGTTTTACTCACATTTAGAGCAATATCTTCAACTACAAGTCATTATATGATGTAAAAATGTAACAGAGTATATGCTACAATAAAATGATAAATGCAAAGTTTCTAAAGATGTTTGAGGTCATTGAGCTCTACAATCTGAACACTGGCTTCAGCCTTCCTTGAGTGTAGTAGACAGTCTGCACCCGAGGCCTCAAACCAGCCGATTGATTCATATATTATATCCATCAAGAACAAAGTCCAAGCCTCACTATTGTGCACAAATGTCAATGTCTAGCCAACTACTCCACTTAAAATCAAATCTAATAAATCTATAACATGCAAACTTATGTAGTGTCATGAACAATATCCCTAGCACCAGCCAAATAGGAAATCAAAGTCATATGCAATGAATTTAATACCAGTACATATCAAGTTCCTAAACAAAGAACAAAAGTAGGAATGAAACAAAACAAAACAGTCCTAATATACCTCCGACCGTTCAGCCTTGAGATTTTTGTATTCATTGCTGTTGTGATCTAGTCCTTCCCAAATTTCATAAGGCTCAGTTCCGGGTGTATAGGCATGCAAGACATGTTTCCCTGGTGGAGCGAGATCAGGGCTAAGCACACTAGGTATAGAGATCAGGACAACATTTTGATCGGCATCAACTCCTCTCTCCCAGTCATTTACAACTATATGATGGATTCCCAGGTCATTGTGTATTCCCTAATCACAACCATTTTTTATGCAATAAAACACTCATCAAAGATGACCCTGACTTTGTTATTAAGGTCCAGTTTTTGAAGCATTAATTGAAGTATTGTGCTTATCAGCAGAATAAGCTAAACAGGTTAAGCAGAGTATAGTAGTAGCTTAGACTTACTTGTTTGGTTGAAATCAAATTACCAAACGATTTCCTTTCAAAACATTTACCATTTATTCATGTAAGCCAAACAACAGTTTCCAAATGGACTCTAAAGAAATTGTACGTGGTAATATGATAATATCTAATCTATAAATAAAAAAGGGTACGTATCTCACCTTTGCATCGAAGCCCAGATGTAGATGCATAAACGATCCACATTGTGGGGTGCTTTTTATCCGGTCCTGATATGTTTTTGGAATAACATGCTTTGGTAACAAGTTCATAGTGTCCCACATGGATGCATTGCTGACAACAGCCTTTTTAGCATGAACAACCTGCAGTAAACGAATCCCCTCATCAGATAATTCTACATAAAGTCATAAACTACCCGTGTCATCATATTCATAATATTTGGTACTCACTTGGCCACTTTTTAGTTTCACTCCTGTAGCTCTACCATTTTCAACAACAATATTTTCTACATGGCTCTTGAGAGAAATCCGGCAACCAAACTTCTGTAATCCTCTCACTAGGGCATCAACTATAGCTCCAGTTCCACAGAGAGGATACTCCAATGTGCAACCAGGCTTATACCATTCAGAGAGCATATAAACCTATAATATGAGTACACAATGTTACTAATTCACTACTCCCACGAAAGATGTTTCTCGATTATAATTTGAAGTTAAAAAATAGGATTTTAGGACCTTGTTTATAAGGCATCCAAGGGACAATGCTATCGTGAACTTTTAAGCATAGAAAAATTAAATAATGCAAACACTAAGAGCCTGTTTTCTCAAGCCTATATAGCTGAATTTGCTGATATAGCTCAAACTGGTCAAGTCTGTTGAAAAGTTTACAGTAAACAAAACATTTTTAAACAATTATAATACTCCATCCATCCCACAAAAAATTGTCAACTTTCCTTATCTAGCCATCCCAAAAAACTTTGTCATTTCAATTTAAAGTCATAAATGTGATTAAAGGATGTCTTTAATTGGAGTGAAATTTTATGGTCTGGTCTTGTAAATTTATGGTGTATGTATATATTACTATTGCTTAAGTCGAGTCTAATGTGTTCATTTAAGTCCGATTTGCTCTGGTTTGAGACTGAAATTAGTCCAATTAAAAACATCCAAAGTTATTTTTCTCTCTTTTACACAAATCTCAACCACAAAGTTTTTATTTTATTATTCCACGTGCAAGTTAATTTTGGACAAGTTTTATGAGTCAGGGTGTAATATCTAAATATGAAAAAAGATGAGACTTTTGATTGATTTCAACCATTTCAGCCAAAAAAAGGTACCTTCAACCTAGATATGACTTTTTTGTTATTTGCCGCTTCAACCTGACTGATAAGCCAAAAAAGAGTTTATAACCAGATGGGCTCTAAGCCAGATCCTCAAGAGCTTCTTAATCTAGAATTAGAGAGCTTAGGATTCCCAAAGTTACCATCTCTGCAGAGAGTATGCCATTAGTTTTGACCCCAGCAAGCAAGAAAGAGAGAAGATCGAGCCAGTTCCGTATAAAAGGATCTTTTAGCCCCAATGAATCAATAATTTCTGAAAAGGGTCTAAGAAGCTTTGTAGCACTAAGGGCCCCACGAGGTCCCATTTGAGCAAATGATTTCCAGAGAGAGGGTGCATATCTTGCAGCAGCGGCGGAGAGGACACCAATGTCACCTCTGATCGACAGAGGAGGGAGAGCCATTGCCACAGCTGACATTGGAAGAATTGTATCCTTCACCAAATAGCATTTTTTATATGCACAAGAGGAGAAGTTTTAGTAACAATAATTGAGAATAAGTTTCAACTAAAAAAAATTGAGATTTGATTAACAACAAATGAATTTCTCAAAGTTTCAGGGCTACGGCTGTAAATAAGCAGGTTCCTCGTGAGCTAGCTCGGCTGGTATACATAAATGAATAAAATTTTGTGCTCCTTAATTAACTGAACATAGCTCAAGCAGTTAGAAGATCCACGAGCATACTCTTTTATCAGGTTCATGAATATGTATGTTTCTCACCTTTCTTACTCTTTTGGTATATATAAAGATTACAGTTCTATAAAATTATAAAATCTTCTAAAAAATACTGAAAACTAATAAAGAATGAATGTCTCCATTCATAAATATTTTGATCACTTTACTATTATTTGTCTATGTTGACTTTGAGAAAACTCGAATTGAAATTGTTTGTATGCTTTTGATTCTATTTTGAGATAGACAATATCGTATTACAGATTTTGTGGATATAATCGGCTGTTTAAATATTTGTAGTTTATGAAAACATTGATCGCGTCAGTTTGTATATTTGTTTATTAAAATTTGTTAAGTTTGTGTGCTTGACGTTTTTAGTTTGTTTGTTATAGCCAATGAACTCAGTAACTCACTAATGAACAGTAAAGAAATGAACAAAGACACAATGATACTTGTTTTTTTTTCTATACAACCCTAAAGCTTAACAGAAAAACATGAACACGCATAAGCTTGGCTCAACTCGTTTAGTTACACCCCTGCTTAGAGTGGGTAAACGTTCTAACTAAGCATCCATTAAACAAGCTCAATGCTGAGAGAGAAAATGCAGAACTCGTGAGGGCCATCATAAAATTAAAGAAGTTTCTCAAATCTCAGGTAATGTGACATTCTATAAGGCATCAACAGAACTTAAAATATTAACAAGCATGCAAGTTCTGTTGATGAGGGCCCAGATTAAAGAGGGCCCAGATTCTACAAGGCATCAACAGAACTTAATATATTAGGTTGTTAATATATAGAGCCCAGATTCATCTGGGCCCTCATTAACAAGCATAGAACTTAATATATGTCTGAGCCCCTAGGAAGGTCAAAGCAGAGCCACCCATGGACTCTTTCTAATGAGGGCCCAGATGAATTTAAAATATATAGTTTTAAAATAGTTACTCCCTCTGTCCCAAATTAAGCTTCTCACCTTCCTTTTTTGTACAACCCAGCTAAAGCTTCTCATTTCTATTTTAGGATATAATTATCACTCTTAAATAAAAAATTAATCATCAAATAATATACCTATAACATCACAGTTATCATCAATGATCTTATTATATTATATACCCATCAAAAAGTCGGGACACATGCAGTATATATATAGATGAGCTGAAGTGTTTATTCAAGTTGGATTCTAACATAGTATAGCATTTTCTCACTTGATCTGTAAATGTGAAGAAAAAGTCTTGGGTATGAACTTTGAATCCCACCTTTACTTACTGTTGATTTCTTCTTGAAATTATAGATTAAATATAGGGGCCCCAACTCTTTCCCGTTCCGGTCCTCTCAATGACTAGGAACACCTGCTCCTTATGGAGCAAGCCCAACACGCTCCATTAGGGATGTCAAAAAAACCCGGCACGCAATGACCTGCCCTGGCCCGAGACATTTGGGGCAGGTCTGTCCCGCCCCGTCTCGCAAATGGGGCGGGTCCGCCCCGCCTATACAATGGGGCGGGTCCGGGTATTAGTATTGACCCGTGCCGCCCTGACCCGCCCCGCCTCGACCCGCTCAATATATAAGTATATACATACTTTTTCTTAAACTATACTACAAATATACTTCAACTTACATATGTGTGTATACAATAAATCATAAATTCTTTGATCTTATAATATGTCAATATATATATATTAGATTGAGATGAATGAAGGATTATCAATGTCTTCTTTATATATAGCATTTTAATACATATATTCAAGTATTAATATAATTAAATAGATTAACTATTCAAGTCTAAGTGAATTTTCCTTAACTTTTGAAATTTCTAGCGTATCGTGAATTTGATTTAATAAATTATTTTTAATAATTATTTAAAGATAAACTTTATGTAGATTCAATTGGTAACAACTTCTCACAAATAAAAAAACATACTAGCTAATTGGGTTACCGCGGGGCGGACCCGCCCTGCATGGGGCGGGTCATGGGTCAACAAGTTTGGACACGTGCAGGTCACGGGGCGGACCCGCCCCGTCAAGTCACGGGGCGGGTGGGTCCGCCTCGTCAAGTCACGGGACGGGGCGGACCGCCCCGAAGTCACGGGGTGGGGCGGACCCGTCCCATCAAGTCACGGGGCGGGTTTGGATCTTGCAGTACCCGCCCCGCCCTGACCCATTGCCATGCCTACGCTCCATAATAAAATAAAATTACTTTCAATAAATAGGACAAATGTGGAGAGAGAAAATGTAGAACTCACTAGAAGCTTTTTCCATTAAAATAAAATTACTTTCAATAAATAGGACAGATGTGGAGAGAGAAAATGTAGAACTCACTAGAAGCTTTTTCCATTCTCTCACAGAATCAGGACCAGCATAGTTTTCAAGATCCTGATGAATATATTGTTGAAGCTTGAAAGTGAATCATTTTGATAAGTTCTGGCTAACCGCCAATCAAAAGATAGATACCAATGAGATGCATAAAATAACTCACACATAAAATCATAACCTAAGTTAACTAAAAATACAATTCATTTTATGTTACCAGCACTCAGTGACTTAATAAAGGGCCACATAGCTCTTTAGGAAAAATTTCCAGTTTATGTACTCACTCTGGTGCAATAGTAGCAATGAAATAACAAAAGACTTCACTGAAGGGCAAGAAACTTCATGCGCATTAACAATAATGTACACAGAATTAGGACTACCATATTAAGAATTTAAAACTTAATGATTTCATCCTAAAGATTAGCCACTCTAGTCATATAAGTAATGCAATGTCTCGTACGTTGGTTTGTATTCTTACATTTGTTAGGTTTGGTATCACTTAACACATAGAATGAGTTATGCATAATGCAAAAGGTGTACAGTGACCGAAATAATGCACTAGATGTCAACCTTGAAGAACTCTGTTGGGCCAATGCGAGACAAAAATTCACCTTCGGGTATGTATACCATCCACGAATCATAATCTGCGCAGGGAATGGATTCACCCAAAGCATCAAGTACCTGCAAACATCGAAGCCCATTTTCAATAAAGAACTGACACGAAAACTTCCCAATTTTTTAATGGATGGGTAAATATGAAAGGCTGCCTACTTGTGCTAAAGGATTTGCCTGTGGTCCCCTTGATTGAAAGCCGGAGAATAAAGAAGGGCCTGAGTCAAATTTATAGCCCTTAACATCAAAGGGATGGGCAGCACCCCCTGGTACATTGTGACTTTCGAGTACCAAAACGTCTTGCTGGTATCTAGCAAGAAGTCCGGCACAACATAAGCCACCGATACCACTCCCTATAACAACAACATCTGCTTCTGGCTTCCCTGCACATTATATTTCTGCAACTCACATTAAGATAGAACAAGATATCCACAAACCTTAATTAGATTCCGTAGATCATGTAAATCCTTTTCAGACATAACCTCTAGATCAATAATAGAAATTTTGTTAGATGTTAAGGCCATGGCAATCCATTATAAAAAGTTAATTATTATCTTATATTAAGATAACTCATTTGGATCATGGCATTATTCATGTTTTTCAATAGGTTTCATCTTTGATCAGTAGGTCATTGGTTCATTATAACCGTTATAGTTTTTTGTTTCTACAGGGGCCCACACCACAACTGTGGCTCAATGGGTTGCCCATTAACACCTTAGAGTTCCATCGTAAAAGGTTTAAATGCAGTAGGACAAGCTCTTATATACTCACTCCGTCACACGAAACTTTATCAACATTCTTTATTTAATCGTCCCAAAAACTTTACTTTTTCCATGTAAAGTACTAAATATATGGTTAAAGTTATTTATATCTCTATACAAATCTTAACCACACAATTTTTACTTTATTCTTCCATGTGTATGTTTATTTTGGCGTTGTTTTATGGGAATGGAGTATTAATTTATTATCTTATAAAGAAAACCTTGTGGGACAAATATACATTACACATGTTGTAATAAAGTGACTATATCTGCTTTTCTCAACCTCTACACAATAGATCATACAACTGCTACAACTACACAGGTAACTTTCTACTTATTGGATGGAATAATTCATAAATGGGTCAAGAATCAAGATAGCTCAATGGCTATAAGCCTATAATGCACATGAATCAACTCTAATAGTCTGATCCAAGCGATTAACTAATCTATATCAAATTGTAATAAATTTATCTATCTCGCTTTAATTTCCAATTATGGACTCTTAACAGATACGAAGTATATACTAACAATTTGTCACTCCTTACTAAAGAATTGCAAAGTTTTTCTAAAAGGAATGAATTATAAAGTTATGGAGTTAAGTTTATCCGTGAGTCATAATGATAAGTTACGAGTCAGAAAGAACCAGTGCGTACCAGTGAAGGTTTCCTTAGAGGTGGAAGGATAGCCATCCGGAGAAGCTTTGCGGCGTCCGGTGAAGGAATTGGGCGGAGAAAGTGTAGGCCCCCGGCGACGGTTGTGGTCGGGGGACCGGAAGTTGGGAACTGAGGAGGTAGAATTTGGAAGAAAGGTCCCCGCACCAGCTGATGCCATGGATTGATCCTAATTGAGTAGCTTCATTCAGATGAGGGAGTACTGTAACCACTGATTGGGACTTGGAGTGGAAATGAAAAGAAGTTGGAGAATGACAGACCATTTGAGCTAGCTCGGATGGACAAGTAAGCTTCTTCCGCTGCTATATGCCGTGCAATTTGCAGTTTACCTGACCACACCACAGGAGTTTAAAGTTGGTTTAAAAGGATGACACATCCTCACACAAGTTATATGGTACACCCGTAAGTACACTTACACTCGTAAGTACACTTACACAAGTTATATAGTACCCGTGCATACGCACGGAAAAGAGCAATTGGTGCATATATTTGTACTCATAATCTAATTACAAATTAATATATAAATATTTCCCGCTTAATAATTAGCAAGATTATCTTGTAATATTTAAAAGCACCACATATGAGAGAGAGCGAACTCCCCCGCTCAATTTTTAACTTACATATCTTCTTATATCTAAAAGCAGAACATATGGGAGAGAAAATTTTCTTGCTCAATTGTTAGTTGGATTATGATACTTAAAAGAACTACCTATGAAAAAGAAAGTTTGTCCGCTCAATTGTTAGCACGCTTATTTTCTTATCTTCATATATCTAAATTTGTTATATATGAGAGAGAAAATTGTCTTAGGTTGTTCAATTTTCCCGCTCAATTGTTAGCAAACTTATATTGTAATATGTAGAAGCATTACATGTGAGAGAGAAAATTCTCCAGCTCAAATTAGGAAGCTTATTTTCTGTTACTCAGACCCACTACATATGAGAGATAAAGTTCTCACGCTCAATTGTTAGTTGACTTATCTTATTTTATACGTAAAAGCACTACATATGAGAGAGAGAGATTTCCCGCTCAATTATTAGCACATTCATCTTCTAATAATACCTAAAAGTATTACATATGAGAGAGAAATTTTTCCCGCTCAATTGTTAGCAAGTGTATCTTCTGATACATTGAAACACTACATGTGAGAGAGAAAATTCTCCCGCTCAATTATTAGCAAGCTCATTTTCTTATGCATAAAACCGCTACATATGAGAGACAAAATTCTTCTGCTCAATTGTTAGGTTCTTATCTTATCTTATACTTAAAAGAACTACATATGAGAGAGTTTTCCCGCTCAATATCTAAAAGCACTACATATGAGAGAAACTTTTCTCGCTCAATTTCTCTGCTCAATTGTTAGCATTGTTATCTTCTCATACATAGAAAGTTAGAAACACTATATATTAGAGAGAAAATTATTACGCTCAATTATTAGCAAGTTTATCTTCTTTTACCTAAAACCACTATATATACTACTCGTGCATACACACGGGAAAGAACAGTTGATGCATATATTTTTACTCATGATCTAATTAAATATAAAAATAAAAATAACATTTTAGGACTCTACATTTTCAAAAAATAAGAGTACAGTGAGCTAATACCATAAAGTATAAGCCCATCTAAGATCACTACATATGAAAGAGAATCTTTTCCTGTTCAATTGTTAGCCGGTTTATCATATTATCTTCTTCTTCTTATACCTAAAAGCACTACATATGGGAAAGAAAATTCTCCCGCTCAATTGTAAGTGGGATTATCATACTTAAAAAAATTACATATGAGAAAGAAAATTACCCCGCTCAATTGTTTGAAAGCTTATCTTCTTATTTTCATATACATAAAGCAAGATATATGAGATAGGAAATTATCCCACTCAATTGTGAGCCGACTTATCTTATATAAGGAATACTTAAATTAACTACATATGAGAGAGAAAGTTATCTCGATCAATTGCAAGAAAAGTTATCTTTTAATACCTAAAAGCAAGTTTATCTGCTAATATCTAGAAGCACTATATATGAATATCTTTTACAGATATTGATCTCATATCAAAGATAAAAAATATATGAATTTTGATATATTTTATGTAAACATTGGAGCAAGAATAAAAAAGTTATAACACTTCAAAAAAAAAAGTTTTTATGCATAATCCTGATTTAGAAATTTGTCCATGTTTACCAGATTCTAAAATAAGAATTGGAAAGATCTAAAATCCTACATGCGGCTGTGAAGTATACATGTTGCAGAAAACAACACCAATGTTCAACAAACCAAACATGGATTATAAAAATTAAAATCTAGCTAAAGATCATATGACGGAGATGATGGTAAGAAAATTAACTACGGAGTATTATAACTTTATGTTTCTTATTGTTGATGTTCCGTATGAGTTTCATTGAGCGGCTTTAATAGACAAAGTGACAATATAGAATATGTTTGGTATCATTGAAATTGGTTGAATCGAATGAATCTATTAAAATTGATGAAATTCTAGCTGTAATATCTAATTTGGCTGCATATGTTAAATTATGTAAAAAGAACATTTGAAATCTATGTTATTAGCAAAACAGAAAAAAAATATATATGAAAAATAGCAAAAAATGATTATCTATAGTAAATTTAATCAATTCAACTCAAAAAGTAACTCTAGGAGCCCGTTTGGTAGTATGAAATGATTATCTTATTTTATTTTATACTTAAAAGCACTACATATGAGAGAGAGATTTCCCGCTCAATTATTAGCACATTTATCTTCTATAATAATAATACCTAGAAGCATTACATATGAGAGAGAAAATTTTCCCGCTCAATTGTTAGCAAATGTATCTTCTGATACATTGAAACGCTACATGTGAGAGAGAAGATTCCCCCGCTCAATTATTAGCAAACTTATTTTCTTATACATAAAACCGCTACATATGAGAGACAAAATTCTTCTGTTCAATTGTTAGGTTCTTATCTTATACTTAAAACTTATGTATGTTCATTTGGTACCGATGTTGTGCTTATTTTTGAATTGTTATATCAATGCATATTTCAAAAGTATCAAATTACATTAGACTCGCATATTGAAATTAATAGGAGTGTATTATAGATATAATTTAATAAGTTTTTTATAAAAGAAAAAATAAGAAAAAGAATTAGAAAATATGAAGCAGAGATCGTGATACTCATTCTTAGTCTCTTAAATACTCAATAAAATATTACTCATTTAGCGGAAATCATGATCTTTCACTTAAATTACAAAAATGCCACCGTATATTTTTTGACATGTATTAGTGGTTGAGCTGTCTTTCTTACTTGGGCCGGGTGTACGTACACCCAGATGCGCTATATAAGCACTCCCTGGCCCCCGACCCCGATCAGACTGTACTTTTAGGAGGGTGTAAATTGGACTATAATCCCAAAATAGAACTATCTCTTCCTATTCTACCTTTTCCTTTGTCCTTCTTAATAGATTTTTTTATACAATCATCATAAAATATAAAAAATTAAAAAAAAAGTAAAAAAAAATTAAAAATATACATACCTCAACCACCACCTCAGCCACCTTCCAGCACCGCCACCTCTGGTCGCCGTAAAAGATTGCCAAGTTGGGAGGAAAATGTCATCATGATGGCAATTTTGAAGAGAAAGCTGGATATTTTCAAAGAGTAAAAATGTCATCTTCGTGGCATTTTCAGATAAATGTGGCATTTTTACACAAGATGATATTTTTCGGCGACCGGAGCTGGTGGTGTTGGGAGGTAGAGGACGCGTTGGCAATGACCTACATATTTTTTAAATATTTTTTTGGTATTTTATTTTATTTTTTAGACCTTTTTAAAGTTTTTTAAACATTTTACTCCCTCCGTCCTGAAATAATTGTCCTGCTTTCCTTTTCGGTCCGTCCCGAAATAATTGTCTCCTTTCCTTATTTGATAAACAAATTTATACAAAACAGTGTCAAACAGTGCAAAACAGTGCCAAACAGTGTCGCTACAGTGCCAAACAGTGTCGCTACAGTGCCAAACGATGTCGCTATAGTGTGAAGCCAATTTTGTTTTCTTAATCTGTGTGAAGGTCAAAACAGGACGATTATTTCGGTACGGAGGGAGTATTTTTTTTTTGATTTTTTTTTATTTTTATTTTATTTTCCAGGTTTTTATTATTAATTTATAAATAGTTTATTATTTTTTATATTTTATTATAAATAAAACTATGATTTTATTATTAATAAAATAAATCTATCGGAAATTATAGGAAGAGGATAGAACATGAAGAAGGGACATATATTACTATATTAGTCCTATTTTGAGAATAAAGGGATTGTACTCCTATTGTTGAATTTTGGGCTTATTTTAGTCCTATTAAGGGCTAATACCCGATTTTATATTTATAGTAAGAACACCATTTAAGGAAATAAATGAGAATGAATATGAACATTATATTTTAGAAATAATTACATATATATGACCACAATGAAAATTGTTCTTATGTTCAATTTCTAAACTTAAGTTACCATTACATTGTGATAACTATTAGTCATATTTGTGTAAATAAGTTTTATTTAAAAATCCTAAATTTTAGCATTATATTAAATTGTGCTAATTTATTAAAAAGATATATTTAAAATGTATTTTATTAATAAAAGAAAGAAAAATCATATGTAAAAATAGCTAAAATGGTCAATTTCAGCCAATACAGTCAGAAAAGTAACTTTAACATTACTGTTTCTTATTATTAGACCAATTCGGCGTGCGTGAAATACAAAATTACTTGTTTGATGAAAAAAATGGTGGTTAAGTTTGATAATGCGAAAAAATGGGCTATACCCGCACATGTAGTTTAGTTGGTTCAGTGGTGAGAAATTTGAACTAAGTGATCAAGATTCGAAATCTGTAACGGTCGTGAAGAGATCACAGAACCTGAAATAGGGCTAAGACTCTGGTGCGCACGAAAAAAGATCTACCATCATTGGATCGAGTGAATGAACATCCTCCCAAAAATCAAGTAGATCGTCTTATGCAGGCTCTCGGGCGGGAACGAAAAATTGGGCTAACAAAAAGATCTACGGTCTGTTGTACTCCGTAGTCCGTACGCAGTACTCCGTGTGACATTACCGAGGCAGGGGCATTTTCGTCACCACAAGAGAGCTGTTGATTGCAGAAGAAAGAGAGAGCGAGAGACCCGTGGTTGAGTGAGAGTTTGAGTGAGAGAGATTTCCTTGAAATGGCGAGAAGACCGGATGAAGAGTACGATTATTTGTTCAAAGTTGTGTTGATCGGAGATTCAGGAGTAGGCAAATCTAACTTGCTCTCCCGATTCACCAGAAACGAGTTCTGTCTAGAGTCCAAGTCAACCATCGGCGTTGAATTCGCCACTCGTACACTTGAGGTCACCCCCTTTTCTTCTTTGTGCTATTTCTCCTCCCCAATTGATAGCATTCCCTTCAAATTCATCTAGTATGGCAGTATCTATTGCACTTGCGTACAATGGTTGCTCAGTTCTGGGTTTTGCACTTTTTTAGATCTGTGATTCTTAGTGTTCCGTACATGTTCATGTATGTATTCGTCAATGTGATCTCCATTTTGTCGTACTCCGTATTTAGGATCTGAATAGCCATTTGATTGGTACTGTTCGGCTGGATCTTCTCTGTAGCATCTATTGTGTTTTGGTCTATCATTGGAAATTGATCTGTGTTTGGTGGAACATAAGTACAGATGTTGAAATTGATTAAGCAGTTATTCTAATTTTTTATAAAATGACTAATGAACTGTTTGTTTGAGGGTTAACCTAGGTTATTGCAGGTTCAATGTTTAGTTAACCTTGTTTTTTTTACTTACAACAAAAATCTAGGTTGTTAATTAGATTTAGGTTAACCTCACATAACTCTTAAGAACCTGGAAAAACTTAAAATTGAAGAACCTCATAATTGGGGGGTTTTGGAGGTTAAGTTCTTAGGTAAAATATATTTTTCCATCCTTTCCAATTGTAACCCTCACTAGGCTTCACTCCTCTCCTTATTTACGCTTTCTTTCTTCCTCATCTCCCCTCTATCTGCATGTTTCCCTCCCTCCGGTTTCATTCTACAGCCAGCTTCAATCTCCTGCTAACTTCATTGTAGCACACCAAGTCTGTTCCTCACCTACCCTCTTTCTCCTCCCCGCCCCTTCTATTCTCCTCTGTTCCTCTTCCCCCTCTTTTGTCTCTGCCATTAGGCAATTTTAAATTTTTAATTATTTTCATGTGTTGTACTAATTGAATTACGTATGGACTTATTTTATTTTGTTTATTGGGAAAATCTATTTGTGTAGGTTTTATGTACAAATACATATGTGGTGCATACAAAGTGTTTGTTAAAATGTTTGAGTAAGACTTGTCCTATGATTTAAAACTAAACATTAATCAAACCTTTTGATTCACATTTTCTCAGTTCAAACATTCTAATTTTTAGGTGCAAAAGTCATGTCATTTGATGGGTTTACCTCTTCATAGGTCGTGTAATACTTCAATAAAGGGCATACATGTCATTAATGAATTAGAGAACCTTCATCCAAACAACATTTATTACATTAACCTAGGTTCATCTTATTTATTCCTAAAGAATATTTTACGCATGAACCAGGGTTCACTTAGGTTCATTTAGTTATTATTAAAACTTAGATTTACTTTATTGCGCTAGGTTTAGTTAAGTTCGCCTTACCCGGATAGAGCATAAATGAGCGTGAAGAGTGTCGTTGTCGGTGAATCAAATATCGAGCCATCTTGAAAATCTTATCCGAACAAATTTACACTATTTACACTCATTTTGTGACTTAAAAGTATTTAATAATCAAATTCACAATTCATACGCTTATGCATGGATAATGAAATTGATGATTCTATACTTTTCATTAAGAATAGAACGAGTATATAACTAGGCTGGAGCCGCTGGATCATACTACGGTGATGGATTGGGCCGGATTTGTAATTTTCTATCAGTATGGAAAAGCCCTCAATTTTGTTATACATCACTTGCACTATCTGTGTTTAATCTAATCTCTTCAACTGTGACTCAGACCTCGCAGTTTTGACCACTCGCAATTTTGTTAATTTCATAGTGACATCTTTAGGCTAGGGTTACTTTAATAGGTGCATCATAACAACTCTTCTCTTAATTATTTGGTTGGATTGATGGTTTTGTGTCTCCTGATAATTTTTCTAGCTCCACTAGTCAAATGCTGGATTATGCGTAGCTACTAGCGAGTTTGCTCACAAATGCCAAATAAAAAAAAGTACAACATATTGCCTATTGTTAATCAGCATGGGTTAGTTGGAGACTTAGAATCAGGGTTTTGAAGGTCATGGAGAAAAAGACTTGGAGGGCATAATCTATATCTTGATAAATATGCATTAGTTTTTTTAAACTGATGAATAGTGATAAGGTGATTCAGATGTTTGTAACTACTTTGTATGCCCACCTTTGTTGTTACTTCGTCAATTTGTATAAAATCTCACATATATGCTAACATTTAGACTTAGCCTCTGGGGCATAGCTAGGTCAAATTGAGGATCCTGGGTATGCCATCTATACTCGTCTCTTTCAAAACTATTCATTGACCTCTATCTGATGGAGGGTTTGGAGTGGCTATTAGGTGAATGCTTTCGGGCTTATTCCATGTCTTGATATATACATAGTATATCTCATATTTTATAAATTTGAAATATTAACAAAATATGACTAAGCACTCCAAGGCCCTCAATCCAAACTGGATTGATAGTTGAGAATCTCAATGTTGTTCATAAGATGATTAAACCTGGAGGCTGGAGGAGTCACTTATCAGGAATAACAGCTATTTGATCAGTCTGCAGCTAGTATATTTGTTCTTATTAGTTTGGAATTAGATTAGATTTCTCCCTCTCGACAATCGACATTTATGATTAATTGTGTTTTGCTATGTATAGGTTGAGGGAAGGACGGTGAAGGCTCAGATATGGGACACTGCCGGACAGGAGAGATATCGTGCCATAACTAGTGCATACTATAGGGGTGCGCTTGGGGCTCTATTAGTGTATGACGTGACAAAACCAACAACCTTTGAAAACGTGAGCCGTTGGTTGAAGGAACTCAGAGATCATGCAGACTCAAACATTGTGATCACCTTGATTGGGAATAAGGCCGATCTAGCCCATCTCCGTGCAGTGACTACGGAGGATTCTCAAAGCTATGCCGAAAAAGAAGGCCTCTCTTTCATTGAAACGTCTGCTTTGGAGGCAACTAATGTAGAGAAGGCATTCCACACCATTCTTTCAGAAATCTATCGGACTATTAGTAAGAAGTCACTGTCTTCAGAGGAGCCAGCAATTGGGGTTAATATTAAAGGAGGAAAGACTCTCGATGTTAGTGCACAAGATTCTAACACAAAAAAACCTTGCTGCTCTACGGCTTGATAATTGTCATTGGTCGCTCTTTTTCTCCCATTCACACTGATGGCTTGATCTCCTCTTATGGGTTTTTATTATTTCTGCTGTATTATTAATGTTATTCTATTATTATATCATATTGCTATTATTGTTAAGTTTTTTCTTTTTGAGTTGAGTGCTATTTGAGGCTTTATTATATCCGATATATTTTGTGGCATGTATATTTGTACATTGCAGGCTTTGCAGCTACCTGACTAATTTTATTTTATCAAGTAGTATATGATTGTTCACCTGCCCCCACCCCCTGCCCTTTTGCAGTCTTGCTAAATCTTGGTGTAAATTTAAGTTATGCACAGCAGGGGTAGGGTGGGTCATGGGTCCTGCCATTTGGCCCATTTGTATGTAGGAGCTCGGGACCTGGACCTGTAATTCCTATTCTGGGCTGGTTCGGCCATGGGTTTAATTTTTATTAGTTGTTTTAACCCCATCCTACTCCCCATATCTTTTCTACTTTCGACAGACCTCTGCCCTTTTGATCTGCTTCCCAATGACATAATGACAAAAACAAAATGGGATTGAACCAGCTTACCAGCCGGTTATGATTCCTGATTTGTCCCACGCAAGTTTCACTGTTGGTGAAGAGGATATTGCCGGCTGAATGGTATCGAAACAGCTGCCGAGTAGAGCACTCAAGATCGTCTTATCCTGTCTATACCAGATGCTATAACATGGATTTATTTGAGATTTGGCTGCATCAAGAAATTCGTCAGGGGTGAACACTACTATCAACATAGTCGTCAAGGCCAACTCCAATGAGAGTGGAGTGAACCTGGCATTTGCAAACGGAAAAATTGGAGACCGTCAATTTGAAGGGGAAGTGGGAGGTGGCGGTGAGCGGTATAACAGTGGTGGTTGAGGTGATTACCATTATGAGATAATCATGAAAAAAAATTGAATGATTAGCTCTTTAGAGAATAACTCTTGATATGGGTGGACTCGGGTCCGGGCTGGGTCCGGGTCGGGCCTAGGCCCGGGCGGGCCGGCGGTTCAAGAATGGTGGACCCGGGACCGGCCCGGGTAGCCACCGGGTCCGGTCCGGGCCGGGCCTGCGGTTTGGATTTTTTTTTTGTTGCTTTCCTAACCCCTCCCCCCCTCACCCCCCACCCTCCCAAACTCCCTCAAACCCATCCTACCCATCAAGCCCAACCCGGGTGGAACCCCAAAAATGAAAAAAAAAAAATAAAAAAAAATCAATTTGGCCTGGGCCCGGTTCACCAAAATTGAGACTCGAGCCCGGACCCGCCCTACCCTCAGGCCTAGGCCCGACCCGGACCCGAGAACCGGGCCGGGCCGGTCCACGGGCCGGGTGGCCCGACCCGAGTCCAACCATAACTCTTGATAGTTGATACCATGTAGAATTATGAACGAGAAGATATATTTAACATAATAAAATGATTTACACTTGGCTGTATGTATACACATAAAGCTACGCATCTCACAGATGAGAATTCATCTCAACTACATGCACACTAATAGGGATAGGCTGACTAATAGGGATAGGCTAACTATATGTACTTTCTATATACGTACTATATGTACGAGTAGTGACTAGTGATCATGTCAGGCCGGCATGACAGGATTCGCCGTTTGGTCGAGGCCATCAGAGGCTCTTTCCAGTGCAATTTTTTGATGAAATTTTTTGATCATGTTCCTCGTCAAGCTAGTTCATCTATACCAAATTTCAGCTGAACATTCAATGAGGAAGAAAATCAAATAAATTGTTGAAAAAAACTGTGTTGTTTATATATATATATATATATATATATATATATATATATATATATATATATATATATATATATATATATATATATATAAAGCACAGTTTTTGTAAAGAATTTATTTGACTGTCTTCCTGATTGAATTTTTAGCTGATATTTGGTATGGATAAACTAGACTTGATGAGCAACATGTTCATAAAATTTCATCCAAAAATTACATCGAGAAGCTCCTCAAATGATCTCCACCTGAAGGTGATTTCAGTCAGGCCGGCCTGGTATGCTCTGCCCTCCTATATTTCATGTACATTGAATAATAAATAATGTGACAAGATTATTCATGTGCTTATAGTGGATTTAAAAATTTATCCACCCGCACAAGGAAATGTACATAGATTTACTAGAGAAATGTGATCATCGATGTCTCATGGTTTTTCTTTCTTATTCGTGATCATCTATCATCTATACATAAAATAAAACGCAGGGAAAATGTTGACATCAAGAATGTAGATACTCTCAACAGATAAGTCGATAGTCATGTCTTACAAATTAAGACATTATTATTATATTAATAAAAGGGGCAATTTGACTTTGCACCTCACTTTTTAGGCGATATTGGACTTTGCAATCCATTTTAAAAAAACTTTGACTTTGCACCTCATTTAGAAATTTTTCTTCACAAAATGTTATGTGTTGGGGTACAAAATCAAAGTTTTTTTAAAATGGGGTGCAAAGTCCAATATCTCCCAAAATGTGGGGTGCAAAGTTCAATTCCCCCTTAATAAAAAGACGAACGCGGAAGGGATTAGTTTTGACATTTTTAAGTTTTTAATTGATGTTTTGATGTAATTTCTGGGATTAGGATTCAGAACTTTTGAATAGAACTAAAAATTTATTGATTACGAGTGTGTTTGATAATACTGAATTTACTTGAAGTGGTTAAATGGTTTAAATCGGTTAGATTATAACAAAAAATATATAAGACATGTTTTATGATGAATTATATGAAAAATAGTCAAACAAGTCATCTTTTGCAAATTCATTAAGAAAAATAGTTATAATCTTACTACATTGTTTATTACACAATTTAGTACACCGAATCAAATTGTATCTGATATAAATTGATAGTGTACACATAACTTTTTTGTGTTTACTGGAACTATTATTCTCGTATAAGAAATTACACAATATAATTTCATGAATTTTCTAAACTACTAATCTACTATCATATCTCCTACTTATATAAAGAGTGACCTGGATGGACGTCTCTGAATTCTGCCCATTTGTCGTTAAGTCAGTCTTCCGTCTCTCCCTGTTCATAGCTCCGTCTCCGATGTTTCCCTTCTCGGTTCTGAATTCGAAATTCGAAATCCAATTTTGTTCCAATTGCTGTCCATTCTCAGCTTACTGTTCTTCCGTCAGCCTTACTGTTGAGTTGAACTAGGTGCTGCGTGTGTGGTTCTCCTTGTGCCACGCCCTTTGCATACGTGTTCTTTTATTGTTGTGCCGATGTTTAGCCGACTTCTGCTCTTCATTCCAACCCTATCTTTTACATATGGCCAATTGTATACTCAAGGTGAGTTTCATTTTCTCTCCCATATTTGCATTCAAGAACCTTCACCCATTCCTTTACTGGTAGGTGGCATTAATTTTGCCCTACTTTTTTGCTATTAATAGGTGTGGAATTGATTTCCTTTGCTACCTGTTGTCTTGGGTTTGAGAATTGTTGGGTGCTTCGTTCGAGTTTTACATTTTATAGGGTCAACGATTTTGGTTTTAAGCATTTACCTCAACTGTAGTATAACCCATTTCACTTCAAAATAGTGAAGTGAGCATATATGTGGGCACTGATGTGGGAAGCTGTTTGTGCAGAGCTTCCCAATCTTGACACGTCATTTATGTATGATATCTTTTAGACATCTTGTTTCCAAAGTGTTCAAAAAAAATCCAAAAGGACTTGTAATGCATGCTGAAATTTAGTGAAAATAAGCAACGATTATACGGCTCTGAGTTGTTGTTTTTTAAACCATTTAAGAGTAAACGGAAACCCCCATTTTTTAGTTGAACAAATATATAGCTGCCTTTTTTGTTCTTTTTTGAACAAATTATGTTATGGCTATGGTATAACTTTGGGTGTCATTGATGAGTAATGGCAGTTTTTTGGGGGGTCTTGTACTTGAGATTCTATTTTGCCTTAGGTGACTGCCTGCTCAAAATGTATTGTGCGATATACACTTCACGAGCTCAAAATATTATTCCTTATCTCTAACTTGCATAGTAAACTCTCACTACGAAAATACTTATCAAATAATGATCATTAATCTTGATAAGGCATGTCCTTTACCTCTTTGAGCGGTTAGTTATTTCGTAACTCAGGATTCTCTTCTTATTGTATATTCGTAACCAAGGACTCTCTTCTTATTGTATAAACTTTGCTATCTTTGCTATCTTATTGTGCATTGAGTCATCTTATGTGACTTGTTAGGTACTGTGTGCTTTCTCCCTTATTAGATTTAGGTGTTACTATGGAATGCGTTCAGTTTGTGCTCTAGGTTTTGGGCTTATGGGTAAGGTTACTAAGGTGTACTCATATTATAAGGCCAGTCACATTCATCATCTGTTCATTTAAATAGACAACAGTAATGTCAATGATAACCCAACTACCCAAGACAACAGTGGTATACATATTATGGATATTAGAACTCTCAGGATACTAATGTCAATGACAACAATGGTATACATATTATGGTTATTAGAACTGTCAGGAAAGTACATACGTAGAATGATTTTAGATTTACATTTGATATGAAAGTTAGAATTTTAGTGACAAGAATTCTTGGGGATAAAAATGTTGAATGAGTAACGAAATATAATAAAGTAAACTCAATTGGTGTAAAGTTGTAAACCAAATTCTATGTTGTGCATAAACTATAGGATCTCTTGTGCATGTTGTTTTGTACACGTGTGATCAAATTCTTCCACTCTCATCAAAGACCCTAGGCATCATGCCTAGGGTCTTTGATGGAGAGAATGCTATTTTTGCTCGTATATTCTTCATTTCAGCCTGTTGTGTTTTGTGGTGTATTTTACCGGACTTGTTTCACTAACAAATGGTATTTGATTACCACTGTAACAGTTTTGCATCTTGTTGCCCTTGTTTTTGAATTATGTTGCTTCTGGGTTGCTTCAATCGGTTAATACTCTTTATACTCTTGTGTGACTTTGTTAATGTCCTATTATGTTTAGTGATTGTCTTTCTCCATTTGAGTCTATTCAAGACACATAATTTTTTTTTTGGGTAATTAATTGAAAATGTCTTATTTAGTTTTGCTACCATTACCTTAACGTGTTAAGATTGGGGCCCTATGCAACCATGTTCAGTCAACACACCGAATCCTAAACCATTTGTTTTTACAAAAGCATGACCATATGATTGGTAGATTTGGGTACAAATTTTTTCAGTGATATTTTTTAATTCAAAATTATTTCAAATTTGAAAATTATATAAAAATGTTTCTTATTGCAATTATTTTCAAAAAAATTTAAATTTATAAATTATATATATAATATACGGAGTATATTTTTCAGTTTGGTGACCCATTTTTTGGTTTATCAACCTGAATAGCAAATTTTCACCAAACACGTAAACTTTGAATCCGCGCGATGAGTTGTTTATTAATCAAACTAAGTAACGTTGGAGTCACTTTTCTAGTTAGATTAACTGAAGTTACTATAAATGATCATTTTAGTTATTTTCATACTAGATGATTTTTTCCTTTTCTTTTATTGATAATATATCTATTTAAATATGTTTTCCGTATTTTCAGTGGGATTTGACATCTGCGATTAACTTTAATTATGTGAGGACATTGTTCCATCCAAATTTTGGGTTTTAAGAAAAGATTTAAAAATTTCAGAGAAATAGCATACTAAACATGTAGGTATTGTTATGTTTGTTTTTCACCGTCACAATTTTCGAATCGGAATCCTAGGACTCCCGTGAACTCATATTTGCCAAGAGAAAATCATTGATTTTAATATGTAGGTATCCTTATTTAAGAACTGCATTTCTTGCAACCTTGAAAATCATTGATTTAAATTTACCAAGTGCTTTATTTGCTGAATAGTACTTACCGACACGTTTTATATCGTGTCGCCATAATGGTTTTTTAGAAGCCTCCTATCAATCGTATCATTTTCTCTTGTCCTGAATTTTGGAGTCTTCTCGCGGTATTTAGTTATGTCCCATTCATTGATTTCTGGTTTTGTTCTTATCCCTGAAATTACTTTACAAAATGTACGGTTCCTCTAAGTCCCTATGACTACCCATCTGGATTTGGGTCAAGGGTTCCCCCTGATATCTAGCGTAAACGTCGAAATGAATTATCAACGCAAAAATGAAACAAAGGGACAATGTACTTCACATGTGGGATCATCAAGTGGGTTTGTGCCATCCGGACCCCCAGGTGACGTTCATTTCATTCACCTCGTTTCCTTTGGTGCTTCTTGGTTACCTTCTCTACTAACTATTTTCTTTGTGGTTATCTATTATTCAAAAACAATAATATCTTTAAAGTATTGAAAGTTTCAATCCCTTTTTAAAGTACAAGGGTCGTAGTAGTATTGAATATTCGTGGAACGTCTACCGTGAGCATAAACACGAATATTACGACTGCCACCGACACAGACACTCTCATCATCAACCCAAACAACAGCAACTTGAGAAGCATTTGGGCGATTGTACACACGTTGATCCAGGGAAGGATTACCATTGAGTCTTTTTGAGAAGGAATCGTTGTGTTCTAGATCCTTTAGCGAATGAAAGAACCTAGCATATGGATTATCAGACACAGTTTCAACCAATGCAACAACCACATCATGATCTAAATGCTCGGTAGCACTCAACCTGTTCTGGATAACTTCATCTGTATCATAGAAGTAAAGTTGCAAGTTTCTTGGAGGGCAACCATCAGGCAATAAGTTGTTAATAAAGTGATAGATCTGCCCTTGTACTTTTAAAAAGGATTGAAAGTTGCAAGGTTATTGTTTGGAATAATATCTAACTTCAAACAATAATATCAAATTCCAAACCATATTATCAAATGTGTTATTGTACGTGCGGACACACGATTGAAAGTTTTTTGAAGATGGGTCACTCGCAGTAAACAATTCCCTCAAACGAACAGGCATTTTATTAGCAACTAAAACCACCTCACCACGAGCATAACAAAACCCTGGAGATTCATATTGAAATCGCTTTGCGCCGCAAAAGAGGCAAGGGTTCACTGGTTTGAGTTTATATTGGGCAGTTTCAGGTGAGGGTGCCAGTACTGTTGCAAGATCAAGTATAGAAGAAGATATTTCATTTTGTATAGATTTTTGTTGGGAACAACATGTGCAGAATCAAAAAGATTTTAGATATGATGAGGATCACGTTGCATTAGGTTTTTTGGCTGGATAATGTATATTAGGATTTTCATTCGGTTAATAGATATTATGGTTTGGAATTAGATATTATTGTTTTTGAATAATAGATAACCACAAAGAAAATAGTTAGTAGAGAAGGTACTCAATAAGCACCAAAGGAAACAAGGTGAATGAAATGAACGCCACCCAGGGGTCCGGATGGCACAAACCCACTTGATGATCCCACATGTGAATTACCTAGTCTTGCTCATCGCCTCTTTGATGGACCCATGTTGCAAAATGCAATTCATAGAAGATGTTTCGGCAAAACTTGAAGGTATAGATGGATTACCTCAAGCTAGTGCTATTTTGGAGTCGATCAGAAGTATTTATGAACATAATGTAGCTGTTAAAGTCAATGAGGAGCCGGTGAAGTCAGATTTGGATTTGTATCTAGAGGACCCTGTCTTGTCACAGGAAGAGATATTCAATGTCTTAAAATGGTGGGAATCGGAAGGAGCTCTTAAGTATCAAAACACATCTGAAGTTGCCCGTGAAGTTCTTTCTATTCCGATGTCAGTTGCAAGTTCGTTCGATGCATACTATTACCTGGAGAACATACCCCCATCAGATGTATCTATAACCACTTCCGGGCCTCAGTTAATGAATGTTGTGGTGTGTTGCAGAAGTTGGAGGCCTGGGAAACCTCTGTCAGCTTTCAAAGTCAAGTTCCTCTTTCACTCCGCTGGTGTCAATATTTTATAAGCTATTTATTCATAAGGTGTATGGGTCATCTCTTTTGAAACTTTGTGGACCCTTTTTGTTTTTGATATTATATCTAGGATCTTGTTGAATGACTCGCCTAGTTGCAGTTGTTGCTAACTTTTGATTTGACTTCTTGTCTTCCTCTTTTGTTGATCAGTAATTTCCCGAATTCTAAAAACAATATCATCGGTGACTTTGTATCTTTTGATCTCGTGCTGCAATGAGATATTAAAATGTTCTGATTTTTAGAACATTTCATAGGAAGTGTATAAATTCAATAGTTCACTGACTATTTTCAGGCAAAAAATACAGTTTGACACATGCACTCTTCTAAGTAGAGATTTTACTAACTTAAGCCTCGGCTCATACAATACTTCAAACTTGCTTTGTTTAATGTAATTCTACGTACATTATATAGAAAGATGATAAGCAAAATAGAGATGTAATCTTATGAAGACAAGTTCGGATATTTTGCGAGTTTTGGTGTTAGTTAGTCGTGGAGAAATTGATGTGTTGCATATTTTTGAAAAATAAAAATATAACTTGTTCTACGAACCTAGCATATACTTCGTATTTGGTTACTAAAAAAATATTGGCTTATTCAAAAATCAATCTATTACTAGTAATTATTTTAATTTTTCCCGAGAAGTTTTATTTGTGAGTTTAGTGCAACACTGTAACATCTAAAATATGTCTCCGTATTGTTTAAGTAATTCTTTTTATGCACATGGTAAATAAAGACTATTAAGGGTTAGATGTCAAAGGAAATTATATCTAGTGTGCTATTATTAGAGATAAAATATGTGTGAAGATAATGCATACACTAAATTAATGGCCCCGTGAGACACATGCATTGTAAAGCCTTACTATCCCTATTTAATGAGAGCATTTTGTGCAATGAATACACACCTTCCTATTACACGTTATCAGCATCATATAACTCTCCAGTTTCTTTTTTCTCTGAGAGTAGTCTATCAGCTCTGTTTTATTTTTTGGCCAACACATCTGCCAACATTTCCTTCCAATTCTGATACAATTCTCAACCACACAACCGACGCTTCACTCCACAGTCCAGGCTCACCAAAGATTTGCTTGGAGCCACCAGACATAATCGGAAGCCTCAACCTTAGACGCAACCCTGCGAACCCCAAGGACTCAACACAGCTAGGCGATTCAGTCTGGATCATTCCTTTACCGGTGACTATCTCCTCTGCTACATCGTATACTCAATCCACTCAATTTCGAGGCAAGGACAATTTTGTATGATGTGGGATTTGTACACCTCAAGTTATTGATTCTTCATAATATCCATTTATGATTACTGTTTTTAGTACCGCTATATTCCCATATTTTGTTATAGCCCCATACCAAGTGTATTTTTTTACTATTCTTTTCCATTTCTAAGATAATATGTGTATAACAAGACATTGTTTATTTTATCACCTGTCAACTAATATTTAATTGAATGTGATAGATATATAGAATGAACTACTCCCATTTTTGTATATCTTGTCATCCTCGTGATCCGTAGATAAGTAGATTACACCTCCTCAAACATTGTCACTATATATATTTATAATTTCACATGTCAATTTCCTTTAATTCTATTCATATATTTTATGAAATCGTCAAAATTATTTAACGAATATTATACGTAATATTAGTCTATTCATTTCTAAATCAATAAATGAACCAGTTTCCTTTAATATTCACTCCGTATAAAGAATTTTCTAAATTATGATTACACAGATTCTTTTATATATAAATTGTTATGTTTGTATAGAATTTAGTTAATATCTTTCCGTGTACGTAATGATATTAAACATCCTCTAAATGTTGAGATGCACATATACATTTAATGAGTATCAAATTCTAGTGCAATATATGATAACACATTAACGCTAAACATAAACTATTTAATGAGTATCAAATCCTTCATAATTATTTAAAAAGAATCTTCTTATATATACAAATAAATAAAAATATAATTAAAAATATATAACTTTGAAGTCATAAAAGTGTACTAGATATTACTAAAAATGTTAAATTAACTCCTTTTTTCTCTTTCTCAATTAAGATGACTAACCAACTTCGATCAGAGTTTGACATTTTGGACTCTGAAGGAGTTGAATACCACTGATGACTTTCCGATGTGGAAACTACATTCGTGGCCAAAGACTACTCTACCACATAGTGGCGGATCTTGTACATATATTTTGAAGGTTCAAATTTGTTTTATACGTTTTGGGTGTTCCAATACATATATAAATTCTTACACTAGCACTCATATATATATATATATATGTGTGTGTGTGTGTGTGTGTGTGTGTGTGTGTTTACACTACTGGTTAAAATTTTTGGGTGTTCACATGAACACTTTTGAACATCAAGAGGTCCGCCCCTGCTACCACATTACGTGACCCTGAAAATTACAAAGGCGATGTACCGTCTGAAAAAATAAATGTTGGCGCATTAATGTTTCTTAGAGTCAATTGCTGACATGGCGGATAACCTGCTAATGAACTCAATTGAATATTTTTACAAAGTTCGTGAATTTGATTGATTTTTAAAAAAGTGCAAGGATCTTAATTAACTTTTTCGTGATACTACGAGAACCAAATTGACAATTTTCCTCTCCAACTATTATATCATTTGAGACTAAATGACAATTTTTAGTAAGAAAAAGGAAGAATTTGACTTTGCACCCCACTTTTTGGATGATATTGAACTTTGTACCCATTTTAAAAAACCTTTGACCAAAAAGTGGGGTGCTAAGAAAAACCAAAACAAGGCGAAAATAAACCAATCAAATGGTGATTCCAAGTTTTGAAATTTAAAATCAACTTTCTATTTTGGCTAGGTATTTGGTTTTGGGAAAACTGTCAATTACACCCTCGTACTATGGGCGAACCCTCAATTGAGCCCTCCTACTTCGAAAACCTTCAATTGAATCCGCGAAGTCTCCAAAATCAATCAATTAGGTCTACACTACCGGTTGGTTCCCGGTTTGCCCGTTGCTTGCATTCTTGGCGCTGACGTGGACTTTGCCTATTGGTCTTTAAGTGTCGACTCAGTTAAATCATTTAACTTCCACTATCCACCCCCAATTAACACCACACCATGCCCTAACCTTCATTCACGACCTTAATTCGAAGCTCTGCGAGAAGATAAGCAACATAGCACTCCTCGACGTTGGTCATCCACTTGTCACCGTCGACGTGAAGAAGACAAACGCCAGGTTAGTTTATAGTTGTAAGTCTACCGTATTTACATGAGGTTGGTGATTGTGTTCGTATTTGTCGCATGAATGTTGCTATTGTGATGATATTATTACGTGAAGCGAATGTCATTTGCACTTGAGAAACGTTCGTTTGGGTCATTGTTCTTTATCTGATAAAAATTTACACATTCCCAAATCTTATTTCAATATTTTCATATGCACATCATGTTTGACAAGGTTGAACTAATCATTCACCATGGAGGAAATTTCAAGTCTATTCCTCAGATAATATACGCAGGTGGTGCAGTTGATGTCTTACCAATTGACCCAGATTTGATTTGCTATCCTCATTTAATGAAGTGCCTAAAAACGGGTAGTTATAGTAACATTAAGGCTCTGTATTACAAAAAACCAAGGCAGAGTATGAAATCTTTAAGACACTTGTTTGATGATAAGTCAACCATTCATCTCATACAACAGACTACTAGTTGTGGAAAGTGTGACATATTTGTGGAACATGGCTTAGATGAGATGGAATTGGTTGAACTTCTGCCTGCACCTGAAGCATCTCAACCTGGAATGCAGATGGGGGTTGAGATTGATGTGACTAGAGTGGAAGATACTTTAGAAGCAGATGTTGCAGGTGCTGAAGATGAGGCAGGTCATATACACACAGTTGGAGTGGAAGAAACAGATGGGCATAATGATGGTAGTACAAGCAAAGAGGTTGTTGCTGAACATGAGGGTGTTCATATACATACACATGAAGCGGAAGAGAGTGGAGGCCACATTGATGGTACAAACAAAGACCATGTTCCTGAAGATGAGGCTGGAGCAACTGAACATCAACAAACAGGTGCCCATATTCATGGTAGTTCATACATAGATGTTGTTGTTGAAGATGAGGAGTCCAATGTCAGTTCAGATGAATCATGGAAGCCAGATGAAGGTCAGACACATGAATCATGGATGGAAGAAGACTCTGAGGCAGATGAGTCATGGATGGAAGAAGAATCTGAGACGGAAGAAGCTGCATCAACTGAACATCAAGAGAGAGATGAGGATGAGGTCAATGAAGATATAGTGGGCTCTGAACACATACCTACACAACAGGGGGCAAACACGTGTAATGATAGTGAGAATGAGGAGAACAGTACAGAGTATGATTCATCCAATCCCCACAGCTACATGTCTGAGGATGAGGATGATTCTGGGAGGTGTAAAAGGTCAGATAACAGGTATGCTTCATTTAATCCTGAATCAGAGCCCCCAAGTTTTGACATTGGCATGTTCTTTGAAGATGGAAAGCAATTTAAGAAAGCAGTCATTAAATATGTTGTTTTTGAAAAAAGAGATTTGTATTTCAAGAAAAATGAGCCTGAGAGAGTGAGAGTGAAATGTGGGAAAACTTGCCCTTTTTCTTTAACAGCTTCATGGGTGGAGAGATTAAAGTGTTTTCAGGTCAAAGTTTTCAAAGAAGGATATAGCTGCAATCTGAGGTATAGGCTGAGAATAGTGTGCACCAAATGGGTAGCTGACATGTATGAGGAGAAAGTGGTTGAGAATCCATCAATGGGTGCAGTGGAATTGAAAAATCTTATCAAGGCTGAGTATAAACTCAATGTGTCTGAAAGCATGGCCAACAGAGCTTTGAAAGCTATTGAAGAGAAAAACCAAACTACTTTCAAAGACCAATTAAAAAAGATCAGGAACTATGCAGAGGAATGCCTTCAGTCAATACCTAATAGTACAGTTGTCATCAAAATTGTGAGAGTTCTCCCGAAACAACCAAGTGTATTCCAATGCATTTATGTCTGCTTTGGACCAGTGAAGAAGGGTTTTATAGAAGGGTGTAGGAAGATCATTGGTGTAGATGGATGTTTTTTAAAAGGACAAATGAAGGGAGAGATATTGAGTGCTGTAGGTAGAGATGCAAATAACCAAATGTATCCAATCGCATGGGTTGTGGTTGAGATAGAAAATACCTCATCTTGGACTTGGTTCTTGGAGTTGCTGCATAATGACTTGGATGTTACTGCCCCAGATGAGTGGACCTTCATCAGTGATCAACAGAAGGTTAAGTATCTTCATAAGTGCTTACATGTTGTTCATTAATGTATATGATATGAACTTTCATCCTCTATATGTTCCGCATAAGTGGTTAATATATTTTTTTTGTAGGGCCTGGCTAATGCAATTACCAGAGTCTTCCCTAACTCTGAGCACAGGAACTGTGCACGCCATATTCATGGTAATTGGAGCAAAGCACATCGAGGGATGAATCTGAAGAAGTTGTTTTGGCAGTGTGCCAAGTCAACATGTGAACCTCAGTTGGAAGCTAATTTAGCTGAGCTGGATAAGGCTGATGCTCAAGCAGGTATTGACTTACGCAAACACCCATTCAAGTTATGGTGTAAAGCTTTCTTTAGGGATGGAGTGAAGTGTGACACAGTTGAGAACAACCTTTCCGAGGCCTTTAATAGCACACTTCTAAAAGCAAGATCCAAGCCTCTGATCCCAATGCTTGATGACATTCGTGTTGCAACAATGAAAAGGATAGCCAAGAAGAGAAAATATGTTCTGAAGTGGCCATGTCTGGTTAGACAGTAATATGTACTATTGATTATTCTATTTGATTGTCAAATCTTATTAAGCATTTTTGTTTTCCAAATCTTATGCAGGTGCATTTGGTCCAATAATAATGAAGAAGCTGAATACTGATATTCTAGCAAGTCAAGGATGGAATGTGGATTTCAATGGTGATGATGGATATGAAATCAAGAAAGGAAGAGGGCGATTCAAAGTCAGTCTTAAGAAGAGATCATGTTCTTGTAGAACGTGGGATCTCAGTGGTATCCCTTGTGCCCATGCCATTTGTGCCATCTATGACAAGGGGGGAGGCAGAAGCATACGTTGAACACTGTTACAGTAAGGAGATGTACCAGAAAACTTACTCCTACACATTGCATCCTATCAATGGGGAGCTGTTATGGCCTAGAACCCAGCATGAAGAGATCTTACCTCCTTTACTGAAGAAGATGAGTGGCAGACCCAAAAAGAAGCGTGTAAGGGAACAAAGTGAAGCACGTCCACCAAGTTCTTCACAACTCTCAAGAAAAGGGCGCATCATGACTTGCTCATTGTGCGGAGGAGAAGGCCACAACAAGAAATCATGTCTTACCAAACATGCTTCTACTACTGCAGGGGCATGTACAGTGACTCTAAGTGCAAGAGGAAGACACCCAAGAGGAGGAAGAGGGAAGAGGGGGGCAATACAAGCAGAAGGCAATCAGGGTTTGGTGTGTATTTCAATGAAGCTACTGGTGAAACCATTCTGGAAGTAAGTTTACACCTGACTTGTATGTTTAAGTCATTTCAATTTGTGGCAATGCTGTTTTCTCATTTTGCTGTGTATGTTATATGTAGCCTGGCCTGTAACACCGCCTCCAAGTATTTGTATTTTATCAAATTATGTATTGAACCCTGAGAAATGAATAAAAGCATTTTTACGTGATTGTAAATTTTTATCATTTCTTTTACGTGAATAGTAAAATTCACGTGGGGCCCACACCGAAAGTGGGGGCCGCCCGGTACTGTCGGGACCGCATATTATATTAATCATGGCCTAGATAATATGTATATGGTGGTGGATATCCTAATTGAGCCATGACAATGGCATAGGGTTGACCGATTGGTCAAACGGGGCCAAATTATCAGTATCGGCAATTTATCAGATAACAGTCCGAAAAGGGATTTCGGAGACTTCTAAATTAAAGTGATGAGTACATATTCCTTCTAAGGTCCAATAAGGATTGGGAACAAGTGTTATATTTTATTTGACCCGATAAAATAAAATATAATTAAAATAGTCCGGAAAATACAACTTTTGGGGCCGATTGTACACACCGGGACACAATGGGATGACCTCCCACATGGGTGGAGGCCACCCCACGACTTAATATCTCCCAATTAGACAAATTGGGCAGCTGGTTGATGCAATGGAACGGATGCACATGAGGGATTATGGAGGTGAGGCAAGAGTTCACTCCAAAGGGACCCTCCACCCTTTATTATTGAAGAAGGAGCCAAAAAGGACTTCATCAACTTCCCTTAACCCATATGCTCGACCAACCCAGCCATTTTGGAGAGATAAGCTCTGCAAACTTCTATCTCCTCCATTGCCATACGAACCCAGCTCAAGGAAGAAAGAAAGAGAAGGAAAGAGGACAAAAGGGAAGGAAATACCAAGCTAAATATAGGTAATGGTCTCACCTATGTTTTCTCTTTCTCTAATACTCTCATATGATGGTGTAATCATATTTCATAACCCTATGGCTGTTCTACATATCTAGAAGTGTAGAACAAGGGGTTGGGAAGTAGTTCTAAGTCCAAGAACGAACTTAGAAGCCAAAGTGACTGGTTCGCCGGAAAATAACCTTTTTGAGGTTATTCGTATCACTATGGGTTTTATGATGATAAAACCTTGTTAGTAACTTGTCTAAGGTATTCAATGAACTTTCACGGAGTTGAAAGGGTCGCCGGAGTTGTCGCCGGAGTTCGTTGAAGTTCGCCGGAGTTTCGCCGGAGCTAAATCGGGAAGGCTAGAACTTCATAAGCTTCATTAAGGTGAGAAGACGGCTTTATGCTTTATAACTTTTGCGTGAGGCATGATATTACCTAAATCAATCAAAAATATGTTTTATGGAATGATTAAGGATAATCAAGTATTTGCTTATGCCATGATTATATATAAAACATAGTTGAAAGGCATGTTATTTACGTTTGATGATTAAAAATGTGATAAATTATTATGTGCAATGTTCCGGGAATCCAAAATGGTATTTTTGGATTGAGGACGTCAAGAAGTACATGTGTGTAAAATTTTACGTTAATTGGACTCCGTTTGGGTGGTCAAACGGGCGTTGACCGGCAAGTCAACTGCCATACCCGACCGGGTATTGACAAGTACCCGACCGGGTATTTGTTGAAGAATTGCCCCAGGGGGCTACTGCCTCCTATACCCGATCGAGTATGGGTAGATACTCGATCGAGTATACATTGGAAATTAACCTTGTGGGCTACTGTCTCCTGTACTCGACCGAGTATAGGTGAGTACCCGATCGAGTATTGGTTTATGCTCAAAACGGGCAGTTTTGAGTAGGTTAACGTGGGCTGTTCAGGTGGGACCTGCCCACGTTGGTTCCTAAGGATTGTTATATGACTATAGGGGTAGACATTGTCCATAGTTAAGGGAATGAAAGGTTAGCCATATCCAGGTTAGGATTTGGTAGAGGATAGACTGGGGATTGAGTACCCTTGGACGGTAAATGACCCAGAATACTCCAGGTGGGGTTGAGTACCCTTGGACGGTAAATGATCCAGAATACTCCAGGTGGGGTCGAGTACCCTTGGACAGTAAATGATCCAGAATACTCCAGGTGGGGTCGAGTACCCTTGGACGGTAAATGATCCAGAATACTCCATGTGGGGTCAAGTACCCTTGGACGGTAAATGATCCTAAATACTCCAGGTTGGGTTGAGTGCCTTGGACGATAAATGATCCTAAGAGACTCGGTAGTATGAATCGAAGGTAGACTATAGCTTGTGAGCTAGGCAGCCGGGAAAGGAGTGAGAAAAGTCAAGTAAGAACTTTATCTCTAAAAGACTCTTTAAGGTAAATGACCTACGGGTTGAGTATTTTACAAGTATATATACAATATGTATCATCGGGTGGATGAGAGACATCTATATATATGTATCACCCTATTTTTGGGTCTCGTGTCTGAAACATTAGTTATTCTTCATATAGCCTGCTTATCACTAGTACTTCTATGGAGTACTGACCCCTCTGGGGGGCCTCACATTTTTCAGGTTAAGATATTGATGTTGATTGTATGTGTTTACTAATCGGTTTGGCAATAGAATATATCGGACGCCTTGTATAATTCAATAAAGATGAACTAATGTTGTTCTTATCGGGTTGTACGGCGGTTGTCTACGTGGCTCAGATGCGGTCCGGGGCGTGACAATTAAGTGGTACCAGAGCCATCGATTTCTAAACTATACAATTAACCTCTGAATAGTCTCGTCATCAAAAAGTTTTGAACCAAACCATGAGCAAAAGTTTTTGTACTTAAGGAACCGTTGGAAACCAAGTTATTGACCTCTTATTGTTAAGACGGTACCCTTAACAGTTTGTTGGCCATAATGTTGGACCAAGTGGTGTCTTTTGTACTAATTAGTCAATTGACATTGAAACGAGTCTAATGACTCATTCCTTATTTCTTTCAGAAATGGAGGGTGGACGCAGGATTACTAGGAGGAACCCGACGGGTCATGCACCGAGGGCCACCAGGCACGATACACGGGCTGAATCACGGACCTCTAGGGGTAGAGGCCGGGGCCAAGGCCGAGGAGGAGGCCGAGGCAGGGGTCGTGGGCGTTCTACAATGCCGATGGCAAGTAGCACACGTGTCGGTTCTGTGCACCCGTCTTGGGCCACCGAACCGGACGACTTCACATATGCTCCAAGCACGAAGCAAGAGGAGACCCCGTACAACGGGGAGGACTTTGATGAAGAAGATGAGGATGACGATCCTCATTATGATCATATGAGCGAGGTACTAGAATGGTACCTCGAGAACAAAGCAAAGAGAGAACAGCGGCGCCAAGCTAGACAGGCTAGGCAGGCCATGGGACAAGGAAGCCGGGGAGCTTCTAGTGCTCCATCTGGAGCATTTGGAGGAGACACGATGATACGTATCTCCAAGTACCTCAAGGAGGTTAGGGCCTTGGGGTGCAAATCATTTGATGGCAAGAGCGACATATCTGAGGCCGCTGACTGGATCAAGAAGCTGAATGATGCTTCTAGGGATATGCAAATTGGACTCGACGTGAAGTTGAGGGTTGCCACCAGGCTACTTGATGGGGGAGCTGCAGTGTGGTGGGAAGGCATGGAAGGGAAGTTCCACGGTGAGGCCATTTGGGAGAAATTCAAAGTGGAGTTTTATAATCAGTACTACTCAACTTTTGAAGTCAATCTCAAAAGAAGAGAGTACACAAACCTGAAACAGGAGGATGGTTGCTCGGTGAGGCAATTGGAACAAAGGTTCCGTGACTTGGCACGGTTCATCCCAGAATACTCTTTGGATGAAAATCGTATGGCCAATCACTTTTGGGATGCTCTACAGTTGGACATCCGTGATCGGGCTACTTATCACCATAACATGACATTTAGCCAGATCGTTGATCAAGGGCTCCTTGAGGAAACCCAATGGAACGAGAGGAAATTGAGGGACGCCGAGGAGGCGAAGAAGAGAAGATGGGGAAACTCTGGACCCCAAGACCACTCTCGGAAGCATCACGCCGGGGGTGGCAATTCATTCAGGGCGCCGGCACCACCGGCGAAAAGGAATAAGGGCTCAGGAGGGCAAGGGGCCAAACCAGGGAGTACGTGGTCACCGAGGTGCGCAAATTGCGGCAAGAACCATGCAGGGAAGTGCAACGAACCACCTCGGTGTTACAAATGCGGTAGCACGAGCCACCTCAAATCCTCTTGCCCAATGTTGAATGGAGGCGGTCCATCGGGGGCCATTGAAGGACCTACGGCTAGTAGGGGACGTGCGGGACCGTCTCAGGCCGGAACGGGAAGGGTCGGACCCACGGCTAGCAACGCCGCGTCCGTTAACCAAGGGAGGACCTAGGCACGGGTGTATGCAATGACCGAGGCAGATGCTCGGGCCAACCCGGGCTCCATTGCAGGTAATGTCTTGGTTACACATGCACTTTATTCATCTACTTGAAGTAAAACCTCCAAAATTACGTAGGACCCGATCGGGTATCCCTAAAGACCCGACCGGGTATAAGCTATGTTTCAGTTTTGAAGCATGTACTCGTTCGGGCAAGCGTGGAAGAATCCTTCATTTTTGACACTTCGAGCAATAACCGATCGGGTATGGCTATATACTCGATCGGGTATGTGTAAAAATTGAGCTTCGAAGTGTGTACTCGATCGAGCGTTGATGACAGGAAGCTATTATTTGAAAATTTTGAGTGATACCCGACCGGGTATAGGCATATACCTGACCGGGTATCGACATTTTGCTTGAGTTTGAAGCGTGTGCCCGATCGAACATTCAGAGAAGAACGTTGTGATGTTTCTAGCCATACCCGACCGGGTATGGGAATATACCCGACCAGGTATAGATAAATTGTTCAGGTTCAAGGCCGATACTCGACCGAGCAAGGAAAACATAAGGTTTTTTCCTTAAGGACTCGAGTGATACTTGACCGGGTAGAGGACCCTACCCGACCGGGTATAGGGCAGTTCCAGGCTGAGATTTTTTCATTTAATCCTTTACAGTCGGGATGTTGGGTAGTGTGCCTTACATGACTTACATATGTAGTAATGCTAAAGATCAATGATAGGGACGCGAGAATTCTCATCGATACTGGAGCACAACGTTCATTTGTGAGCGAAGCGTTTGCCAAGGGTTTGGGCATGCCTTTGGTAGCAATGACGCAACCTTTGTTGGTCTCTACACCATTGGGAGATGATGTAGAGCGGAAACACTACTACCCCTCGTGTAATGTAGGGATAGGGGAGCACTGTCTAACGGATGACTTTGTGCCGTTAGATATGCTCGAGTTTGATGCTATACTTGGCATGGATTGGCTCGAAAAACACCATGCGAAAGTAGATTGCTACACCAAGGTGTTAGAACTAAAAGATGGGGAAGGAAATACTCGATGCTTCGAGGGAGATAGAGGGAAATTCAATCCTTGTATCATATCAGCCATAAGAGCAAGGCGTATGATGAGGAAAGGGTGTCAAGCATAATTGGCCTATGTCATAGGCAAGGAAGGCAAGGGAGAGAGTCTCAATAAGGTGAGAGTGGTGAGTGAGTACCCAAAAGTTTCCCCTGAAGAACTCCCGGGACTCCCACCAGATCGAGAAATTGAGTTCACCATTGAAGTAAAACCCGGTACAAAACCCATCTCGATTCCTCCATATCGGATGGCACCGGCTGAACTTCAAGGGTTGAAGGTTCAATTAGAAGAATTACTGGACAGCGGATTCATTAGGCCGAGTCATTCACCATGGGGAGCACTGGTACTCTTTGTAAAGAAAAAAGACGGTACACTTAGAATGTGTATCGATTACCGTCAGTTGAACAATGTCATGATAAAGAACAAATATCCTTTGCCAAGGATCAATGACTTGTTTGATCAACTACAGGGGGCAACCGTGTTCTCTAAGATCGACTTGAGGTCAGGCTACCATCAATTCAAGATCAAGGAGAGTGACATACCCAAAAGTGCATTCCGTACAAGGTATGGTCACTATAAGTTTCTAGTAATGTCGTTTGGGCTTACGAACGCCCCCGCGGCATTCATGGACCTCATGAACCGAGTATTTCACCAATACTTGGACTAGTTCGTTATAGTGTTCATAGATGACATTTTTATATACTCCATGAATGAGGAAGAACACGAGAAACATCTAAGGCTTGTGCTTAAAACACTGCGGGAGAAGCAACTCTTTGCCAAATTCTCTAAATGTGAATTTTGGCTTGGAGAGATCGGTTTTCTCGGGCATGTGGTATCGGGCTCGGGCATTTCAGTTGATAACTCGAAGATTGAAGCAGTCACTAATTGGGAGAGGCCCAAGAATGTGAAGGAAATAAGGAGTTTTCTCGGTTTAGCGGGGTATTACCGCAAATTTGTGGAAAAGTTCTCGGTGATAGCATCTCCACTCACGAAGCTCACTAAAAAGGGGGCTAAGTTTGTGCGGGATGACAAGTGTGAGAAGAGGTTTCTTGAGCTAAAGAAACGTTTGACCGAAGCACCAGTGCTTGCCCTACCCGTGCAAGGGTTAGGGTATGACATCTACAGTGATGCTAGCATTCAGGGACTGGGATGTGTACTGATGCAATCGGGGAAGGTATATGCTTATGCCTCTCGGCAGTTGAGAAAGCATGAAGTAAACTACCCCACACATGATCTGGAGCTAGGTGTTGTGGTGTTTGCATTAAAGATTTGGAAGCACTACCTCTACGGAGAGTTGTGTCACATTTATACTGACCACAAGAGCTTGAAGTATGTGTTCACTCAGAAAGAGTTGAACATGAGACAGAAAAGATGGATGGAGTTGATCAAGGATTACAACTTGATCATTGACTATCATCCAGGCAAGGCTAATGTAGTAGCAGATGCATTGAGTAGGAAGAGCTCATCATGGGGGATTTTACTAACATGCTTACGGGCATTGAGGGCACGCGTGGAGGTATCCACGGATGGGGCGTTATTGGCCAGATTTGAGGTGAGACCCACCTTATTAGATGAAATCAGAACATGTCAAGGCAATGACAAGGAATTTCAGAAAATCCGGGAACGGATGCTTGTGGGGCCCGTCGAGGGTTTCCGTGAGAGAGAAGATGGACTTCTACTATTCAAGGAACGAGTGTGTGTGCCATCGGATGAGGAGCTCTGAAAATCTATCCTTGAGGAGACTCACTCATCTGTGTATGCCATGCACCCGGGCGATACAAAGATGTACCGGGACTTGAATGAAAGTTACTGGTGGTCGGAGATGAAGAGAGAGATTGCAGAATACGTGAGCCGTTGCCTTACCTGTCAACAGGTTAAGGTAGAGCACCAACACCCAGCAGGGTTACTACAACCACTTACCATTCCAGAATGGAAGTGGGAGCATGTTACCATGGACTTCGTGGTGGGTCTGCCACGGACGGTTAGGAACTACGACGCAGTATGGGTGGTGGTTGATAGGCTGACCAAGAGTGATCATTTTCTACCTATCAACACTACCTATACGCTCGAGCGACTGGCCAAATTGTACACAAACGAGATTGTGAGACTGCATGGGGTTCCAGTTACTATAGTATCGGATAGAGACCCACGGTTCACATCACGGTTTTGGCCTAAGTTCCAGGAATCCATGGGTACGAAGTTGAGGTTTAGCACCGCATTTCATCCTCAAACGGATGGGCAGTCCGAACGTGTGATTCAGATTTTGGAAGACATGTTGAGAGCATGTGCTTTGGAGTTCCAGGGAAGTTGGGACAATCAGTTGGCTTTGGTGGAATTCTCCTATAACAACAGTTATCAGGCGAGTATAGGCATGCCTCCATACGAAGCATTGTACGGGAGGAAATGTCGGACACCATTGTGTTGGGACGAGGTCGGTGAGGCTAAGCTCGAGGGCACCGAGCTAGTCGAGATCACTAAAGAGAAGATAAAAGTCATACAGGATAGGCTCAAGGCTGCCCAAGACCGGCAGAAGAGCTATGCCGATAAACGTCGGAGGATGTTGGAGTTTGAGGTCGGTGACAAGGTATTTCTGAGGGTATCACCTTGGAAAGGGATCATCAGGTTCCTCAGTCAGGGTAAGCTTAACCCACGTTACATAGGTCCGTTCAAAATCCTTGAAAGGATCGGGGTTGTAGCCTACCGACTTCAGTTGACCCCAGAGTTGGAGAAGATTCACAATGTGTTTCATGTTTCTATGCTCAAGAAGTATGTGCGGGACCCGTCACATATTCTTGAGAAACCACCGGTGGAAATCCGAGAAGACCTACACTATACGGTGCAGCCGGTAAAGATCATAGACCGACAGGTAAAGAAGATAAGGAGCAAAGAGGTACCGATGGTAAAAGTACTTTGGAAGAGTGATCGTGTCGAGGAGCAAACTTGGGATGTGGAGACCCTGATGAGGGAACAATATCCATTTCTGTTTGACTAGACGCGTGGATTTCGGGGACGAAATCCCAAATAAGGGGGTAGAACTTGTAACACCGCCCCAAGTATTTGTACTTTATCAAATTATGTATTGAAATGCCACACAACATACACAATGAATACATTCCAGGAATCCAGGTTCTTGACAATACAAAAGTACCTAAAATGAAAACTTGTGGTGAACTTGTTCAAACATAGATACCATATGACACTACATTCCACTTTCTATGACAAGAAACTGGTGGTGAACTTTTTCAAACATAGATACCATTACACCCAACACAATTCAACTATGATAGCTTGAATACATATTTGCTGCAAAGCACAGAAATACAGCCAACCCTATGACACCGAGCTTCCTGCACCTCTTTCTGGACTTAACCTCATTCTCAAGAACGGTTTTTATACTGGTTACATCTGCTTGAACATGGCTTAAGCATTTGACATCACCTTCAACCATGGTCTTTACTTCATCAAACTTATCTCTCTCCTGCCCAGGCCTGATCATGTCTTCTCTTCCTATGTCACCCTTCCACAAGAAGTAGCCACACCCTTCTCCTCGTAGACAATACGAACACATATTTTCAATTACAAAAACTGGGAAAATGATACCTATTATCACACGAACAGGTTCTTCAAACTCAAAATCACTACCAATACAAGATTTGGTCAAAACATAACCTGCACAACCTACATTATTATATATGCACATCAAATGAAAAAAATGTAAATTCTTTCGACGTTTTACCAGCCAATTTTGACACCCATATAATTGTCTTCTACTCTTCCTTCCCATGCACAACGGTGCTTTCAATCCACACCAACAGTACACTGGAGGCTCGTAATTTGTAGTGCTTCTTCGCTCTTTTGTACTCGTTGCTGTAGACGAAGAGGCCATTGTTGGTCACGAGGTCAAGCTTTCCAACGGGAAGAAAAACGATGTACGGTGTAAGGTCGGGAAGGAAGGTTAGGGCACAGTGATGTTAATTGGGGGTGGATAGGGTAAATTTAATGATTTAACTGAGTCTTTTAACTGAGTCAGAACTGAAAGACCGATAGGCAAATTCCACATCAGTGCCAGGAAGGAAAGCAACGGGCAAACCGGGAACCAGCCAGCGATGTAACCCTAATTGATTGATTTTGGAAACTTGGCGGATTTAATTGAAGGTTTTCAAAGTACGAGGTCTCAATTGAGGGTTTGACAACGGGCAAAACGGGAACCAATCGGGAATGTAGCCTAATTGATTGATTTTGGAAACTTGGCTGATTTAATGGATGATTTTCAAATGGGGTGTAATTAAAAGTTTCCCTTTGGTTATTAGGCCGAAGTCCAAACAGAAGGCAAAATTGGTCTCCTTGATTACCGCCGATCAGGCAGGCTTTTGGCTGCGTTTTCCCCATTCAAATCGACAGAATACAGCCAACAAAGCGTAAAAGCGCTCTGCATTCCTCGCCTTCCACCAGCCGCACGAAGTGACGAAGGGACAGTTCGTTTTCTCGTCTCAGCCGACAGAAGCCTATAACGGACTAGCAGAGGAAGCCACCTGCCAATAGCGGCGACAAATTCTGCCGCACACGAATTTCGGCTCAAACAGACCAAGTTCATCCTTTTATTTGTGTTGTCATTTCCAATTTCCTCTGCCTTAGCTTCAGGGTTTCTAGAGGGGTCGTTACTGTTTACTGCAATGGATCTAACACCATTTAAATTAGACATAGATGATCTTATAAGTGAATTCGCTGAGGTATGTACTACTCGGCACTTATGTGATCCTCATTCATAAACTATAAAGGTGTTAAATGTTATATGACTTGTATCCTTCTCTTTTTTGCATTTTATGCCTATTTGTTACTAGCAGGGTGGATCAACTTCTTTTGCGGAAATGAAGAGAGTTTGGCTTTCCAAAAAGTTCTCCTATATATTTGAGGCAAGTCCTTCCACAAATCAGGCCTGCTTTATGCAATCACTCTTTGCTTATTCCATTGGTATGCACTTTCTTAACATTTTTCATTCAAAGTTATCAACTTTACTTCTTTTTAACCAGTTTTTACCCTTAAGCGGTTTTCAATACCATAAATCATACTCTGATATGTCTTATGGGCTTCCATTGATTTAGTGCGAAGATTAAGTTGGACAAATGGTTTGTTTTCATTACACACACAGACATGTATTTTCAGAAAGGTGCGAGAAGTCAGAACATGCTATTTTTTTCCATTTAGAAGTATATACATTTACTAATTAATAGAGGTCACAACTATTCTTTTTTTTTGTTTCTGCAAGACTAATGGCTTTCTCTGTCAAATTTCTGAACACATTTGAATTGAACTCAGCGTTTGGTGTTCCATCCGGGCCTTAGATGCTTTTATGAAAATTATAAATCCAGATTTGTTGCCATAGCATTCACCAAGTACTTGGTGTCTATCATTGTTATTCTCTTTCATCATAAATAGCCTTGAGAAAACATGTTTGCTGTTATTCTATTCATAAAGTAACTCACTAACTCTTATAGAAGTATGCACACTGACCTGATTGACATTGTAAACTCTGAACTGCTGGAGCGAAGGGACTGTCAACATGAATGAGCTACATAGGTGTTAAATTGTGTAGTCGTGGATCTTTCTTTTCATATTATATTGACTCCTGACAGTTTAAACTTTAATCTGCATTGTCATCCTCATACTTGATGCTCCCTAGACAACATTGTTTATGTGTTGTAATCACATTTTCATTTGTCTATTTTGGGTTATTATAGGATATGCTGTGTCTACTCGATCTTTATCACATAGACTGGGCGGCCTGTATTGCTTATATTGCCTTTTTGAGACTCAACCGTTCCGCCCTCCTTTCAAGATATACTTGTCTCTTGGTATGTATTATTGAATTTTTGTTTTATATATATGATGGAGGTACATGGTATTATAACAGTATGTTTGATTGTCTTCTGACTCACAAAGCCAAGGTCCTGTTTAGTAATCCTCAAATTCCCAGTTACCAGTTTTTTCTGGTAAAGCGTACCATTTTTTATTTGGAAGCAAACAAATGGAAACATAGAGACTTCTCGAGTTTTCCAACCTAACTAACCATTTCCAAAGATGCTTATCATTGTGTTCTAAAATTCCTCCCGCCTCACCACATGCCCACATGTAAAGATCTTTATTATGACCTTCATACTTCCACTAAGCCTATTTTTCTGTATCTTCTCCACCAACCCCATGATACCCATCGGACCATTACCACCTAGTCATCTCAAACAGTTGTATTCACCAATTTATCTCCACCACTCCACCAATACCACGGTCTTCATGGCAATCATCATTTTATTCTACTTACCTTTCTACCCACCAAGGTATATGTTACTCCTCTATGACTCTAAGTCTCTAACTAAACTACTTGTCCTAACCATCATCACAGTGTATTCACTACCATTGCTTAGCATCTTGTGATCTTATTTGGTCCAATATATCTAAAGTTTTTAAATGGAATGAGTTTATTTGTAAGTTTGTAACTACTTAAAATGTCATTTTTATTGAAGAGATGTTATCATTGTTGATGTGATTGTGTGTGCCAACTTGATAGGGGAATTGAAGAGGGTTCGAACCCTTGTTGCTGATGCAAAAGCCAAATGTATTGGAGTTGTCTGTGCTTTAGTCAAAAGTCTGTTGGATAGGAACATTTTCCTCATCGGGGCTGTGGATATAAATGAAGGCTCTATAATGGAAAGAATAAATGAACTTACAGAAATCCAGAATTCCAAAGTCCGAACAGCATACAAAATGTATTGGATTCAGTTTTGTTTGTCTTACCCTTTTCCTTTTCTTTTGTTGTTTCTTATCTGCAACTGGCCAATAATTGTCCATAACCATTTATGTGAATAGGCTGTTTGCAAACACAGAGGTTGATCTTTTCACCCATTTGGATATGGTAAGCTTTGCAATTCCTGGTCTGACAATTTATGTAATGTTTCTTTTTATGTTCATTTCCAAATAGGTAGGTTGCTTAAGTATATCAAAGAATGCTTTAGATGGATAAATTGAATAAAGGTACACTTATTAGGCAATATAGATGTAAAGGAATGTATTTGCAATACCTTTTTTACTCTAAATTTATATTAAAACATACATTTCGTATCACCTTACTGAACTATTCCTTAGTGTTGTTGGAAGAGTAAAAGTTGTGTACCATTAGTTTATTTTGCTTAAGTCTATCCTTGGAAGTTGCTTCACCACATTATACTCCCTCCGTATTTAAAAGTTCCATACACTTTCCTTTTTGGGCTGTATTTAAAAGCTCCCTACACTTCCATTTTTGGTAAGTTTACCCTTTATAAAATACTCAATTATCCTTGCTTTATCTACGTTTTATCTTCTCTTTCATACTTTTACACACTCTCTTACTTTTTCTACACTATTCACCACCCTTACTACTTTACTCCTTAAATAATGTGCCTAACCTAATGTAGTGAATATTAAAATTCGGAGGGAGTATATAATTATGGAAGTGATAACATTTCTCCACAACTCGTGACCAGAATATGATGATTGCTCATATTCTGGAAATTAAAAAAAAACATGTTACACTAAAATGTATGTGATGTTTTCAATCAAAAAGTAACCTCAAACTTAAGTATCTCTCTAGGATTGGAATAACACTTTCATTTGATTTTTGTGAGTTATGTGGTTAGGCCACTTTATTTCCATTATTTGCAATGGAGCCAAAGATTCACTATTTTTTGGCTTGAGAATATGATGGAATAAAGCAAAATGTCTCACTAAACTATCTGCGCTTCTTTATTGTGAAGCAGTAGTCAGTCCATGTATTTTTCGACGCGATTTTCACTATGGGTCATTCGGAAACAGTCTCTTTGTGCTTTAGTACAGGGGTAAGATTGTGTACATCCGACCCCCCCTTACCCCAGCACTGGGGTAATGATGATGAATGATGATGATGTGGTTAGGCCACTTGAAGGAAAAATTTCAGGGTCATTTATCAATGAATTCATTTTTAAGTTTTAACCTATTTGGAGTTAGTGCCCATGTTGGTTTTAGACTGTTATTTTATATGCTCCAGGGAGTGGAACTTGATGTGGATTTGATCAAGAGAATATCAACTGAATACGCAATGGCCAAGAAACAAGCCCTCGAAGGTAGTTTTACAACAATTTCCGTTTACAAAGTAAATAAATTTTTACATGGGATTCTGTAATCGGTAACAGAAAAACCAGTTGGAATTGAACCGTTATAATTCGGTTCAGTTCCTACGTATGAGTTATTAATTGCTTAATTTTAGGAAACTAATTTAATTATTGATTAACAATAAAGCCCAAACTCCAAAGCCCCAACTAACAGTAATAACAATAATAATACTAATAATAATAATAACAATAAAAATAATAAAATATGGTCTGGTCTGGTCTGTTTTAGTCTGGTCTGGGACAAATTACAGTCCAAATAAAAACAACCTCAGTTCCTATTCAATGTTAATGATATGGTTTGCGGTTCTCTTTAAAAATATGTTCATAGAACTATTAAGGAACCATTATTTTAAACAAATAGTAGTAGTAGCCGCCGTAATCATCATTATATCAAGTATCTTCAACAACAACAATAACACAATCAATGACATTTAGCCACAAAGGAATTTAAATTTAATCGAGGAAAATTTAAGTAACAGTCCGTAAGTTATAGTACACGAGGTTGAATGGAATCATTTTTTTATTCTATAAGTGTTCACGTTATTAAGTTTGAATATTGATATTTGAAGTGATTAGAAATTTAGAACTATGGATAGATTTGTATTCCTTGTTTCGAATGTTTGACATTTTATGTGGTAGAAATAATGATTTTGAATTGAACCCATGTCAGGAGTATAAAATTATAAATAAATGAGGCTAATTGTGATTAAATTATTTTTTTGCAGACATGCCTACTGTCTTTTCCAGTTCCCTATTTATAACCAACCAGTATTGTTTTTCTCCTTTAAACTATGCGAGAAATAAGTAAATCGGATAGTTAATTCTCTTCCGAGACTCCGCTTAATCATGAAAAACCTGCAGATTTTCTAGTTACTCTTTTCTATTTCAAAATTAATTCCTATTTTTGTAACAATAAAACCTTGTTTGGTAAACTTGTTTTTTCGGCTTATCAACTTTAGTAGGTATCTTTTTTGCCAGACATTGAACCCTAGATTACACGCAGCAGACATGGCAACAATCAATATAAGGGAGTGTTTGCGATTGCTTCTACTTAAAAAAAGGTGATTAATAAAGTGATTTTGGGAAACGTGCTTAATAGTAAAAGTTGATAGTGTTTGAGAAATAACTGATTACGAAAAACTAAATGTTGGTAGTGTTTGATAAAATAATCGCTTTTTGTGTAATAGAAAAAGTGAAAAGCAGTTTAAAGCACCTCTCAACCTGCTTCCAGCGTTTAACTTTTAAGTGATTAATTTAAGCAGAAGCTCTCACTTCAAAACACCAATTTCAGCTTTTTTAAAGCCAAAAGCTGAAGTGTTTTTTTATTTCCTGCAAACACTCCTTAAGTAATGTTGAAGTACTTTTCTAAGTGAATTGGTTTAAGATGGTGAAGATGGTTATTTAAGCATTTTTCCAATAATATTTTTCATTTTTTTTGTTGTTAAAATATATACGTAGTATTAAATATATACGGAGTATGATTTTTCATAATTATGCAGATTCACCCAATTCAACCGTTTAAGTTACAATTTTAGAAATGTCTGCAAATTTGGCCGATCTAAGCATTACCAAAAGGGCTCTCTGAAAGTACATACGGTGTATATACATGTATTCATCCTTCTCTTTTAAACTTCTATTTTCTGTTGTCATTTTCTTTTGAAGAGGCTAGCAAAACAGTAGATGTTGATAACATGAAGCACATAGCTGAAGATAGGACATTGATTGGAGAAACACTGGAGCGGAGTGCTGCAGATTGGAATGCACAGAAGAATAAGCTTTATAAACAAACAGGATATCGGCCTACCTCCGATTCCCCATGCCTGGGAGCAGTTGAGTTCCTTGAAGACAATGAAGATGACTTCGGCAAAGAACTTGAAGACGTCCTCTTAATTGAACATACGCGTGAGAATTAGCATGTTATTAAGGAAAGGTGTAACAATCATAGAATTTGTCTATGATTCTGTTTCTTGTAGTTACCAAATGCATGTCGGCAAATAATCTTGATATACCTAAAAACATTAGATATGGGAAAGAATTTTCACACTTTAATTTTGATAAATAGCGTACCACACCATCACTACTCAGTCTAGGGTTGGCATTTTAAACCGAAAGTCGAACAAAAAAAAAACGAACCGAGCAATAAAAAAACCGAACCGAAACCGAACCGACTTTAACGGGATCCGAAAGTCGGGACTCGATCATGAATCGGTTTATAGATGGGTTTTTGCATTTTAAAATTGGTTTAAATTGAACCGGATCGATTTTTAATATAAAGTAATTGCCCCATATAGGACTAAAAGAGGAGAGAAAATCTCAAATGGCACCATGATTTTTTCCCTAAATAGGACTATTTTACTCCTTTTTGGAAACATCCTTATTTTTCATTCAATTATTACCCCCTTGTCCCTTTTACGCTTCCTATGCGCACAATCGCTTCCCCATTCCCCCTTCTTCCTGCGCACATCTTTCCCTTTCTTCCATGCGCTCATCGATCGACTTCACCCTAACCATCGCTGCTGCTGCCGACTTCACCTTGCGCACTAGATCGATCGACTTCTCTTTTACGCCGCTGCTTCTGTCGATTTAACCGTGCGCCGCTATCATTAAGGTTCTTCTTCTTCTTCTTCTTCTTCTTCTTCTTCTTCTTCTTCTTCTTCTCCTTCTCCTTCTCCTTCTCCTTCTCCTCCTCCTCCTCCTCCTCCTCCTCCTCCTCCTCCTCTATACTAAAATCATCGTGTGAGACATTAAAAAGGTTGGGTCTCAAAACCCAATTAATTTTAAACGCATCCTGATGCCAGACCAGATTGATTACGTGCTCGGTAACGAGCGTGTTGAGTGCTTTTTAAAATTTTCGGTATTTATGGGTGTTAATCTAAAATTTACTTGGATCTAAATATTACAAAACTTTCACATATCTGAAAAAATGTATCACTTCTTAAGACAACATATTAAAGTAGAAATCTAAGTAATAAACAACCTTCATTACTATTAGACTTTTTTGCTTCAAATGGGACTAAATCATTCATGAAATTCCTAAACAGGATTATCTATATTTTTATTCACCAAATAAGACTAGATTACCTATTTACCCCTGCCTCTTAAACTTCCCTGGGCGCAGACAACACCCGTTTAATTCTTATCTTTCTTCCTTGGTTATCACAGACAACACACTCCACGAGCACCATCTCTCTTTTCTCCTCTCCCTCTCGTATCTTTCATTCCAAAGTCTTAGATTTTCATTTTTTCCCCTCGATTTCCCTTGTCAATCTCAAGTCTCTCTGTCTCCAGCGAATTTCAGTGATATGAACGATGCAGGGCCGGTCCTAGAGGGAGGGCAGCAGGGGCGATCGCCCTAGGCCCGAAAAAAGTAGAAAAAAATTAGGCCCAAGTTGTTTTTTTAATATGAAATCTGAGTAGACTTCTTTTTTTATGATTTCAATTATTTAAATAGGCATAATGTGTAATTTTTGTTGAAAATTTGAAAATTTTAAAACATAAGTAAAAAGTCTTGAATGGAGCTAGACAATTTTTAAAAAATGATGTAAATTTAGTTTTGATTTTTAAATAGAGTTAGTTGTCGATCAACACATTTGTTGTTGAATCAATAAAAATACGTTTTTCACATCTTTTTAGCCTTTAAGACTTTTTATTAGAAAATTACTAATTTATATTATTGTATTTGGACTGCCGGTGCCTGCCATTCTCAAACGTCATCCCAATTATCTATTACGTCTCAAAAAACTTAATGGATTAGCAATTTTAAACATTGCACAAGTGATCTTGGAAAAGATGGATTATAAAGTAATTATTGATGATTATATTTCACAATTTTTTTTGTAATACTTGTGTTGTTACTTTTGTCCGAATATGTATTTCAAATACTATGAAGGTGAATTTCATCATTATTTTATAACCTTTATTAGATAGTTGTAGGGAGAATTCCTTAAATAGGAGTAATTTTTTTTTAGAATTTCAAAAAAGGATTGTCATGCGATTATTTTCTGAATACGAGTAATTACTATCATGTTCAGAAAATACTACTTTTTTTTTACTCCAAAGGGGGTCTGGGAGGGGGTGGAGTAATTTCAAACCCTTATGTGCCTAGCAGGTTTCGAACTCGATACCTCCTACTTGACACGATAACTTCACAACCAACTGGGCTGAAATGGTTGGTTGTTCGGAAAATAATACCATGTGTAAAGTATGATACTGTCAAAATATGGCAGTAGATACTTCTATTAAGTAATAAAAATATAATAATCTTAGTTTAGAATATATACACGTTTATAGTCCTATTCAGAGTAATTTCTCATAGTTTTATTATACTCCGTAATTTTTATAATTTTCTGTTTGTCTTGAAAATAAGGCCAAAATAGTATATCGCCCGTAGGCTCAAAATTGGACAGGACCGGCCCTGGAACGATGGATTTTTCTCCTCATCTCCGACCAACGGTGGACGGCGAGCAACGGTAAATTTCGATCTTCTTTTTCTACTTCTTTTCCGTTCATCTTCTTCCTCCTCCTAAGTTCTATTTTGCGTTTCTCCATTTTGATAAAATTTCCATTAATATTTCATTAATGAAATGCCATATTTTCATATCTGTGATTGTTACAAAATGCCAAGTTAAACTCTAAAAATGCCATCAAAATGACATTTGCCAATTTAAATCTGAAAATGCCATCAAAATGGCATTTTTAATCTTAAAATTTTTTGTATTTTTATTTGAAAATGCCTTTAAGATGGCATTATGATAAAAATGTTGGCATTTACGTCGGAAACGGGTAGATCTGCAACTGTGGAGGTCAGGTTTGTAACGGCGGATGTCGGAGTAGTTGCAATGGTGGCTGGATCTGAAGGGACAACGGCCGACGCCGGCGGAGGCTAAATTTGGCCAGATCTCCAGCGGCGCCCGCCAGATCTGCAACGGCGGCTGGCAGATCTACAACGACGGCCAATTTTTGAGGTTTTCGTCGATGTCCAGCGACCGGCGGCGACCGGCGGCGACCGGCGGTGAATGGCGGAGACCGGCGAATAGCTGTGGTCCAGTGTTGTGGTCTGTGGGAGTATGACTTCCAAGCTTGGGGTTAATTTTGTCTAATTGCAAATAATAAGTCTTATTTGGAGAATTTGTAAACTTTGGTCCTATTTTGGCAATTAAAGATTGATTTAGTCCTATTTAGGTAAATACCCGTTACTATTATTATGATGATGATGATGATCATGATCATGATCATGATCATGATCATAATCAGGATCAGGATTAGGATCAGGATTATGATTATGATTATGATTATGATTATGATTATGATTATGATTATGATTATGATTATGATTATGATTATGATTATGATTATGATTATGATTATGATTATGATTATGATTATGATTATGATTATGATTATGATTATGATTATGATCATGATTATGATCATGATTATGATCATGATTATGATTATGATGATGATGATGATGAAGATCAAGATGAAGATGATGATGATGATGATGATCGTCATCATCATCATCATCATCATCATCATTGTTTTTAGGGGGAACTTGACTTTGAACCCCACTTTTTGGGTGATATTGGACTTTGCACTCCATTTTCAAAAAACTTTGACTTTGCACCCTAACACACACCTTTTTGTGAAGAAAAATTTCTAAATAGGGTGCAAAGTCAAATGAATTTTAAGTTAGATGAGGTGCAAAATCTAAGTTTTTTCAAAATGAGGTGCAAAGTCCAATATCACCCAAAATGTGAGGTGTAAAGTCAAATTCCCCCTTATTTTTATATATTGAATAACTAATTAAATAAAGTAAACTAACTATACGATACATTACATATATACATGTATTCTTTCTTCTCTTTTAAACTTCTATTTGTGTTGTCATTTCCTTTCTGAAGAATACACTTCATAAACAAACATGAGCAGCTGAGTTCCTCAAAGACAACGAGGGTCGAGGGTGACTTCAGCAAAGAACTTGAAGACGTCCTCTTATGCGACAGTAGTGGAAATTAGTACTACCTCCGTTCCGCAAAATAGTTCTCGGTTTACTTTTTGGGTTGTCCCAAAAAATAGTTTTCATTTCCTATTTTGGAAAGTTTTGTGAGACTCACATTCATTTACCTTTTTCTTACTCGACTATACATTTCTACGTTATTCCCACTTTCTTAAACTCTGATACAAGTCAATGTGAGAACTATTTTATGGGACAGATGGAGTATTTAGTAAGGAAAGGTGTAACAGTCATAATATGTCTCGATGATTCTGTTTTTGTAGCTTTCAAATGCATAAAATCTTTATACACCTAAGAACATTATATATGAGAAAGAAAGAATGTTTACTAATAGAATGTCGTACTACATGGTTGCTACCCCCAGTTCGTATATAGTGCATCCGGGTGTACGTACACCCGGCCCAAGTACGAAAGACGGCCCAACCACTAATACAGGCCAAAAAAAATTCGGTGGCATATTTGTAATTTAAGCGAAAATTCACGGTTTCCGTTAAATGAGCAATATTGTACGTTTAGTGAGCATCCAACCTATTTTATTGAGTATTACGAGGCTAACAATGAGAAACATGATCTCAACTTCATATCTTCTAATTTTTGTTCTTTTTCTTATTTTTTTCTTTTATAAAAACTTATTAAATTATATCTATAATACATTCTTATGAATTTCAATATGTGAATTTAGTGTAATATGATACTTTTGAAATATGCATTGATATGACATTTTAAAACGAGCATAACATCAATACAAAATAAGCATACGTAACTTACAAAATGTTAATTGATATGAAACTCGTAAAGTTTGTTAGTTTGACATAACGAAATTTTCAATGAGCATCAAACCTTCTCTGTTGAGATAAAAATCACAATTTCTGTTAAATGAGCATTAATGAAATTTTAATGTGCATCAAACTTATTATGAGTATTAAAACACTTTCAATGGGCATCACACTTATTCAGTTGAGTATTAGGAACCACTTACAAAAGGAGTATCGAAAAATCCAAAATGTTATTTGAAGTTGCTAATGTGCTCAAATCCTTATTTGTCTATACTCATTTCGTTTAAACATTATGCTCATTTGGCACGTGAGAGCGATGTGGCAAGGGTCGGATTGATTTGTCGGTCAATCTCAGTGGAATGTAGTCTATATAGAGCATTAACATTGTCCTAGAGAATCTCTGCAACACAAGAGATGGAGGAAACGCAACGAACTTCTTGGAGAAGATGACTGGTGCTCGTTGGGGTAATCTTTTCCGGTGGGATTACTGCTGAAAACATTTTAAAAATGAGCATAACAGAGATACTAAATGAACATATATAATTTACAAAATGAGTATTCAAAAATTCAAAAGTTCATTTGTGTATGTTCATTTTTTAGGCGTTTTACTCATTTGAGTTTAAGGTAAAACTCATTTCTAATGTGCTTGGTATAATATATGAAAAAGAGAAAGAAGTAAACAACAAATAAAGAAAGGAAAAGAAGTAAAAAAAAGGCAAAAAAAACAAACAAAAGAAAGTAAAAACAAATGGCTAGTAGTAAAAGTATATAAAAAAAAACTAAAAGGTGCGGAGTAACAATCAGAACGGCAGAAGAAAAGAAAGAAACGAGGATGTTGTGGAAGAAAAGAAAAAAACGAGGATGCGGCGGAAGAAAAGAAAGAAAAGAGGAAAAAGAAGACCATGCGAAAGAAAAAAGAGGATGGAGCGAAGAGGATGCCTGCGGAAGAGGAAAGAGGGTGGATCGAATGCTGATTCAGAAGCTTGAACTTGGTATATTTACAAAAATACCAGGTGTACAGATACACCCGGATGTACGATATAATTTGCCTGCTACCCCCATTAATTATTTATACTCCCTTCGTCCCATTTAAAGGTTGTTGTCCACTATTTTTCGATCAACGTGCATTATTCTTAATCTTTTACATTATATATCCAACTTTTATCCAATTTATTTTTGTTATCAGGCTTTGTAGTGGTTTTAATGTAGTTTCTGAATATGTAATTTTTATTTACTAAAAGTAATTCTACTAATGACATAGATCAGTTAACTTTATGCTCAGTCAAACATCATAAACCGCGTGAGAACGTTTAAATGAGACGGAGGGAGTAGTATTTACGGGTTTATTAATCTAAAATATATTTAGATCTAAATATTACAAAAAACCTCACATATCTAAAAAGATGTATCACATTTTAACATAACATATTCAAGAAAAAATCCATAATAATTATAACAACAAATTTAGGACCTGTTTACTAACAGAGATATTTTCCAGTTTTCTAGAAATCTGGAAAATTAGAAAACAGAAAACAGAAAACGTGTTTACCAAAATAATTCTAGAAAACTGGAAAATAGAAAACAGAAAACGTGTTTACCAAATCATTTTCAAAACAAAAAAAATGAGACATGTCTCTGTTGTTTTCCTTAAAAAATTGGAGAAGTGACTTTTACTAGTTTTCCAAATTTGGAAAAAGCGGATGGTGCAGTGCCACTGCAATGAATTTCATACTTAGGCCTAGTGTTGGGTCCGATCCTTTCCGGTCATTGAACCGACGATTCATGTCCGTTCCGGTCGATGGCCGAGCAAACCCGACGGTCCGAATCTAGTCGATGACCCGACGGTCCCGGTCCGGTCGATGAACCGTCGGCTCCTGTCTGATCTGGTCCATGACCCGACGGTTCCTATCTGGTCCGGTCCACGAACCGGCGGTCCTTGTCCATTCAGGTCCACGACGTGACGGTCCCTGTCCGGTCTGGCCGATGACCCGACAGTCCTCATCTTATATGGCAAATGACCCGATGGATTGTGTTTGCTCCGATCGACAACCGGACGGTCTCAGGCCAGTCTCGTAAATGACCCGGCGGTCCCTGTCAGGGTCGGTCAATGACCCGATGGTCCAGTCTCGATTTTTCGAAATCATTTTTTAAAGTGAAAAGTTTTAAAAGAGTCATTGAGTTGTCAACCAATAGGGAAATGAGAAAAGAATTCATCAACCGGGACCAACCGATTTCGGTCTCGACTTTCCTATATGTGGGACCCAGTACCTTACTTGGGTTTTACTAGGTTCGGTTCCAGACTAGGATCGTACTTTCAGTCTTTTGGTCGGTCAGAGAACCAGGGGGTGAAAACATTGTATGAACATGTTTTTATATTTTAAAATAGAAAACTAAAAAATGAAAACAAAAAATTGGAGATAAAAAACTGGAAAATGAAAACAGAAAATTGGAGAACGAAAAACAGAAATAGAAAACTGGAAAATATCTCTGTTAGTAAACAGACCCTTAGTTTTTGTGCTCATATAATAAGAGTGGCATTCTTGCGAGGTCGGCCTAGCAGGATCTATTCTCAAGCCAAGCCCGTTGGAGGTGCTTTCGGGTTGTTTTTTTCGATACAATTTTGTTGGCATGTTCTGTATGTATTGTAGATAATTCTGTCCACCAAATTTCAGATTAAAATTCAATCGGGAAGTCAGTTAGATAAATTATTGAAAAACATTGCATCAAATTATATAAAAAACACAGTGTTTATTCAATAATTTATTTAACTATTTGACCGATTGAGTTCTAATATAAAACGCTTATGTTGAGGTTATAATGGAAAGATGGTCAAATAGGACATTCTATTCTTTTTAATCTGGCACTTAAGCCCTTAGCTTTTACTAAAAAAGTACTACCTCCGTCCCATAAAATTTTTCCCACTTTCCTTTTTAGACCGTCCCAAAAAATTCTTCCCACTTACCATTTTTGGACAATTTGTGTGGTTCACATTCATTTCATCTTTTTCTTACACAACCACAACCATACATTTCCACTTTATTCCACTTTCTTAATCTCCATGACAAGTCAAAGTGGGAAGAATTTTATGGGATGGAGGTAGTATCATATAAGTACGCCTACTTTACAAAGTGGATCAATTTGATTATTTAATCAGTTTTTGACTTGTAATAACAGGTTCTAAATATTTAAAAAACTGTAAAAAAATGTTAAATTTGAAGAAGTATATACAAAAATTGTGAAAATTTTGAGAATATGAAAGTCAATATTTTTTAATTTTTAAAAATATTTGTATATCTTACATCTATTTAAAAGGTTTTTAAATTTTTATTTTTAATTTTCACTTTATTTTTCAATTTTGTGATTTCTAGTTATTGATTCAAATTTATATGAATTTTTGTAACATTTATCAATATTCCTAATTTAATTTAAAAAAATAACCTGCTATAGCAGGTCAAATGTCTTGGTTGATTGTATTTTGAATGTAAACGTAATACTGTTTTTAGTACAGAAGCTTAAGTGACAAATTGGAAATAGTACAAGGACTTTTTTTACGTTTTTTTCCTTTTATAGTTTTATCATCTATAGATTTTCAATTGGAGAAGAGAAGTAGACTATGTCTTTCCATAAGTGGAAAGGTGATGTTTATAGTTAGTATTAGTATGGCAGATAGCTTCGAATAAGCGAGTGAAGAGACACGACCGTCTAATAAATTTTGAAGCCCCGGTTTCAAATATAAAATCGAGGCCTCACATTAATATAAATGTTTTAAAAAAACTTCAATCCAAATACTTATACTTAAATCAATTGTTTACTCATTAAATAATGTAATAAAAGAATTTCTAAAACTTACTTAATCCTTGATTTAAAGCAATCCAAGTTATTATTCAAGCAATTTGAATAAAAGTAAACTTAAATGACCAACGAAAAAAATAACGGATCCATATTTTTCTTCCTTACTAACTGTATTTTACTAATAAATACTAATATATGGAGTATGCAGTATAATATTATTGTGTTATACTACTAATCGAGTGCCCTATTCTGAATAACCTATTGAATCCCCTAAAGAACGGCCATGTCAAGAGAAAATCCATTTACAATGCACTCCTGGAGTCCTGGGTGCGAACATGTATACTGGTTTGGCTGTGAAATGTCAATCTATATTCAATGACATGAAGAAGGAAGAAAAGTGTTCTCCAAGACTGCAACCACAGTAACACACTAACTGCTTTGGCTGTGAAAATGCTAGTGGTTATACACAACATACTAAGCTAACTGGTTTTGCAACGATAGTAATACATTTTTGGGATTCATTGTAATTGTAATCATAATAGATTGGGAGGATCTTAACAACATTTCTTAAAATTAGTATTCTTTTACGTACCATCTAGTAGATGTTGCATACAAAGCATTTTTTAATAATTTGTAGTTTTCTTTGACAGTTTGATGGACTTACATGTACATCTTTTTCATCATGTGATTATGTGATATATCCATTTAAATTCTACTATTTATTTCTTAGTTTGCTATTATAATGACATCTTACTTTGTAATCTATTTAATGTTTTGAGTTTATTGGATCACAAATTATTGCAACCTCCAACGATAATGCCAGTTGATATGAATAATGACATAATAATGACATTTTAATATAGAAATATGACATTTTTAGATTGTAAAAATATAGAATTACAAGATAAAAAATAAAGAATTCCCGTTTTCATAGAAAATTATAGATTTAAATATGTTTTTAGTCCCTACAAATATAACAAATCTTGTTTTAGGTTTATACAAAATATTTTCTTTATTTTTCATCCCTAAAATTTATGTTGCTTTTCCCTTTAGCCCATGACTAATGATAACAACCTTCGTTTGACAATGAAACAATCCAGATTAATAGGTATCCTTTAATCCTTTGTCATGTCATTCCAAAATATTTTATTTATTTTTTAGAAGGTTTTGAATACATATTTTAAAAATGCGCATAATTAGTTTTAATTATGTTTTAACTCTCATATTAGTCTCAAAAAAATTATAAAATGATAAATTTAAATGTTTCTAGTAGACTAATGCAATCGACAATAAAAAAATTAAGTAGAGTTCTTTCGAAATTAGAGATGGAGTAAAACCAAAATAGTGCATATTACAAGGATATGATGAAAAACAAAGAAAATATCTTGTAAGGACCTAAAACAATGTATGTCATATTTGCAAGGACTAAAACCATATGTATACCAAAATTATATAATGATAAGATTACAATTGAAAATCCAAAATATTATGAGAAGAAAATAAAAAATGAAAAAGTCAATACAATATTACTTTTTGTACATTAAGTGTCATAAAAATGACATCATTTGGCAAGCACGTCAAAAGCATGACATTCCAAGTACATAAAAATGTCATTTTTTCAAATAACCAATATTTATAACATTCTCATATCCGAAAAGTTACATTTTCAGCCGATTCAGCCGATTTTCGTGTTAACAATCGGACTCAAAAAATACTTGCTCATAGATAATTTTTGTGAGAGTGTTTAGTGTCTATACAAAAGAAAGTGTGTACATGTAATTTTTGTTTTCTGATTATGGTATCGGCGGACGTAGCTCAACTGATAGTGAGAAAGTGATACAAGGGTTAGATCCCAGGTTCGAATCCCGAAAAGTGCGGTGAGAAGTTACTATGCTAAAGTGCGGACTTGCATAAGGATTTTTTTTTTGTTTTTGTTTTCGGATTATGGTAATCTACGGGTTTTACGTTTAGGCGTGGGCCAGGGGTGACAGAGTATAGTAAAGAAAGCGTGAACCAAATAAAGGATGCGATAGTTTCAGTATATAAGGGGCCCTTTCCGTTTCTCGTCTTCAACTCTTCTGTCCCGCTCAAGCCTTGAAAATCGTTGCTATCGCCAAAAGCTGCCCGCTTTATCATTAATACTGGTAACAGGTGCTGCATTCTTCGTCTGGGTTTTCTTGTAAGTTCTACTCGCAACAAAACCACCCCCATTGAAATATGAGTCTAATTTTCTTGAAAATTTAAAGTGTTTAACGAATGACGTTCTTTTTGCCGCATATAAAGACTTGTTTTCTGCAAAAGAATTGGTCCTGAATTTTATTTTCGAGGATATTCACTAGCATTGTTCAATTCTTTTTTTTTACTCCGAATTTGATCTCCCTTACAGAGTGATGCCGAAGTGGAGGAGAAAGGAGAGTAAGAAGAATCCGGAGAAAGAACTGGCTGCCGAAGACTGGTGCTTTACGTGCAAGGATGGCGGTGAACTGCTTCTTTGTGACAACAGGTATGCCTATTCCCCAATTTTCTTCCTTCCCTCCCTTGTTTTTATATCTTTACATGGCAGTAATTTGTCTAATGCGTCAAAGCCAAAATTACTGTTTCTTGCTTGCAAAAAGACTTGGTGTTTAATTTTAAGAGTTGGTTTATCTTTTCAAGGTCAATCAGTGGACCCCCCCCCCCCCCCCCCCCCCCTACTATTAATACTACGTAATTTTATACGGATTAATAATCTCTATACTCTGCCACTGTGGACTTCATTCCTGAGAGAGCCAACTCTCAGGTTCTAGATTATAAGAAAGGGCTCTTTTGAGACATGCATGGTTGTACACTTGTACTTGTCTGCTTGTGGACTGACCAGACAAGGAGCCACGCTCTATTGGTGTATGAATTGACATTTTCAGGCTGTTCACTCATTAGAATAGTTTCAGAACATGAAAAGTTGAGATGCCTCTTGATGTCTGATCATGCATGAAGGAATATACTAACATACATATCTTTTTTTTTGCACCCAGATCTTGGTTGTATATTTTTAATCTAGAGATTTCTATACCTCTTTCGTTTTCTTAAATTTAATGTACAATGAATTGTCCTAGTAATTCAGTATCACTTAAGCCATTTTTAGATGTGTTGGGAAACCTTGGGATGCTTCCATTGTAATGTGGGACTGTTGGTATATAGGCCCTCCATCTACTTATCTACTTAAGGTTATAAAAGTTTCCACCTATTAAATTGAATATCATTATATTGAGGCTTGACTCTCCTGCATGTGTTTTTATACTTACAGGAAGTGTGTAAAAGCCTACCATCCAGATTGTGTAGGGAAAGAATATTCAGCTTTGACAAGTAATCAACGCTGGATATGTAGTAAGCTACTAATTTTATCTCTTTTGGCGCTGAGTTAATATTTCATCTTGGATGTGCATCTAACTTTGATCGCATGATATATGGATATTTCCTTTTCAATCCCTTCATTTTACTTGGTAAAACTTCATCAGTTCTGTATACATGTGAAAACTTCATCAGTTTTATATAAATGAGAGTATGTTTGACTGTGTGAAAGAAGGCGAGTGATCAATACAATTTTTAGTACTCCCTCCATCCCATTTAAACGTTCTCGTTCAGTATTATCCGGTCAACGTGCATTATTCTTAATCTTTTACTTTATATATCACATTTTTATCAAATTTAAATTTTCATGATCAGGCTTTGTAGCGGTTTTAATGTAGTTTGTGAATATGTAAATTTTATTTACAAAAAAAATTCTACTAATGATAGGGATCAGTTAACTTTATGGTCAGTCAAACATCGTAAACCGCGTGGGAACGTTTAAATGGGTCGGAGGGAGTATAAATTAAGATAGAGCAGATACTGTTCCGAAACTTTATAAATCAAGTTCCTAATTTCCTATCAATGAGAATTAATGTACCTGTAGGCATATACAATCTTACGAATTCATTCTGCATTTGTATTGCTAATATTCTACTATTTTAAGCTTAAATTGATTTATCTTTAGATTACATTTGTTTAGTAATAAGTGTTCTTAACTTTGATCTCATAACTGCGCATCCGTGTGTGTATTCACACTTTAACTTTTTAGGAGAAAGTTCTATTTTTATTTCTTTTTATACCGTACTAATGTCTTTTCTTTCCCAGAATGGCACTCCTGTTTGATTTGTGGTAGATCTTCAATCCTCCATTGTTATTGCTGTCCAAATGCAGTATGTCGCAAGTGTTTTAAGCATGCAAAATTTGTTCGGGTTAAGGATGAGCGTGGATTCTGCAATAATTGTCTAAAGCTAGCAATACTTGTAGAGGAAAATAAGGATGTTGATTCTGAAGGGGTATGCTCTTAGATTCTTTTTATTTGTACTTCTTATCACTTAAAATATATTATGAAGTATGATGTTTTTTACATGAACTGCTAGGAACACTTTTTTTTGTAATGAGTATTGCTTGGACAAATTTGCTATATGGAGAAGAGCACTCTCTTTAACATGACAGTTCAGCAATTTATAAACTATAAAAAACTTATAAGTTCTGTATATGAGCAGCATGAACAATGCTAGTTGTAGACTGCAACTCATTACAAAAATCAAGTGTTCTATAATACTATCTTTCGTCCTAAACCATAGATTATACTATTAATGAATGGAGCATTTCTTATAATAGTCAAAGAGTCTTGGTAGACCAATTTTTGAGTAACCCTACAGGCCTAACCCTAATACACTACTATGAAGACCAACTAAAATAGAATGCATATACTAATATGACACTACTACTAATAGTAACAGTAAAGTACTAAACTAATACTAATATAAATAAAATAAGGTAATAAAAAACGACAATAACCAATAGGGCCTTATCACATTTCCTGTTCACTCACCAATACAGTTTTTTTGGTCTCCTAGGATATATGACTCACTGAAACTCTTGGGGTGTATCCATTCAAACCTTTCTTACGACTGTTTTTTCACTTTACTTTACTCCATTTCCCGTTTCTTGTGTTTCCATGTTTGTGCAACATTTCATGAAGGCGATCAAGGACAAAGATTGCATGTGTTGGAATTTGTCTATCCAGTATACAAGCCTTTTTACCACCCACACCTCCAACTACATGTTTTTTTTTATAGCAAATAAAGAAAGCTTTATTCAAAAACGAGCAAAGAAGAGTACAATGTGAAAAGGAAAAACCTAGAAAATACATAGAAAAAGAGAAAAAATGAAAAAGATAGACTAAAGCCCAACCCTAGCTGGAAAATTAAATCTTTTAACCAAATTATCTATGTACGTTGCGATTTAGGAATTGTTATAATAAAGTCTACCAAAGGAAGAGTAGAAAGGTAGTTAGTAATAACTAACTAGTCTGTAAGTTCTGTTGTTCCCTGCGCGGACAATTTACTATATATAGAAGCTTATGAACTAGAAGGGGTAGGCTGTTATTCTGTTGGACTTAAACTTTGGAGACTGGGCATCTTGAATAGTCCTATGCATTGTATACCTTCTGTACTTTCTTCTACGTCAATAAACTCTTCTTGATCTTGTTTCTTGTTAATTTCATATTGAATCTACTGTGTTCTGAGTCGGAATTACCAGTGTTCTATCAGGCTAGAATGAAGGTATATTGTTATATTAGATGATTAGATCTTTCTGAAGAACCTGTGTTTATAAACACAATGAAATTACTAAAAGTAAAGCTTTTAGTGTACTAAGATGCATGCTTGTTATGTGATGCCAAGGGTGCTACTCTGTTTGTTAAGAAACAAAATGCTTTATTAGTAGACCAATACTTTTGCATCTCAGTTTGCAATGGAATCTCAAGTAAATAGAAGAAAAAGTGATCTATATCTACACGTGTTATCTGAATATTTGTGTATGTTGATATGTATGTATACATATATGAGGAATTTGACAAAAGGAAAATATGAGATTAGGTATAGAGTGTGTTTGGGATTTTTTATTTGCAAGTAAGATAATGCTGTTAACAATAAAAGGCACTTTTATTGTTATTTAAGAAAGCAGCAAACAGGTGCTTTTTTCAGAAACAGATCTTTAAGTTTAAATGATAACATTTATGACAAAACCAGTCGTATCATAAGTTATCCTGAACAGTTTCAAAGGCTCTAACTATCACTGTTACAATGCATATGGGATAACGGTGGCCGATGGGGTAAATGAGCATATGGTGCAATGTCAGAAAAGATTGGATAATGTGGAAAATGAAGATTCCTGTAGATAACCTTAGTGGATTTTCTATTGGTTCATGTAGCTGAGCCCATTGAATTGGAATTAAGGCTTTATTGTTGTGTGGGGTTTAATATTTTTGTGTTGCTTCTCAGGAAAGTGTAGACTTAAAGGACCGGGAAACCTATGAGGGCCTGTTTAGAGAGTATTATGAGATTATCAGGGAAAGTGAAGGACTTGATTTAGATACTCTTCGTGCAGCTAAAATCCGACTAGACCTGGACAAAAGTGATCTATCATCATCTGACTCTGAACCTGCTGATGTAGGTGAAGATGGAAAGGATCAATGCATCCTTTCTGATGATGATGATGATGATGAGGAACACCCATATGAATGGGGAGGAAAGAAGTCTGGACACAAAAAGAAGAAACCAGAATCACAGAAAGCCAGTTCTAGGAAAAAGAAGAAACCCAAAAAAATTGTATTTAGTGGTTGGGGTTCTGACACTCTCATATGTTTTCTTAAATCAATTGGTGAGGAAACTAAACTAGAGAGGAAACCTGATGATGTGGAAAGGATCATCCTTCGATATGTAAAAGAAAACAAGCTCACTCATCCTACTAAGAAAAGGAAGGTCATTTGTGACTATAAACTGCAATCCTTATTACAGAAGAAGGAGATCAACAAAAACAGAATACCTAAGCTCATTGAATGTCATTTTGCTCTGAACGAAGAGGAATCGGAGGATGGTGATATTTTCAATGTAGATGGAGATAAGAAAAACACGCCGACCAGTGACCTGGAAACGGAGAATCAGTCAGACAATGATGATGCTCTCAAGAAGGAAGGGTTAATAGCCGGTATACTTCAGAGTAAATATGCTGCCATAATTCCAGAAAACATTAAACTTGTTTACTTGAAGAAGAGCTTGGTGCATGAGTTATGCAAACAACCTGATGCATTTGAAGAAAAGGTGATAGGGTGCTTTGTTCGGTTCAAGTCAAATCCAAATGGTTTTCACTGTCGGAACCTGTATCAACTTGAGCAAGTTACAGGTTAGCTTTGATTACCACTTGCTAAGTAATCATTCTGATCAAATATTTGTACAGCTTATATTTTGTCTAAATCCCATCATGAGTTTCCTTAGGCATCAGAAGTGCTTTCGTTGGTGAAGAAAAAAGTGACATTATGCTTTCTGTTTCAAATATGCCGAATGATATTTGCTTAAGTGTGCTCTCGGATGCTGATTTTTCTGAGGTAACATGGTTTCTTGTTTATTTTACCGCTTGATTTTGTTGTAAATTTGTTCTATTAACTATATCTAAGCTTGACAACCACTTAAAATGTGTTTGCACCTACTATCGCATTGCTAAAAGAAGAGGGTGTCTGAGTTGAAAGGTTTAATTGCTGAAGTTTTGATGGTTTCATCCTTGAAGTGATGTATGTGGCGATTCAAACTTGGTGAATTTATTTTTTGTATTTGGTTAACCTCCTCATTTAACCCAGAAAAGACCGCTTGAGGAATGAGCTAATCAGGCAAAAGGTGCAAGTAACACCTATAGAAGTTAAGATGCAGGAGTTGCGATTGCGGTGGTTTGGTCATGTGCCCAGAAGATCGACTGGTGCACCTATTAGACGACTTGAGAGGTGGGGAGAATTGGTGGGGAGGAGAGGGAGAGGAACACCCAAACAGACTTGGATTATAGGAATCAAAACTGATATGCTTCTTCTTAGGTTGGATGAGAGTATAGCTTTGAAGACAGCAAAGTGGAGGGTGCATATTCGTGTGCACGATTGATCTCTTTTCTCTCCCCTTTTCTTTTATCTTTCATCTTCTTTATCTTTCTATGTTATTATTGTGTTATTTTTATTTTTTTTATCTTTCTTATGCTCTTTTATCTTTTTATTTTTTTATCTTTCTTATGCTCTTTTATCTTTTTATTTTTTTTTATCTTTCTTATGTTCTTATGTAATTTTTATCTTATATTTATCTTTATTTTATCCATTTTATCTTACTTTATCTTTTTATTCTTCTTATCTTTCTTCTTTTTTTGGCTCTGATATTATGGATTGATTAATGTTAGTGGATCCCAAAATCATTTGGGAAGAAGGCTTGGTTGTTGTTGTTGTTTAACCTCATCATTTGTTTATCGCTTCCTGTTATTTAAATTTTAAAGGCTAAGAATTCTTTACATATGTAAAAATTTCAGAACATTAATGATATATATATCACTTCCTTTGCACTTTCCAAGGTATAACTGAACAAGGAAATAACACTCCCTAGTATTTTTTCTGTTTCCCTAGCATTTTCAGGGATGCAAACATACCCTTAATGTATGTCGTTTTTCTATCATTTCATTTCATTTTCATTTACCCCAGTGCCGCAAAGGCTCCCACCTACGGTGGGGTAAGGGGGGGTCGGATGTACGCAGTCTTACCCCTGTACTAAAGCACAGAGAGACTGTTTCCGGATGACCCATAGTGAAAATCGTGTCCAAAATTGCATGGACTGACTGCTGCTCCATAACAAAGAAGCGTAGACAGTTTAGTGAGCCATTTTGCTTTATTTCATCATAATCTCAAACCAAAAAAATGAATCTTTGGCTCCATTGCAAATGATGGAAATGTATGTCGTTTTTCTATAAATAACAAATTTTATTTTGCATCACAAGTAGAATAAGATTTTACTGATTTACTGTAACATTATATGAATCTCTTATAAAATTAAGCTAATACTAATAGTATTAAAATATAGTGATAAATCTCTTATAAATGTGGGATTACCATTTCCCGTTTCCTGTTATAAACCTGTTATGTGAACCCTTGTTTATGTTTTTGGGTTTTGAACATGTGCTTCGGCACTTGAACATATATGTAGGAGGAATGTGGAGAGTTACTAAAGAAGGTGAAAGCTGGGCTGATAAGGAAACCTGTTTTGGTTAGTATTTAGTTGTTTTACAGTTTTCTTTTTAAGCCACTCATATACTAGTACTATTGTTTAGAACGGGACTAATGTCATTTAAAAACATAAAAAATACAGGTTGAACTACAAGAGAAAGCAAGCAGTCTTCACAAGGATATAACCAAGCATGTAGGGGTCCAATCTCTTGCATTTCTTGATTAGCAATTTAGCATTAATAGTAGTTTATGGTCAAACAGGTGTTCTCTTATAGGTTTATATTCTAACAAGTGCATAAACTTTTAACTACACAAGCGCACCATTTTTTCAGATTTTCTCATGTGGTTTCATTTGTAAATATCAGTGGCTTCCTAGGGAGATAAATAGACTGCAGAACCTCATCAATTTAGCGAATGAGAAAGGATGGAGACGTGAATATCCTTTATAAAATGTCTTTAATTTTGACTCACTTAACTATTTTGGTACACACACTCACTTATCATTTGTGCTGTACTTGTAACTAATAAACAAGAAGCATAGTTCACCTTAACGGTTGCTTTTACATTATATGAGTACTTGGAAAGGAAACAGAAGCTGGAAAATCCAAAAGAAGTGTCTCGGCTATTAGAAATACTCCCTGTGGTTATTCCAGATTCAGGAGATCTTGATAGTCCATCTGAGGAATCTGAGGAAACTAACATTGGCAAAAAAGAACAAGGACCATCACAAAAATTAACACCTTCAGTGGTTACCACAGTTAGTAAGTAGTACACTTTGAGACTTTTGGATATTGCAATTTTAATTGCTTTTGCCATCCCAAATTCTAGATGAATTCCCTTCCAGTTTCAATACAGAAATGTATCATCTCAGATTATTGAACTCTGTTTTGTTTCAAGTTGTTCCTATTTGTATCTTGCAACATTTACCATGTGGTATTATGGTGCAAAAAGATAATTTCTTGTCATATATAGATCAGCTTGGGTGAAGGGTTTTGGAAGGACTTTGGAGAGTGAAGTCTATGTCATGATCTTGATAAACAAGATGTTTCTAAAATATAAGTAAAGTATGACTGAAATGTCATATAATTACCTATTACTGTGATTCCTCAATTTTTTTATAAAATCTAATTTAAATATGTCAAGATTTAGACAGCTTTCCAAACCCTCCATCCAAACTGACCCTTGGTTCTGGTATAGTTCATACCTATGTGGTTCAGACTATGCAGACATATGCTTGCATAGTTCTGGTAATTCTGCTCTTTCCTCTATTAATGCTTCAATTTTACAGAAGATTTTTTTTTTCATTTACTGAGATATTGTTTTGAAAGGACTGCCCGTATTCATGACTTCTGAAGAAAAGGAGCATAACAGAACTGAGCAGCCTCTCCAGATACCTGCAAATCAAGAACTAAACAAATTAAATCCTTGCCAACACAAAGAGGAGCTCAAAAAGCACATAAATAATCTCCCTTCCATGGATCATCTGCTTCCTTTACATGGAAATGAAAAGCCAAACCAGCAGACAGACGATGATGTCGATCTGGAAACCGTAAAACCTCACATGTGTGCAATGGTTGATGTCATTAAACCTGATGATGAGAAGCCCCAAGTTTGTGATGGGGAAGAGAAGGATGATATGGTTAAAGATGAAAAGGCAGAGGTGGTGGGGAGCGAGGACCGGGAGGAACTGGTATGGCACATCTGTGGGATGAATGAGAAGAACCAGATGTATAGCCTGTCATTCTTGAAGAGCTGGGGCGAAGCAAATGAGGAGGCATCACAGTTCAAGGTTTGGAAGGCAGGGCAGAGTGAGGAAGATGCAATTCCTTTGAAGGATGCTGTCATGCTGGCTTTTCCAAGGTGTTGATCATCAGCCCCTTACCCCTTTGAATGTCTGTTAGTAGCCCCCCCCCCCCCCCCCCCCCCAATAATTGAGGCTTTTGTGCCAGCAAGACATTTAAGTGTTATGCTACCCTTGAATCCTTTTTTCTTTATATGCTATGGTTGCTGATTTTGACCTTGGAGTACTCCATCTTAAACTTTCTGGGAAGTGCTGATTCTTCTATGTTAATGTTCGGGAGTAATTAAAACATTTAATGAGAAAGATAAAATAAGAATTGATTAAGATTTGCTGAAACTGTGCTAAAAGGGTAAAAACCAACAAAAATATGAGTTAGCTAAAAAGGAAATGCATGTTTGTGAATTCCCCTTCCAAATCTTTATCTTTAAAAAACTCTTATAAAAGGGAATGAGGTTTAGGACCTTTTCAGTCAGTATTCGTGTTTTATTTCTCTCTTCCATTAAAATATAAATGTTTGATGCGCTCATTAGTCCCTTCCTCTGCTCATTTGTACTTGGGAATATCGTTACACTATAATCTATATTCCTTTTAAATTAATCATTTCTAATAAATATCAATCATATTTCGGAAATTAGCTTTACCCATTCCATCGTCTTTGTGCTGACCAAGAGGAAGAGCAGCCGGCAGAGGAAGATTTGCTTCGGAGGCTTGATTGTTGGTTGAACCAACCATCTCTATGTGAGATGATTTTACTCGGTCTGTTTCTAGTCCCAAACTTAAACATACTAGATCAGACTTAAATAGATTATACCAGACCAAACTTACATTATAATAAAATACACAGAGACAAGAGATTTATCAAATCAGACCAGACCAAGCTAGATAAGGCTAATAAATTTTAGTCCAATTAAAAACATCGTAAGAGGTAGGACAACCATCAGATGAGAATTTCTTGCAAAGTTGAGGGACTATTTGCACGCACATGTTTTTGGTGACCAATTTTGCTTAATAATGTCTAATCCATTTGTTGGTCTTATGGGAATTAGCACCACATTTGATTCGAGCCTAATCTTTTGATTAGGCTCGACCTGCTGGCACTACGATGTGGTGCAACCTCTCATGATCATCCACAACTCAATAGTAGGGCTCTGCAATACCGTAGTAAACTGTGGTGTTGCTCTATAGAAATCTACCTTGACCTGGTTACTACAGAGTAATGTGTTAAATGAAGTGTGTCCACCTCTTTATCACTAATTGATTTAAGAATGATATCACTGTTATTTAACCATAGAACTATACAGTTAAGTGAACTCGGAGGCAAGAAAAATAAAAAAATGGATGACCCATTGGGGAGCTTGTAAAATCGAGCGAATCGATTCTACAAGTCATATCAGAAAAAGGTCGCGAGTGAATCTTACTGTGTTGTGGCTGATTGATGGTTTATGGGGGATCAATACCACCTTTTGATTCGGGGACTAATCATTTGATTAGTTCTGACCCTCATGTCTATCCACCGCTCAGTAGTAAAGCTCGGCATTGCAGCAGTGAACTGTGGGTGATACCCACGAGAATCCACCTTGATTTGATTATTATAGGGTAATGTGTTAAATAGAGCATGTCTACCTTTTTATCACCAATTAATTTCTAGAAGGATGTGACTGTTATTTAACTTATAATTATGTAGTTAAACGAGCCTGGAGCAGGAAAGTCCAAGGATGTGTTAAGAAATTGCACTAGACAGAAAGTGCAATTTTCAGATATAGCAATAATTTTTAGTATACATGAGCCATATTTAAAATCTGACAATATCGTACTCTTTTTTAGGGTAATAGCGTGGCACTATTTTGAAAATTTGCATTTATTAGTTCTGACCCTCGATTCATATTTAGCCTCTCAATGATTCATTTTGCATTTTGAATCCCTTAAATTGCATTTGGATTAATTGGTATGTTGTTCAATTGTGAATTAGAGTGAAAATGGGTTGTAGCCTTGTAGGTGTAGGCAGGAATCATAAAGAGAGATTCTAGAAGCACTCAGAACACTAGAAATTATTGAACAAGGAATATGAAGAAATGCTCTTGAGATTAATTATATATATAAAGTAGAGTTTGTGAATGAGGTGTAAAGTAGTTGTTTTTGAAAGAAGAAGAAGCTAAAATCACACACAACAAACAAGAAAGCAACACAAAACTTCAAAATATGTTTCCAAAGTTGCACTAGGTCTTCAAACTATTTTTAACCCTTTTACATTTAAAAAGAAAGCCACAGAAACTTCTAAAGTATGGAACAAGAGATTCATCCCAAGTGATTTAAACAGTTTGGAGAAACTCTTCATGTTGAGTATTCATATGTTGGAGAAACTTCAAATCTACCACTATTCATATAATGTGCTAATAAACCAGCATCCAATATTGTTGAGTATTTTCATTAATGGCTTTCTGAATTGGAGTAAAATCATTCATCTTGTCCTTGACTAAATATATACTATTATCCTTTTACCATTCATCTGCATTTTTTGGGTTATATTTCATCCAAAATTTCTTATGTTGAAAGTAATATTCATTATCGAAAGATGGTGGACTATTTTTAGTTTTTTTTATGATGATGATATGACTAAACTTTATAAATAAACAATAACAACAACGATAATAATTGCTACAATTATAATAGTAACTGTTAAATAATAGTAGTAATATATTAATAATTATAATAATAAGTTACGAAAAAAATGTTATAAGGCTCACAACGAGTTCTTTCAAAGATGAAGCTCAAAATGATCAATAAGAATGGAAGCAAGAAGGAATCGAAAATACACTAAAAGCCGGCTCTAATGAAAACCCTCCATAAGTACATGTGACATTTTCATGCATGCATAGGCTTCTTCCTGGTGGGTTAGATTTATTTCTTATAATTGTATTAAGGGTCTTTCAATATTTTTGGTTCTTAATTTCTGTCTTAATTTTTCCCAATTGTTTTTAGGATTAATTGTCAAAACAGGACTAATAGCTGGTAACTTTGCACAAATAGGACAAAAAAGTAAATTATATTTTGATAGGACTAATTATGTTTGTGTTGGACAAATATACCCTTGTTCCTATTGAAATGTTTTAATTCATAATAAAATACTAAAAATCGTAAAAAAATACTAAAAAAATGAATAAAAATATTTAAATAATACTCCCTCCGTCCCGAATTGAATTGCAAATTTTGACCGGCACAAGGATTAAGGAATGAAAATAAATGATGCTTGCTTTTTATACTTTGTCCATCTTTCTAAAAGTAGAAGCCTTAAGTTAACGAAGAAAAAGTAAAAGTAAGGGTAAATTTGTCACTTTATTCTTATTACATAGCTAAAATAGAAAGTGGAAAACCATTTTGGAACAAACAAAATAGGAAATTTTGCAAATCAAATTGGGATGGAGGAAGTAATAATTAAAAAACAAAAATTTTAAAAATTAAAAAATAAAAAAAAAACGCAACAAAAAAATAAATCACCGCCGCCTCTACCGCCCCAGCACCAGCACCTCTAGTCATCGGGGGATGTCAAATCCATTACGAATGCTATATTTATGATAGATTCAATGAAAATTTTGGCATTATCAAAGAGTAATATGCCATTTTTTTGGCATTTTCAGAAAAAAATGGCATTTTTTACACCGCTGGAGGTGGTGGTGCAGGGAGGCAGTACAGGGGGTGGGAAAGGCATCCATATTTTTTTAAATTTTTTATGGAGTTTTACTATTTTTTATTTTTTTAAAAAAAAATTAAAAACATTAAAAACAAAAACAAAAAAACACTACAAAAAAATCACCTCTTCCTCTGGCGCCCCAGCACCACCATCTCCAGTCACCAGGGAAAAAAATCCAAATGCATTAGGAATGTCATATTTATGTCAGATTCAATAAAAATTTTAGCATCGTCAAAAAGTAATATGCCATTTTTTGGCATTTTCAGAAAAATGGCATGTTTTACACCACTCATAGGTGGTGATGCAAGGAGGCAGTACATGCAGTGGGAAAGGCATCCATATTTTTTATGGAGTTTTACTACTTTTTATTAATGTTTTTTTTTAAATATTATATTTTTATTTAATTTTTTATTTTATAAATTTTTTATTAATTTTTTATTATTTTTCTACAATTTTTTTAACCTTTTTCGAATTTATTATGAATTAAACATTTAGTTATGAGCTTTGACTACCTTTTACTCATATTTAAAAGAGGTGTAAGAATAGAATGAAAAAATAAATATTTTCCAATAGATATGTTTTAAATATTACTTATATTTGGAGTAATTTATGTTGTTTTAATTGCGTATAAGACTTTTATCTTATCCTTTGAGCACGCCTTAGAACATCTCCAATGCTACAATGTGCACGGTGCACATGTGCCATGAGAGATAGCGAGATAAATATTAGTAAATAAATTCTTTATATCCTTATTTGAATGCTTTTATGCATTTTAGGACCTTTAGGTAAATTTTTCTCCACAATGTCAAGGAGACCGTCTAGATGTTGACATTGCGGTTGATGTTGCAGGGAAAAATTTACCAAAATTGTATAAAATCATTCAAATAAAGAGAGAGATAACTTATTTGCTACTCGTAATATTTATGTGATTATCTTTCATGGCACATGTGCACACTGTAGCATTTAAGATGCTCTTAAATGATTGGGTTAGTGAATAAAAAATTATGTGTTGAAGTGACTTTAGCTTCTCATGCAATAGAGCGAATCAGCGAATAACTAACTTAAACATTTAAGTCTTATTTAACGAGGGAAAAACAAAAAAGTAATGCGGTGAGCGTGGATCGAACACGCGACCTTCAGATCTTCAGTCTGACGCTCTCCCAACTGAGCTATCCCCGCTTTTGTTTCTTCCTTCTCGTCATTGAATTAAGAACCCAAATTGTTTGTCGAAACAAGGAACAAAAAGACGCCGTTGCCGGGGATCGAACCCGGGTCACCCGCGTGACAGGCGGGAATACTTACCACTATACTACAACGACCGCTTGATAAATAAATTGGTTTAGCATTATGAGTATAGTTTATTAACTGCACACACCTATTAAATTGCCCCGCCAGTATGTGATGTCTACCATTCAAGCATTTACTCCGTATTATATTGCCAAATAATTTCTTTATCTCAACGAATACTCATATTTCTTTCAAAAATTTTCCTGTTTTCTATTCATATTAAATTTATGTATCCAGTGCTTAGTGGACATTGTGAAACAAATTTTAAGTATTTACTTAAAATTGATCGCAAATAGGAATATGTGAGAATATTGGGTAAAATCTCTAAATATGAATCATCTGATTCTTCACTTGCAATTTGAAATTAATATATAATTAAAAAAATTCATTCAAAATTAAATCTTTAATCCTTCCAACGTTCAAACGTTCTTCAGATCTTCAAATCTTCGTTCTTGAGATCTTTGAATCTTCGTTCTTCGGATCTTCAAATCTTCTTGAATTAAGAATTCAACTTGAAGGGCCTCCGGTTTTCAAGTGGCTTGATTTTCAACAAAAGGGCCGTTTTATGGCTTGATCTTTTGTTTAAGGGCCTCCCGGGATATATGGCTTGATCTTCAATTGAATTTCAATTCAATCTTCATATGAGTATCTTCAAATCTTCAAAGATTCGTTCTTCATATCTTCGAATCTTCAAAGTCTTGTTCTTCAAATATTTGAATCTTCAAGCTTCGTTCTTCAGATCTTCGAACGTTCTTCAACTTTTGGATTTATTTTATTAAGAATCGACGAAATCACGAAGGATTATTCGTATATTCTTAATAAAATTCGTGGTTTGATATATTCCTCTTCTTCGGAATCGTTCAGAGCATTTCGGGAGTTCTTGAGAGCTTTTCTACAGCGTTTCTTCGCCTGAAAATTCTCTCCCCTTTCCTCTCAACTGAGACCCCTATTTATAGGTGTGGAGGGGATGAAAATATGCTTTAGGGTTTTGGAAATTCGTCCATATCCCTTGGGCCTCAAATAAAATGGGGTTTGGGCTCTATTTGCTTGCATTTAATAGCTAGAAAAATCAGCATTTGTTCGATGTATCTGGACAGCCTTTTTAACAAGATTCACATCCATTTTCCATGCATACAGATGGAATTCTTAACCATATTCATTGCTCTCTTTATCAATTAGATCATGACTCTTATTCATTGGGCTACTATTTAATAATGGGCTCAAAATAAAAAAAAGATAATAGGACCAATCCATTCTTTTTAAAGATTTAATTTATAATTAAATTAATTGGATATTTAAATGACCCAAATTAATTCAATTATTAAATTTTATCCGAATGGGTCCATCACGAGCAGTCCAACAGAATCGAACGTTGACCCAATAATTTTATTATGTCCACAGACATTACGAAAGAACCCGTGCTTTAAACTTCTATGCTAACTGCATAGTGAAGGGATTGGTTTATTTCCCACTTCATGCCTATTATTCACTTTTTAGTGACATGGTCATTGTCAATTTCTTATTTTGTGCGTTATTGACACTCCCTCATGTTCTTAATAAAGTTTACACTTTGACTTCACACATATTAAAGAAATAAATTTAACTTTACTGTAGAGTACACTGTTTGACACTGTTTAATGTAGATTTGTTTGCCAAATAAGGCAAATAAGGAAGTGTAAAGTTTAATATGGGACGACCCAAAAAGAAAAAGTGTAAAGAACCGGATGAAGTATTAAAAAAGACATCCTGGACTTGAACCTATATATTTGGTTCTGAATCAATCAGCTCATGATGATAGAACTATTTATTAAAATTTTAGCTATTTAATCAACATTTTATTCATGTGACAGACAATTGTCAAGTGAAGTTTCTAGGTAATATTATTTGCATATTATCATCCTGCGTGACTGCATCTATCAATATATATGTCACATATTTTTTTCATGATAATGGTAAGGATTATGATACTCCGTATTTCGTTAACACAATATGTACATGTTAACACGCTAAGATCAGGAGTAATATTTTATCTAACTATTTTTCCCAATGAAAATTCCAACTTTCTGCCGTTAATTATTTTATTTTTGTCTCACTGCATTATAGAAAACATAATGAGACTGAAAAGTACAGACCTATATAAAAAAAAATGACACCCCATCCTGAGGGCCCCCAACACCGACCGACGGACAGACCTATATCCACTCATCACTGAAGGAGAACTATTTCGTAAAGCTCAGGTTTTTAATGATGGATGCAATAGTCTAGCTGCCTCCAATGAGGAGATATAACTTGATTGTATGCGCATCAATGAAAATATTCAATCCCAACAATCCCTACATGATATATAAACTTCAATAAAGGTAGATAGATATAACTTGCTTTGGTGCTAAAACAGCACAATCTACATGGTTCAGCTGTGCAGCAGCTAGCAACAGAAGTTTTACTGACTAAATGTATTGTAGCTTACCTATTACAACTTCTATTACAATAAGAAGATATAGCTTCATGTTAAACCGTTATAATTTTCAACGGTCTGCTTCATCTCATCTAGTTGTGCGAGGACACATTCCAGTTTCTTGCAACAGATCTCATTAGCTATTCTTGGAACATAGTCACACTTCTCAAATGGACGATATTCACAAGCACTTTTGATTTCTTCTCTTAGTGTCACCTGGATATCCTGAATTGTTTTTTGAAAAACCAAAATGTCATCTGTTTGCTCAACTTGCAAGGTGGGATACAATTTCAACAGCAAAGATCATTCAGAGCCATCACCAACGAGTATATAAAGATGCTTTTGATGCACTGCTATCAAGTACTGCTTTGTAAAACAATCTCTATGCAACATAAAGTAAAGATATTCCACAACTTTGTTCAAATAATTCTTCACATCCATGTTGAATAGGGTTTAGACCTTTATTAGTTGCATGAACTCACTGCATTGGTTGTTAATGAGCTCCTTCCTAGGGCCACTTGGCTTTGCCAATTCATCCATTACTCCTCCAGCTAGCTCTAAAACCCTAACTATCCTCTGCAGCAATAGCCATACACATGTTAAGCATCTAAATTAACCTTGCACATATAACACATAATATACACATATATTCCTATAGCTTATTCACTACAATTGTATTTGCATGTGTGACCTTTTCAACATTTTGAAGCCTCTGCAAAGAAGTATTCTGGGTTTGCGAGTCCATCATGCTCTATAACAATGACCAAATGAAGGTTATGGTTAAGAACAGTTTTTTCGAAAAAATTCACTAGCACAAAAATCCTCTGCTAAAACAACATATGACCGCAGCTCAAATGTTCCAGCAAAAAGTAGCAAAACGTTACAGGCTTACAGCAAGAAAAATCAAGATTGTGATCAACAAATACTCATAAAAGCTTATAAAACAACAAGTACAATCAATGATCTCAAAACAGCTTATGCAACAACAGTGCAATCAATCTAAAAAAATTACAATCTCATTCTGATAATAACTAAGAACCAAATGCTCAATTTGACAATCATAAAGTGGTCTGCAGTTCAGGAGACCTAAATTTCTGTTGGCATTATTTGCCTGGTTAAAACGGCTGATTAATTCATTAATATGTGATAAAGATTATCCTCATCTAGTTTGCTAGTACTATTGAGAGAAGCATGGAAACGCTGTTCAACTTTAGATTTCCGTTTCGGAAACGCGAGGGAATCACCGGGAAACATTTTCGAGCGATTGGGCTTTTGAGCCGGGTGCCTGAATATTTTAAAACGTTTTATTAGCTGAATCTCCGTGTTACAGATAAAAAGAAATCCCACCTTTAGTCTGTTTCCCTTAAGCCGATCAGGGGAAGTCCTGTCTGTTTAAAGGCCTAGGGGTGAAGAATTTCAAATGGGCTTAGTAAAAAAACTGTAAAACTCTTTTTTATCTAACATAATATGCATAATAAAAATAATAATATTTCAAGACTTTTATTTATAATAAAGAAAAGACTTAAATTCATTACAAATAAGTATGGACTAATAGACAATATCTTCAATTCTAAAAAAAACTTATAATCCAAAACAGCAACTAGTTGTGAGTCAAATACTCAAATGTGAGGGGAGTGAATGTTTTCTATTGTTCCGGTGAAGATGGGAACATAATAGAAATGGAAATAAATCAATGCGTAGGTATAAAAGATTTCTACTGTTTTCTCCAGTTCTACTCAAATGTGAGGGAAACCATAATCATCATACATGTTGTCGAGCCTATTTGTTAGTCTAATTTGGCTCACTCTCTGCAGTATACTGGAAATAAACAAATCAAGTAACTTTTCTTCTAAACAAGAAATCGACACAGAGAATTAGAAACTAATCAACCCAAATCAATCAATTGACTATTAGAGTTAAGTAGGATTGGTAGAATAGCAGAAATGCAGAATACCAGAAGTCCACTCAGGGAGCACTGAAGTCTGAAGGGAGGGGGGGGGGGGGGGGGGGGGGCTGAAGGGGCTGCCGGGATGGATTTTGGGAAGAATCGAAATCCGGAATAGCAGCCTGAGAAGGGGCAGGGTCGGGCACCGGTCGGGTCGTCAGGAGGCGGCCAAACGCGAAGCGTCGCAGGCCGTTAGGCTCACAGCCGTCGCGGTTGGAGTTCCGACTTCGTGTTCGTCCTCTCGCCGTCTAAGGGCTTCCGGTCTTGGGGCTTGCGAATGATAGACTGGCAGTTCGCTAATTGCGAATGAATTTGGGGATAGGCGAGTGGCGAGTCTGTTCTAGAACGTTCGCTAATTAGCTGAGTAACTAAATGTAGTATGTGTTATACCGAATATTTTCTCTCATACCTTTACCGTATCAAAATTTTCGGTATGCAAAATTTATATATGCGGTATACCGACGTTTCGGTTCGGTAACAGTACGGTATCGGTAAATTATCATGCATGTCTCCCAATACAACAAATTATCATAGACTAAAGAAATATGTTAAATCGGTGTTACTAGTGACATATTTATTTCATTATTAAAATTTTACAAATATAATTAATAATCTATTGATGTCATACTCAATATTGAACAATAATTATTATTAGTATATTTAAGCAGTTCAACATGTCACATATTAAAAAACAAAACATTCTCCTAAAATAACTTGAACGATATAGATATAATAAATCAATAGTGATCTCTAACAATAATAAATAAAATTATTCAAACAACATGGATATAAAATTATTTATTCCTAATACTACCTCTATCCCAAAATGTTTAGCCAAATCTCAAAATTTGGACCATGGTTTTGATTAGTATAATATTATGAAAGTTATAAATTTTATACTTTTATGAAAGTACTTTTAACAAAGAACATTTTCATATAATTTTTATATTATAAATAATTTCCAATAAATATATATTAATCATCAAAGTTTTGGATTTGACTAATCATTTTGGGATGGAGGTAGTATGATATTGTGCATTTAGTCATTTTTATATTTTATTAAAAAATGAATAAGACTTTCGGACAAAGTTGTGTGCCTCGACTCGTGGAATCCCTATGTACATACATCTGTCACATAAGTGTACCTCTCTCCACTCATCAGCTACTCAGTGACTCAATCATCGCAACTCGCAAGCTCTTGGAATAAGATGAACTTGTTTTTGGAAATTAGTACATTACTAATTAGTCATAGGAGATTTGTAACCAATGTAAGTATTAATTTTGGGCTTCATAATTGTAATGGAGTTTTACATACTCTAGAATTAAAAGTAATAATTGTTGGGTAGGGAGTCGGTACGGTATTATACCGGTATACCGCGGTATTTGAATACATTTACCGTTACCGTACCGAAATAAATCGGTACGGTATGATACCGTACCGAAAATGACGATATACCGATATTCCGGTATTTGTCGGTATTTTTCGGTACGATAAGTGCGGTATACCGATTTTACGGTATTTTTGCCCACCCCTAGTTTTACTAAATATAGAGCTCGTTTGTCGGCTCCTTTTTTAGGCTTATAAGACTTATCAATCTGGTAACAAAAAAAGGTTGAACCTTTTTATCAAATATTTTTTGATTTCACGCGCTAAATTTTGTAATAACAAAAAAGGTATGGTTGGAGTTACTTTTCTGGCTGTATTGACTGAAGTTACTGTAGAAGATCTTTTTAGCTATTTTTTCATATAATTTTTTATTTTATTTATTAAAAAAAATATTTTATTTTATTTTTTATAAATTAGCAGAATCAGCCAATACAGCCACTTCACCTATAACATCATAAATTTCAACAGAATCAGCCAATTCAGTCATTTTCAGTGTTACCAAACGGACTCATAGTCTCATATTTTTAAATTGGTTTTAAATAAAATAATTAACTTTACAAATGTAACTTTAGTAAAAAAAAATGCTTGCTTTTTCTATTGTTAGTGTGCTACAACAATTTCTTGAGTTGATCCGAAAATTATCTATTACTTCCGTATCTATGAGTATAATATCTACTTGTATAATAATTATTTTTTCAGCTTCTTTCTGATCTCTGGCCTTTTCTCTAGTAAAAGGGTAACCTTCCACACCATGTTCAAATATAACATCGAGAACCTTTTCTGTTAATAACTCTCCACTTCCAATAAAGATCACAAGGTGGGGTGTTCCCCTACAAAGAATAAACCATCCAGATGGTCATGAGTATGGATGGACCCGGGCCGGGCCGGTTCCGGGTCGAGTCCGGGCGGGCTTTTTTGTACTATACCAAATTATGTATTGAACATTGAGAAATGTATAAAAGCATTTTTACGTGATTGTAAATTTTTATCATTTCTATTACGTGAATAGTAGAATTCACGTGGGGCCCACACCGGAGGTGGGGCCGCCCGATATTATTGGGACCACATGTTATATTAATCTTGGGCTAGATAATATGAATATGGTGGTAGATATCCTAATTGGGCCATGGCGATGGCATATAGTTGACCGGTTGGTCAAACGGGGCCAAATTATCGATACCGGAAATTTATCAGATAACAGCCCAAAAAGGGATTTCGGAGACTTCTAAATTAAAGTTGGGGAATGCATATTGATTCTAAGGTCCAATAAGGATTGGGAAGGAGGGTTATATTTTATTTGACCTGATAAAATAAAATATAATTAAAGCAGTCCGGAAAATACAACTTTCGGGGTCGAGTGTACATTTGGGGACATAAAGGGATGACCTCCCACATGAGTGGGGGCCACCCCACGGATTTGGTGCTGCAAATGTCAAGGGGAGCCGCACATAACCTGCAGGAGTAATGAGAAATTGATTGGGAGACCAATCAATGGGAAGGTGGACCTCACCTTTGACATTATTTTGGAGAAATGCCAAAGAGGCATTCTCAATCATCAAACTAACCCTCCAGCTCGTCCAACCCATCCATCCTTGAGATAGAAGCTCTGCAAACACCTCACAACATCCACCATTCACGAACTGGAGCTAAGGAGGAAGAAGGAGGGGAAAAGAGAAGAGAAAAGTTGGTTTTTGGAGAGGGAAACTTATGTTTAGCAAGGTAAGGACTCCATTAATCTCATTGCTTGTTCTTCAATACTCTTTTATGATTATTCAATCATATTTCACACCCTAGTATTGTTCTACACGTTGGGATGTGTAGAAAGAGGGGTTGGAAGGTGGTTCTAAGTCCAAGAACGGACTTAGAAGCCAAAGTAACCGGTTCGCCGGAAAATAACCTTTTGGAGGTTATTTGTATTACTATGGGTTTTATGATGATAAAACCTTGTTAGTAACTTGCCTAAGGTATTCAAGGAACTTTCACGGAGTTGAAAAGGTCGCCGGAGGTTCCACCGGAGTTCGTTGAAGTTCGTCGGAGTTTCGCCGGAGCTAAATCGGGAAGGCTAGAACTTCATAAGCTTCATTAAGGTGAGAAGACGGCTTTATGCTTTATAGCTTTTGCTTGAGGCATGAGATTACCTAAAGTAATCAAGGATATGTTTTGTGGAATGATTTAAGATAATCAAGTATTTGCTTATGCCATGATTTTGCATAAAACATAGTTGAAAAGCATGTTATGTAGGTTTGGTGATTAAAAATGTGATAACATTTTTTGTGTGATGATCCAGGGGTCCAAAATGGTATTTTTGGATCAAGGACATCAAGATGTATATGTGTATAAAATTTCAAGTTAATCGGACTCCGTTTGGGTGGTCGAAAGGGGCGTTGACCGCCAAGTCAACTGCCATCCCCGACCGGGTATTGACACATACCCGACCTGGTATTTGCTGAAAAATTTCCCAGGGGGCTACTGTCTCCTATACCCGATCGAGTATAGGTAGATACTCGATCGAGTATACATTGAAAATTAGCTTTGGGGGCTACCGCCTTCTGTACTCGACCGAGTATGGGTAGATACTCGATCGAGTATTGATTTATGCTCAAAACGGGCAGTTTTGAGCGGGTTAATGTGGGCCGTTCAGGTGGGACCCGCCCACGTTGGTTCCTAAGGATGGTTATATGACTATAGGGCTAGGTATTGTCCATAGTTGAAGGAACGAAAGGTTAGCCATATCCAGGTTAGGGTTTGGTAAGGATTTAGTTGGGGTTGAGTATCCCCGGGACATTAGATGATCCTGAAACTCGGTTGGGGTTGAGCATCCCCGGGACTATAAATGATCCTGAAACTCGGTTGGGGTTGAACATCCCCGGGACATTAAATGATTCTGAAACTCGGTTGGGGTTGAGCATCCCCGGGACCATACATGATCCTGAAACTCGGTTGGGGTTGAGCATCCCCGGGACTGCAAATGATCCTGAAACTCGGTTGGGGTTGAGCATCCCCGGAACATTTAATGATCCTGAAACTCGGTTGGGGTTGAGTATCCCCGGGATGCTAAATGCTCCCAAAACTCGGTAGGATATTATGAATGTAGAATGTAGCTGGTGAGCTAGGCATTCGGGAAAAGGGCGAGAAAGGTCAGGTAAGAACTTTGTCTCTAAAAGACTCTTTGAATGAAATGACCCACGGTCGAGTATTTTACATATATATATATATATATATATATATATATATATATATACACACACACACACACACACAGTATGTATCATCGGATGAATGAGTCACATATATATGTATCACCCTATTTTTGGGTCTCGTGTCTGAAACATTAGTTATTCTTCATATAGCCTGCTTGTCACTAGTACTTCTATGGAGTACTGACCCCTCTGGGGGCCCTCACATTTTTCAGGTTGAGGCTAGAGTCCTACTACCTGCACCTTTGCCTAGGGTGATTGATCGAGAAGGAAGACGTGGTTCGTGCTTCCATTCTTATTTCAAATGTATAACCCGCTCATGGATTTTTGACAATATTTTCATTAAAATAGTTGGGGGGCTGCGTGCCCGTGTTTGCCACGTGTGGCTAAGTATCAAACATATTATTATTTTTCGCATTTGTTTGATTATGATATTGATGTTGATTGTATGTGTTTACTAATCGGTTTGGCAATAGAATCAATCGGACGCCTTGTACAACTCATTAGGGATGAACTGTTGTTGTTCTTATCGGGTTGTACGACGGTTGTCTACGTGGCCCGGATGCGGTCCGGGGCGTGACAATTAAGTGGTATCAGAGCCATCGATTTCTAAACTATATAATTAACCTCTCAATATGATTATCCTCAAAAAGTTTTGAATAAAACCATGAGCAACAGTTTTTGTACTTAAGGAACCGTTGGAAACCAAGTTATTGACCTCTTATTATTAAGACGGTACCCTTAACAGTTTGTTGGCCATAATGTTGGACCGAGTGGTGTCTTTCGTACTAATCCGTCAATTGACATAGAAACGAGTCTAATGACTCATTCCTTATTTCTTTCAGAAATGGAGGGTGGACGCAGGATAACTAGGAGGAACCCGACAGGGCATGTGCCGGGGGCCACCGGGCATGCCACTCGGGCGGAATCACGGACCTCTAGGGGTAGAGGCCGGGGCCAAAGCCAAGGAGGAGGCCGAGGCAGGGGTCGTGGGCGTTCTACCACGCCGACGACAAGTAGCACACGCGTCGGTTCCGTGCACCCGTCATGGGCCACCGAACCGGACGACTTCACCTATGCTCCAAGCACGGAGCAAGAGGAGACCCCGTACAACGGGGAGGACTTTGAGGAAGAAGATGAGGATGATGATCCTTATTATGATCGTATGAGTGAGGTACTAGAGTGGTACCTCGAGAATAAAGCAAAGAGAGAGCAGCGGCGCCAAGCTAGACAGGCTAGGCAAACCATGGGGCAGGGAAGCCGAGGTGCTTCTAGTGCTCCATCTGGAGCATTTGGGGGAGACACGATGATGCGTATCTCCAAGTATCTCAAGGAGGCCAGGGCCTTGGGGTGCAAATCATTTGATGGCAAGGGCGACATATCCGAGGCTGCCGACTGGATTAAGAAGCTGAATGATGCTTCTAGGGATATGCAAATTGGACTCGACGTGAAGTTGAGGGTTGCCACCAGGCTACTAGAAGGGGTAGCTGCTGTATGGTGGGAAGGCGTGGAAGGAAAGTTCCACGGTGAGGCCACTTGGGAGAAGTTCGAAGTGGAGTTCTATAATCAGTACTACTCAACTTTTGAAGTCAATCTCAAAAGAAGGGAGTACACAAACCTGAAACAGGAGGATGGTTGCTCGGTGAGGCAATTGGATCAAAGGTTCCGTGACTTGGCCCGATTCATCCCAGAATACTCTTTGGATGAAAATCGTATGACCAATCATTTTTGGGATGCTCTACGGTTGGACATCCGTGACCGGGCTACTTACCATCACAACATGACATTTAGCCAGATTGTCGATCAAGGACTCCTTGGGGAAGCCCAATGGAACGAGAGGAAGTTGAGGGACGCCGAGGAGGCGAAGAAGAGAAGATGGGGAAACTCGGGACCCCAAGACCACTCCCGGAAGCATCACGCTGGGGGTGGCAATTCATTCAGGGCGCCGGCACCACCGGCGAAAAGGAACAAAGGTTTAGGAAGGCAAGGGCCCAAACCGGGGGGTGTGGGACCACCCAGGTGCGCAAACTGCGGTAAGAACCACGGGGGAAGGTGCAATGAACCACCCCGGTGCTTCAAATGCGGTAGCACGAGCCACCTCAAATCCTCTTGTCCAATGTTGAACGGGGGAGGACCATCGGGAGCCATGGGAGGACCTACGACTAGTAGGGGACGTGCGGGGCCGTCTCAGGCCGGCACGGGAAGGAGCGGACCCACGGCTAGCAACGCCGCGTCCGTTAACCAAGGGAGGACCCAAGCACGGGTGTATGCAATGACCGAGGCTGATGCTCGGGCCAACCCGGACTCCATTGCAGGTAATCTCTTGATTTCACAAGTATTTGATTATGTAATTGGTTGAAAAATCTTCAAAAATATGAAGGACCCGATCGGGTGCCCCTATAGACCCGACCGGGTATAAGCCACGCTTCGAGTTTGAAGTATGCACCCGTTCGGGCAGCCAAGGCAGGATGCTTTATTTTTGACATTTCGAGCAATACCCGATCGGGTATGGCTATATACTCGATCGGGTATGTGTAGATTTTGAGCTTCGAAGTGTGTACTCGATCGAGCGTAGAAGACAGGGAGTTTTTATTTGAGGATTTTGAGTGATACCCGACCGGGTATAGGTATATACCTGACCGGGTATTAACATTTTGCCCGAATTTGAGGCTGGTACTCGACCGAGCAAGGAAAACAGGGGGGTTTCTCCTTAAGAACTTGAGTGATACCCGACCGAGTAGAAGACCCTACCCGACCGGGTATAGGGTAATTCTAGGCTGAAATTTTTCATCCGGTCCTTTTCTGTCGGGATGTCGAATAGGGTGCCTTACATGACTTATATATGTAGGAACACTAAAGATCAACGATAGGGATGCGAGAATTCTCATCGATACCGGGGCACAACGTTCATTTGTGAGCAAAGCGTTTGCCAAGGGATTGAACATGCCTTTGGTAGCAATGATGCAACCTTTGCTGGTCTCTACGCCATTGGGAGATGATGTAGAGCGGAAACACTACTATCCCTCGTGTAATGTAGGGATAGGGGGGCACTGTCTGACGGGTGACTTTGTGCCGTTAGATATGCTCGAGTTTGATGCTATACTTGGCATGGATTGGCTCGAAAAACACCATGCGAAGGTAGATTGCTACACCAAGGTGTTAGAACTAAAGGATGGAGAAGGAAACACTCTATGCTTCGAGGGAGATAGAGGGAAATTCAACCCTTGTATCATATCGGCCATAAGAGCAAGGCGTATGATGAGGAAAGGGTGTCAAGCATACTCTGCCTATGTCATAGGCAAGGAGGGCAAGGAAAAGAGTCTCACTGAGGTGAGAGTGGTGAGTGAGTACCCAGAAGTTTTCCCTGAAGAACTCCCGGGACTCCCACCAGATCGAGAAATTGAGTTCACCATTGAAGTAGAACCCGGTACAAAACCCATCTCGATTCCTCCATATCGGATGGCACCGGCTGAACATCAAGAGTTGAAGGTGCAATTGGAAGAATTGCTGGACAGCGGATTCATCAGGCCGAGTCATTCACCATGGGGAGCACCGGTACTATTTGTAAAGAAGAAGGATGGTACACTCAGAATGTGTATCGACTACCGTCAGTTGAACAAGGTCACGATAAAGAATAAATATCCTTTGCCAAGGATCGATGACTTATTTGATCAACTACGGGGGGCAATGGTGTTCTCTAAGATTGACTTGAGGTCAGGCTACCATCAACTGAAGATCAAGGAGAGTGACATACCCAAAAGTGCATTCCGTACAAGGTATGATCACTATGAGTTTCTAGTAATGTCGTTTGGGCTTACGAACGCCCCCGCGGCATTCATGGACCTCATGAACCGAGTATTTCACCAATACTTAGATCAGTTCGTCATAGTGTTCATTGATGACATTTTGATATACTCCATGAATGAAGAGGAACACGAAAAACATCTAAGGCTTGTGCTTGAAACACTGCGGGAGAAGCAACTCTTTGCCAAATTCTCTAAATGTGAATTTTGGCTTGGGGAGATCGGTTTTCTCGGGCATGTGGTATCGGGCTCGGGCATTTCAGTTGATAACTCAAAGATTGAGGCGGTCACTAATTGAGAGAGGCCCAAGAACGTGAAGGAGATAAGGAGTTTCCTCGGTTTAGCGGGGTATTACCGCAAATTCGTGGAAAAGTTCTCGTTGATAGCATCCCCACTCACGAAGCTCACTAAAAAGGGGGCTAAGTTTGTGTGGGATGACAAGTGTGAGAAGGGGTTTCTTGAGCTAAAGAAACGTTTGACCGAAGCACCAGTGCTTTCCTTGCCCGTGCAAGGGTTAGGGTATGACATCTATAGCGATGCTAGCATTCAGAGATTGGGATGTGTACTGATGCAATCAGGGAAGGTAATTGCTTATGCTTCTCGGCAATTGAGGAAGCATGAAGTAAACTACCCCACACATGATCTGGAGCTAGGTGTTGTGGTATTTGCATTGAAGATATGGAGGCACTACCTCTACGGGGAGTTGTGTCACATTTACACCGACCACAAGAGCTTGAAGTATGTGTTCACTCAGAAAGAGTTGAACATGAGACAAAGGAGATGGATGGAGTTGATTAAGGATTAAACCTTGATCATTGACTATCATCCAGGCAAGGCTAATGTTGTAGCTGATGCACTGAGCAGGAAGAGCTCATCATCAGGGGTTTTACTCACATGCTTACGGGCACTGAGGGCACGCGTGGAGGTATCCACGGATGGGGCGCTATTGGCCAGATTTGAGGTGAGACCCACCTTGTTAGATGAAATCAGAACATGTCAAGGCAATGACGAGGAATGTTAGAAAATCCGGGAACGGATGCTTGTGGGGCCCGTCGAGGGTTTCCGGGAGAGAGAAGATGGACTTCTACTGTTCAAGGAACGAGTGTGTGTGCCATCGGATGAGGAGCTCCGAAAGTCTATCCTTGAGGAGGCCCACTCATCTGCGTATGCCATGCACCCGGGCGGTACAAAGATGTACCGGGATTTGAAGGAAAGTTACTGGTGGCCGGGGATGAAGAGAGAAATTGCAGAATACGTGAGTCGTTGCCTTACTTGTCAACAGGTTAAGGCAGAGCACCAACACCCAGCAGGGTTACTACAACCACTTACCATTCCAGAATGGAAGTGGGAACATGTTACCATGGACTTCGTGGTGGGTCTACCACGGACGGTTAGGAACTACGACGCAGTATGGGTGGTAGTCGATAGGCTGACCAAGAGCGCTCATTTCCTACCTATCAACACTACCTATATGCTCGAGCGGTTGGCCAAATTGTACACATATGAGATTGTGAGACTGCATGGGGTTCCGGTTACTATAGTATCGGATAGAGACCCACGGTTCACATCACGGTTTTGGCCTAAGTTCCAGGAATCCATGGGTACGAAATTGAGGTTTAGCACCGCGTTTCATCCTCAAACGGATGGGCAATCTGAACGGGTGATTCAGATCTTGGAGGACATGTTAAGGGCATGTGCCTTGGAGTTCCAGGGGAGCTGGGACAATCAGTTGGCTTTAGTGGAATTCGCCTATAACAACAGTTATCAGGCAAGTATAGGCATGTCTCCATACGAAGCATTGTATGGGAGGAAATGTCGGACACCATTGTGTTGGGACGAGGTCGGCGAGGCTAAGCTCGAGGGCACCGAGTTAGTCGAGATCACTAAGGAGAAGATAAAGGTCATACAGGATAGGCTCAAGGCTGCCCAAGACCGGCAGAAGAGCTATGCTGATAAACATCGAAGGACGTTGGAGTTTGAGGTTGGTGACGAGGTATTTCTGAGGGTATCACCTTGGAAAGGGATCATCAGGTTCCTCAGTCGGGGTAAGCTTAACCCACGTTACATAGGTCCGTTCAAAATCCTTGAAAGGATTGGGGTTGTAGCTTACCGACTTCAGCTGACTCCGGAGTTAGAAAAGATTCATAATGTATTTCATGTTTCTATGCTCAAGAAGTATGTGCGGGACCCATCACATATTCTTGAGAAACCACCGGTAGAAATCCGAGAAGACCTACATTATACGGTACAACCGGTAAAGATCATAGACCGACAGGTAAAGAAGCTAAGGAGCAAAGAGGTGCCGATGGTAAAAGTACTTTGGAAGAGTGATCGTGTCGAGGAGCAAACGTGGGAAGTGGAGACCCTAATGAGGGAACAATATCCATTTCTGTTTGATTAGACACGTGGATTTCGGGGACGAAATCCCAAATAAGGGGGGTAGAACTTGTAACACCTCCCCCGAGTATTTGTACTATACCAAATTATGTATTGAACCTTGAGAAATGTATACAAGCATTTTTACGTGATTGTAAACTTTTATCATTTCTATTACGTGAATAGTAGAATTCACGTGGGGCCCACACCGGAGGTGGGGCCGCCCGATATTATCGGGACCACATGTTATATTAATCTTGGGCTAGATAATATGAATATGGTGGTAGATATCCTAATTGGGCTATGGCGATGGCATATAGTTGACCGGTTGGTCAAATGGGGCCAAATTATCGGTATCGGAAATTTTACAGATAACAGCCCAAAAAGGGATTTCGGAGACATCTAAATTAAAGTTGGGGAATGCATATTGATTCTAAGGTCCAATAAGGATTGGGAAGGAGGGTTATATTTTATTTGACCCGATAAAATAAAATATAATTAAAGCAGTCCGGAAAATACAACTTTCGGGGCCGAGTGTACACTTGGGGACATAAAGGAATGACCTCCCACATGAGTGGGGGCCACCCCACGGATTTGGTGCTGCAAATGTCAAGGGGAGCCGCACATAACCTGCAGGAGTAATGAGAAATTGATTGGGAGACCAATCAATGGGAAGGTGGACCTCACCTTTGACATTATTTTGGAGAAATGCCAAAGAGGCATTCTCAATCATCAACCTAATCCTCCAGCTCGTCCAACCCATCCATCCTTGAGATAGAAGCTCTGCAAACACCTCACAACATCCACCATTCACGAACTGGAGCTAAGGAGGAAGAAGGAGGGGAAAAGAGAAGAGAAAAGTTGGTTTTTGGAGAGGGAAACTTGTGTTTAGCAAGGTAAGGACTCCATTAATCCCATTGCTTGTTCTTCAATACTCTTTTATGATTATTCAATCATATTTCACACCCTAGTATTGTTCTACACGTTGGGATGTGCAGAAAGAGGGTTTGGAAGGTGGTTCTAAGTCCAAGAACGGACTTAGAAGCCAAAGTAACCGGTTCGCCGGAAAATAACCTTTTGGAGGTTATTTGTATTACTATGGGTTTTATGATGATAAAACCTTGTTAGTAACTTACCTAAGGTATTCAAGGAATTTTCATGGAGTTGAAAAGGTCGCCGGAGTTGCCGCCGGAGTTCGTTGAAGTTCGTCGGAGTTTCGCCGGAGCTAAATCGGGAAGGCTAGAACTTCATAAGCTTCATTAAGGTGAGAAGACGGCTTTATGTTTTATGACTTTTGCGTGAGGCATGATATTACCTAAAGTAATCAAGGATATGTTTTGTGGAATGATTTAAGATAATCAAGTATTTGCTTATGCCATGATTTTGCATAAAACATAGTTGAAAAGCATGTTATGTAGGTTTGGTGATTAAAAATGTGATAACATTTTTTGTGATGATCCAGGGGTCCAAAATGGTATTTTTGGATCAAGGACATCAAGATGTATATGTGTATAAAATTTCAAGTTAATCGGACTCCGTTTGGGTGGTCGAAAGGGGCATTGACCGCCAAGTCAACTGCCATACCCGATCGGGTATTGACACCTACCCGACCGGGTATTTGCTGAAAAATTTGCCAGGGAGCTACTGTCTCCTATACCCGATCGAGTATAGGTAGATACTCGATCGAGTATACATAGAAAATTAGCTTTGGGGGCTACCGCCTCCTGTACTCGACCGAGTATGGGTAGATACTCGATCGAGTATTGGTTTATGCTCAAAATGGGCAGTTTTGAGCGGGTTAATGTGGGCCGTTCAGGTGGGACCTACCCACGTTGGTTCCTAAGGATGGTTATATGACTATAGGGATAGGTATTGTCCATAGTTGAAGGAACGAAAGGTTAGCCATATCCAGGTTAGGGTTTGGTAAGGATTTAGTTGGGGTTGAGTATCCCCGGGACATTAGATGATCCTGAAACTCGGTTGGGGTTGAGCATCCCCGGGACTATAAATGATCCTGAAACTCGGTTGGGGTTGAGCATCCCCGGGACATTAAATGATTCTGAAACTCGGTTGGGGTTGAGCATCCCCGGGACCATACATGATCCTGAAACTCGGTTGGGGTTGAGCATCCCCGGGACTGCAAATGATCCTGAAACTCGGTTGGGGTTGAGCATCCCCGGAACATTTAATGATCCTGAAACTCGGTTGGGGTTGCGTATCCCCGGGATGCTAAATGTTCCCAAAACTCGGTAGGATATTATGAATGTAGAATGTAGCTGGTGAGTTAGGCATTCGGGAAAAGGGCGAGAAAGGTCAGGTAAGAACTTTGTCTCTAAAAGACTCTTTGAATGAAATGACCCACGGGTCGAGTATTTTACATATATATATATATACAGTATGTATCATCGGATGAATGAGTCACATATATATATGTATCACCCTATTTTTGGGTCTCGTGTCTGAAACATTAGTTATTCTTCATATAGCCTGCTTGTCACTAGTACTTCTATGGAGTACTAACCCCTCCGGGGGCCCTCACATTTTTCAGGTTGAGGCTAGAGTCCTACTACCTGCACCTTTGCCTAGGGTGATTGATCGAGAAGGAAGACGCGGTTCGTGCTTCCATTCTTATTTCAAATGTATAACCCGCTCATGGATTTTTGACAATATTTTCATTAAAATAGTTGGGGGCCTGCGTGCCCGTGTTTGCCACGTGTGGCTAAGTATCAAAAATATTATTATTTTTCGCATTTGTTTGATTATGATATTGATGTTGATTGTATGTGTTTACTAATCGGTTTGGCAATAGAATCAATCGGACGCCTTGTACAACTCAATAGGGATGAACTGTTGTTGTTCTTATCGGGTTGTACGGCGGTTGTCTACGTGGCCCGGATGCGGTCCGGGGCGTGACACGGCCCGCCCGACCCGCCCACACGGGCTAAAAGCCCAGAACCGGCCAACCGGGCCCGGTCCGGTCCGGGCCCGCACAGTAGCGAGTATCAGAAGTTCAGATTTAGAGAATGAGATTGCAATCCAAAGCATTTCAAAGAAAAGGTATTCTTAAAAAGCTCCTCATCCTCAGCCTTTGGCTCATTGCGGCGTTTAGGTTTTAAAAAGCCTCCGACATAGAACATACCATTCACAAGTTTTCCCCTTCTTGAGTAAATCTGTTAATGGGGCTGCCCTCTTGAAATAACCCTCAATGAACCGCCGATAGTAATTGATCAACCCCGGGAAACAACGTAATTTAGTTACCTTGGTCGGCACCTCCCATTCCACAATTGCCTTGGTTTTGCCTATGTCCATAATGAGCTTCCCATATCCAATGATGTGGCTAAGAAAGTGCACTTCCTTTGTGGCAAACATACACCTCTCCACTTCACATAAAGCTCGTTCTCTCGAACTACCGGAAGATGATGTGTAGGTGCTCCACATGTCCCTCCATGGAATTGCTATAGACCACAAATCATCCAGGTAAATCACCACAAACCGATCCAAATAAGGTTAGAAGATATTGTTCAGGGGTGTGCAAAACGTCATCGGTGCATTGTTTAGACCATTTGGCATGACTAACCACTCGAACGAATTAAAGTGGTGACACATACCATATTTGGTACATCTCTCTCCGCTATTCAGACTTCATAGTAGCCTTTTTGTAGGTCCATCTTTGTGTATAATTTGGCCCACTAAGTATATCAAAGACATCACAATCAAAGGTACATAATAGTGATTCTTGATTGTTACCTTGTTAAGCACTTGGTAGTCTATGCACATCCTCAACGTCCCGTCGTACTTCTTTTGGAACAACATTAATGCGTCATAAGGTGCCTTTGACGGTATCATTTTTCATATCTAACAACTTGTCGAGTTGGTTGAGTAGCTACTCGAGCTCACATGGGGACATGAGGTAGGGTGCCATCGCGGGTGGTTTAACACTTGGTTCCAATTAGATCTTGTGATCCATCTCCCTCTTAGGTGGTAAGTTATCGAGCGGTGTTGCTGGCACATCCTTGTATAAAGGGTGGCATGTCTGTAGGCCTTTCCATCTCGTCATCCACCTTGAGAACGACTAAGAATGCCAGTTCCTCCCCTGTCACCCCCTTGGTTGCTTGCATAGCTGACAATGTCTTAGCTTCACTTGACCGCTCATTGAGAGTCTCCAGTATCAGTATCTCAGTACGATGCATGGAGAACCCTTTTCAAGAATATAACCCATGCTAAATGATGGCATATGGATCACGGTTACTTGTCTCAAGAAGTCTACCACTAGGACAACCTTGAAGTCATCCATGGCTGACACTGAGAAATCCACTGGCTAGGAATAGATCCACACCTCTTGCTACGTCGTTCAAGGGTTGAACCTTGGCATTGACTGTTTTAATCCAACCTCGCCTCTTTCCCATTGAAGACCAACCATGTTGGCCATTTCCTCCGTCATGATGTGTTTTGCGCCCGTGTCAACCAACACCTTTTTTGGCTTCCCATTGATATATGTCTCAACGTACATGAGCCCCTTGTTGGTCGTCGTTGACATTGGCTCCACCTTGAGAGCATTAAGGGTTTGGAGTGATACCATCAAGGATTTGGAGTGATACCATCTTGCTTGTGTCCTCACTCCGAGCCTCCACCTCTTGTTGTTCCACTATGGCCAACAAGGAACCGAGCTAAGAATAATCCCTTATGGTATGAGATGTTTTCACATTAAGCAACCACCCTTCAACACAAATGACTTTTTCTTCATCTCGTACTCCTCACGTCCTAAACTCTCATCTCACCACTTAAATGATTATTTTTGTGGCTTGTCTCTCCCCACATTATTATGTCTCTCTTCCCCGCTTTTAACCGGGTTCTTGTCTCTTCTCTTGCATGCCTCCCCATAGCCATGGTGATGGAAATCCGTAAGTGACTCGGTGATGGCTATCACCTCATTTTCCGTTCGGACACTCCTCCATTTCACATCTTTCTTAGCCCAACTTTGCAAACCATCATATCCATGAAATAGAAAAGATGAACCTCGATCTTGGGATAAGCTGAGGATTTGGAGCAAAAGGGTCGTAAAGTCTTTGACATAGTCACAGATCGTACCTCTCTGCTTCAACTCCCTTGGCTTCTTGTGTGACTCAACAACGACATTCTTTGGATAGAAATGTTTCTTCAACTCCTACTTGAAGTCGTCCCAAATATCAATTTGTGCAACGTCCCTCTCAATGCCAGTGTGTCTCTTTTGCCTCCATAACATTGTCGTGTCTATTATGTAAGATGTGGTTGTCTTGATCTTCTTTGTCTCATCCTCAATGTTTAGACTATTGATGTACCACTCCATTTCTGACAAGTAGTTCTCAACTTCATTGGCATCTCAAACTCCATGGAACTTACACGGTTTCAGTTAGCATCAAAACCTTTTCTTCCCATACATAATTTTGAAAAATTTAGTAGCATCTCTCACAATAGAAACATAATAATAATAATATGAATAGAAGTGTAAATTTCTCATATATTTGTAACTTCATTGGATCAAAGAGAGAAACAAAAATTCGTTCAGTAATGTTTACCTATAATGTAAAATAATATGGTAATAGAAAGTATGAAAAAAATCCACTTTTGGTCCCATGACTATTATACCACTTCCACATTTAGTCTCTTACTTTCAGATTGTCCACATTTAGTCCGTGACCATTATCCCCTCACCACCCCTCATCCTCCCGGCCAAAATTTCGGCAAATTCAGTCCATTTCTCAGCCTCAGAATCAGTCTTTGCATTAAATATTGTATCAGGTTGGGTTTTTTATATCAGTCTTTGCATTAAATTTGGTTTTTCATACCTAAAATTTGCATTAAGTTTGCTGGAATTTTGGCCGAAAGGACGAGGGGTGGTGAGGGGATAATGGTCACGGACTAAATGTGGACAATCTGAAAGTAAGAGACTAAATGTGGAAGTGGTATAATAGTCATGGGACCAAAAGTGGATTTTTTCTAGAAAGTATTAAACCAAACAAATAAATAAACTTCAGAAAAAAGTCCACTTGGACACTATCGGAAATACTATTTTTGTGTTTGTATATGGATTATTGTTTGATGTAGGTTTATTTTTATATTTGTTTTCCAATTATTATGTTTTTTTAATTAACAAAAATGTTTTGGCAAAAGTCAAAACACAGAAACTGAACCGAAATAAACTGAACCGAACAAACCATGGTTTCAAATTTGAAAGATAAAACTGAACCGAATTGAACTTTTTTCTTTGATTCAGTATCTGATTTTAGGTCAAAACTGAACTGTTTGAACCGAACTCACTCCTAGGTTACATAATATATTTTTTGCAATATATATGGAGTTGAGCTGGCAGATGATATTTCACTAAATAATACTCCATTACTCCCTCCGTTCAACAATAATTGTCTCATTTTTCTTTTGTTGTCTAGCTCACTAAATTTTTCATGTATCATATTTGGTTAGATTTATATGGTTCTAATTTATCCTTACTTTATTATCACTTTATTCATTCATTATCAACTACTCCGTATATAACTCTATTTTTTTAAATAGAAAATGGTTGATTCAGTACATGAACAAGTGCCCGAGGGAGTAAAGAGTACATGAGTTTGAAAACCAGTTAAAAGGGTACATGTATTGGTCATTTGTGCGTTGAAGAGGTACATTGCCTACAGACCAACATTATTTTTGGTGAGGTTGCTAACCGAATACTGATTTGGCATAAAAAAGCCACCTCACCCGTTAACTTAGCATTACGCTGTACAAACCCTAACCATGACTGTTGTTAGCCAACACTTACAAAAAATCACCGCTGCAAGCATGGATTGCGAAGCTTAGAGAGGTGAAGGGGGAGGCGGAATTGAAGCATTAACCATGGAAAACACGAATCAAAGGTATGATGCGTTGCTCGCCTATGTGTAATGTATATCATTGTTTGTAAATTTATGTTTTTGTAAGATAGTATTACGTTTTTGACATATCAGTTAGTTGGTGAAGATATAATGTTTATGCACTTATTAAATGGTTTTTCTTTGTTATTGAATTTGGTAGTTATGACTCTATGTGTAGTCCAACTACCCACACAGACTCTGGCAGTGGGGTGCAGGAGCCTGTTGTTAATATTGGATTTGAAGATCCAGATGTAGAGGCAGAAGCTGGTCTGCTTTTCGAAGAGGAATTCAATTCAGAAAACGAGGATGATGAGGAATTGCTCCATGGGCAAATACTGCTAAAAAACATGTCTGATTATTTCAGTTCATCTGATGAGGGAAGTTACAAATCTGGGTCAGATGCAGAACAAAAGGGGAGTTTGAGAACAAATTCAAGATTTCTTAGTTTAAAACCAACTGACAAGGTGGAGTTCAGGTTGGGTATGAGTTTTGAGTCAAAGGCTGAAGCTAAAGATGCCATGGACAAGTATTATATGAGTAATAGGTATCCATACAATTAGGCAAAGAATTGTGACATGCTGAGGGCCAAATGTTCCAATTCAAACAAAGGCTGCATTTGGATGGTGTACATTGACATAGACAATAGAAACAGTAGTAAGAAGTGGGTTGTAAAGACATATCAGAGTGGGCATATATGCAACCCGGGCTGGCAAATACCTAGTGCAACTGCTTCTTGGTTAGTGAAGAATTTTTTCAAGTCTAAGGCTGGAGTGGGTGATATGAAGGTGGCTTCCATGAGGGAAATGTTGAAGAAAGAATTGAACTGTGATGTAACTCTTGAACAAATGAGAAAGGCTAAGACAATGATTAGAAAGCTAGAAAAAGGATATATAGAGGAAGAGTACAAGAACTTGGAGGATTATAAGCAAGAAATACTTAGGTCCAATCAGGGTAATACTTGCATCCTAAATCTAATGCAGCCTAGCTAGCCCAATATTTGATAGATTTTATGTGTGCTTTCATGCATGTAAAAAAGGATTCCTTGAAGGGTGTAGAAGACTGATAGGTATATATGGGGCATTTTTGAAAACTGAGGTGAAGGGTAAAATTCTAACATCTGTGGGATGAGATGCAAACAACCAAATGTTCCTAATTGCATGGGCAATTGTACCTTCTGAGACTAAAGCCACCTGGAAGTGGTTTATAGAGAACCTCAGAGAAGACTTAAATATTGAAAGGGGGAAGACTGGGCTTTTGTTTCGGATCAACAAAAGGTCACACCCACTTTCATTTGTGATATGGTTTGGTTAATATCTACCTCAAATTCACTTATGTTAAAAGTAAATTGTATCATATGTTAACATATTTGAATTTGTATAGTATCTGTGTAAATCTTTTATGTTTAAATCCCAGTACATTATGATATGTGAAAACACTATCCTAGATTTTACATTTCATTTCAGAGTATCATGATTTCGTACCAATATGTTTATAAAGTATCACAGTATATAGTATTACATTTTCTTTTCATAATCTGACATAGTACTACATATACTATTATATATCCTAGTATTATATTACAGTATATAGTATCCTAGAATGCATAATTACTCACACTTTCATATTTTCAGGGTTTGATGCCAGCTTTATATGAAACCCTATAAAAGAATATGCAATTTGGAGAAAAAGTCATGGTGGGTTGGAGTTGCAAAGGAAATTCTGGAAGTACTGCAAATCAACCTCAAAGAGGGAATTTGAACTCAATCTAGAGGTACTTAAATCTTTGTCTCCAAATGGTCATGATGATATGGTGAAGATAGATTTCAAGTTATGGTGTAGAGCCTTTTTCAATAGGAGTATCAAGTGTGAAATAGTGGACAACAATATGTGTGAGGCTTTTAACGATGTTATAGTACCTGCTAGATCTTTGTTTGGTTTTTCTCAATTGGAATATATAAGAAAATTGGTGATGCAGAGGCTATTAAAGAATAGGAACCAGGGTGAGAAGTGGGTAGGTGACATACTGTTGGGAAAAATGGATTAGGAGGAGGATAAAAAAATGTAATGACAAGTAATTATTGGAGGGTTCTATTCAATGGTTCAGATGGATATGAGGTTTCTTGTGGATCAAACACTTATTTGGTAGATTTGGACAATATGATTTGTTTATGTGAGCAGTGGGATGTTTCCAAGATTCCATGCAAACATGTCATTTGTGCCATAAGAGATGTATAAGGGCCATAGAATTGAGGATTATGTATCCCAATGGTATAAAAAGGACATGTATTGCCATACATATGCTGAAATGATGACCCCAATTACTAGACCTCTATTTTGGCCCAAAACAAATGTCAAAGTCCTGCCAGCTGAGTTGAAGAAAAAAGAATTGGGTAGGCATAAGAAGAATAAAATTTAAGATATTGGTGAGATTCCTATGACAGGCAAGTTAACCAAGAGAGGAACTACCATGACATGTCAACTATGCTTCAGAAAAGGCCATAACAAGAAAGGTTGTCCTGCAAAAGATCAAATTTTGAAAGGAACAACAACATTCCCTACTGATTTGTAAGGTGGTAGTTCTCATGAACCCAAACAAGGATCTCAACAATCAACCCAAACTGCTGATCAGGTAATTGTGATAAAACATGTAATGTCTTTGGTATTACTTTTCTGAGGGTCTCAAAATTTGCTTCTAAATTACAAAATGCATATGTATTGTTGGTAGGAAACTAACTCTACCTTTTCTCCTCCAAATGAGAACAATGTGGAAGGTAGTAGATTGTGGTCTTACTTCACTGAAAACACGGATATGGAAGAGGAATAAGGACAATGTGTTTCAGTTTAGGGGGAAAAATGCAATAAGTGCGGGTGGTTTGGAGGTAAAGTTTGTATTGCATGTTGTTCCTATGCTTCAATTTTTTCATAAAATATAATAAAATTATATTTAATATTGTTCATATAGAGGTTGAAGCAAAAAAGGGCAAAGAGATAAGTGAAAGGGCCCGTAAAGGAAGAAAAAGAAGTTGTGAAGAAAGGGAATTTACTGGGGTCTCAACTATTGCAAGAGACAGATTTAATACCTTGTTTGACTCTATGGAAGATGAATGTGAAGATTAGTGTTGTTTTGGCACCTATGGAAACCCTAAGAATTGTGTTTTGCATGTATTTTGTCAAGTAAACTACCTTTTTGAACATATGTACTCCCTAACAATGATGTTTGCTTGTAATTAGTTAGTGTGAGATGCAAGTTATGTGGCATGTTGAATGTAGGTAAAATGACATTATTAAGGTTATATACCCTAACTGTATTCTGGGAGTACAAATCTCCAATTATGCTTGTAATACCTCTTAAATTATATTAGGGGTCATTTTATTTATTAGCTTATGCTTCGGGACGAAGCATCTTTTAAGGAGGGTAGAATGTAACATCCCGAAAAAGAGAAATAAAATAAATAATTTTATTAGTTAGATAAAAGGTTATGAAGTGACATTTTAATATTTAAGTGAATCAACCAAAATTCTAACATCGATGACACTTTTAATCAGATAAAAATGTTTCAATAATAAACATGACATTTGTATAATAATTATGTTGACTAGATATGACATTGACTTAAATAAAAAAAGTAACACTTTTGTTACAAGTGATAACTATACATATGACACAAATAATAATAAAAAATGCTTTAATACGAGTAAATAATATGTGCACATAAAATACCACACAAAAATAAAGATGTTAAAAGAGTTGACTTTTCAAATCTAATAAATATACATAATACAGTACGTGTAATGTTAGAACCGCATTAACAATAGTATACATGCAATAATATAAGCTCACTACACTACGGTAATAACAATAATACACACATCAATAATGATATAGACATAGTACAAAAATAATATATCATACACAGCTACTACCAGTGGCGAAGCACATGGGCATGCTCAAGATGATTGGAAGAAGCCAAATATAGTCATCGCATGGGGCCGAAACCTTCAGCTGAAATGAAAGAAATGTACGACTCGCACATGTGTTGTAACCTAAAACCTATCGACGGGAGAAGAAACTGAATTTAATTAACTCCAACTCTAATACCTCAGCCTAAAACCCTCATCTTTCCCCTATAAATGGCAGGCCAAATCTTCAATTCTCTTCATCCCCAACGAAAAACCTGTGGCGTATATATACGTATATATACACTATTTTCGACCCTTCGTTTTAGCGAAAACTGAGCCTTTAAACACTTCTAAAAACCTTCCCCATCGTGAGAGGAATCCAACGGTGAAGGAATCGTTGAAAACGGTCATAAAACGAGGCAGAAAAGCTTCGCCGGAGTGGCTTCCGGACTAGTTGTACGTCGAAGAACGGGGGAGTTTCTGCCGTTGCCACTAGTCAATTGCTGAATATTCGAGGACGATCACCTACGCTGCTACCGTGACGTTCATCTGTCGTCAATAAGGTAACTCAAAAACCCCTGCGTGTTGATGAATTTTCCGGCGATCTCTCAAGGAAGAGGACATTCATCCTCACGGGGAAGAGGACGTTGGTCCTCACGAGAAAGACGACGTCTTCAAAGGGGACGTTCGCCCTCACAAGGAGGGCGACGTTCGTCCTCACAAGGAGGGCGACGTTCGTCCTCACGAGAAAGGCGACGCCTCCGTCCTAACTAGTTTTAATAAATGTTAATTATTTGGATAATGATCGGACATCCGTCCTCACCAGGAGACAACGTTCGACCTTACGAGGCTGGGCCCTGCTTTCCCGAGCATTTAGCCGGCCCCGACGTTCGTCCTTGAGAGAAAGAGGACATTCGTCCCCTGAATAGTGAATAGTTTAATTTATTATAATTCGGATATGTTTTAATAATATTAAAATATAATTAATTATTTCGATGTTTTAATATTGATGACTGTTTAGACTATTCATCCACTAAAATATCCCGACGTTCGTCCTCACCGAAGTTCATCCTTAAATTAATGATTGTTTAGACTCTCCGACGTGCATCCTCACTGACGTTCGTCCTTAGCGTTTAACCCCCTTCTGACGTTCATCCTCTCCGACGTTCGTCTTCTAAAAGCTATATGATGTTCGTCCTCACGAGAAAGTTGGACGTTCATCCTCACGAAGCCAGTCCCGACGTTCGTCCCCTAGAGGAAGAGGACGTATGTCCCCGAAAATTGAATAGTTTAATTGGTTATAAATTCGTACATATTGAAGACGACATTCGTCCCCTAGAGGAAGAGGACGTTTGTCCCCTGAACATTGATTAAAAACTCATACATGTTGAAGACGGCGTTCGTCCCCGAGAGGAAGAAGGCGTTCGTCCCCAAAATACAATTAATTTGTATTTGATTAATAAAAAGCGATTAATTTGAATAATTAATTAATTAATAGTTTCGAATAATAATATAAAAGGGAAAAATTGGATAAATTATTAAAAATAGGATAAGTGACTAATTATATCATCTTAATTAAAAAAGTGATTATCTAGATACCGAAATAGGAGAAGAGAAATAGAAGCATTGGATTAGAGGTAACTTTCTCTGCCAATCCAAAATTGTTTCCTCGTATTATATGCTTATTATGCATTATGCGATTAAGTGTGAATTTTGAATTATGTGTACGTGATTTTGAGGATTACTGTAAGGAATAATTGTAATTAGATTTTGATGATGCTATATTAATTAGGATTTTAGAGTACCCCTTCTTTAGTAATCTGTATTAGAATTTTTCCTTTGTAAAGTTTCTTAGAACAGTCGACTGACAGAAGACCTCCTGACAGAAGACCCTCTGATAGGCTTAGTCTGAACAGAAGACCTTTGGGTCCCTGCTAGTTTGTACGCAGACAGAAACCCTCTGGCTCTCTGTTGGACCTCACTTCAACAGAAACTGTCATGACTCTCTATTGGTTCGCCCTTGACAGAAGGCCTCAGGACCCTTTGATAGCTTATTCCAACAGAAGTGCTCAAGACCTTCTCTGGCAGATCCTCTTCTGAAGACACCAGAAGGCCTGACACTTAGAGAATTTTCATGAAACTACTTCAGCCGGTGAAACCAACGTAAGATTCCTTCAACGGCTAGAAGACTTCAACGGAAAAGCTACAGTACGCGCATTAAATGCACATTTAATGCACCCCGTACTTTGAAGAGTAAAAGCTAATGATTGGCCGACATTCCATGATATCTCAGGATAACTCTATCCCAAAATAGTAACCCACCAACCTTACCGGGTCCTACTGGTCAAGTCAATTATTCGCGCATTTAATGCAGTTGTCCTCCTCCTCCAATGAGAAGACAACTCGTGTATAAAAGATACTACTTGAAGAACATCAACAAGGACTTTTGCCAAAAACTTTGAAAAACAAGTGCTCAACCAAAATATTCAAATATTCAAACGCACAAGCCGTCTTGAGATCAAAAACTTCATCATCTTCAACAAGGAAGGCGTATGTTGGGAAGATAATATTTGTCTATCTTCATATCCCAACAAAAGCAAAGTTCCAACCGTTCTTCAACTCTTCAAGCTCTTCAACAACAAATCTTTTGTAACGAAGCTAGTTGGAAAACCTCTGTTCTCTCAAGAACTCTTCTCAAACGAGAAGGACGTCCAAGTAACTGGAGTAGTGAAGTGGTGATACTTCCGGGAAGCTCAGTGAAAGGACCAGTCTTAAAGGAAGCAAGGAAGTGCATCCCAGGAGACATCTAGATTTGAAGAAGACGTGGAGAGCTTCTTAAGTACTAGGACTAAGGCTGTGTAATTGAATCTTTACAAGCTTAGTGGAACAGTGGATTAGAGCAATGAGTTGTTCCTTGAACCACTATAAAAATCCTTGGTGTCTTTTACTTACTGCTTTTAAGTCTTGTATTTATCTTTAACTGATTAACTCCAGAATTTGGGTCTCTGTGTTCAGCAGAACCCCTCCTGTGAGTTAACAGAAGGCCTACTGCCTTTGCATCTCTCAGAGGCTAACCGGACATAATCCTTACCAGAAGACCATTCGCTACCAGTCTGTTCTGCCAACAGAACAGGCTATTCTGTTAAATCTGGTACTTAGCTTGAAAAGCTAAAAACCAGTACATTCTATTCACCCCCACCCCCTCTAGACTGTACTCAGTACAACAGGGACCAACAATTACAAATTAAGCACTTTTGGGGTATTAAATTCTGTCAAAGGTATTAAATACCTTTGAGACTATTTAGAGAGACTATTAATATTTTTGAAGTATATCTTAATTCAAGATAAAATTGAGAATTTCATAAGAGGTTAGCACCCGGGAGAAATCCGTGGTGTCGGTTTTCTGCATCCGGATAAATGTGGAGGGTGATTAGGGCTGCTACTACTAAGAAGTACAGTTTGAGTTTGAAGTGACATTTGGATCTATGATCCCTTTTAAGAAGAAGTTGTAGTAGTAGTAGTCCCTAATCATTCAAGAATTTTAAAGGTGGGTAGTTGGTAGACTGAGTCCCGATTACTCGTGACGACTTACTACTCAGAGGGCTTGGTTCGTTTCCATTAGCAGTTGTGGTACCGGCAAAAGTCCCGGGGTGGCCGTCCGTAACCACGGGCCACCGAGCTCAATCGAGAGGTTGAGCACCACCCTTCTAAACTACTAGGAAGTTAGTGAAAAAGAGATTCTTGAGAAATTCCAAGAAAAAAGTTACTATGATATTTTCGAAGAAAAGTTGAGGATTTTAGTGAAGAGATGATTTTGAGGTAATCAAAGAAGAAAAGTATTTTGGTGGAGTGAGTTCTTTTTATATAGTATTATATAAAAAAACTATTTTTGACAAACCTGATTATTTTACCTTGTTGGGTAGCACTTACTTAGCTCTAAAGCTAATTTTTGTTATTTTTCTTGTCCCTCTCTCCTTCCTTAAATTTTTAACAGATGATGAGTTGGAAGCTTATGCTGTCTGATTGGTTGCTTGAACCTGAGAGCGATTTAGAAGAATATCTTAGTTGAACTTAGTCTTAAATAAACATTTAATTTATGTTACGTAAGTTTTTTTACTGTTTTGTTTTTTGTGTTCCCGTGCATTCGATTAAGAGATGACCGGATGTGACGGTAACACCTATTTCCCTATTTACACTTCCGTTGTACTCTTCAAATTTTATTATCAACAAATAAATGTTTTACTTCAAATACATTTGTATTTTGGGCAGGAAAAATGGGGGTGTAACAATGCTAGCTTGTACTCTCAGAATTCATGGACGGATTGGTTATAAATCCTTGTTTTGCTTAGGAGGGTTGCCATTGCTTTGAATGTAACTGTAATGACATTAGCAGACTGTTTTTTGACTACAAAGTTGCTTACTTAATTGCTTGGGTGTAATGTATATGTGCCTTATGTTTATACCTAAAAGTAATGTGTTCCTAGTTTATATTCAACTTATTACAATAAGTTCATTGTTTATATTCAGGCCATGTGTTCCTTGTTAACATTTAGGCCATGTGTTCCTTGTTAATATTCAGCCCATATATGGGTTGTTTTAGCAACGTTCACATTGGTACAATTAATGAATTATATAGGTTCCATTGAGTGATGTACATGGGCACATGGCTTAAATACAACCACCACACCTCATCAAATTCACAACAATATCCGACTTTACATAACCACACTTCAACATAATCAAAGAGTAAAAAACCATTGTTGGTACGTACATAGGAAAAAGAGAGTACATACTCCAACAAAACCAGATTTCATAAGCATAATCTTCAGCATACAAAAAAAGGTTTACAATGCATTACATTACAGAGTCCCGTTCCTGTTAGGCCGGCCTGACGGGAACTGCCGTCCGGCCGAGAGCATTTCGGGCACTTCCCGATCGATTTTTTGATGAATTTTTTAGCATGTTCTTCATCAAGTCTAGTTTATTCATACCAAATTTCAGATAAAAATTCAATCGGGAAGGCAGTCAAATAAATTCTTTACAAAAACTCCGCTTTATATATATATATAAACAACGTAGTTTTTGTAAAGAATTTATTTTACTACCTTCCCGATTGAATTTGTTAGCTTAAATTTGGTATGGATAAACTAGACTTGATGAAGAACATGCTCAAAAAATTTCATCAAAAAATTCTACCGGGAAGTTCCCCAAATGGCCTCGGCCGGACAGCGATTTCCGTCAGGTTGGCTCATACGATCTGACCTCTTACATTACATACCATATATTCATTACATTAGCCTGTCACAAAAGGCTTTCCATCTGAACTGATAACTAGGATCTTAAGTGTTTCATTACACACTACACTTTTCCATAACTCAGAACACACACTACATGCATAACTCCATAACTGATAATCTTAATCCTCACATGTCTTCTTCTTCTCATTCCCAAAACAAACGACAAGGAGGAAGGCTAGGATAATTACTCCTATGATACACCAGATGAAATGCCTCATCTTCTGTCTTTCCAACGAGATATAACTGATAATCTTAATCCTCACATGTCTTCTTCTCATTCCCAAAACAAACGACCACGAGGAAGGCTAGGATAATTACTCCTATGATACACCAGATGAAAGGCCTCATCTTCTGTTTTTTCTTCACATGCTTGCCTCATCAAGTGCATGTTGTAATTTGTCGATTTTCCTCACAAGACCAGGTATTATGATCTTTGACCTTGCACACATTTCTGGATCAATCCATTCAAACATGTTGCAGCAACCACCTATACGCTATTTTTAACAATAACAATATGTCATTTTTTAACAATATCATAAATTTTATGAAAACAACAACAAATCACAACAAACTACATTATAATAGAAAAAACCCTTACTCTTGAACATGCAATGAACCGTCTCCCTGGATTGTCATATGTCCAGGACGTCATCAGCTTCACAGGCATTCCACACCCGCACTTTCCATAATCCATGTCCATAAATATCTGTCCAATTCAATTAAAAAACGAAACCAATACAATTTAAAAACTTCATCACAACATAAGAAATAAGGAGGATTAAACAACTTGCCCAAGCAGCTCCACAGATCCACAGATGCTTCCCTATGCGCGAATAGGTTCTGATAATCGAAGAAGAAAAGTAAGCAAGAGATTGAATGTTTGAATTGAGGTTTTACATTTAAGGTTGGGGAAAGGTGACTCGGTATTCACCGTGTACGAAGGAAACAACAAATGATTGCCACGTTCGTGTTTTTAACGGGCAGTTACCCTAAGACCTAAGTACTTGTTCAACGCCAAAATGGTCAAAAGATGTACCGTTTTAACTGATTTTCAAAGTGTTTTACTCTTTACTCCACCGGTACTACTTGATGTATCGAATGACCCTTTTTCTCTCTTTTGTTTTAAATACTCCCTCCCGTCCCTAAAAGGATTGTCAAGTTTGATCGGCACGTAGAATAATAAAGTAAAAACTGTGTGATAGAGATTTGTGCAGAAGAGAGAGAAATAACAGGAATCACAAATTGATTGACTAATAGGGAAAGTGACAAAGTTTTTGGGACAACCAAAAAAGAAAAGTTGGTAAAATTATAATGGATGGAGGGAGTACTATCGTATCGATCACTGTCCTTTTTGTTCCGATCCGTAGCGGAGGAGTACTACAAAACTAAGGAGTAACTACTACCTGTAGTCTTGTACAGCGGCCAGTCAGGCTTTCAGATTGCTTTGGATCCCCCAAATGAAAGCTGGCAAGCTAGGAAGCTAGGAGGAAGAGGAGAATAGATTGAAAGGCCAGGGCTGCTGCTCGGAGGATTGGATCGAGCGCCCCAAGGTCCTCCCTCCATCGGAGCTCAACTCCCGCACAGTTGTAAGTAATGGATTTCGTTTTCTTTTAAATCTGGGTGAGAGAGAAAGGAAGCAGAACGGTTGATAGATGTGGCAGATGGGAGGGAGAGGGCTGACTGAAAGAGATGAAGAGAAGAGAAATAACACGCGCATTTGCGAACCCACACTGATACCGGAGGTCTGAGGCTCTGCCTGTTGGTGTGTGTGTTGGGATTAATTAATTAATCTTAATTAGTTTACTTCCTAGGGAACATAAATTATCTTTCCCTACTTTTATTGGAAAGATGAAAGGTCTTCTTGGAAAGGTAAATTGTATTTCCTAGGGATTATTTTACTCCACTTGTAATGCCTATATAAGGCCACCAATTGTTATGTTCTATCAAGTGGAATATAATACATTCTCCTCCATTCCTTTGAGTTGTAAGTTAGCCAAACACTTAGAATATTTTCGGATATTTGGGGCCTTCAAATTGGTATCAGAGCCACTGTTGAAGAAGAAGATGGCAGCCACCATGTTCGGCCAACTACCTCAATTGAAGAAAGCAAACTTCGACCGATGGAATGCTCAAATGAGAGCACTGTTGAAGTCACAAGGAGTATGGGATGATGTCGATAATGGCTACACAACACCGGAGGAAGGAACCGTCTTGACGGTTGCCCAACAAGTGGAACTCGAAGGAGCACAAAAGAAGGACCAAACGGCACTGTTTTGGTTGCTTCAAGCAGTGGATGACACCATCCACGAGAAGATAGCCGATGCCGAAACTTCAAAAGAAGCTTGGGACATCATCGAAAGAGTATTCAAAGGAGGGGAAAGAGTAAAGCAAGTGAGGTTGCAAACTCTACGAGGAGAGTTGGAGACTATGCGGATGAAAGAGAACGAGAAGGTCACCGAGTACATTAATCGGGTGATGACCATAGCAAACCATATGAAGAGAAATGGTGAAACCGTAAGTGAGAGTCGGATAGTAGAAAAAATTCTACGAACACTTACGGACAAATTCGAGAACGTGGTATGCGCAATCGAAGAAGCTAGAAATATTGAGACGCTTACCATTGACGACCTGTCGGGGTCGTTGGAGGCACATGAACAAAGAAAGATGAAGCGGCTAGAATCGCTTGAAGAGGCATTACAAACTGTGGTGGTAGAGGAGAAGGCAATGTATGCCCATCAACCGAGAGGCTGAGGCCGAGGTCACTTCCGTGGTCGGGGCCAAGGAAGAGGAGACTACAACCGAGAGGAGAATACCCACCAGAACCGGGAGGACCAACATCGCCCGACCTGGAGAGGCCGAGGCAGAGGAGCTGCCCGAGGCGGTCGGGGAGGCAGACCCGATGGGGAATGCTACAATTGCGGGAAACGAGGACATTTCGCAAGAGACTGTTGGTCGAAACCAAAACCGGAGGAGAATCTAAATGTTGCTGAGCATGAGGATGATGATGGAGATGAGGAAGGAGTGCTCTTACTAGCACACAAAGAAGGAAGCTTAACAGATGACGCTACGTGGTACTTGGATACTGGGGCGAGCAACCACATGAGTGGTTATAAACATTTATTCACTGAGTTGAAGGAGGCTGAGGGAGGAAATGTATCTTTTGGAGATACATCAAAAGTAGTTATCAAAGGCCGAGGAAAGGTTAAATTTCAGCAAAAGAATGGACAAGAGGGGACGATTGAAAACGTACTCTATGTCCCGAGCATGAAGACAAATATCATAAGCATGGGACAGCTTATGGAGAAAGGGTATTCAGCCGACCTAAGTGGTCGATACCTACACTTGAAGGATAGACGAGGCCGGGCCGTCGCCCGGGTAGAGATGGCCAAGAACAGAATGTACAAGTTGGACTTGAGAAGCGTAAACCATAAGTGCTTGAAAGTCGACCTGACGGACAAGTCACTATTATGGCACCTACGTTTCGGACATTTGAACTTTGGAGGATTAGCCGAGCTGAGCAAAAAGGGCTTGGTGCATGGACTACCCGAGATGGATTTTCCAAAGCAATTCTGTGAAAGCTGCGTACTTGGGAAACACACCCGGACAAGCTTTCAGAAGACTGCGAAGTACCGAGCCAAGGGAGCATTGGAGACAGTCCATACGGACATTTGTGGGCCGATCACGCCATCATCTTTCAGTGGGCGAAGGTACTTTATCACCTTTATTGATGACTACACCAGGAAGACTTGGGTATATTTTCTAAAAGAAAAATCGGAGGCCTTTAAAACATTCAAAAATTTCAAAGTCGAGGTGGAGAAGACAATCGGACTGAAGGTGAAAGCGTTGAGGTCAGACCGGGGGGGAGAATACATTTCAGACTCTTTTAAAAAGTTTTGTGAAGAGGAAGGAATTAGAAGATTCCTTACCGCCCCGTACTCGCCTCAACAGAACGGGGTGGCCGAGCGAAAAAACCGGAGCATTATGGACATGGTAAGATCCATGCTCAAGAGCAAAAATATGCCAAAGCAATTTTGGGCCGAGGCGGTACGATGTGCGGTGTATGTACAAAACAAGTGTCCGCACTCAAATCTTGAAAATCTAACACCTCAAGAAGCATGGAGTGGTCAAAAGCCGACCGTGTCACACTTGAGGGTGTTTGGGAGTATCTCTTACGCACATGTGCCCGATCAGAGACGGACAAAATTGGAAGACAAAAGCAAGAAGCTTGTCTTCATTGGCTATGATGAGAAGACAAAGGGATACAGACTATATGACCCCGAGGAGAAAAAGATCACAGTGAGCAGAGATGTAGAGATAAATGAAAAAGGAAGCTGGGATTGGAATACAGAGAAGGAGTATGTCCCGGACGGGACCTCAAATAACGAGGATGTCCCGGACGGGACCTCAAATGACGAAGAGACCCCGGGCGGGACCCCAATTCCAATCCCGCTCGGGATGACACCAAAACCAATCGGGGCGGGATCTATGACGACCCCGGGGGACAAGGAAGAAGAAGAAGGGACGAGCCGGCAAAGGTACAGAAACATACAGGACATATATGAAGCAGCTCCAGAGGTTCACATGGTATGTCTTCTAGCCGATGGGGAGGATATTACTTTTGAAGAAGCCAAGCACGGTGAAAAATGGAGAGATGCCATGAACGAAGAAATAAAAGCGATTGAGAAGAATCAGACCTGGGAACTTACCAATCTCCTGAGAGGTCATAAGCCGATCGGAGTCAAATGGGTGTATAAGAAGAAATGCAATGCTGAAGGTATGGTCGAGCGATACAAAGCTCGGCTTGTTGCAAAAGGTTACAAGCAAAAGGCTGGAATTGACTATGACGAGGTATTTGCTCCAGTAGCTCGGATGGATACAATTCGACTACTGATTGCATATGCTGCCCAGATGAAGTGGCCGATCGGTCAGATGGATGTAAAGTCAGTGTTCCTTAACGGAACTTTGGAAGAAGAAGTTTATGTTGAGCAACCAGCCGGGTACGTCCGAGTCGGGAACGAGAACAAAGTACTGAAACTAAAGAAAGCTTTGTATGGGTTGAAGCAGGCACCAAGGGCATGGAACACTCGAATTGATACATATTTCAAGCAGAGTGGCTTTCTACAATGTCCATATGAGCACGCACTCTACGTGAAGAAGAATGAGAATGGAGTCTTGTTTGTCGCCCAGTATGTGGACGACCTAATCTTTGTGGGAGACAACGGAAAAATGGTTAAAGATTTCAAGGAAGCGATGAAGAATGAATTTGAAATGACAGACTTGGGACTATTAAAATACTTCCTAGGCCTTGAGGTGAAGCAAGCCGAAGACGGAATATTTATTTCCCAAGAAGCCTATGCTAAGGAGATTCTGAAAAGGTTCAAAATGGAGGAATGCAAGCCGGTCAGGACTCCAATGGAGACTGGAACCAAACTTTCTAAGTTTGGGGAAGGAAATCAAGCTGACGCAGGCTTATATAGAAGTCTGGTCGGGTGTCTTAGGTACTTAACCTGTACGAGACCGGACCTGGCTTTCAGCGTTGGGGTTATCAGTCGGTTCATGGAGGACCCGAGGGAATCTCACTGGAAGGCGATGAAGAGGATCCTGAGATACATCCAAGGGACGAAGACGCATGGGCTATTGTACGGGAGGTCGGCCGAGCCCAAAATGATAGGGTATTCTGACAGCGATTGGTGTGGAGATGTAGACGATCGAAAGAGTACCACCGGTTATGTTTTCAATCTAGGAAACACAGCTTTCACTTGGTTATCAAAGAAGCAACCGATTGTAACTTTGTCAACATGTGAAGCAGAGTATGTCACAGCACCATACTGTGTAAGACACGCAGTTTGGGTGAGAAAGATGATGACCGAGCTGGAGCTCGGGAAGACGGAGCCGACTACGATTTGTGTTGACAACAAATCAGCAATAGAGCTTGCAAGGAATCCAGTCCACCATGAGAGGAGCAAGCATATTGACGTTCGATTCCACTTCATCCGAGAGCAAGTGAAGAACAAAGAGGTCAGTCTAATTCACGTAGCGAGCCGGGATCAAGCAGCAGACATCTTCACAAAGGTATTGCCAATCGCAACCTTTGAGCATTGCAAGTTGGGGCTCGGAATGAGAGACCGAAGAGAATTAAGATTAGGGGAGGAATTTGTTGGGATTAATTAATTAATCTTAATTAGTTTACTTCCTAGGGAACATAAATTATTTTTCCCTACTTTTATTGGAAAGATGAAAGGTCTTCTTGGAAAGGTAAATTGTATTTCCTAGGGATTATTTTACTCCACTTGTAATGCCTATATAAGGCCACCAATTGTTATGTTCTATCAAGTGGAATATAATACATTCTCCTCCATTCCTTTGAGTTGTAAGTTAGCCAAACACTTAGAATATTTTCGGATATTTGGGGCCTTCAGTCTGTATATACAACTGTACAGTTTATGAGATAACCATCCAACCTTTTGGACTCGGGACTGTTCTCGGTCCCGCCCCGCTAGGTCTAGTGGTCAACCCATTTCGGGCTGGCCCCGGCGCCCCGGTTTAGGCTTAGTTTAGGTTAGGGTTCAGTAGGCTAGGCTAGGGCCGGCGAGCTGGGGCCATTATGTTTTTTTACATTTATTGCAATACTACATAATTATAATTATAATTATAAAAGAATACTTCCTAGGTATTTTGAGTATTGTACGATTATGAAATGTGGTATGGAAGATGTATCTTTGATGTGGAAACGGGTGATGTCAGTGCAGCAAAACCACATGACCAAACTGTGAGTTGAATATTGCAAATAAAGATTTAGAAGGATTCAAACTACTTATTACTCCTTCCCTCCCATTAGAAGGATCTCACTTTCCTTTTTTGGACGTCCCGTTAGAAGGTTCTAATTTCCATTTTAGAAAATAATAATTAACGAACTTAAGTGACAAATTAATCATTAAATATTAAAAATAATACATTTATACCATCACAATTATCAATACTAACTACATTATAATATATACCTATTAAAATTATTTCTCAAAATATACTCGAAGTACTTTATTTAATTATTGCCTGAATAACCGTGCTGTTTTGCTATGGGAACCTTCCAACGGGACGGGGGAGTATTTTTTATGTAATAAATTCACAGATATCCGCTTCATACACGTGTCAAATCTACGGTGATGTGATTGCAAACTTTATGGTCTTAAAAAATGCTCAGGTAGATTCTATGGTACATTTAAAGTACCATACCTTTGTCCACATGGACCAATCAGAATGATGTAGTTGAATTATTTAAATCTAAATTAAAAATGATGTAATGATTTGAACCAATCGAGTGAGTGGTAGGTACGATATCCCATTTAAAGTGCATGATTTTTCTATCTGGACCCAAAACAAGTGCAGATGATGATGTCAGAAGCAAAAGAATGCATACACGGGGAAGCTCATCATGCCCTTCTTATTCCAAGACTACTACTTATGAATGAAAAGAGCTGTAGTTACATTGCTTTTAAGAATCTAAGATACACTTTAACTCTATACTCTCTTTTTTCACTCTCTTTTTTCTTAGTTGTTTTTTTTGTTGAAGACAAGGGAAAAGAAAAAAAAAAGAGAAACAAAAAGAGCAACAAAATAATAACAAAAATAGAAAAAATAATTTTTTTAGTTGTTTATTACTTTGTTAACGATCATTTTAGGATTGGTAATATTTATTTCATTGAATTTTGATAAAAAAACTACATAATGTGGTGTATAAAAAAAACTAATTTTACACACGTTTGCACTGTGAAGTAGCATGCATTGTCTTAAACCATTGGACTCTCTCTCCTCATTATATTGGAGGTTGAGGGTGAGGAACAAAGTCGAAGCGTCTTTGAATTCTAAGATGGAATAATCATAATAATAATAATGGGTCGAACTGTGAGAAATTACTTAAAACCCCTCTCAATTCTGAACTAGGTTAGACCAGGTTATACCATATTCGATCTGATTTTACAAAGTTGGATCACATTCAAACTAGGTCAACTAGGTGGAAAGTAGCGAAGAAAATCGTAGAGAATTGATGCGAGGTAAATGGGTTAGAAGTTCAGTAACATTCATAATTTTGTAATTCCATAAAAACGAGTGAATGTTTAAATACACTTAAACTTTTATTGAAATTTAAACAGTAGTTATATCTCCTTGTTATTTTTATACCCCCTTTCTTAAAATTGTTAATAATTTTTTTTATTTTTGATCTAATTTTTATAAAATTAATATCAAATTTTTTTATTTTTCATGATCTTTCAAATGAGATCAATATTGCCTATGTAATTTTAACATATTAACATTTGCGTGTAAAAATATGTAATTTAATTTTTGTCTCAATACTTTATGTGATGTAAATCCTATGTATTGAAATGTAACTCGTGTTGTTATAAAATGTAATCTCAGTTCACTACAAATGTAACTCGCTGCCTGAAATGTAACTCATATTACACCCTCTAGTGGTTCTCTCACCTTTTATACGAAATGTAAACCGCGTGTTACAAGATGTAACTTTTATCAATTTGATATGTAACTTGAGTGTATCCAAAATGTAACTTGAGAAATTTCGAAATTGTAAGGTGCGTTAATTAAAAAGTTAATTTAGGGAAATCGAAAATGTAAATCATGTTAATCAAAATGTAACTTGATGTTGATACAAATGTAACTCGCGTGTAGAAATATGTAACTTACGTGTAAAAATATGTAATTTCACATATAAAAATATGTAACTCACATGTAACTCAATGATTTTTTATATACACAATTTTAAGATAAATTATGATTTACACAATTATTTTTTTGTATTAAATTTAGTTCGGGTTTTCTTATAATCCAAAATCATTTATATAATAGTTCCATAATTTGTTAAAATTACATAAGCAATATTGGTGTCATTTGAAAGATCGTGAAAAATAAAAAATGTTGATATAAATTTTATAAAATTTGGATCAAAAATAAAAAAGTTATTACCATTTTTTAACAAAAAAGCAAAAAAAAAAAGAAACGAGGCCATGCTCCGCCATTTTGGGATCGGGCACACCATCCTCATGGTGCGCCGATCCCAGGATATAATTTGCGAAATTTAAAAGTCAATATGAAATACTCCATAACTTTTAAAACTGTAGCTATTAAGACTCGGAGTTCAATCCTAAAAGGTCAACCTGTTAGGAGGAGTAGCCCGAAGCTTAATATAGCACTCTAATGCTTCTCAGTTTTCCGGTGTGGGACATTTAACACCCCTCCTCACGACCAGACGCTTCGTCTGGATCGTGTCATCATTCATTTTTTCATCGGTTCGTCAATTTTTTTATCGTGTCGTCATTTTTCATAAGGGGTCCCACATCATGGATCGATTTGGTTTTGATACCATATTAAGACTCGGAGTTCCATCCTAAAAGGTCAACCTGTTGGGAGGAGTAACCTGAAGCTTAATATAGCACTCTAATGCTTCTCAGTTTTTCGGTGTGGGACATTTAACAATAGCTAAAAAGTTTTATCTGATTTGTTCTAGTTTGGTCTGGTCTATTTAAATCTAGTTTGATTTCATAAACATTTGGTGCATGTGTATTTTATTATTGTACATTGTACAAGTAGATATTTGACCTTATTTTTATTACTTCTTGAGCAATTTCTAAAAACCTATGCAATGACAATTGCATGAATAATAAGGATATTTTTACTTGGACTGTAATTTGCTGGTCTGGTCTGGTCTGGTTTCTTTGTATTTTTATAACTATCCAAGTCTGGTTTAGTCTGAATTGGTCTGGTCTGATCTGGTCTGGTCTGGGAGGAATTACAATCCAAGTAAAAACATCTTAAGGCATACATAATTATTAATATTCACAATGTACCAAAAATTAGTAATTCAACAATAACAAAAATATTACACCATCTGTCCCTTACAAAATTTTCATTATGACATCATTTGATGATTTAATAATTAATCCCTAATGAGGTAATAATAATGAATGGTAGAACAATGGTAAACATGTTTCCATGAAACCTCCTTTAAACTTTGTTGAGCCAGGAAACAGATTTTCCTGTGAACTTTAGTCTCTGCGGACTTCTTTTGAATCTGATCTTGAGCACACTTAGGCTAGAGCTGGATCAGTTGAATCAAATCTGTTTTCAAGAATCTGTTGACTCATATCTGTTTTTTAACAGATTTTTCTGTGAATCATGGTCTCGGCAGACTTCTTGTGAATCTCGGGCGAAAAGATGAAGAATGGTGCTCGATAAAGGGATCAACCAGTTCTGTTTTACTTATTGGGATGTACTTGACCTAACTTGTGACATTGGTTTTTTGTTTTGTTTGGGAGAGTGTGAGGAAGAGGGTGGAGGAGATGGTGTGGGTTTAACAATTTGCGGCCATCTCCCCTAGGTTTAGGGGTCGTATTCCCGGCTTTCGTCTTCGACGAAGTGTGGCATTCTTGTGCAGTTTTCATCTACCATTCGTGAGGCTTTCTCCTTCGGAAGGCCGCAGTGCCTCTATGGCGGCCAAAGGTTGTGCACCCTTGTCATCAGGTGAAGAATTTCGAGGATGACGTTCATGTTTGAGATTAGAAGGTCATGGACAAAGCATGAGTTAGGGGTTGGGACAGATCTGGGTTCGAGGTCATTCGTGTTAGGCGACAGAGAAGACTTGGTAAAGAACATGATGAATAAGAGGAAAGGAGAAGAAAAAGTTACAGTACTGTTGGACCGTCCTCATCGTGTACCGCCGTCATGGAGTGCAGGGGAGTCTAGGGCCTGGAAGTTGGAAGCAGAATTTTGATTTTACTGTTTGCTTGCTATTTATTTTTCATGATCAGACTGTTAATTTTTCTGTTTGTTACTTTTATTGTTGTAAAACTCTTGCATTATGAATGAGTGATGAGAGGCCTGCTCTAACTGTCGTTGGCTCATTTATGCTCATTATAGGATCAACGTGTCACATTGCTTTTTTGAAGGTGATCGACTCTAAATCTTGTTCGAGGACTGGCAGTTTTAACCCCTACCTGAATGTTGTGATATCAGTTTAAGACTTTAAGCTCACTTCTTCCAGAAAAAAAAACCCACTTTTTTAGATATTTACTGGAGCTATTTAATTTGGTTAACATAAAGAGTGATTTATTACTAAAGACTTCTTAAATATGTGCAAGTAAACGTGATAACTATGCACCGGTGTTCTCTGAAGCCTAGCATTTGTTCATAAATGTATATGAAGAACTTATGGATATAAGAGCATCTCCAATGCAAAAATTTGAAATGTGTATACTAAAGTTTGACCCCTTACTTATTCATAATTTACACTATTCACACTATTCAAATATGTAGTATTAGTTTATACTTCCTCCATCTCTTTTTAGTTGCAACAGTCAACATTTCACGTTTGCCAACACACAACTTTGACCGTCATTATATTTAATTCTGTATTAGTAAAAATAAAATAAAAATCAGATTATAAAACTTAGTAATGATACGAATTTCAAAACATTTTTCAAAAAAATAATTCATATGCATTAATAAATAAAATGTACTCAAAGTAAAGTACATGAATATTGTATATATTCCAATGTTGCAATTAATGAGATACGGAGGATAATATTAAATTTTATAAGTGATGGAGTTTAATTCCAACTATGAGAGCTAATCTACGAGAGCAGAGAAAATTTAGGCAGCGTAAGACAATATTATTATTCCGGAATTCAGATCCTTAGTAGGATGTTATATGAAGTATTTATAGACCTTCGATTCTAGTATTCTAGGAGGGAACTAATACACTTAATGCAGTTAATTAGAGAAAAGTACGGAAAAGGTACTTGTGGTTGGACCCATTTTCAGATAGGGTCATGTGTTTCATTCTTTATCAAAGTAGTTCATGTGTTTGAATTCCGTTATCACAAGAGGGTCACACCGTTAAAAATGTCTAAAAAAGACCGTTAAAAGTAACTCCAATTTTCAAGTGCCCGAAAAATTAAAAGAAAAATACTGAAATGTGCACCTCATCAAGATGACCTCCAAACCACCTCCGCCTTTGGATTTTTCAGATATGTTTGAATTATTTTTTTAAAATGATTTGCGCTAATATCACTTTTTCGATGGACTTCCCGGGGACAAGGGTGGCTGAAAAAAAAAAAAAAAAGGATGGCCTAGCCGTCGTCTTATTGAGGCGCACCTTCTGGTATTTTTCTTTTAATTTTTCGGACACTTTTGAAACTCGGAGTTACTTTTAACGGTCTTTTTCAGACGTTTTTAACGGCGCGATTCTCTTGTGATAACGGAATTCAAACACATGAACCACTTTGATAAAGAATTAAACACATGACCCTATCTGAAAACGGGTTCAACCACAAGTATCTTTTCCATACTTTTCCCAATTAATTATAATAGAGTCCTGTAACATTTTGAACGTTGTGCAATCATTGTTTCTCTAGGTCCACGTTTCTTCCGTTATTTCTTGTCGCTACCAGATAGCTATGCTCAACTGATAGCCTGCCACGTAAGCCCTATGAAGAGTTCGACCTTGCTAGAACTCCGCCCAGGCTCGAGGTCTGCTGTCCAGCATGGCCTGGTTGTGAGTTCCTTCCGCGGGTTGGATTCCTATTAGGCCCAACGAGTAATATTTATAATTAATCCCGATTAATGGGCTGATCCCGTTGATGAGCTTATCTTAAAATGATTCTTGGACCATGACTGCGACCCCATGATACCATCAATAAGTATAGATTTTTAAACTTTTAGGCTCAAACGTTCACATAGAAGACCACAAAAGTCAAACTGAGAACCTAAGTGGGGGATGAAGGGAGTATAATATATGAATTTATAAATTTATGATTGTTTAACAACTCACAAAATTTTAAAAATCATCACAATACATAGGGTTGCATGTAAAGAGTTGTGATTGTGAGATCGAGATTGGTGTGCATGTATAACTTCCAATAAACTAGATCTTTCAAGGCTCATAATTTTGTGTAAAACATATAGGTGGATTCATTTTTATTTAGAAAATACACAAAAAGATGCAGATTCCACATCAATTAAACATACTTGTGAATTGAAAGGACCACTCATCAACCTATGAAGTGGCAAGACTAGTCATTACACTGGATCGATGCGGTACGCAGTGACGGAACCAGAACTCGTGACTCGCAGGGGCACAATAACAAAGAAATGATATACTAGTCTAGAAAAAAATCATATGCATCACGAGTATAGTAATAAACAAAACTATAAAATTTAAATAAAACCACTGTTTTTTGAATGATCTGTTGCACCAATTAAAATCACTTTGTGGAAATTTAAAGTCACGCGGTTGGCAAAGACCTTTCTCAAATAACGTCTCCTCAACTCATCTCTAATATTAACATCATAAGTCTCAATCGGCATAACTTTTCTGTCCAGCACTTTTCTGTCCGAACGCCGTCCGAACACCGGCGTTTGGGGCGGTTCCCGGCGGAATATTTTGATGAAAATTTTTGAGCATGTTCCTCATCAAGTCTAGTTTATCCATACCAAACTTCAGCTCAAAATTCGATCGGGAAGGCAGTCAAATAGTTTGTTGAAGTTAACTGCGCCAAATTATACATAGAAAAACGCAGTTAACTTAAACGAATTATTTGACTGCCTTCCCGGTCGAATTTTGACCTGAAATTTGGTATAGATAAACTAGACTTGATGGGGAACATGCTCAAAAAATTTCATCAAAAAAATCCACCTGGAACCGCCCCAAACGGCGGTGTTCGGACGGCGTTCGGACCGGGAGGTGCTGGACCTGGGAATTTTCCTATATATATATATATATATATATATATATATATATATATATATATATATATATATATATATATATATATATATATATATATATATATAAATCACCGCAGGGGCACGGGCACCCCCTAGCCCTAGGGTGGGTCCACCCCTGGACGTACGGATAGTGTAAGATCCGAACACGCCCTGTGACTTTATTAAATGGACCCGCCCCGTGACCTGTACAGGTCATTACAAGTTGGCTCATGACCTGTCCCGTTGTAATCTAATTAACTAATATGCATCTTAATTTGCGTGAAAATCATTATACCTTCAATTTACGTATTCACCTCAAAATTATTAGAAAACACTCATCATCATCATCATCACTTATTTAGTTCAATTTTCTCTTCACACGAACATCATTTTTAAAATGAAAAAGAAAAAGAGAAACGACGTCGTTTGGTCTAGTAAGTTCAGGGGAAAGTTCCTGAAATAGGATTAATACATTTTGAAAATTTCAAAATAGGATTGTCATGATTTTTATTCCTAAAATAGGAGTAATTACTGTCAAGTTTGGAAAATACTGTCATGTTTGAAGTTTGGTACTGCCAAAACATGACAATAATTAATCATATTTTGAGAATAAAAATATAACAGTCTTATTTTAGAATTTTCAAATTTTTTTAGTCTTATAATAAAATCATGATAATTCTATTTTTGAATGTTTTAGTTCTCTAATTTTGTGTAAAACATATTGGTGAATTCTGAGTCATTTCTTTCACCTACACCGCCAAAGTCCTCTTCTTCCCCCTTTCAGTCGTAGTCCGCTTTTTGAACTGAACTGTGTCCTCGGCTTAACACACCTACTCTGCTACCGCTCCTCCCTGCTCCCTCGCCACTAGATCGCTGGAAGCGGCGAAGACGTCGGCTCCTAGCGACCTCGCTCCACCCTCAAGTCGACTGCCCAACTTCGTCATCTGTCTTCGCCTTCTCCTTTGGAAAAGTGGTCTCCCAGCTGATGAATTGACGAAAACGGTACGTATTGAGGTATTCCGTACTCGCTTCACACTGCTAAATTTCTATATACCTTATTGCTATTACTCCTTTCTTGGGTTGACCTAAAAATTGGATTTTTAAAGCCTAGTCTCAAATTTTCATTAATTGCTGCACCATGTGACCGTAGTATTAACCTAACTTGCATTTTTTAAATAAACTTGCGATTCAGTAATAAACTAAAGCGTAGAATGGTGAACTTTTAAATGAATTGTTAGTCCTACTTTTATGGAATTTCATAAAGTGTTACCTTTTTAGATTGATTTGTTACTCCTATTTTTATTATTAGCAAAGTTTAGAATGTTGAAAGGTTTGGTCAGTTTTGGAAATAAATTTACCCATACTCATAATAATTAACTTGATGTCATGAATGGCAAGTAAGAAAAAATATAATATTGTTTTATAAAACATGAATAAGAGAGACTTAAGAAAAGTTGTTTGTCTTGTGCTTCCATTGAAGACAGTAAACTTTCACCCTCTTTGCATTGAGTTATGCATTTTTTTGTAATATATCATTACTTATTTAAAAAAAAACTCTAAATCATGATATTTATATAATAAATATAGTAAAATGGAATATTCAAGAGTGAAATGGGCGGGAAAAGTGTCCCTTCTACGTGCACAAGAAAAGGTCCTATAAAGGTAATGCAGTACTACTTAAGAAAATATGCACGTGAAAATCCAAACAAAAAACAGCACAGAATACTTAGAGTGGATTATTGGACTTCTTAAAAAACAATCCATATAAAATTGTGAAAGTATTTGTGTAGCTTCCCAATAATTAATGTTGGATGTTAGAATTGATTACTTCATTAGTAATTATGATTTACTTGCTGCTTTTAATTTAATAGTGGTGTTTCATATTCCTAGACATCCTACGGGGATCTAAAAATATTATTTTTTGAACATAGCTTATTTCTAAAAGAGCCCCTATTTGTGGAGCTGTCCAATAACATGTAATTAACGTGTACATATTATAATGTTTTGAGTTGTGAGCTTAGTAGTATTTAATGGCTCGCTTAAGTCATAGTGTTTAATATTGATTATACTCCGTATGTACAACCCGATAGCACTATTTTACCCAGAAAGAGATATTGTCTTACAGTTTCCAGCTTTTACTTTATCTAACTAAGGCGTACTTGAGAGAGTTGATGGTAAAGTCAGATTATTATTTAGATTTGGAGTGCTAAAATTGCGATAAGGAATGCTGGAATTGGCTTATGTATCATTTCTATTGGTGTGGCACAAAAGACAATCATTTCCATAGCATGGAGTAGGTAAGTTAGCGTTGAGATGGTAAATACTTGTGCAAAACTTGTGTACTAGAAGCTACTCCTAGATTACCCATAAAAGCAAGTGTTAGTTTTGATTGGATCACTCTAGACAAACACAATAAGAAGTCTGTCTCTAGATGTTTTATTATATTTTGAATTAGAAGAATATGGTTGTTAATATATTCTTACGTTTATAAAAAGTCTTGAACACACGTTTCCGTCAGCGTAGGAGATGCCTAGAGCTTTTTTGTTAAAAGGGAATGTTAATTTGAACAAAGTGAAAACAGCACGAATTTAAACTTGGCTTGAGGTATTCTATATTATAGAATGTGGCAACTACTTAATTTTTAAATTGTAGAATGCGGCAACTACTTAATTTGAATGTGGTTTGAGGTATTCTATACTCCCTCTGTCCCAATTTGATGGTCTCATTTCTTTTGGGCACAAGTTTTAATAAAGTGGTTGAAAAGGTAAAAGTTGTGGTTGAGATTTCAGTATAATAAAGTGAAATGATATGGACCACATCTTTCTTTCCAAAAAGGGAAACAGGACCATCATTTTGGGACATCCCAAAAAGGAAATACAGGACCATCATTTTGGGATGTAGGTAGTATTATAGAATGCGGCAATCCATATGCTGTTTTGAAATTGGATTGAGCTATTGTATACAGTTCGTTATATAAGTTCTTCGTATACATTTATGAACAAATGACAACTTCAGAGAACACCAATATATAGTTATCATGTTTACTTGCACATATTTAAGATATTAATCAGATTTAATAGCTTCAATAAATATCTAAAGAAGTTGTTTATAAAATGCAATATGATTATAGATACCTCTAATGTTTTTCCTCAATAAGAAAACTTAGTGAACCATGCTCTTCCTCAATAACGATAGCTTTTCTAATGCTAAAAGCTTTAATTTCAAAAAATAAGAGCAGAAGTTTAAAGTTTTTTTAGTGTTTAAATCAAAGATTCAGGGTTTTGACTATTTTGTGTATTTCTTCTGCTTCAAGGTTGAGAAGTCAAAGGGAAGATAAAAGCTCTGAAACAGGAAAACGGAGGTAGGATGAGGAGTAAAGGGGAAAAAGAGGAATCGGCAAGGGATTCCATAAGTATACTGGCAGTGGTTTCAATTTTTACTGTGTTTGTAGTTGGAGTAGTCATTGGGTTAGCTTCGAGCACACACATTGATAAATACCTGAACTTTCAAACTCAACAGCCCCACACAAACACTGCCTTCCTTGGTTCAGGAAATAATTTTGTTTGTGAGGATTGTTTGAGCATGGAGAGTTTTATCCGTCCTAGCACTTTGAATCATGGAATGAAAGATGAGGAGTTGTTCTGGAGGGCATCATTGGTGCCCACAAAGAATGAGTACCCCTTTCAGCGGGTGCCCAAGGTGGCTTTTATGTTCTTGACCAGAGGGGCATTGCCTATGATGCCTTTGTGGGAGAGGTTTTTTTATCGCCAGGACAAGAACAAGTACGGAATTTATGTGCACGCCCCTCCAGGGTATGAGTTCAATGTGGCCAATAACTCTGCTTTCTACAACCGTCAAATCAAGAGTCAGGTAACTTTTTGTCATAGATCCTGAGAGATTTATTATAATTGATGTCTTTCATTTGTTCATATTATGAGACTTATTTAGTAATATTATGTTCATGTGTAATACCACGTACTATCTAGTGTCGATTGGTAAAGAGAATATAAATATATGTTCTTGTTGGTTTGGTTTCACAAGAATGTTTAGAGCACTCACCTAATAATCACAAGAAATTATTTACTTGCAGCGAAATCGGAGGAAAACTTTTTCTGTTGTCTGGCTTTTGCTTTGTCCATGGAAAGTAAATGGTCGTGTGTGACTATTTTTCTTTTGAAGGATGAAAATTTCCATTTGCATGGGGGGAGTGGGAATCAGTTTTGACACAAAGTTGGAAAGTACTCCCTCCATCCCGAAATAATCGTCCTGTTTTGACCTTCACACAGATTAAGAAAACAAATTCGACTTCACACTGTAACGACACTGTTTGGCACTGTAGCGACACTGTTTAGCACTGTTTTGCACCGTTTGACACTGTTTTGTATAGATTTGTTTACCAAATAAGGAAAGGAGACAATTATTTCGGGACAGACCGAAAAGGAAAGCAGGACAATTATTTCGGGACGGAGGGAGTATTACATTTCTTCTACAGAAAGCACTTTCCATTGAAAGCTCTAAGTACCCCTTAGGAAAGTGTTCAAAAATACTTTGGTGAAATGTCAAGATCATTATGATATTTTTTTTCCAATAAACATTGATGTGTTTTTCACAAGACTGACCTATATTGTATCAAAACAAGAAAACTAGTTTTGAACACTAATTCTGATAAAAATTACGAACTCTTTTTATTTAGTTCTATGTATAACTCTCTGCTTGCCATGGACGGAGGATGATGGGGACGTAAGTCACGTAATATAATCCAAGATGGAGAATGAGAGTGTGTTTGGTTAGCATAAAGCCTGGCTTAATTTTTATTTTAAAATTGTTTATATTGTACTTTTAAATGAAATTAAATAAAGTAATAAAAGGCAACTGTATCATATCCTTTCATTTTACAGTCAAATAAGTCAGTGTTTGATGAAATTGTGGGTACTGGAATGTGTTTTTTTCGGAAAAACGTTATTTTTAATTATTATGTCAATATAGTAATCTTTTATTGGCAATTTCTTTTCAGAAAGTTGAGTGGGGATCAGTATCACTGGTTGATGCGGAGAAGCGGCTTCTAGCCAATGCTCTTCTTGACTTTTCAAATGAACGGTTCCTTCTTTTGTCTGAAAGCTGTATCCCACTTCACAGTTTTCCCACTGTCTACAAATACCTCACTGAATCACACCATAGCTTTGTTGAATCATATGATGACCCATCACGTTACGGTCGTGGCCGCTACAACCGTAGGATGAATCCCAATATCAAGCTCCCAGATTGGAGAAAAGGGTCTCAATGGTTCGAGCTGGGCCGTATTTTGGCTATCAATATAGTTTCAGAAACAAAATACTACAACCTGTTTAAGAGTTACTGTCATCCTTCTTGCTACCCCGATGAGCATTACATTCCAACTTATCTTCACATGTTCTACGGGCCCATGAATGCTAACCGTTCCGTGACTTACGTTGATTGGTCGCTCGGTGGTCCGCACCCGGCAACATATGCCGCCGTCAACATTACTGAAGGCTTCCTGGAGGGTATAAGGTACAATGACACTTCTTCATGTTCCTACAACTCCGGGAAAACGCAACTGTGTTACTTGTTTGCTAGAAAGTTTGCACCAAGTGCTCTTGAACCTTTACTAAACATATCTTCCAAAGTGATGGGGTTTTAAAAGTTTTGACTGATATTTTTTCCCTGTTCCTTTGTAATTTGCTTGACCATCCTTATAGAGGATTTGACATTTGATGTGATTTAGGCTACTTAGTTTCATTGTTCTCTATAGGGCAGTGTATAGTTTAGGAGTTGGTCCAATAAATTAGTACCGAAGCATTCATGTATGTACACTAGGTCAGCCCCTCCATTTTTTTGTTGACTTCCCCCCTTAACTGCAAAAAGCTTCTCAAAAGAGAGGCATATGGGATACTGCATTTATTCACCCACCTAAAGAAAGAAGCAATGCCCCATTTTCATTTTGTTACTTGGTTGTTCTGCATCCATCTCCAGCATGTTGGCAATGATGGACTGTAATCCAATGTAAATGGATTTCTTCTTAATTTTTTAGTGTTTCTTTTACCGTTCAGTCTACCTAACTACATTAGGATGTGATACATTTATTAAGTAAAGTGAATAATGTGGCTAATTTTAAATTGATAAAGTAAGAATAAATTAATAATGATTTAGAACCATACAATCTTTATCAAATTTAGTATGTGACAATCTTAATAACACAGATCGACAATGAAAGATGAGATAATATTATAGAGACGGATGAAGTATTATTTTAAATCTAATATAATCGTCTATTTGGCCAACCCAATTTATGGTTAATTTCGATTTATTCAATAAGGAGATACTATATCAAACTAAAATCATTTGTGTTTCGGTTTGGTTTCGGTTCGATTACGAAGTGGTTCGGTTTCAATTTGGTTTCAAGTTTGGGTTACTAAAGTGAAAATGATTTGATTCAATTTAGTTAGATTTGATTTGAATTCATATAATTATTGTTTTATTTGATCTAAGTTCTGTGTTTTTTTAAATAGAAAATGGAAATTTTGGTACACCTCACCTTCTTGTATTTATTATTTAAATAAAATGTTAAGGGAAATAAAAGATATAAAAGAAAACTAAATGAGTCGGCTGTAAAAAATGTTGTAAGATTCATAATTATATTCAAATGAATAATGTAAAATGTATATTATAATACTTGTATAGTTTAAGCTGTATAACTAAAATATGAATGTAATATTCTATTTGTCCGCTAAACATCTTTTCATACATAGTACAAAATATAACTATGTTTTAATTTATTAGCTAACTTTTTAATAATGAATGTATGAAGTGTGTATAATTTGAGATGGTAGTTGCTAAATGTGTATTTTTCATATCTATGTTATTTATTTATATCCTAAAGATGAAAAGTGAAAACAAATACAAATTATTTTTATAAATATTAAAACTTGTTCGTTTCGACTTACAGTTTTTCGCATTCAAACCAAATCAAATCATTCGGTTTGAGCAAATTGTTACGATAGAATATAATTAGATGGTGTGTATTGGTTATTGTTTGAGTATTTCTAGAATGATAAGTTTTATCTTAAATTACCCTAAATTACCCTGTTTTGATCGGATATTCGGATCACTAGACAAACGCAATAAGAATTTTTTTTTTTTTTGTTTCTAGATGTTCTATTATATTTTGCATTAGAAGAATATGGTTGTTATTATATTCTTACGTTTATAGAAGGTCTTGAATGCACGTTTCAATCAGCATAGGACATGTAGAGTTATTCTAAATCATAATTGAACGAAGTGCAAACGGCATGATATTAAACTTAGATCGAGTTATTCTAAATTATAGATTGCGGCAACTACTTAATCTTAAATATATCCATATGTTGCTTGATAATTGGATTGAGGTGTTGTATATAGTTAGTTATATTACTTATAGCATCTCGAATGCTACAATGTACACGGTGCACATGTGTCATGAGAGAGATACACACAAATGATTAAATTTTCGACGTTTCTCTCTCCTTCTTTCCACGGTCTTATATGTTTTTGGTAAGTTTTTTCTCCACAATGTCAAACACAATGTCTAGATGTAGACATTGTGGTAGACATTGTTAAGAAAAGCTTACCAAAAACGTATAAAATTGTGGAAAGAAGCAGAGAGATATTCTATTTGTTATTTTTTAATCAACTATTTCTCATGTCACGATAAAGTTTGACCTAAAAAGTGCAACTAGGAACTTAATTGTGGGACGGATGGAGTATAAAGTTAAGAACTTTATAGCAGTTGACAGGGGCATAGCTAGGGGGCAACCTAGGCTCCGGCTCACTTCAAATTATCATTTTGTTTAAACTATTGAGGTAAAAAATTGTGTAAAAAAAATAAAAAATATTCTTTATATCGACTCACTCCAATAAAGTGACCTGCCTTCGCCCACCGGCGATTGATTTGTACTATCGTATAAATTTACACCAATTTCACCTAAGATGTGCTTATTTCACACTACGAGCCAATCCTAATTTACCCATATGGTTGCCATGTTCCTAAAAGGTGTGATCCATTTGTTTGTAGAGATTAACATAAAATAATTAATGTCTAAATATAATAAAAACTTATAAGCATCAATGATGGTTAGAGTATTTTAGGAATGATAAAATTTTTAGTGCAACTCTAAAGCAAAATGCACTTGTGCAATTTGTTTTAGTTATTGCACATTTCATCATTAAAAACACTTTTCCTTCTTTTAACTCTGTGAGATCAAACTGTTGAGTTCAACATTGTTAATGTGGCCTACACATTTTAATTACTATACACTTAGATTGAAAATTTTTGCATTTGGTTTTTGTTTTCATTTAATGTTTTCATTTAAACTTTCATTTTATTTTTTCTATGTTACGTTACGTGTTATGTAGAAGATGCACATATCAATTTTATGTAAATTTTAAGATTAGAAGGATACATATCACAGCATAAAAATAATGAATTTTATTGTTGTTGTTAATCCACATTATTTTCAAAAACGCGAGACCAAACTTTAATATGTATTAATTTACCTTATTATAATCCTTCATGAGTGTCAAATGACATTGTGAATATGGAGACATGAGTTTGATTTAGAATTTCGTATATTGTCATATGTCCGGCTTCAGTTACAATGTATTAAAGAATAAGTACATGTTAACGTGAAATTCGTAAACATTTCTCATTTCACTCCAAACTTGTGTAGTATTTGATTAGATCATATCTTGTTGTATTTCGTTCTGTTTCATGTGTTTTATATCTTGTTGGAAAGATCTTATCGACTTCCAAATAATATCTGATGGAGTATATGGCCCAGCAACCCCCAGCCCACATACTTCCAATACTACGATCAGGCCCAACAGGCCCAAGTTGGCCCAAGCACGGCAAACAAGACTCCAGGCAGCCCATACTACAGAAGGTGTGCCTTTGGCCCCATGCCCGAAGGCTCTATACTAAGCAAACGATTGAACCTGGTCCAGAAACATCGCTGGGGAACAAGACTTGAAATACGAGCCATCGGCATTTATAGCCTTTGGAACATGATGCCCTCGGGTATGTACAACCCCCGGGACGTGTAGCCGGAGGCGCTCTCCTCGACAGGATCTCCTCTCCACATGCGCTGAATCACCGCATCAGTGTAATACTTGAGATTTAATTTAAATGGATTAATAGTACTACTCATACCAACAACATGCATCTCCTTTTAAGGGAGCTCGTCACCAAGAACTTCAAAGTTAAGCGTGTGTGCACGGGAGTAGTCTTGGGATTGGTGACCCCACTGGGAAGTTTCTCAGGACGTGCACGAGTAAGGACAAAGTGCGCGGAAAAGGCTAGTGGCGGTTTGTGAGGACAGTACTAGAGGTCTAGAGAGTGTGTGGGAGTAACTACCTCAGGCCTTACGGGGCCGGGGTGTTAAAGTTGGTATCAGAGCAACCCTGCGACAGTGTGATGATCCGTTGGATATCGGGCGGGCACTTAGCAGGGGAAAAGATTCTGGGATATGATTGAGATTAGTTTATGGGCGCAACGATGACGTTGCGTTCCGTTGGATATCGGGCGGGCACTTAGTAGGGGAAAAGATTCTGGGATATGATTGAGATTAGTTTATGGGCGCAACGATGACATTGCGTTCCTAAGTGGGGGTGATTGTAATACTTGAGATTTAATTTAAATGGATTAATAGTACTACTCATACCAACAAGATGCATCTCCTTTTAAGGGAGCTCATCACCAAGAACTTCAAAGTTAAGCGTGCTTGCACGGGAGTAGTCTTGGGATGGGTGATCTCACTGGGAAGTTTCTCAGGACGCGCACGAGTGAGGACAAAGTGCGCAGAAAATGCTAGTGGTGGTTTGTGAGGACAGTATTAGAGGTCTGGAGTAACTACCTCGTGTCCTGGGGGTCGGGGTGTTACAATCGGGTACAACGTCACACCCAAACCACCGCATTGAATGCGGTCACATGCTATGTCGACGTCACCCTGGCTGAAGTGATCCTCCATCGTTGGTTGCTTGACACATGTACCCTCATTGGCTTCTATTTATAGCAGCCATAAATGCTCACATATATCGAATACATACTCACTCTCTCTCTTACTTGCTTTGACCTCTCTCTAGATATTTCTTATAATATCCCTCGGATAAGCTACCCCCAGAGTACACTATCCATCATTTGGTGCTCTCGTTGAGAGGTCGAACGATAAAGTAAGAACCCCCCTCTCAGAAAAACACTCCTCAGAATGGGTAGAACTCACGGTCAATCCAAGACTTTGGAAAATAAAAACCTAGGTCTCGATGAAGTTAATACCGCTGAAGCCTCAAACAAAGCTCCTGAGGGCGGGGCCTCGCTGAAATGGAGTAGGTCACTGCTGACCTGCGCCTTCAGCTCCAGAAGAATGCTCCCGACGCTCATGTCGGCCTCGAAACCCGCAGGAAGGATCGGAGCAAAAACCAAGTTAGCCCTCCGGTCCTGATTATCGACGTATAGTCGGCCTTCTCTGCCTTCATCCACACTCTCACTCATAACCCACGCGCATTCGGAGCGTTTGTGCCACCCCAGGCACAAATCGGGGAGAACGTCGTTCCTGTTCCACCGCCTCCACCCCCCTTCAAGTGCCCGGTTCCAAGAACCGAAAACAACGAGGGGGTCATTTCTCAGGACACCGCGTCCTAGGAGATCCAGTCCCGGGATCAGCGCGGCGCGAACAAGGATAGGCCTCGGACCTCCGCCCTTGATAGGCTCGGAGGAGTGCAAGATCGTCGGGGGGTCCAAGACCACCTCGGTGGTAAGGCATTCCAAAGGCCTCAGGAGAGCGGAGGATCCGTCTCGAGGGCAGACGAGAGGCGTCTCCCTCGGGACAAGGGCAAGGGACTGTTACATGCTGATGACGCCAGACACTAGATCAACCAGGCCCACTCGGCCCGCGCGCAATCGCTTGGGGCGGAGGCAATACCAAAGGATTCTAGGGATGATATCATTGAGGCCCTCCAGCGCCGACTCCATCTCGTTAGGCCCAAACGCCGGCTTTCGCCTCACAGGCATACCCCAAATACGCCGCCATACTAGCGCAAATGGAGGATATAAAGCGAAAGCTCGTCGAGGGATCAGACGAACCCCTCATCAAGCTTCGCACGAAGACACCTTTCACCCCAAGGGTATTGTCAGCTCAGATCCCCGGTAAGTATCAGGGACAACCAATAAAACCTTATGAGGGGAAGACGAATCCCCAGGAACACTATAGCAGTTACCAAAACAACATGATGATGATGGGGGCATCAGATGAATATTTTTGTCGTTGGTTCCTTTCCACCTTGGAAGGACCAGCGTACGAATGGTTCAACTGGTTGCCCGAAGGCAACATTGACTCGTGGAAAGAACTTTCCCATCGTTTCTGGACACAATTCGCCGGAAGGCATCGATCAAAGAAACATTTTTTCCACTTGTTAAATGTGAGGCAACAAAAGGAGGAGTCCCTCTAGGATTTCTTAGAACGCTGGAGGCAGGCGTCGATCGAAGTCGATGGCGCCGACAATAGGACATTGATGACCCTATTCCACACAGTCCTCTGCAACCGTAATTTATCCAAGAGCCTTATTACTGATCCTCCCCGCGATTATACAAAAGCCCTTCAGCGGGGGGATAGGTATGCCGAGGCCGACGAAATCGAGAAGGACCGCCGAAATCCAGAACCCGCTCAAAGGCATGACGACAGAAATCACCCCGGGGGGCCACCCCCTCCGGCAAACCGCGAGGCGCAACACAATGACCAAACCCGGAATGGCCAAGCCAGACCTCGGGGCGGTTACAAGAACATTCCAAGGGCGTGGGCACAACCTACCCTCCTGGAACACCCGCGCACCCCTCTGACCCATCCTGTCAGCATCATCTTGGACTATGCGGAGGAAAGAGGCCTCTTGGAGCGAGACTCTCGCGCACCCCCAAAGGTATATGCCATCAACCCTAATGAACCATATTGTCACTTTCATCGCCACCCAGGCCACAGAACCGATGACTGTCATCACCTGAAAGCAACCATCGAGAGGCTAATACAGGCGGGCCATTTGTCCCAACTTGTCAGGGGACCTCAACATCAAGGGCCCTCTCAAGGGCCACCGGATAAAGCAAACAGTTGGGTCAACCCTATCACCATCCCCTTGGGAGATCCGAAGGGGAAGAAGCGATAAATCGGGAACCTCAGTGGGAGGAGGATCAACAGCACCAGTATAAACGCCACATCCACATGATCACCGGAGGTAACACTGGGGGAGATTCCACGAGCCATAGAAATAAGTGGGCACAATCCCTCTATGTCGAGGAGGTCAACCATATGCCCCCAGCTAAGAGGCCGAGAGCAGATCCCATAATGTTCACTGTAACACTTGAGATTTAATATAAATGGATTAATAGTACTACTCATACCAACAAGATGCATATCCTTTTAAGGGAGCTCATTAGCCAAGAACTCCAAAGTTAAGCGTGCTTGTACGGGAGTAGTCTTGGGATGGGTGACCCCTGGGAAGTTTCTCAGGGCGCGCACTAGTGAGGACAAAGTGCGCGGAGGTGATCATAAAGGTCCAGAAGTACCGTTGCTATGGGGTTACAAACCTTGCAACGCGAAACCATTCCACAAGGGTGTGCAGACCACCACGCTGAGACAGAAGACGCGCCGAGCAGAGGAAGAAGGATGAAGAAGAAGGAAATAAGGAAGACAAAGGGCAGCGTGATGGTCCGAAGACAAGAACACCGATAGGAAGTTTTCATTCACACTGAGTAAAATGGACAACACAACGACCATCACGTGGGGAGCTAGGTGATGATGTTGACTGAAGATCTCTGGAATCATTTGTCAAATTCTGAAGACTCGAGGGGTACACTGGGTCACGGTCGTAATGGGCAATCCGCCCGTGATCATCTTAGAGGTGAGCCCTATCGTGCTCTGCACACAAAGCCGACACAGCTTCATGCTAGGGTGCAAGCGTTCCGGGAAGCCACCGCGTTCTAGGAGCTTTGGCTCAATGGTTCTAGAGGTTGACGCCACAGGAAGAGGTGCATAAGCATTCAAGTCACATTATTCTTTTGGATATGGAGACATTCCCCGGATGATACAAAGACGCCCTATGACGCAGAAATTCACAGTAGCATGGAAGCACCGTTGTCAAAGGGTGGAGACCTGGCAACACAGAGCTGTGACTCGAAGTCCTGGAAGCACCGTTGCCAAAGGGGTACATACCTTGCGCCATGAAGTTTTTACTTGAAGGCTTGGAAGCGCCGTTGCTAAAGGAGAACAGACCTTGCAACCCAGAGATATTACACGAAGGCGGGGAAGCATACACGCTAATACCCGGAAGCACCATTGAAATAAAACATTGCAATGCGAGGCCATTACGCGAAGGCGTTCAAGCAACTCGAGCGGGTGGACCTCAGCGAACATACCATCAACAACAAAGCTACGAAGTATGAGGAGGGTTAGCTTTGTGATGAACCCACCTATGAAGTCAAAGAAATCCAGGTTGACCTCCAGAGACCGAGCAGAAGATCAAGATCAATGAAGGGCACTATGTCAAATTCTATGAATGGAGCACTTCAAGCTTGTAGATCAAGTGCGGAGCGCCGGGAACCCTTTCTAATCCTACGAGTGGAGTACTGCAAGCCCGTTGATGAGGTGTGCATTGCAAATTAGCTCTCTCACATTCTATGAATCGATCATCACAAATTGTAGATCAAATGCATAACCGGAGCAACTCCTCAAGCTCTAAGATTTTTTCATTACTTAAAAAAATATATTTCGTTTTCCAGTCTGGAATTTAATGAGGTCCGACCTCACTTGGATTAAATGGGCGGTGGCTAAAAAAACGAGAGAAAAAAGAAGAAAAGAAGAAAAAAGAGAGAGTATATATACATCACGCCCCGCTCTCGGTGTTTAGTCGACCACGGCTCAGCTCTCGGGTAAGGAAATGATCAAACTACTTTCTAAGTCCGGGGTTAGCTGCTTGGTCGGGGAAATTGTAAGACCGGCTTCCGGGTCGAAAATGTATGTGAGAGGTCACGCCCCAAGCCCATCTTTTACATCCGTTGTCTAACATTGTTGTCAAAACAGCTCGCATGCACGTATGATCCAATCAACAATGCGACAACTATATGACCGGTCTCCGGACCTAAGGAATGTGAAAGGTCGTGCCCCGAACCCCTTTCGTACATCCGTTGTCTGACGTTGCTAGGCTTAGCAGCTCGCATAAGCGTTTGACAGGATCAACGGTGTGGGTGCGTTCTGGTCTGCTCATGCAGGGCCTTGCCCTTACGTTTGGCTGACTTTAGTTCGATTTTCAGAAAAGGAACAACCACAATATTTCCTAAGTATGAAACTAGCTGTACAAGTCAAGGTGGTGTAAGACCGACCTCCAGGTCGAAGGTATGCAAGAGGTCGCACCCCGAGCCCCTCTTGTACATCCGTTGTCCAATCAGTGGCCAAATAGCTTGCACAACTCGTTGGTCTTAGACTGACAATGTGTGGGTCAGCTCCGCCTTACCCAACATGGCGCGGTCAAGGTCGACCTTGTCGACTTTCCGCCCCTCACGGCCATAGGTGGGGAGCCAGATCCCCGATAAGTTATCCAAGTATTCTTGAATGAAAAACGACTAAGTAAATTGAAAGAACGAATGATGCATACATACAAGCTCAAGCGATAAATCAATCATGAAGAGAAACTCCAAGATCATCATTGCCCACCTTCTCTGCCTCATCAAGGTCAGATATCATTCCGGGCAAACCAAGCTTCTCAGGGTGAAAGCCAGGAGAATGATACGTCAACATGTCATAGAATGTAGTCTGCATATAATGCTGATCACATCTAAAAGAGAGTATGATATCCTCTTCATGATGATTGCAATCCTCCTAGGTCCGTAGCTAAGATCAGATATGCTCCAGTTGGGTCTCAATCTTAGGAGTGACAAGCTCTAAAAACTCTATAGAGTCCTTGAACACCGCAACTACCTCACGCCGTGCACCACAGGACGATGCCTCAGGATGGTCTTACTTTAATTTAAGCTCAGACAGGGCTTTCATATCCTTGGTCGCAGCCAAGCTCGGGCATGCATAGATCATCTGTTCCATGGCAAGCTATGTAACCTTCAAAGCAGACTCTACCTTGTCCACCCACAACTGAGCTTGACTACCCGGTGTTGGTTCAAACTGTTCTCTAACAAGCTTCAAAATGCAAACTAAACACACGGGCCAGTGATCATCAGCACGCCATCCATTCTAAGCCACACACTCATCTCCGGTCCAAGTTCATGCAAGGCTACCCTCCAAGCCAAGTTCGTGCAGGGCTATCTCCAGGCCAAGTTCGTGCAGGGCTATCTCCAGGTCAAGTTCATGTGGGGCTATCTCCAAGCCAAGTTCGTGCAAGGCTACCTCCAAGTCAAGTTCGTGCAAGGCTATCTCTAGACCAAGTTCGTGCGGGGCTATCTCCAGGTCAAGTACGTCCGGGGCTATCTCCTAGATGAGGTTGCGCGCGCATGACAGTGAATGACTTACATATGAGCTCATCAATTGGCAAGAGCCAACCCTAGCTCCGACATTGGGTCTCTGACGTCTACGGATAAATCGTGGCCGGTCACACATGTCAACCACAAGGTGGAAATCCCGTCACATGTGCATCTTCTCCGTCAAACTCTTCGTCTTAATATCTAGCCAAGTTTGTGTAAAGGAATGAGATCGTCTATTCTTCCAAACCACATGCGATCGAGCAATGCTCTTGAAATGTTGGAGATGCGCGAACTGATACACGGCTTGGAAGCCCAGATGTTATCACATGCCGTTCTCGTCAACAATCATTCATCAAGACAAAACAAAGTGAAGGCCTCGCTTAAATCACCGACCAGGATGGTCGAAGACCATTGAGGTGGCTTAGTACTCTGACCGCCCTCATATCGTAGGAGGTCGGTCCACTTTGGGCTCCTCGTCACATGAAAAAGTATATGCAGCCCTCCGATCACCGGCATGAATGAGCGGACTTGCAAAAGAACTCTCCCACTGATTCAACAAACGACATAGAATGAGTCACCCAAGCATCACCCTCATTCCCTGCATCAAGGATTTGTCTAAACACCGCTCTCTTGCCCTGCATCAAGGCATCGTCCTAGCATCGCTCCCTTGGCTTGCATTAGGGAGTCATCCAAGAATCATTCTCATTCTGGAATCTTACATCCATCCTGGGGAAGCTTGAAGGTCAAATGACATTGTTCGCCTACCGTCCTCACAAATGACGACTATTTCTTCATCGCAAGCCCAATCTCAACCATTCCGTCAGCATATGGCAGACTTTTGAAAATATCTTACATGCGTTGACTGGGATGCGGGGAGAGCCAGACTTCTGTTGGTCTGGTCCTGTCTCTCTGTTGATGGTCAGCTTCATGCCATTACTCTTCTCGGAAAAATTGTTCTTCGCGGAGCAGGGAAGGTGTGTGCTTCTCCCCGACATTAGCCAGAGAAGCTTTAGCACCTCCTCGACATTAGGCAGGGAAGGTGCATGCTTCTCCCCGACATCAGGCAGAGAAGTTGAGCATCTCTCCAACATCAGGCGGAGAAACTCTTGGCATCTTCCAGGCATTAGGCAGGGAAGGTGCGTGCTTCTCCCCAGCATCAGTCAGAGAAGTTGAGCATCTCCCGACATCAGGCGGAGAAAAGTCTTAGCATCCCTCGACATTAGGTAGGGAAGGTGCGTGCCTCTCCCCAACATAAGGCAGGGAAGGTGTGTGCTTCTCCCCGGCATCAGGCATAGAAGTTGCGTGCTTCCTCCCCGACATTAGATGGACTTGGTCAGATGTCAAAGGTCGAGACTTAGCATCCTTCGTCGCATCAGGGGCAGCAAGTGCGCTTCTCTGACCATCCATGCCTACGAGGAAACAAAGGTCAAGGCAGGGAAGCATGCGCGTTTTATGACGTGCCATACCTACGAGGGAACGAACAGAGTGAGCGAGGATTCCGCCGGTTGGGTTATCTCCCCTTACCCGGCCTAAGGAGCAGTTTATACATTCGCTCTTCTTGGAAAGTCACTCTTCGCAAAGGAGTGAAATTACTCACTTTTCCCTAGCACCAGACGGAGAAGCTTCGAGCTTCTTCCTTGCATGGGCAGACCTTCATCAGACGTTGAAGGCCGAGACTTAGCATTTTGCTCTGCAGCTAAAGCAGCGAGAGCACATCTCCTACCTGCCATGTCCGTAACAAGTAATAATAGCAATCAACAGGGACTACTTATCATGTTGAACTACTCACCGCATCCTCCCGAGAACGTCATATGAGCATTGTTCACAAGTGAAGAATGGTCTTTGCCATTCCCTTAGCAGGTGGCGACCGTTGCAGTTGCACGCAGTGGCCGGAGGGCTCACCTTTTTGCTGAATTTGGAAGAAGACCCTGGGCTGCTAATCGGGCAAACAAGACCCCGGACTGCTGGTCGAACAAACAAGAACTGAACTGCTACCCAGACGAGGGAAACCAAATCCTTTCGCAAGCGGTGGGGAATAATGTGGACACCTTGCAACTGGTCTTTTCAGAGCTTACCTCGCCTGATCATCATCAGCGGACAACTAAGCTGATGGCCCCTCCCGAGCACACCTCAGCTCGGCATCATCAACAGACAGCTGAGCCGCCGGCCTCTCCCGAGCACACCTCGGTTCTGCATCATCAACAGACAGCTGGGCAACTGGTCTCTCCCGATCATACCTGGGCTCGACCGCCGCCACTGGCAAGTAGCCGTGGGACTGGCCTTCCCGGAACATATCTCAACTTACTAGTAAAGCATACACTCAATCAAGAACTGAGGAGACTAGCATTCCTTTGCTTTATTTTAAGGTTCCACTGTACTCTTTTTCCTTCACTGAGATTTTTTCCCATTGGGTTTTTTTCTAGTAAGGTTTTAACGAGGCACCCCCTCATCATAAACAGAGGAAGAGGTCTCCAGGTCAGAACAAGGAAGACTCCATCCTTTCACAAGTAATTGGATCTAATTCAAGGCTCGTTAATGACCGGTCGGCCGGACCAAGAACCGGACCAGTTCCAAAATAGCTTAACTACTCCCTTTTAGTCGAGTCTACTACTCGACTAAGGGAGTGGGGGACTCGTGTTAGGATAATGGGCCAAGTCCAAGACTATCGGCCCGTTACACCCGAGCTTTGACCCGACCAAACTCATATCACAGCCCGATTAGCGCATATTGGTCTAGGATTATTTAATTACTTATTGGGTTGGCTGACCCATTAACGTCAGTATTAGTTGATAAATCGGGCCAAGTCCATGTAACACTTAATTAGTGGGCATATTGTATACGCCTATAAATAGGCCACCAACCACTTGTATTTTGTTACGATATTTTTACTATACTGAATTGCTGTCACTTGCTCTACCTGTGATATTTTCTACCAACAATACCCAAATCGGGCTGCATTAGTTGATTCTGCTGAAATTTATAAAAAATTCTGGCTGAAGTGACTGAATTGATTGATTCTGTTGATTTATGAAAACAACAGTACTTCAAATATATTTTACTATTTTATTAATAAAATAAAGAAAAAATATATGAAAATATCTAAAATGATCATTTACAGTAACTTCAGCAAATAAAACCAAAAAATCACTCGAATCTTACCTTTTCTTATTATAATAGAATTCACTGTGTGAAATCAAAAGTTATTTATTAAATGAAAAAGTTAATTAATAAATATGATAAGCTGAAAAATGGGGTGACCAAGGGTACATCAATGCCTATACCGTACGACCGGTATACGGTGAGCACCGTATACCGGTATACGGATTTATATATTTTTTCTTTTTGTTTTTAAAAAATGGTAATAACTTTTTTATTTTTGATCCGATTTTTATAAAATTTATATCAACATTTTTTATTTTTCATGATCTTTCAAATGAGACCAATAATATTGCCTATGTAATTTTAACATATTAACATTTGCGTGTAAAATATGTAACTTTACGTGTTAAAATATGTAACTCACGTTCAGTCAGGCCAAATGCAACTCGTATGTATAAATATGTATCTCTACGTGTAACAATATGTAACTTTACGTAAAAAAAATATGTAACTCGTGTTCAGACATGTCAAATGCAACTCGTGTGTATAAATATGTAACACGCGTGTATAAATATGTAACTTTACGTGTAAAAATATGTAACTTTACGTGTAAATATATGTAAGTCGCGTTCAGGCATGTCAAATGCAACTCGTGTTTATATATATGTAACTCGCTTTTAAAGAGATGTAACTTGCTTATAAAAAGATGTAACTTGCTTATAAAAAGATGTAACTTGCTTATAAAAAGATGTAACTCGTTCATAAAAAGATGTAACTCAATGTATTATCAAATGTAACTGAGGTCACTGATCCACTCCCAAACAGATTCAATCTTCTATTTCACAAACCTATCATCTCCCAAACAAATTCGATTTTCCTTATAATCCAATACTCATTAATATAATAGTTCAATAATTTTTTAACATTACATAAGCAATATTGATCTCATTTGAAAGATCATGAAAAATAAAAAATGTTGATATAAATTTTATAAAAATCGGATAAAAAGTAAGAAAGTTATCATCATTTTTAAACAACAAAAGCAAAAAAAAAGGGAAGCTGCGTCATTTTGCAACCGGGCGCACCATCTTATTTGCGAGGTATAATTTGTGAGGGTACATGTTATTATTGGGATGAATTTAGCCTTTTTTTTAATACAATATTAATAAGACAAGTGCAACTCAACTCCCAAAACCATAACCGTTGGAGGCTAAACATGATGCCACGCGGTCGAATCAGAAGGCGAGTGAGTGTTCATGCTTTACCTTCTTCTCACGCCGTTCCGTGTGTGGCCTCCGTCTTCCACGCGACCATCTCTTTCTCTAGTCCAACTCGCCTCAAACGGGGCTGCTTCTGCCGCAATACTAATCGGACTTGCTTTCTATTTCCTTCTTTTCTTTTTTTTGGAGAAACCAAGAAAGAAAGTCTTGGCGGAACTTTTGAAAAAGAAGCTCTTTGGGCGTCCGAGGTTATTGATCGGACAAAGCGACGTCGTATACGGAGGTAGAAGGATCATTTAAAGCGGCTGATTCTGTGCTTGATACGGATTGATTCAATATACCTTTTATTGCCTTCTTTCCAAACGCTTTCTCGTTATGCCTTTCCTTTGCCTTTACACGACGACCACGCCCACTTTTTTGAATTCCATTCCTTCTTCGGTTTCTTGAAAAAAGCTGCCTTTTTTCTCTGCTTCTTAGCGCCGCCTTTATTCCTCTGATCACCATGAAGCCATTCAGCTCTGTAAGTAAACTTTTTTTGTCATCTTTTGCTGCTGAATGATGTTTATTAATTAATTTCAGTTCCAATTTCTGTTGCTAATTACTTTATCATCCTTAAATCATAAATTTTGACTTTATGGGTTGGTGAAATAGTGAAAAACGGAAAAAGATATGAACTTTACTTTTGGATGGTGGTTGCCCCCTTTTTGTATACTCCGTTCTCTTTTAATTGCAACATTGTAATTGCAACATTGGACTTTTTGCACTGTTCAGATATTCTACTTTGATTATATTTTATTTATTAATGTATTATAAATTAAATTTTTAAAAAATATTGTTAAATTCTTCTCATTTTAAATTTTCAAACTCTGAATTTTTTAATTTTTTTACTAATAAGTAATGAAAGATATTAACGGTCAAACTTGTGCGTTGGCAAACGTGAAAAGTGGACTCTTACAATTAAAAAAGAATAGAGGAAGTATTAGTTAGTCTAGCTGGCTGTCTTATTCTTGAGTTTTTTAATAAGTTCTTTCACCAATTGCTTTTTACATAACGTAATTTATTAATTTGTGACCGTCTCTACCTTCTACTAAGCATTCAAGGTCCGTTTGGAATGAAGTCATGAAGAAATAGGACGAAAAGAAAAATTGAGAAGGAGAATAGTTGGTTCAAATTTAATAAATATTTTGGATAATTGATCAAACTTATTTTTTCTGGTTTTTCTATCATTGTGATTCATAAATCTGAGAAATCTAATGTAAATGAAATTTTTAGAAGCTCTTTATAGATTTGATATGTCCGTATTTTCCAAGGTTAAACCAAGCATATAAATTTGGGGAGGATTGGGTCAAATAAGCCCTAGAACTATTAGTTTAGCTATTCTGCAATGAACTGAAAAACCTTGCAAATATGCCCTCGACCCATTGAAATAAAGCAATTGGATCCTTTTTTTACCGGCCGGTGCTGGTAAGACGGTAACTTTCTCGTGAGAAGTTACCGGTACTGGTAGGTAAAAAGGGCTTGATTGCTTTATTTCAATGGGTCGAGGGTGTATTGCCAAGGTCTTCCGGTTCAGGCGTCTCATTGTAAGATCGCTAATAGTTCAAGACATAGTCTCAATGCAAAAAAATGAAAAAAAGAGAGAATTTGTTATGTCCCTTTCTCAATTTAGTTTTTCTTTCTTTCTAGTGTGTTGGTTCACTAGCTTGGGTTTTAGTACATAGAATGAGTATCCTTAAATTACTGGACTTGGCAAGATTTGTTTGTACCATGTGTAAACAATACGAAGATTATACTTCCTCAATTAGCTACATAAAATGTACGGAGTTTATCTCTACAATTGTTTTTTGGGGGAGGGCAAATGACGGAAATACATGTATGCAATGCCATTAAATACATGTTTGTATTTTAAGGATTGTTAAATGGGATTTGAATATGTCATAGAATTTGTTATGTAATATCTGATAATATCATTTGTATTGATTTTCCAGGTTTGTTCTGCACTGTCAGATCCTAAAACTAGATCATGCCTCTGCAGTCTTTTTGTCACCATTGCGCTAATTTGCAGTGTGTATTTCACAGCAAATGTATATTTTGGAAGACAATATAAGGCAGATAATTTCTCTCAATTTATTTGATTTTTTTGTCATCAAAAAAGAAAGAAAAAAGGGCAGCCATGCCTTGTTTGGTTATCAAAAAGTAACTATATTTGACAAAACTAACTGTGTGCAGATACCTTTCCGGTCTGGAACAAGTCACTCAAAACAAAGTGCTAAATCATGTAGAAATGAGGTTTGGTTGTTGGTTTACTTTTTAGTATATGAATGATTTATTAATTACACTTGACTATTTCCTTGCATTAACAATATACTCATTTAATAAATGAAATTGATATCTAGGTTTCATCAGCCATGGATGTAAAAATAAATGACACCAAAAATAATTTCGAGACTGGTAAATGCATGGTAACATATTTTTTACTTCTCATTGCCCTTTATATTGTTGAATATTTCTCTCATTTCTTTTTGGTTCATAAAACTTATCAGTTTCAATCTATTAGGAAAAATGCAGGCCTGTTGGTAGTGAGGCACTTCCGGAGGGGATTGTTTCGGCAACATCAAATTTGGAAATGCACCCTTTGTGGGGCCCACTCACCGAAAAGGTTAAAATCCTCTTACCTATGTCTATTAATGACTCTCTCTGGTAGTGAAACTTTTGTTTGTGATCTTGAAAGTATGTTCGATATATTTGGCGCAGGAGAACTCAAAGCATCAGGTGAATTTGCTGGCCATTCCTGTTGGGATAAAGCAAAAAGAGATAGTGAACCAAATCGTTAAGATGGTGACTCTCCTCTCTCTTTCCATCCTAGTTTTTATTTTTATATGCTGTCGTCTTCTTACTTGTTCGTTATGTACTTCTGCAGTTTCTAGAGGATGAGTTTGGTGTGATGCTATTTCATTATGATGGTGTTGTCGATGAATGGAATGATCTTGAATGGAGTAAGAAAGTTATACATGTATCTGCCGTGAATCAAACAAAATGGTATGTTTTACTTCATTTCAATCAAGGATAAAAATATCAGTACTTATGGATATATCAATACTCTGAAGCTATGGAAGTTTCATTGGATGTTTTGATATAGATATTGTTTTTTGGAAGAAAACTACATTTTGCAAGTTTTTTGAGAAAATATAATGAGATTACTAATATTTCAAATACGTGTTTTGATAGTTATCGATTTTATTTTGTATTTTTAAATATTCCTTGAGATTTTCCAACCTGTCTTTGATATCATAGAGGTATTCCTATGCCTCTCATATCGATATAGGTGACCTCTAAATACGGAAGTTTCAAAATTATACTACTGACATATATTTCCATCCTTGAATACAACTCATTATCCCCCGTCCCAGTCCCCACCCCCCTGAGCACCTCTAATGAGCTTCAATACATCATAACCCATCACTCTAGTGGCCATAATGAACAATGGGTCAAATCACATTTACTCTCATATTCATCTATGTTTGTTGTTTACTCATCCAAAGCGTCAATTTGCAGGTGGTTTGCAAAGCGTTTTTTGCACCCAGATATAGTTGCTGAATATGAGTATATCTTCCTATGGGATGAAGACCTTGGAGTAGAAAATTTTCACCCTAAAAGGTACTTATTTCTTATTAATTGGTTACCTGGTTATATACATATTTTGAATGTACCTGGTTATATAAAACAATAATGGCCAATTGTGAACATCATTATTTTTTTTTGCAGGTATGTATCGATTGTGAAAGAAGAGGGTCTTGAAATATCTCAGCCTGGACTCGATCTTTATAAATCGGAGGTGCATCATCGTATTACAGTGCGCAAAAGGAATTCGAAAGTTCACAGGTTCGGTTTTTATTTTAATTTACTCATTCATTTTTTGCTTTGCGGTATAAAAATACTTAGCTTTTACAAGCTGTTCCTCTGACCAGGAGGTTCGTTACATCCAATGCCAATGGATGCAAAAGAAACAGTAGTGCTCCTCCTTGTGTAGGGTAAGGAATTGTGTGCTTTTCCGCTTAAAATTATACTTTTTGAAATGACTTACCTACTTTCCTTTGATTGTTAAGTCACCCCTCACAACAAAATATGAAAATGTTAAGCAATGTACATCAAGACATTAACTACTCCAATTATAATTAACCTTTTTTAGAATAAAATTCGAATTCTGAATATTGTGTAGAATATATTAAGTTCAAACAAACTATTCAACTCTTATTTCCTGAAATTAGTTTGGATCAACTAGTCACGATCATGCGGGCCCTAAAACCTTCTAGGATAACCCCAATTCTTAATAATATTACGGCATCAAAAAAATTACATTCGAGTTGTTGAGTGATTATGTCGAATGTAGATGGGTAGAAATGATGGCTCCTGTATTTTCGAAAGCAGCTTGGCGTTGCGCATGGTACATGATCCAGGTATAACAACTTCCTTATTATAGGTTCTCTGAATTCAAGGTATACGGATTTATCTCAGAATTGATGTAATCATGTAATATGATTCTTATATTATTTTTATTTTTCATAAAACAGAATGATTTTATTCACGCGTGGGGTTTGGACAAAAAGCTTGGCTATTGTTCACAGGTGATTTTTTCATAACATTATGTTAGACACCAAAATCGGAAGAGGAAAATTGTAGTTTATTATGAACGTGAATGAAGAACAGGAATGAAACGATACAAGCTTAGACACTTAGAACTTAGAACTGCCTCTATTCTACTCCTCCAACTCCTATTTATTCTTTTCCATTTGGGCTAGCCCAATGCTATCTAATTCAGGGCCTAAACCCCTTTTATATTACAATATTAAAAGACTAACACTATTCTTATTAGTAGTACTATTTAGGTCTCTATCACACTATATCATTTATTTTATTCTTGTTTCCTTGATGTGATGATTTACTTTATAGTCCATTTTGTTGTCAACAGGGTGATAGGACAAAAAAAGTTGGAATTGTTGATGTAGAGTATATATACCATTTGGGTCTTCCTACACTTGGTGGTGATTCTAATAGACTTAAGGCAAGTTTATATTTTGCTGCTTGCTTCTACTTGGTTTCCTCCTTTTCCATTCTTAGGCATATTTTGGTTGACCCACTTGACCACAATAAGTTGTAATATTTTAATCAAATTTTTATTGCGTCTTACCGAACTACACCTAAGACCAGAAACTGGATATTTTCTTAGGAAAATAAATTAGTTTGACTAGTAGAGAAATTTATACAGCTGAGTTCTCCCGAGCTTTCCCGGCCAAGAAAGAACTTCACTGATTCAGAAGCAATGATACATCTATGAGTGTCTATGAACTAGACTAGGGCTCCGTTTGGTAGCTGGTTTACTTTTGACTGAAATAGGTAGCAGATATTTCAGCGACATAGTCATTACCAAACGGACCCCTACATTCAAATTTCCTTCAGCAATCCATGTGATTTCTTATTGTATCTGATTGAAAATTCTGCTTGACATTACAGGGTTCTCAGCCATCAGTCCGTAAAACAGATAATAACAATAACAGACCTGAGGTATGTGTCATGGATCATTCTCTTGCTGCACCCCAACATTCTTTCGAATTAAACTTTATGATTCATATTTTTCTGCAGGTAAGGAAGCGATCCTATGATGAAATGAAGGCTTTCGATAATCGGTGGAAGAGGGCTGCCCAACAGGATAAATGTTGGGTTGATCCATTTAAGTAAACAAAGCACAACAAGAACAACATTACTGTACAGGAGGAGCTGCTCCGTTATGGCACAGGGAAGCTCTTGAAATTAGCTGAGAAAGGAAAATCTTTTTTAGAAAACTTTTCTTTGCTTCTGTTTTTATATAGTTTTTGGCTTGTTACAAATACCGCAGGTTTTCTTGGAATTTGGTTATAGTTTATTTAGATGCCTCCTGTTCCTTTTTTGAACAAGGTATATTCATTTATAATTATTTTATGGTTGTATATATCAAATCGATGTGTATGTATTCACATTTTATATATTAATTAATGCCACCAAGGCATCATAACTTAATTCCATATGATGCCATCCTAGACACAATACTACACGAGTAGGATTGTAGAGACCAGACACCATTGGCCCGGATGATTGACCCAATGAAACAGTCTAGCACTAGGAGAACGCGTGCTTGTCACCGGGAGCGTAGCTCACATGGTAGGAAGAGGTGCTACAAGGGATGAGATGTCATCCTTTTTTTAGAACGTGATCCGTCAGAGAATGTAAAATTGTGATCCTTTGTTGAAGGGGGGGAGAAGTGGCAACTATTTTGTAATCTTGAAAACACCAATTCATTCCTACTCATCTCTATATCTGAATAATTACATGGAACACACCAACATGATCACTATGGACTATGGAGTATGTTGGTATCATGAATTCATGATCATTGATCACATCAACGTGCTCCATTGCTCCATAGTGAGCATGTTGACGTGCTCTATAATAATTTTCTTTTATGCTCCTTCTCTTGAAAAGGCATTCAAGAGAAAGTATACGTTTCTAGGTTGAAGACATTCATTTAGATTAACGGCCGACGGTTGATTATCCGACTTGGGTTAAGAGCTGCGATGCTAGAACAGAGACGGGTTGATGTTCGTACGTGCCTGATTCCCTGGAACAGTCATACGAAGAGGAAGATATGAAGAAAAGAATGAAACGAAGGGAAAATAAAATAAAATAGAAAAGGGAAAAATGAAAACCAATAAAAATAGGCCACGTATTCGAGTCACTTACTGAATTTGTTAATGCAGGTCACCGGTTCATTTTGAGAAGAGACTCGTTATAGTTCAGATTATTTTAGAATTATGCATATTTTGGATTTATATTAGAAGATGACTAATAGTTCAGATTATTCATGTGAATTTTTCCTTCATAATACTTCTTATATTTTTAACAAGTACTTAAATCAAATATTAATCAACTGAAACTTTGCATATAAAATCTAAAAAATAATACTCCGTATAAAATCATACAATGGAGGCTAATCCACAAATTTAGCTGAAACATTATTTTTTTGATTAGTCAAAATTCAAAAGTAATACAGATTTTTCCACAAGCAAAAAAAAATATACTAGTAGAGTATAAGGTTTGAAAAATTTATAAGTAATATTAGTTCTATCACCTTAAAACTAGAAAGCAATGCGAAAAGTACGAAATGAAAACAAGATTTTCAGGATCATTACATCAATCAAACGAAAATCAAAACTGACACCAACTAAACTCCAAAAACTATGTAGCCTATGATCAGACTTAGAGACGATCACCCCTGAAAGAGCATCACAAATTACTAAACATGTAGTGGGCTTGACAATTCCATCCTTGGCCCCATAGATCCATATACTCGTAACGACATAAAAATAGGCTAAATTCCCAAACAAACTGGCAAACCAAACACCATAGATGGTAACAAGAATCCAAATGACAACAAAATAATACTACGTAACTAAAAGGAAAACTTTTATGGACCCTGGCACTTCATTCAACCCATGACGGTGGTTCAGGATGAGGCCTTACCATCGGTACCACTCCAATTGATTCTTCATTGTCGATCAAAATCTGGCCTACGTGAAAACCGTCCACCTCTCCTCGTCCCGCACTCATAGCAAAACCGCCACTAATTGTTTTCATCTTCGCTGCCAAACCTTGAGAAGCCTTCACCCGCCTTACCGCTTCGCCGACGAAAACAGCCGATCGCGTCCAAATTGAAAAGCTGACTAGAATCTTCGCCGCACACAACAAACCAGCACCCGGTCCAAAACTCCGTCTCGGTGCCTTGCGTCAATCTCCCCTGACACCACGAAGCCAATCAAGAGCGAACCTGCAAAGCAAACTAACAGAAGAGGAACTGCCGAAGCAAATCCCTTCTTGCTGAAGAAAAAAGAATCGCAAATCTGCGCACTTCCCAAACCCTAAGCTCTAGGGAGACGATCGTTGTTTTTTTAAATCTTATGGGGCTCCCAAGATTTATACTTAAATATCACTAATTTAAGATCATCAGGTTGTGGTAAAACATGGTGCTAATTTCTGAGGAAACGGTCCAATCCAGCTAGCTGGTCGTCGACTCACTCTCCCTTACGGGAGGTCTTAGGTTCGAAACTCATTAAGTTTAGTTTCAGCCTAGAGTACTCCAAGCTCAGCCTTCCTCCCAGACGTCCTATGGAGTAAAAAAAATGGTGCTAATTCCATAAACACATGTAATCGTTTTCGCTAAAATTAAAGAAATGTTCCACTAATACGAAGTATCATGTAATTGTTGTAGTCACTGTGGTGTTAACTTAAAAAAAAAAACTTAATCCAGATTTGGCCAATCCTTCATCAGACCGCATTCATATGACAAACATTTAACTTAGATAACGTACTCCGTATGTTCGATGGACGAAAGGGTTTAAGATTACAAACCCTTATTTTCCCCTCGGAGTTCTTTTTCTATCGATTAGGGTTTCTGATCCACCATCTCTAAGTTCTGGGATTGACATAGAAGAATGTATCGAACTATACTCCGTTCTCTCCGCCGTACCTCCACTAGCAGTGTTGCCGCCGCCAACCAAACTCAGCTCATTTCAGCAAATCACACACAAAATCCCAGCTTTCTCCTCCTTCACAGATCATTTGCCTTCTCCTCTGCTGAGGAGGCCGCAGCTGAGCGCCGTCGCAGGAAGCGCCGTCTACGTATCGAGCCACCGCTTGGTGCACTTCGTCGGGACAATGTTCAGAGGCCGCCTCCCTCCGACGACCCCCGATCTCGCCTCCCTGACTCTACGTCCGCACTGGTTGGGCCTAGACTCAACCTTCACAATCGCGTGCAGTCTCTGATTCGAGCCGGGGATCTCGACTCCGCCGCAGCTGTTGCTCGTCACGCGGTGTTCTCAAACACCCGCCCCACGGTCTTTACCTGCAACGCCATCATCGCCGCTATGTACCGCGCCGGCAGGTATAACGATGCGAAGGCCCTCTTCCAGTATTTCTTCAATCAGTCTAACATCATCCCCAACGTAGTATCCTACAACAACCTAATTGTTTCCCATTGCGAATCCGGGGAAGTCGAGGAAGCCATAAAAGTTTACCACCACATAATTGAAAACGCCCCTTTTAGCCCTTCATACGTGTCCTATCGCCATCTAACTAAGGGTCTAATAGACTCAGGTCGGATAGATGAAGCAGTTGATTTTCTCCGGGAAATGCTCAACAAGGGGCATGGTGCAGACTCTCTGGTTTACAATAATTTGATTTTAGGGTTTCTGGAATTGGGGAATTTGGAGAAAGCAAATGAGCTGTTTGACGAGCTTAAAGAGAGGTGTTTGGTTTATGATGGAACCGTGAACTCAACTTTCATGGATTGGTTTTTCAAACAAGGGAGGGATAGGGAGGCCATGGATTGTTACAAGGATCTTTTAGACAGAAAGTTCAGAATGGTACCCGTGACCTGTAATGCGTTACTTGAGGTTTTGTTAAAGCACGGGAAGAAAAAAGAGGCATTAGATTTGTTTGATGCAATGTTGGATGACCACACACCCCCTGTATTCCAAGCAGTTAATTCTGACACTTTCAATATCATGGTGAATGAGTGTTTTAAATTAGGGAAGGTTTCAGAGGCTATGGAGACTTTCAAGAAGGCTGGAAAGAGTGCAAAGTCAAAACCTTTTTCAATGGATGTCGCTGGTTTTAACAACATGATCACTAGGCTTTGCGAGCTTGGAATGATGGAAGATGCAGAGAGGTATTATATGGAGTTGTGTGGTAAATCTTTGAATCCTGACGTAACTACTTACAGAACAATGATAGAGGCTTATCTTAAGCTGGAGAACATTGAGGGTGTGTTAGACAAATACACAAAAATGGTGGAGGCAGGGTTGAGAGTCATTCCTGTTCATGCTAACAAGTGGTTTGGTTTCTTGATTAACAAAGGTAAGGCTATGGAATGTGTACCGATCCTGACTAAGATGGGTGAAAGAGAACCAAGGGTGGATGTTATGACCTATGATATTGTGATTAGGGCGCTATGTGATGGTGGAAATTACAATGCTGGTTTTAATCTGGTTAGTCAGATGGTGAACTATGGAGTTGGGGTCACCCCTGATTTCAGGGCGTATCTGTTGGAGGAATTCGGGAAACAAGGCAGGCGAGATGAGGTTGAGTCACTATTTAACAAAAGCCCGGGATATTTTCCAAATCCGCGACCAAGGCAAACTCAGATGCCTAGACAGCAGCCTCTAGCTCATCAACTGCCGCCAAGTCAGCATTTCTGGCAGAATCATACAACCTATCAGCCATCACCTCCCAATTTTATGGAACACCGTGGCAGACAAATGGATTCACCTCCCAGTTTCGTGGAACAGCAAGGTTTACAAATGACATCACCGCCCAATTTTATGGAACAACGAGGTGGACAAATGAATTCACCTCCAAATTTTACGGAACATCAGGGTGGGCAAATGACATCACCTCCCAATTTTGTGGAACAGCAAAGCAGTCCATTGGCAGCAGGCCATATTGTAGGACCTCAAAGGGAAGGTCAGTCATCACCAAACACATCAGATTATTTTGGAACATGAAATTGATGTTGGTGGAACTGTTTTTCTCTTTTCTTTTCATTTCTTTTCTTTTCTTTTCTTTTAGAGACGCTATTTCTCAGGTCCTGGTTACAAAAAGTGAATTTTTTGTGCTTCTTTCAGTGTATTTGTTTTGTACCTCATACTAAGTCATTGATGTTTTACCAGAGAAAAGAACACTACTTTATTTATGTATTATTGATAGCTTTGACTGAGATTAAAGAGTTCATAATGCAAAGCACCCGATTTCCACCCTCCACATTCAGTACTAACAATTTCGTCAGTGATACAGAATAAGCTAAACTTGCAGACATTTTTATGTCAGATGGTAGGCTATTATCTGTGGGTAATCAATCTCTAATCAATTTTGAAAGGTGCTCTTGTAAATCATAATGTGCTTTATAGCTGAAATGTTGAATGGCTGGAGTGACGTACATGCGTTATTATGATGTGTTGGAGCCTTGAGGATTGATCTTGAAGAGCCACATTTGATTTTTGTGCAAGTTTTTATCTGTTGGTCTTGTAGTTTCCCTACATTACCTAGTCAGGATATTACTGCAAGCAACTTTGAATATATGGCAATATGTTGAACAAAAAAACTGAGGATATTTTGTACTCTCTAGAAAATCAAGTTTCAAAGTTTGTGTCACATAACAAGCAATTTGCATTTAATGATTCAAACCTTACTACCTATGGTCTCTAACGAGCGTGTCTAGGGTTGGACCGGGCCTGACCCGGGCCCGGCCCGGCCAATACTAAATATTTGGGCTCAAGGCCCGGTACCTGCCCGGGATTCCACCGGGACCGGTCCAGTCCAGTCTACCCGCCCGGGGTCGGGGCGGGGTGGGCCGGGCTTTATATTTTTTTATAAATATTGTTTAAAAATGAATTCTAGAAGTAAAAATAAATTCGATGCATATGTATTGAAATATGAAGTACAATCGATAATATAGTTAATAGCCTATTTTAAAAAGGCGGGAAAAAATATTTCGCGTCCGCTTGGCTCTTAATTTTGCATACTCCTTGGGGTGGTTTGCCTTCGAATGCCTATCCACGCCTTCGTATCCATGTAAAATTCTCGAGCAAATTTTTTTGTTACAATGGTAGCAAGGTGCATCTCATTTTGCTTGTCGTTTCCTTCCATAGTTCCATTCTGTGTAATTGTTATTCATAAGGAGAGATTGACCTTTCTTATCGTTTCTGTCCTCGTCGGGCGTTTTCTCGTCGGGGGTTTGCTGATGGCCCTGTACCTCTTTGGGTGTTTCCTCGTAAACCACATCTCTCTGATTATAATTTGTGTCAAAATCATCTCAAATTTGAGAAGAAACACGATATGTCCTTTACCTTTGCGTTGGAGGTTACCCATATTTACAGAATGTCAATCAGTCTATCACGTTTCATCTCAAAATGTAACAAATATTGAACAATCCTAAAATATTGGTATAACTAATTTAAATAGATATGAATAATATGATATATATTAATTGATGTAGAGAGAATGAAAGAATTGGAGAAGAATAGAAGATGGAGAATTGGAGATGATTAAAGAGTATTAGAGAGTAGGAAGATTTGGAGAATAGATGTAGATTTTTTTTTAGAAATTAGGAGTATTTATAATTTTTTTACCCCCACCCCCACCCTCAAACCCCCCAATCCCGCCCCTAGGCCTCACGAGTCTCCAACGGCTATATAGAGCCGTTTGGAGTCTGTGGACACCCCACAAAGCCTTTCTTAAAGGTTTTTTTTTTAAAAAAAACTTGATTGTTGGCCCGGACCGGTCGGACAGATCAACATTTAATAGGACCCGTAGCCCGCCCCTAACTCCGGTTTAGGCCCCAAAGCCTGGTCCTCGGACCGGTCAACCGGTTCGGTACCGCATAGTGGCGATCCGAGCCGGGTTCTGCAATGGTCAGAACCGACCGGACCACTCCTAAGTGTGTCTGCTCACACTTCACTAGTTTAATACTCCCTCTGTCCCATAAAATTATTCCCACTTTTACTTGGCATGGAGATTAAGAAAGTGGAATAAAGTGGAAATGTGTAGTTGTAGTTGTGTAAGAAAAAGGTGAAATGAATGTGAACGACACAAATTATACAAAAATGATAAGTGGGAAGAATTTTTTGGGACGACCCAAAAAGAAAAGTGGGAATAATTTTATGGGACGGAGGGAGTAATAATTGTTAATATTTATTTTGTACTTATGTGATTATTGCAAGGTTCCACGTAGGTCTTTCATGGAGATTTATAATTTGTAATGAGGTATTTGCGATATTCCTGAATTTTTAAGAAATCTATAGATATATAATAACAAAAGAGCCTGGGAGGGAGTTTGGTCGGGAACACTGTATCTAGCTTTTTTTGAGTTGGCAGATCTAATTCAATTATTAAAATAAATGGATTTTGCCTTGAGGTTTGGTATCTTGCATTGGTTAATTAACGATGCAATTGAAATATACGAGTACATTGTTTAGACATTAAATTAATGGTCGATCCACTTCACAAGGTTGTGTAAACTACTGGCATCTCTTTGTCTGTTCGGATTCCAAGAGTCTTTAAAAATGTAATTGGTTTGCAACACTTGGTTAGTAAATGGTAAAACGTGACTTTACATATTTCTTTTAGGATAGGCCTCTACCGTGTCTTTTACTTATTTCTTTTTTATTTTTTGGATTGGTGGGTTTAATTAAATATTTATTATTTAATCAATTTTTTGAACATGTTCTCCCGTGTAGATTATATCCATCATATTTCAGCTAAAAATTAAATCGAAAATTCTGTTAAATAAATTAATCAACAAAACTGGTCCGGAATATATATTAAAAAACCAGTTATATTCTAAAAATTATTTAACTAACTTTCTGATTGAATTTTTAGCTGCAATTTAGTGGACATAAGATAAACTTGACGGAGAACATGTTAAAAAAACATCAAAAAATTCCACCTATAACCACATGATCGGGTGCGGTCCTGTTCGTAATTTTCCCTAGACCAACATCAAGGATTTGTCCAAACACCCAAGCATCATGGTGGAAACTTTTCTCATCCATCTCCTCCTCCTTCTTTTTCCTCTGATTTTCATCTAGAAATTCGGATTTTGTTCTTGGATTTTGTTCTTTTTGGAAGAAACTTTTCTGATTTCATTAAATTTTTGAGCTTTTGCATCAATTTTTCTGATTTTGGACATTGTTTTCGTAGTTATGTTTTGTGATTCCATCAAATTTCCAATTTCAATTAAAACTCTGAGTTCTCGATTTTGAATATGTGGCTTCGTGTTTGCCAACTTTTTGGCATTTTTGTGCAATACTTACAATTATGTTTTGACTGTTTTTTTGTGGCATTGATTTAAAAATATGCCATCTTTTATGGCAGATTTGATGATTACACAATGACAGAAAGAATTCTTTTTGTTTGGATAAACTTCCAAGTCTAATGAAAAAATTTATCATTGCCATGCTCATTTTTGTTCGGTCAATCTTTCTGAATTTTGTTAGTCGCCCTTTGTGTTTTGTTTTTATATTTCGTTAAATTTTAAATTTCGTTTTAAAATATGATTTTCTGGTTTTTATATTGTATGCATCTTTTGCCAAAATTTTGGCATGTTTTGCTTAATTTATGGCAGCAAAGTGTTTCTTTTTATACCACTTTAAACTTTTTGCTAACTTCATGACATATTTGGTAATTATATCGCTGACACCGGCTTGGTAGTGGTGGTGCTATGATTTGCGGCTACGACGGCACTGGTTTGGTGGCGGAAACGGCGGAGAGCGGCGGTGTAGGTGGGAGGCAGCCACAGTTTTGGCTCAAGGCAACGGCAGTAGTTTTGGAACTGGACGTGCATATAGGGATTTAAAAAGGAAGTTTTTATTTTTTATTTTTATGAACAAATATGTTTAGAATTTAAGCAAGGGTAATTTTGTCAAACAAATGCATTTTTGGTCCTATGAAACATGGGAGTCCTATTTGTACATTTATTTATTGTTTTAGTCCTATTTAGGGAATTAACTCTATTTTTAACCAAGAACATTTTTATATAATTTTCATATTATCAATATTACCGTGTATAAATATAGGGGTTAATCCCTAAATATTACTAAATTGAACTGAATTTCCAAAAATGTGAGTACTTTTAAATATTGACAAAAAAGCGATTAAAGAGGTCATATATTTGGAACTATAAAACATGATGTCACAGGAAAACAATTATGTCACTGTGTTTATTTTTTCGTGTCGCCGAAAGTGGTCACCGTCAAAATTTCACCCCAATTACGCCGCCACCATCACAGTGGCGCCGCCATAGTGACCCCGCCACAGTGACGCCGCCACAGTGACGCCACCACAGTGACGCCGCCACAGTGACGCCATCACAGTGATGCCACCACAATGACGCCGTCACAGTGGCGCCGCCAGCGTTCTGTGACACCCGACGCCGCCGAACCCGCCAATCATAGCCGCTCACCGCTTTATCCAGTGCCCAAACCACCTACTGCCCCTACGCCTCCCTATCACCACGCCCCTGCCCAGATCCTGACCACCACCTGACCCGCCCCCTGACCCACCACCTGACCCGCCTCAACAACCCTACCATGCTCCAGCTCCGACCAACCCGACCAACCCTCGATTCACCCCTTCCCAACCCCGATCTAGCCCCGACCTGGCACCATTTCCCCCTCGGCGCCTAATCTTCAAACCCTAGCCACCGCCGCCGCATCGCCGAACCCTACCCGCCGCTTCCACAAAGAGATCTATCTCCTTCACAATCGTCGTCGTTAGATCGGCGCTAGATCTAGCGAAGTTTAACACCACCAACAGAAAGAGAGGAAAGAGAAGAAGATCGGAAGGCGAGGGTGAGGACGGCGGAGATGATTCGTTCCTCTATACGCGAAGGGCGACGACAGCGAAGACTTGTGAGAGGATAGCGGAGACGATCTGCTGCTCAGAGGAGGTCGCCTGAGTTTGACGCTATTAGGACGATGAAGCGTGCTTGGGCGATGAAGTAAAGCGCAGAGAAGATCCAGAGAAGATCGAAGCTTGTACGAGGAAGTTAGGCATAGAGAAGTTAGGCGCAGAGAAGCTCGTGCGATGGATTGAGCCTGGGTTTTAAAAGAAGAAGTAACATTTTTGTCCATGTGAACAATGGTCATATTTTTGTCCATTCAAAGTTCATATGTAATATTTTGGCCATTCTTTAATAAATATATAAGCAGTCAAAATTGAACAACTTTGACTAAAAAAAAAGGGTGTTTAGCGAAATAAAAAGGGAGGGATGGAGTATTTATTCATCAACTTGTTCATTAAAACTCATTAAAACGTGTGGACTTGAAGTAACGGCTTGACGCAATAATGAGCTGACTAAAATAGAAAATTGTCATCGTAAATTCTAATAAACCGCCACCACAAGACTCGGTCGTCACAACTACCCAATTGATTATGTTTTGATTATTCAAAGAAGAAAAATATAAACAAATACGGAGTACTCGTAGGTTCAAACAAGTTAGCTCTCACTTTCATCATATACTCTGTCCAGCTTCTTTTATTTTCTAGGTTCTCTCTCGCACATGAAATAAAATTAAATAAAATAGAATGGCAAATAATGAAGAAACAGTGGTGATCATTGTCGGCGCCGGTCCGGCAGGTCTCGCCACCGCCGCCTGCCTGTACAAGCTCTCCATCCCTTACATCCTCCTCGAAAAAGAGGACTGCCACGCCTCCATTTGGAAGAAGTACTCATACGACCGCCTCCACCTCCACCTGGCCAAGCATTTCTGCGAGTTGCCGAACTTCAGTTTCCCGGCGACAACTCCGACGTACGTTCCGAGGAAAGAGTTCGTTAACTACTTGGACGAATATGCCTCCCACTTCAAAATCACCCCTCGCTGCAAAAGGGCGGTGGAGTCGGCGACGTACGATGAGGTTGCCGGGAAGTGGAACGTGAAGGCCGGAGTGACAGACTCTAGGGAGGTGGAGGAATATTCCGGCAAGTTTCTTGTGGTGGCCACCGGAGAATCGAGCGTTCCTTATATTCCTGAGGTGACGGGGGTTGAGAGATTCGCCGGAGAAATCATCCACTCGACCCAGTATAAGAATGGCGAGAAGTATAGGAATAAAAGAGTTTTGGTGGTCGGATGTGGGAATTCCGGCATGGAGATTGCTCTTGATCTTTCCAACTATGGGGCAAAGACCTCCATAGTTGTACGGAGCCCGGTAATTATCCCACCCCTTGTTTTTTTTATCAAGAGGCATTATAAATAAGGATTTAATGTTGAGAAATTTTCCAAAAAACAAAATTTTTTTATGTGGACTTACTTTAGTTCTGACTTGACTGGACTAGACCTGAATAAATTAGACTAGATCAGATTAAAAAAGGTGACAACTCCGATACTTTTCTAAAAAATGGGGTACCGTATCTATCATTCATTTGATTAGACCACATTACTTTATCATTTTTAATTTAGATTTAAATAATTCAACTGCTACATTCTATTGGTCCATGTAAACAAAGGTATGGTACCTTATGGGTACCATAGAATCTACCTTAAAAAATTCATTCAAATTAAAAACATTATAAGAGCCTATTGTTATTGGCATCATCAATGTCATAATTGGACATAATTTCTCAAGTTCTTAGTAATATGCAAAATAAATATCCCATTTTTTTCGGTTGATCCCTTAAAAATGTCCCATTTCATTATTTAGTAAACAAAACAATGTGAAAAATTGTCAAAAAGTGTAAAATGATGTATAAATAGTGTCAAACAGTGTCACTTTCTTATATTGTGTGAAAGTCAAACTAGACCTTTTAAATTGGGACGAAGGAAGTGATTACTAATTTAGAGAAAACATTATACTTCAATTATGGAAAATCACATTTTTATTGGAAAATTTCTTTCTAATTTCCCCACATGCTTCCTCCGTTCTTAAATAAATGCAACGGTTAACTTTGCACATTTGTCATTGCACAACTTTGACCATTATATTTCTCTATTAGTAAAGAATTTAAAAAAATCAAATTTTGAAAATTTACAATCAAACAAATGTAATTATATTTCTTTTAAAAAATTATTAATATATTAATAAATAAAACGTAATCAAAATAAAACATGTAAATAATGAAAATTTCACGTGTTGCATTTATTATTATGCATGAATAATAATGTATATTTAACGGAAGTAGTACTAGGTAATACTACGTATAATAATCATGCTATTCTGAGTTGACTTCCATCCTGAAATTAATAGTAAGAGCTTTTCTAACCAGTTCAATAATTATGATTTCATACGTACGGTAATGCCTCAAAATTAGCCGGGGTTTTTATTACTCCGTATTCCGTATTACGGAAATAATAAAATACTCATACGTTTACTACTAGTATTACTCCGTCCGTCCTAATTTGAATCGTAAATTTTGACCGACACAAAGATTAATGAACGACAATAAATGATGCTTGTTTTTTACATTTTTGTCCATCTTTCTAAATGTAGATGCTTTTGAGTTAATGGGGAAAAAGTAAAAGTAAGAACAAATTTGACACTTATTTTTATTTACATACCTAAAATAGAAAGTGGAAAATCATTTTGGGACAACTAAAATACGAAATTTTGCAAATCGAGTATTATTATTACGGACTATCTCATGACTTAAATATGTTGACCCACAAACACAGTCACACAGACGCATGCTCAGAATGATCACAGTGTGTGAGACAACCCATTCAAACCATACACCTTCAATTATTATGTTTACTTGCCTAATTTGGAGATGAAAGGCTGTTTTAATTTGTTAACTTTAAACAAATGCATGGATCAAAATAGAAGTAAAATATAGATGTATGGTCTATACTAGTTTACAAATATAAGTAGTTACTCTCTCTGTCGCAATATTATCTTCAAATGTTCCTTTTTTGTTCCTCCAACAATTATATTCTCTTTTCTTTTTTTGGCAAAGAATTTACAGTTCATGATATTTCTTACATATTTCTCTTTTCTTTCCACAACTCTCCAACACACAATACTCACTATTTTAATCTCGTGTTGGTTACACTTTAGGAGATAAATATGGGACGGAGGCCCGGGAGTATCTGTTTTAACTGTATACGTAGATGGCCAGAAGTAGAGTCCGTACAAATAAAATTTGTATTTAAAATTTTGTCATACATTTGTGTACTCTCTCCGTCGCAATATTATCTTCAAATGTGTACAAGAAGTATCACATTTTATTTTTTGGAAAGAAATATGTGGTTTATAGCGATTTATTTTATTAAAGAACATAAAATTGCACGGAGGTAGTAGTAAATACCAGATATGTTATTAAAGATATTTCTCTTACAAATATACAAGTATACAACTATATATTCTCAAACATACATGTCATGACGTGAAAAGCTAATAAAAGCATAAACAATACGCACAGTGACAAATTAAAATATTACGTACGAAATAGCACTGAAATTATATTTATACAAAATGTGTGTATAAGCATGGGTATAGCTAAGGGATCCCAATTGAGCTTGTCTGATCATACAAATTTAAAAAATGCCTGTTTTATGCATAAAAATTATTAGGAAAAGTATGTATACAAGTCGGACGTTAAAATTTTCTCTGCGTACGCTATCGAGATATCATCGATTCATATTAGCCGATTCAGAAAAAATGTGACTAATAAGACTTGAATGTTATTGTTGTATACACTAACGAGTATGACTATGGGGGTGTTTGGAACTGATTCTGATTCTGCTTCTTTTTTAAAGTAAAAGCAGAATCAGAATCAATTTTCAGAAGCTGGTACCCCCAGCTTCTAAAAAAACTGATTCTGAGAGTAAATTAGAGCACCAGAAGTGCTTCTGGAATTTCACCCAAACACTCCAACTTCTGCTTCTGCTTCTGCTCCCTGAAGGAGCAGAATCAGTTTTGAGAATCAGATCCAAACACCCCCTATATCGTCATAATGACTATATCCATCTTCATATATGACTCATTATTTGTGTATTATATTCATTATTATTGTACTATACGTGCATGTAGTTTCACCTTATAACTAGAGGAATGGGAGACTTGGCTCTTACAATGTTGAAGTACGGTCTGCCTTATTGGCTTGTTGACTCAGTCCTGGAGCCGCTCAGCAAATTTGTTTTTGGAGACATAACTAAATACTATGGGGTTAAGAAGCCCAAGGACGGTCCGTTTACGAACAAAGTCAAGAACGGCAAATATCCCGTTTTCGACGTCGGGACCCACGCCAAGGTTAAGTCCGGCGAGATTAAGGTATTACGTTGTTGTTCTTACTAATTAGTCGTATTATTATGAAAAATTGACATCTATATTATTAATAAAGTTTTTCTGGACAAAAATATGATCGGTCAATGTTTACGAATAACTAAGAACCTTAGATATATCATTTTTTTGGAAAGTTTTAAATAAGGTCATATTATTAATGTTATTATATTATTAATATCATTATCATCAATTATTATTACTATTATTGTTATTATTAACATCATCATCATAAGTGTCATTATTTTTTATATTGTTATCATTGATGTTTCTTATTGTTATCTTTAATTTTGTTATTATTTTTATTATTACGTGTATAACTTATAAACGTGTACTGTCGAAGTGTTTAATCATATCTACGAAATATAAATAATAAACTGACATATACTCCGTAACATATTATATACGCTACTTGTCTATCTAATATGTTTATTGAGGGAAACCTCATATGGATGTATTGCATTGATTGCGGATACTATAGTGTATTCTTAATGTGATTAAATAAATGATTTATTATTACCACCAACTCACTAACACTACTAAAAAACTATGAGATTGACAAAGATTTTGACAGTGAAATGCCAAAGAGAAAATTGTCATGACTAAGACAAAAATATAGGCTTTTTCCCAAAATAGGACCCAATGTTTGGTTTTCCCTAAATAGGATTAACCATTCCATTTTTACCCCAAATTGAATTAATTAACTAATTAACTCAATAAATTGCTCCCTAGTTTTCTTGCACAACCAAGGCAGTCCGTCTGTGGCGGGGCAATCCAGTGGTGACGGCAGTACGGCGGCAGTGGTGGCGGCAGCTCGGCGGCAGTGGTGGCGGATTCCGGCGGTGCGGCGGATTATTAAATTGACCTAAATAATTGCCCCCTAGTTTTCTTGCACAACCAAGGCAGTCTGTCGGTGACGGGGCAGTACGGTGGTGGCGACAGTGGTGGTGGCAGCTTAGCGGCAGTGGCGGTGTTTTCCGGCGGCGGCAAGAAAATAACAGACTTTAAATAGACAATAAATAGACAATAAGTAGACAATAAATAAACAATAAATTCTGATAAACACCATTGCGGTGACGGAGAACTCCGGCAGCGGCAAAATCTGGCTGTCTGCCGGATATTTTTTTGAATTTTTCCGGCGGCGGCGGCGTGTTGCGGCAGCGGCTGAATCTGGCAGTCTGCCAAATATTTTTTGGAATTTTCCGGAAGTGCTCCGGTGGCGGCGGCTGGCAGCAGTCCATGGGCAGCAGTGGGGGTATTTTTGTCCAATCACACATAAAAAGTCCTATTTAAGAAAGTTTAAACTAATTGGTCCTATTTTGAGAAAAAAGCCATGTTTTGGTACTACTATTAAGGTAAATCTCCCAATGTCAAATCCGTGCCAAAAACACTTTGGCACGAGCTACTTAGCACGAAAAATCGGTAAGTCAGTGTCAAATACCGTGTCAAACCCATAATTTTTTTGTAGTGTAAGTCTGAAATTTTTATTTGTAGCTAGCTCCTTGAGAAGATTAAATAAATCAAAAGTTGGGTTTTTTGAATTTATTTTATTTAATTAAATATTGAAAAGATCATCTAATTTTCTTTGGCAGTTCAATTAGAGAAAATTAGTTTATAATCGGGCTCATGGAGTATGAAGTATGCGTGTAAAATTTATAGAAGTTCTATATAATATCATTCGTTCCATAAAAGTTGTAACAGTTTGACTTTCACGTTTGCCAAAGCGCAACTTTGACTGTAATTATATTTATTTACGTATTAGCAAACATTAAAAAAGTTAATATATTGGAAATTTAAACTAATACAAATTTATTAATATTTTATACATAATATTTTTATTATATATATTATTAGAAAATCGTAGTCAAAGTAGGTGTGTGAATAGTGTAGAAATTTCAATGTTGCAACTTTTATGGAACGGGGAAGTATTAAACGAGTTAAGTTCCCCATAACACAGTATAGGAATCGAATGCTATAGTTAAGTAATCAAAATAAGAAACCAATGTATAGTATATAACTTGTAGTTGGTATTATCATAATAAAGATTGCTTTTAAGTTTTAACATATATCGACATTCATCTTAAGATGTGGCTACTTATTGATGTCATATGTTGGTCAAAGAGCTTAAATTCGAGGATAATTTTCAATTCATTATAATTGCTCTAGTTCTCATAAGAAATGAATTAAACTAGCTTGTTGAACTAGATTGAACTCATGGACAAAGAGTTCTACCCGCAAAAAAGTTCCTAGTTTGACCTACACATATTTATGTAAGGTAGAGTTTTGTTTTGACTTTCCAAATATACCCTTACTTATGTCAAATCAAACAAAAAGTAGGTAAAAAGTAAGGGTATTTGTGACTTTTTGGTTAAAAGTGGTTTCCTTTTATTGAAATGAGAATTTCTTTTTGGGACATCCATAAAAGAAAAGTGGGAACTTCTTTGCGGGACGGAGGTAGTATGTCTCTAGTTCGAATTCATTGAAACTTCATGGAATTTATGTAATTTGATCAACTGTTTTGCACAAAAGATCATCAAAATATAGCAATAATGGAATCAAGATAAAATTAAATAAATCAATATCTATGGTATTTTAGGTCTCGTTGATAGTTTCAATCATTCCAACTCATTATCGACACACTTTGACCTACCATGTTTGGTACTTTTTTATTTACTTTTAGCCAGTAGTAGTTTCTGAATAAAATTTGACATGATATATGGTATATTTATAATAGCATAGTTTAATTATTTATTAATTAGTCATACTTGTTATGATTTTAAAATATTGAAAATAATTTAAAATAAATTCATAATAATATAAATTAGCTTAGCTTAATTTGCTTCATGTATAAATTAACCTAACTATGAAAAGAAAAAGAAAATAATATAGAATGGCTTGAACAAGAGAAAAGAGTAAAGAAAAAAGAAAACAATACGGAGTATAATAATGACATTTAAAATCATGTTGGGACTACATGAGCAAGAAAAAGGATAGAAAATCATAGTATAAATTACCATCCACCCTCAAGTCTCTTCTTTGTGTGAGGTCTTGGGTTCAATTCCCACCAAACGAGATGAGGGAGGTCTTGCTCCCAATGATTCTCCCTACCTTCACGGAGTTGCTCAGCGGCTGAGAAGGGAGAGGATGGTAATGAAGGTAGCGGGTTCGTGTGGTGGGAGGAGCAGCCTGAAAGGTGATGTAAGTCCTGCTGGATTTGTCCTTTGGAGCCAGTACTGACAGGACTGACTGTGATCAGATCCGGACTTAACTGTCTAGGGACTTTGGAGGGTAGTTCATAGACTCCAAGATTATGGGAACGTAAGTCCCGACACCTGGATTATGTAAATGGGGGTCATATGAGCCAAAATATGGTTGATAAGACATTTACCAAATAATGTCTTTATTTCTTTGAGATTCAGAATTAAAAAAAAGGATACACCTCATCCCTGAGGGTCCTAATCCTGACCGGATGGTAGGTTGGGAGGATGTATATAAGTTAGATTATAATCACAATCTGACAAATAGAGAGTGAGACTTTGTTCCCGGTACTTGCAGAGGCCCTATGCACTTTCAGCATAGTAATCCCTCATCGCAGTTACCGGGATTCGTATCTGGAACATAACACTTGTGGCACTCCCTGTCTATCGGTCGAGCTACGCTCACCGGTTCAGATTCTGAATTTATGTTTCAGTTGAGTTGGTAAAATTTCTTTTTTTGCTTTTTTTCAATTACCATAATTAATTATCGTTGTAATTAAGGAAGCACAGAGCTAGCTAGCGTGTGTGTGACTGTGTGCGCCTGATTAATTATTTGACTCGATGTTACATGGTGACAGGTGTTGCCAGCGATGGTAAAAATGGACGGCAGTGATGTCGAATTTGAGAACGGCACCTCCTATCCATTTGACGCTATTCTTTTCGCTACCGGCTTCAAGAGATCCACCGCCAAATGGCTTCAGGTTTTTTTCTCTATAATTAAATAATTGCACCATCATTTTAATTAATTTTTGCTTCCAGACTGAAATTTTCTGGTCTAATATGATCTGGTCTACTCTGGTCTGGTCTGATAAATGTCAGATTTTTGTGTATTTTATAACTATGTAAATCTGGTCTTATTTGAGCCGTTAATCTGATCTGGTCTGATTTGGGACTGAAAACATTCCAAAAGAAAACATCCTAAGCAATAGGATCTACTCTGATAGACCAAATGTTACTTGTTTAATCTCATCTCAATTTGGTCTCATTAGGCTTTATTTTTAGCCTAGTTCGATTAAGTGTGATGTAGTTTGAAATAATCTAATCAATCATGTTCAAATTTTGAAGTATTAAGTAATTGCAGGGGCCAAATCTTATATTCCCTCGTCTCATACAATTCTGCTTACTTTTCTTTTTGGATCGTCCCAAAAATTTTCTCACTTACCATTTTTGGACAATTTGTGTGATTCACATTCATTTTACATTTTTCTTACACAACTATAACCATACATTTTCACTTTATTCCACTTTCTTAATATCCGTGTCAAGTCAAACTGGGAAAAATTTTCTGGAACCGAGTAGTATTCCGTAAGATTTAGTCTAAATAGTTTTGGTACCGGTTCTAGATCTAGTACATCCTCTGTCTCTAAAGAAGTTCCTACATACGGCTGACTCACATATTTACGGAGTATGTAAGATTATTTCGTTCTCACATTCTAAATATACTCCTCCGTATTTTTATACTCCCTCCGTCATTAAAAAAAACATCTGTTTCCTTTTCTGACCGTCCCTAAATAAAAGTTCTCTTTCCTTTTTTGGCAAACAAAACAGTGCAAAACAGTGCAAAACAGTGCCAAACAATGTCCAAACAGTGTCCAAACAGTGTCAAACAGTACCAATCAAACCCACTTTCTTAATATGTGTGTAAAATGAATGGATACTTTTATATAGGGACGTAGGGAGTATAATTGAGAACTTTATACTAAGCCATCCAAACAAGAAACTGAGAACTTCTTTTCGAGATTAAGATAGTACTCCGTATGATGTAAGATTATTTAAAAAGATATTTTCAATTTAGTTATGTAACTTTCGGCCGTTAACGCTATTAATCCTTTAACTTTACTCGTTTGCAAATTTGAATCTGTAACTAGCAAATCTTTGTAGTTTAATAACTTTATCACCAGAAAGTACAATTTTTGATAGAGAATCAGATGCTAACAGCGTCTTTCCCGATTTATTTTTCACGGGAAGTGTACTTTTTGGTGGGGACGTTCTTAAATTGTAAGATTTATTAGTTAAGGGACAAAATTTGTTAGTGATTAAAATTACAGGACTAATATTGAAGCAGAAGATTGTTACGGGACTAAAATTACAAGTTACCCTCTTAAAGTCGAATTAAAGAGAGCAGGTATTATATTTATTTATTGTTGAAATGGTATAACTGTTAGGAAAATGAAATGTTAAAATGATATCACTTAGAAATGAAAGAGAAATCATTATTAACAACATGTATTATGATCCGTATATGACCTCAGTATATAAATACGCCCTTCTTGCAAATTGTATTGGGACTATTAAATAAGAATCTCACCTTAAATATCTTGTGATTCATTGATACTATTAAATATCTTGTTAAGATTTAATATTGATGATAAATACTACGGAGAATAATAAACTATAAAGTCCAGCAAAAAAATAAGAACATCACATTATTGAATGAGAAAGCACACCTTTATTAGTTCTTCATGTGTCACTCATAATGAAATCTACGTTTCTTTTTTCTTTTTTTGTAAATATTGTCTCATAATTTTGAAATAAAATTTAAATGTAATCCTTGCATTGTCATTTTTGCTGTTAAAAATGTGTGACAATACTGTTCCTTTGTTGTGTAATACGTTTCAAATATCGTCCCCAATTGCACAATACTCCGTTGTTGTAAATATTGCTTGTCATTAATAATATACAACGAGTGACTTTACGTCGTACATTTAAGAGAAAAGGGTCAAATAAGGTCTTTTACTATTAAAAAGTCGTCACATAAGGTCATCTATTCAATAAAGTGTCATATAAATATGTCTATTTATAAAATGTAAACAGATGAGTCCTAACGACACGTTGACAATCTCTTAATCTCGATTTTAACTTAGGTGTCATTATTTTTTGTCTTGTGTTTCAACCAAACTAAGCTAAATATTTCACGTTAGCCTTATAATATATTTTAAAAAGATAGTCAAAAACACGTTAAAATCGGGATTAAGAGGTTGTCAATAGGCCATTAGGTCTCATTCGCTTGTTTTTTATAAGTAGACGTATATATATATGACATTTATTGAGTACATGACCTTATGTGACGTTTTCATAATAGAAGATGACCTTATTTGACCATTTTCCCTACATTTAAGGGACCACATTTACAAACATTAAAGGCATGAGGTACATTCCGATATGAAGAACAAATAAAGTTAAAACTTTCCCATGTGTAAATTATATATTGATCGAATTCCAATTTAACTTTACAAAATACATGTATTAAATTATAGGGTGATGAATATTTGTTAAATGACGACGGACTTCCCAAGCAAGAATTTCCGATGCACTGGAAGGGGAAGAATGGGCTCTATTGCGTCGGGCTGGCTAGGAGAGGATTGTATGGGATTTGTTTTGATTCCCAAAACATAGCCAATGATATTAAAATGCTCGTGTAATATTCCATAATACTCCCTCCATCCCGCAATTAAGTTACCAATTTTCTTTTTGGATAGTTCCTAAATTAAGTTCACACTTTCTTACTTTCCTTTTTTGGCAAATTATCTACATCAAAACAGTGTCAAACAGTGCAAAATAATGTCCAAACAGTGCAAAACAGTGTCCAAACAATGCAAAACTGTGCAAAACAGTGAACTCCACAGTAAAGTTAAATTTATTTTCCTAATATGTGTGAAGTCAAACCGGAAACTTAATTGGGGGACGGAGGGAGTATAATTTTCTTCCATTATTTTTGTGATTTGAAACTATTCTATTGGGGTGTATTTCCGCAAATAAAATCACAAGTAGCCATGTACAATTCTATTTTGTTAGAACGGACTGTTCCCAGCTTCACAATACATTTTCTAGACTCCCAAATTTGCTAGCTTTGGAGTTAATACTACCATTAACAAAGCATATTTCAAAATAATACTAAGATGGAAGCATACAACTAGATTGAAACTCATGAATTGAACATCGATCGTAGGATTATATAAAGTGTCAATCACTCTATAAGGAGCAACACGACTCGCTAATTACTTAAACACGCAAATTTAAGCCTCCTCACCTCATGTAGAAAACTTGCCTTCCTTATATCAATCAGGAGCAGAACTACCCTCCTCCTCGGATCAAGCTTCTCTGCCTGGCTTTGCAGGCAGGTAGGGTGCCTGGCCAATTACAACCGCAGGATCCAAGCTTCCCCTCCTCAAATTCTCTCTTCCCTAAAGCCAAACTTTCCTCCCTTATTGTTGTTGCCCGTTGGATTGCGCAAGGTACTCTGCCGTGCGGCAGAGGATCCCAATCCCTCCTCCTCCCCCCAACTTTTCAATTTTTAAGTATAAATTAGTTATGCGAAGTATAATATTGAATATATTTTTTTAGTAATTTTTTTATATGAGCAAGTAAATGTTAATATATTTATTATAGTATTCTATTTTAAAGTGAAACATATCATGGTACTAATTATGATTGATAGATGTATAATCTTAAATTTTTCATTTTGACATTTTGTTAATTTTATTTAGATCAAAACTATTCATTTAATAAGACTTTTTTGAGCTTGAAAAGTATTGGGGAAAATGGTATGGAAGTATAAATATGTGGGAGCATGCAATAAATTTTATCAAACCTAACTTTAAAGAGTAATGTAATTAAGTATGCAAATCAATTCAATAATATAAATCATATATATTTAATTCCCTTTGATATATGTGATGCAAAAACAAACGAAAAAAATCATTTTCTAGTATTTATTTTCTTTTACTAAGCATTATCCACAGATGTGGTAAAAGAATAATTTTCAAAAATTAAACATCCCACTATAATATATCTTAAGATGTTGATACATTATTTTGTTTTAGTTGTCCTACAAAGTCTCAAATATTTCAAATTAATCACTAGATTTAAAAGAATATGTTTATGTATTTATACATTTTCGTTCAGGCCTGGCCCCCCTCCAATGAAATCCTGGCTCCGCCCCTGATACCAATCCCCTAAATCCTAAGATGTCTTTGATGGGAAAAAACAGCCACAAACAGTAACTAATAAAATGCAGAATTAATTTCCGTTTGGCTAAACTTTCCCAACTTGAATGAACCTTTGAGGATGCAAACAAATAGCAGTGGGGGACTGGGGAACTACACAGGCCTCTGGAATACAAGAGAGGACAAAATCAAAAAATCCAAAAATACACCAAGTCCACAACTACAAAATTAGGTCATATATGCACCATAACGCCCATGACCTTGTGGTGCACCTTCAGCCGCAACAAAGTCAGCAAACAAAGAACTATAACTCATCCCAAAATGTGACGCGTATCGTCCCTGGACGCGCGTCACTCAACGGCTTTGAGATCACACACTCCACTCTCGGCCAAGAAACAAAAACAGGAACCCAACGTCCTCAAAGATGGACAGTAACACTGTTGTCCATGAGATCAGAGTGCACACAACTTCTTCTGGATCAGTAACACTATCGTCCTCGAAGATGGACACCAAACTACGAACTGCCTCATCATGATCTTACATCATATCACATCAATTTAGTCACTTGCATCACAATCAAGTACATCAATTACAATCAAATCCTTAGATTCAATTTCTTAACAATTATAACAATCATTAACTAGTATTTCAATACTATTAAGATTATTCTTATCCATCATACATTCCATTTGTAAATTCCTACATAGTTAGAGATATGTAGCAGAAACTTAATCATTCAATGTAATACATAAATAATCATTTATGTATCTACACAATTCACACATGAGTAAAAATGCCTATTTCACACAATAGTTCATTTAACTCCATCTTTATCAATATGATTTCCAATCATTTTCAATTTCATTCCTTATCTAGTATATCAATATTTCATCAATAATCAGTCATTATAATCCATGAAAAACATGATTTAGGCATTTAGGTAATCTCATGCTTAACCTACAAGTTGTAAGCAACTAGATGTCGATCCTCACCTCAAATGAGCTTTAAATTGTTCCTTCTCAAGCCAGTGCTCAAGCTTCGGCCAAGGGGGTTTGAGAATTGATTCATTTCTTATAAATGGGTGTTAGACAGCCTCCTCAAGGTGCTTGCTCAACTCCTAACCGAAGACACGAAAACAGCCCCTAGAATGGGTGTTTTCGGCGAATTCGTTCCCTAACCTTTCAAGGTTTTGTCTAGGTTAGTGTATAACCTTTCCAAAAATTAAAGTTACTCTATAACAAAATTTTATACACTTAAACCAGTTTATAATAGTTCTTCAATCATTCATAGGATTTAGGCAATAGAAAGGAAGGTTTTGGATTCGAACTTACTTTGAATACCAAAAACGTATTCTGCGAGGTTGCGTTCTGTTCGGATGATTTGGAGGCCTTAATCTGCTCCGTTTTCTTCAAACCTCATCCCTATGGATTCCTCTTTTCGATAGATTTCAGTGGAAACCTCCCACGCCCTTTTTGGATGCGTAGAACTCGAGATATGAGTCTCACAAGAAGGCCAACACACTGGAAGTTCTCCCTGCGGCCAGAATCTTCTCCCTCTCTCTATTCTCAGGCTTGTGCGGCTCTCCCTTCCTCCTTATCCTTTGAGTTCAAATGGGGGTGAGGGGAGGTGTTTAGGAGATCTCAAAAGGTTATCGTAACATGTGGTTCACAAAAGTAATAGGTAGGGTGTTTGATTCCAATCAAACATGGGATAATCCTCCTCTTTTATTTCTTTTTGTATTGTTTGAGCTCTCAACTCCATAGGTCCGCCCCATTTATGTGCTCTAACTTATTCTACCTGTTTTGCAGGTGCTAGGAAGGTGTGGGGCGTACTATCATGTGCCCTAATTAATTTGGGAGCAAAATATCTACCAATACATCTAAAAGTGGAAAGGTGGGTCCTATCATTTTTTGTCTTTTGTCATAGAATGTACTTTTGTACTCTACCCAATTTATTTAGATCAAGTCAACCTTCTACATCATATTATTGATCTCTAATATGTGTAGGGTGGTCCCAATAATTTATTTGATGTATAATTACAAAAGAAAGCCCTACTCCCATTATTTAGCCTAATAATGCCAAAGATGGGACCATAGGCATTTGCATTCTTCTCCAATCATTCCATCATTCATTTAAGATATTAATATTTATATATCTGGGCTACCAACCGTGTGAGTCACCCTCCAATGGGTCTAGGACGCCATTCTTGAATAACTACTATTTTTAGCCGGTTAGGCCCAAAATATAATTTGGGCTGCCCGACCGCTCTTACATTGTACCGAGGGGTTGTATATCTTTATTTAAGGATGTTGGGCCCCAATATCAATAATATGGCCCAATTAATTATTTAGAAGTCCATTACCATTATATGAGCCCAAATAGTAATATGATAAATCATACGTTCCGTAAAACTTTAATCGTTTTACAATTGTTTGAAAATAGGGAAATTCAATACATAAGCTTTGAAATTAACTTTGAATTTCCAGGACGTTCGGGTGCGGTGTCACATGAGGCCTCCTTGGCCAAGACACCAAAAGCAACCGCCAACGACCAGAAAGAAACATCACCCGCATCAGACCAAGAGCACATATCGGCCATTGAGCCAGTACACTCATCGTCCTCAAATAGACAAACTCACCCTATCAGAGGAACATCAGCCTTCTTCGTCCACAGTGAAGGGCATACAACGGCCAACACGAAGAACCAAAACGGGAAATGGCCACAACGGCCATAATGGCCAGAAGACATCAAGACTATGGAATCTACTCTCCCTCACTTCGTCTACGTTTCAGCTCAGAGAGTGGGGGACTCCTAATGGAGTATATGGGCCTGGACCCCAGGACCCACATACTCAGAAGAATAAGAGGCACAACTGTCACCCAGTGGGGCTTCCGTCGGCCAGATGGCCCACCATCGGCCAAAAAGATATCAGCTCAGAACATGGTCCAGAAGCCATGAGAACTGGGTGTCCCCGTCGGCCGGGTCTTCGTCGGCCATGGCTCCGTCGGCCATGGCTCCGTCGGCCACAAAGGGCTCCCAGAACCGGGTTTCACACTTAATTACTTTTATATATTTTGTACTCAGCCCAATAGTGGCCCAATTGTAGCCCTAATTTCCTCTATAAATACTCCCCTTGGGAGTAGTTGTAGGGAGTTCACAAATCATTAATATCACGCATTTATAGCACTTCTCTCTAGGAGTTAATACTCCACCACTAATTACTAAATTAAGTACTTCTATACTCCTAAAACCGAAAATTAAGGCAAATTCTAAATGTAACACACTTTCTAACTTTCAAGTATTTTATAGCTAAATTTCACTTTAAAAGTCCAATTTCACAATCTAAATTAAAAATTTACAAATTACTAAATTAACTACTTCTACACTCCTAAAACCGAAATATAAGGCAAATTCTAAATGTAAACCACTTTCAAACTTTCAAGTATTTTATATCTAAATTTTACTTTAAAATTCAAAGTTAAGGCAAATTTAACTCTAATATTTAACTTTGCGGTGCCTAAAAAAATTAATTCAGGCAAATTATAAGTTAGAGATCTATATATAGCTTTTTTAATGATGTGATACTATCTTCGTCTAAATCAATATCGTAAATATATAATTAATATAAGTAATATATAAATCACATATAATTAATTAGATACACGTGATATTATTATAAATATATTAAATTATAGAGAAATTAATTAGCCTAATTATGCATGATATTAGTATTATTTAATATATCATAATGATTTGGTAATTACAATGCATTTACAAATATTTTTTAGATTACACCACGTTGATTATCGTTCTATTATTATCAAATTAGCCTCAATATATTATAGTAGAGATAATATATACTTTAATTATAGCCTAAGTATATGATACACTAAGTAATACATATATTACTAATATTAGTGATATATACTCATTATGCTATAATATTTAAGATAAGCCTATGATATGTAATTATTGATTATACAACGATCAATTATAGCCAAATTTAACTCTAAAATTTCAATTAAACAATCTAAATTAAAAAAAATTACAAATTACTAAATTAACTTGAACAATACATACCGGGAGATTCGTAGTTCTGAAACGTTTGGCGGTTGTTCCTCCGACCATATATTGATGATGGGCCTTCCTCTTCGGGAGTTCCGTGGAACGTCAAATTTTTTGGCGGGGTCGCAGAAGCTTCCACGTAAATGTGCAATTCCTCATACTCTTTTGTAGCGATCCGGAAAAAATGATGTCATGTCTGCTCATCGTGAATGGGCCATAATCTAGAAGCAACATATACCGAATTCTTATATTTTGGCAATTTTCCGTAAATTAATTTAAAACGTCCTCTAGCCTTTTATTTCCTGCTTTCAGCCACCAAGAGACAATAATTTCTCTAATTGTAGTTGGTCTGTCAGGAATAGGAATAGCAAACAGACCCATAAAGTATATTTAAACAGAATAGGAGACTTTGCAATGGAAAAAAAGATGGTTCATATTATCTCCTGAGCTTCTACATAGAGGATAAATAGAGGGCCTGATCACCAGTCCAAACCTATGTAAATTGTCAGTAATAGGAAGCATATTGTTCAACAACTTCCACAGAAATAGTTTAATTTTCAGAATCTGATTAGCATGCCAAATGTGTCTGTGAGTAAAGGTTTTAACAGATTCCTCTCTAACATGATTGTAGGCTGAATGAAAGCTAAAGTTCCCAGCTTCTTCCAAAGACCAGTACACATCACCAGCCTCAGTATGTGAGCAAAGTGCCATAGCTTCAGGATTAACAGCACAAATCCTCTTCCAAATGACTGAATCAGTGATCTTAGGTATGAAATTTCCTTGTCTAGGATATCTAGCATTGATAAAAGTGTTCCAGAAAGAACCCCTGTTTTCCACTTCCACCAAAGCTTCAAAGTAAAAGCCTTTTCCAAAGCAGTCAACAATCTAATTCCGAGTCCTCCCTCTTCTGTAGGAAAGCATAACTGATTCCACTTTTTCCAATGATATTTATTTTTGTTACTAGAGGAACCCCAGAAAAAATTTGCCATCTTACACTCTAAAATCTTTATAACTTTCTTGGGCAGTGTATCTGTGGCTAAAATGTGCAAAGGAATTGAGTTCAGGACATGCTTAATCAGAATCAATCTCCCCCCTGAGATAAGTTTTTCTGCCTCCAAGGATTCATTTTACGTTCAAACTGTTTTATTAGCAGAGAGCAGTATTTATATCTATTAACCTCTTTGTGCAGATTTGCATCTAGGTATTTCAAAGGTAATGCAATCAGCTTCATGTCTAAAGCATCTTTAATGTTGTGACTCCTTCTTTCAGCCGATTTACCCACCACAACTGAGCACTTTTCCATATTAATGCTCTGACCAGATGCAGCTTGGTAAGTCTCTAAGAATTTCTTGAACTTTATTAGAGATCTGATTTCACCATTTAAGAAAACTAATAAATCATCTGCAAATCCCAAATGGGAAATAGGAAAATCTTGAGCCCCAATCCAATAAGGCTTAATGATATTCTGCTCCATATTCCATTTTAAACCCCTTGAAAAACCTTCTGCTGCAATGATAAATAGGAAAGGAGATAAGGGGTCTCCTTGTTTAACACCCCTCATGGGCTGGAAAAAGCCCTGAGGAGCCCCATTTATCAAAATAGATAAATGTGTGGCCTTGAGGTTATTCATCACCAATTGAATGAATAGAGGTTAAAAGCCAAAATTATTAAGGACTTCAGCTAGATAAGTCCAAGAAACTCTATCAATAACCTTAGCCATATCTAATTTAACCACCACATTAGCCCCTAATCTTCTTGTCAATGGAATGTATCATTTCCTGTGCAATAAGAACCTGATCTGCGATGTCTCTACTCTTCATAAATCCTGCCTGCTCATCTGATATTATTTTGGGTAAAATATTACTAAGTCTGAATGTTAAGACTTTAGTACATACTTTACTTATAAAATTAGAGAGGTAAATGGGCCTGAACTCAGCAAAGGTAATAGGCCTTTCTTTCTTTGGAATAAGCACAATCCATGAACTAGACATCCCTTTAGGAATATTGATTCCCATAAAAAACTCCTGAACCGCCCTAATCACATCAGGCCCCACAATATGCCAACATTTTCTAAAGAACTTCCCATTAAACCCATCTAGTCCAGGGGCTCCTTTGAGATTTAAATCCCAGACTGCACTCTTCACTTCATCACCTTCAGGTAATGTGGTAAGAGAATGATTGTCTTCTTCAGTAATACGTTTTGGTATGAATTTCAGAATCTGATCAACAGCTTCCACAGGTTCCTCAGAATACAAAGCTTTGAAGAAATCAACTGCTGCAAGTGAAATCTCAGGTAAGGTAGTCACCAGGTCCCCATGAGCATTCTGAATTTCTATAATTGCCTGCATCTTTATTCTAACATTAACATAGGAGTGGTAAAAAGAAATATTTGCATCACCTTCTTTTAGCCACTTAATGTTTGCTTTTTGCTTCCAGAATTTTTTCTCTAAAGTATATTTGGCCATCAACATAGCCCTAGACTGTGACCATTTTTCTCTATTCTGTGCTGTAGGGTTCTCTTCATAGGCTTTTTCATCAACAAGAGCTGCAGCTTCACAGTCTTTGATATCCTGGAAAATATTCCCAAAGCTCTGCAAATTCCAGGTTCTGAGATCTTTCTTTAACAGTTGAAGCTTCTTCACCAGACCCCTCATACCCCCACCAAAATTTTAAGCAGTCTAACTCCTCTGAACAACTTCCATAAATGATTTATGAGAGCACCACATATTCTGAAACCTAAATGACTTAGGCCCAGTAGTGAAATTAAAAGAGCATTGGATAAGAATAGGAGAGTGATCAGATGGGGAACTAGTTAAATGATTAACCAAAATATTATCAAACACATTAGGACAAGAATGATTGATTAATACTCTGTCTAATCTTCTCCAAACCCTGCCATTAGCTCTAACCCCTGTCCATGTGTATTTGCAGCCTGAATACGGGAGATCAATAAAATTGCACCCTAAAATGAAGTTTGAGAAGTCTTGTATACTGGTAAGTAAGGGAATGCGTTTTCCTTGATGCTCACTTAAATTTGCAATAACATTAAAATCTCCCCCCATTAACCAAGGTTCAGTCATTTTTTGGCTAATAGATAACAAATCATCCCATAACTCCCTTCTTTTAATATAGCAGTGATTCCCATAAATGGCAGAAATCCACCTCACAAAGCTGCCCTTAGTCACCTTAAAATGAACCAACTGTTCCTTCCATCTTAGATCAGTGATACTCACTTCATCTTTATTCCAAAAAATCCAAATCGTATTATTGTCAAAAGAGGCCACCTCATTAAAACCAATTTTAGATTTAAATGAAATTGCTTTTGAATAATGTATAATAGGCTCGATAACAACAGCAACATGAACCCTCCATTGTTTAGTTAGGGAATAAAGTCTGGAATAGGAGGATTCAAGACCCCTAACATTCCAAAATAAGCAATTCATTAAAAACCAACTGCAGGAGTTGGACAGAGCCCTTGGCTATCTTTCTTTTTTATGCATTTCTGGTAGTTATTGAAGAAACATGAGTACCTGCCTTCTTTTTTGCTTTTCTCCCTGTTACTTTTGTAAACCCCTCCTCCTGATTGTGTGCATCTGCCTCTGCATTATCATCTTGGCTATTGTTACATGTATCCTCCTGATACTCCACATTAATATCTGCATTGCCATTTATAGGTTTCTGATCAAGCATAATTTGCATCTCTTTGTGCTTAACCAGTTTTGCTATAGTGTTGCAGATATCTGGCCAGTTGAGCAACCAAGACTCCCTATCAATCTTGGTATCACTCTCCTCATCAGAGTGATACTTCTTCTCAACAAGCTCAGAACCTCACTCCAATTTTTGATGAAGCTTCTTCAAGGAGGAATCATCAAATGCTTCAGAAGAAAAGTTATTGGGACTGAGTAGGCTGCCCTCAAGATCAACAATCAATTCTTCAGTTAACATATATTTGTTTCCTTCCCTATTCTTTCCTTCAGTTTGTGGCTGGGTGAATTTTCCTGTATCATTAGTTTTTTCATTGTGTTTTGAAGTCGTTGCTATTTTTGTAATAATAGGCTCTGCATCCACTGTGTTAACAGGATTTGCAACCTGGACATTATCCTTCCCTTTCTCCTGTCTCGTGTATTTTTTCTGCTGGCTAGTATCATTGTTAATTGTAGGCTTAGGAGCCCATTTTTCCTTAGGCGTGGTGATGGTTATAGTAGTTGTCACCGGCCTCTTAGGGCAGTTGGAATCATAATGTCCTAAATGGAGACATTTAGAGCAATACTCAGGTCTGTTTTCGTAGTATACTGATTGCATAAAGCCACTATTTTCACATTGGATCCAAACCTTAGCAGGCATTTCTTTGGTTAGATCTAATTCCACCGAAACTCTAGCCAAAGACGGCCTAGCCAAGGATGTTGTAGCAACATCAATTTTCATAGGCTTGCTAATAAGAGAAACAATGTCAAACAGGGCACACTGATCTTGCAAATGTATTGGAAGATCTTCAAAACCTAGCCAAACTGGAACCACAGGGGATTCCACGTTTGGCTTGAAATCAGGGGTCCACTTTGTCACTCTCATCACACATCCATGTATAATCCATGTTTGTTTATTCCAACAACGCAAGTAATCCTCATCCATATCAAATCTTATCAAAACATGCTTTTGATTCAATAAACCTAGCTGGAAATTTCCTTTAAAACCAATAATTTCAAAAGATTTCCTCATATTCACCAAACTAGGTCTGGCTTTAAAAAAATCCCTACCAAAGCCTTCCGATGACGAGCTGCCAAGCCCAAAACCTCCTGTTCTGGAAAGGGAATCGCTGGAACACCTTTGAATCTTGTATGTGTTTTCGTTGAAAGCGAAGGTGCAGCATCATGATTAGAGACCACGTCTGCAAAGGTTCTGCCACCCCCAGCACCATGTGACGGAGACCTGCCACTCCAAACGCCTTTCAGAGGTTGCGCCGCCGTAGAGTTAGGTTTTTCTGCCGTCATTCAATGAACGTCCGCTGTTTTTTCTCGATGTAGACATTCCAATGAACCATAACAACAGTATTGCCCTCGGTAGACATTTTTATATATGGTATATATTATAAATATAATATGAGAGGCGAGTGCTAAACAAAAAAATAATGAATATATTAAGAAAGAAAAAAGTGTTTTTGGAGTGTGTTGTAAATTTTGAGAAGAAATGAATGGATTTTATAGGAGGGATTAGTGTAGGAGTTTGGTGGGAAACTAGGCCAAAAATACGTGTCGGATTCACCAATTCCGACCACAATGCATACAGGTTGGTAAAATACTCGAACCACAATTAAACACCTAATTTTAAAAAAAACAAATATCATAATACCCTAGTCGGATTCCCCAATTCCGACTAGTTTTTTTTAATTAAAGCCGACACTCTCCAGTCGGATTCCCCAATTCCGACAGGGGGTGCCCTAAAATGAACCCTAATCTCTAGTCGGAATCCGTTGTTCCGACTCCCGTAATTTCGTAACCTAAATCACTTTCCCGTATTTTGGCACTACACGCAGCATACTCCCGTAATCCGGTAATTTCCTCTGTGTGTGTGTGTGTGTGTTTGTGTGGGAGGGTTCAATTACAAAGAGGTCTTCTCCTAAGGTAGGTCTAAATCTGATAGTTTTAAGCCTCTTTCATTTGAGGTGCTTTCGGGTCGAATTTTTTTGATGAAATTTTGTTAGCATGAATCAAACCCGATATGAGACCCTCTCTATCCACCAGCTCAGCTATGCCCAACGGCTGAACTGTTCGATCATTTCTAATAAGTAGTATTTTAATTGATTTATCCGCCCAAAGTACAGAAGATACCTAGTATACATCTATGACCTGCCTTTATCGAGCCAGAAAGGGTTGATATTGGGAAAAGGTTGTATTATAACCAATTTGGGGTATAGATTGTGAGAGGATCTGCTCATTTTCGTTGGTTAAAATGAAGCTTTTATATATGCACGTTGGAGTGATAGGCAGATGGGGAGAAAAAGAGGACGTGATGGCGCATCCCATGCACGTTTTTTATGCACTGTTTGACGATTGCCACGCTTTTCACGACTGGGGGCGTCTTTCAGTTTCTCTTTTCCCTTTCTTCCTCAACGGCCACGATTACTTGTTCTAAATAGGTTTAAGAGCATCTAGCTAGTTCATCTAGCTCGTTCATTGGGTAGAGTTTTTAATCCCAATTATTGTCGATCCGCTAACAATAATCTCAACTATTGATTATTTATGTATAATCTCAACTATATGGACCGTCCGCCAATAATGATCCGTGACTGCATATTACTTGCTCTAACAAGTGAATTTTTAATATAAATTATGCATAAAAATTAAAATTTGGGATTATTTACAAGGATTACCCTGTATATCTCTTTAGAAATTATAAGAATTTATTTATAGTCGGTCACGTCGGACCATTATTGGCGGAAGGTCCCTAAAGTTGGGATTATTCTGAAATAATCGATAGTTGAGATTATTATCAGCAGACCGCCAATAGTTGGGATTATTACAATCAATTTTTCCTTTTAAATATAAAAAAATCTAAGTTTATTGTAGCTAGGAGCCAAGGTTAGGGTGGGTTAATACAAAGATTCTTTTTGATAAATCTTTACACCTAAATTTTACACTAAAAGTACAAACCATTTTCAAATTTAGGGTTGACTGGATCCTGGTTGCCCCGGCCCTCTACCCCGCCCATGTTGATGACTGGTTCTAGAGCATATCTATTTCTTCTTTTTATTCATACACGGTTCATCCTATTAATCTTCAACAATCAAAATTAGTACTCCCTCCGTCCCACAATGAACTTTTCACTTTCCTTTTTTGGATGCCCCATAACCAAATTCTCATTTCCTTAAATGGCAAGTTAATCTACATCAAAACAATGTCAAATAGTGCAAAACAGTGCCAAACAATGTCGAAACAGTGCCAAACAGTGTCGAAACAGTAAAATTTACACCATGGTAAATTTATTTCCTTAATATATGTGTAGGTCAAACCGTGAAGTTCATTGTGGGACTATATGTTATTTTTCTGCTCAGTGCAATTGCGGTTATTAGATTCGCCACTGGCTGGTTCATATCATATTGCTCAATTTATTTTCCAATTGTGTAAGTGTAGACTTGTACTCCGTATTATTTTATTTGAACCACGTGAAAAATTAAAGATATAACACTTTGGGGAAATTGTAGAATTAGCATTTTTTGGAGTTTTTCATCGGGTGGACAAGTTTACAAGTAGTGATAGGATCGATATTATCGAGATTATTAATTTATCATGATAAACATAAATAATGACAAATTAGATGAAATTACGATAATAATAGTTAATGTTCTAACTAGAATTATTGCTTTCACTTTTTTATAGTTATAAAAAAATACAAAAATATGGATACCTTTCTCACCACCTCCCAACACCATCACCTCCAATCGGTGAAAATTCTGTTATTTTTTGTAAAAGTGTCATTTTTTCTGAAAATGACAAGAATATCCCATTATTACTCTTCATAATGTCAAAATTTTCATTTAATATGCCATTATTATGGAATTAATAAAAATGTTAGAAGATTTTCAACCGGTGATGGGAGGTGATGGTGTTGGGGGTGGCAGAGGCGGAAGTGTCTTTTTTTATGTTTTAATTTTTTTTTTGATTTTTCACTCAAATTTTAGTTATTAAAATTGAATTAATTATCAATATGGAAGATTTAACTTTAACATTAATAGTAAAAAAAAGTTGACTTTGGCAAAACAATTTGAGGTGGTAGTTTTAGATAAGAAGATACGGAATCATACCAGATTACCAGATCCAACTAGACTACGACGACTCTAAAATAAATTTAAAACAAAGAGTTCTTATACCGTGGGAGTGACTCACTGTGAGCTTCGAGGTTTTTTTTTTTAATTTCAACATGTTCAAATCAATGTAACTCACATTGTTAAGAAATATAATTTGAGTCTAGTTGAAGTGTAAGTTGTCTAAAAGAGAATATAAGAAGTAAAACATTGATTTCAATGTAAATAGGGAAAAAAAGAAGTCTAATTGTCCAATTATTTGACATAAGTAGTGTATATGTTTTGTTTTCAATATTAGAGATATAAAAATGAATTTTTATAAAAATAACTTCTCTTTGAATAACATGAGTTTATTTTGTTGTGTAACTCGCATTGCATTGTGGTGCAACTCACATTATGGAAAATGTAAATCACGTGTAAACATGATGTAACTTGCTTAACGAAGTTGACATAACTCACGCTAATAACTATGTAACTTGACAAATGGAAATGTAAATTACGTTAATGAAAATTTAAATTGAACCAAATCAAAATGTAAGTTTTGCAATAATTATATATATATATATATATATATATATATATATATATATATATATATAATACTCCATATGTAAAATTTGCTTCAGTTCTTTGCTTCTCTGTATGTATGCGTATATATAAAAATATAAATATGTGAATATGGTGGGATGTTTTTTTAATTTTGTTAGGCAAGATGAGTAAATAAACAGCAGCAACTCTGGCTACAAAAAAGAGGGCGTCATTTATGTCGGCAAAACACCAAGAGCTGGTGGAGGTCCCATGCCCTTCAAGTCCTTCATCGCCACGATTCCAGGAGACCAACAACACCAGCAACGGCGACCTTTCAACTCCAGACTGCAACCACGCGATTGGAACTCAGGTAAGGCGATGGCGGGCTTGGATGGCGATCTGCGGACAGAGGCGAGGTAGAGAAGAGAACGAAACGCGAGCAACGACCGGGCCTAATATTCTGGAGCTGTGGTCCCAGATAGAGTGTGGGTGAGGATTTTAATTCTTTTTAACGCAAAACCATACAATTTTGGGATCGGTACACCGTGAAAATGGTGTATCGATCCCACAATATAATTTGCGTAAAACGAGCATCAACCAAATCAGATTATATCAGATCAAACTTAAAAGACTAGACCATATACGTACATTAGACTAGACCAATTTAGACTAGACAAACTTACAGGCAGAGTGCTCCATCCCCTATCAATTATAAGCGAGGATACTACAATAACAGAAAAGTCAACGGAAGACTCAGCTCCGACTGAAACAATTAAGGCCTCGACGGATGATTTATCAGAAAAATTCCTATTCTATGGAGAAGAGGGTTTTGATTCTATCAAAATTGAATAAAAAACATTTAGATTTGCTGTCAGGAAAAATGAAATGATGATTTTTGAAATTAAAAAATCCGTGCTACACAAGATTAATTTCATAATAGAGCTTGGAACACAAATCTACTGTTTTATCCGCCAACTCACAAGCTCAGAGAAATTTAATCACGGGCAGAGTAAAAAATTCGGGCCTATCACGGTTTCTTTTGTGCTCAACAATTCAGGTTGTTATGTGAAGATTGCTAAAGAAAAGGGGAGCTCAATCCTAGTCCCTAGGGGCCCACACAATTCAAATCTCAATGATTTTTTGAGATTATTTTCTAATTTTGCTGATTTTTCTTATAAAGAGCAGGATGATTCCATGCATTGGGAGTGTGAGACTGCCACTGTTAACAAGGATATAACCATGTCCAAGCTGATATTTAACTATGAAATTCAGATTGCCTTTGGTGAGAAGGAACGACCCCTAGAGAAGGAACGACCCATCTCATTTGAGAAACAACCACCAGTTATTCAGGCTTACTCCGATACCTCAGACAGCTTTGATCATTCTGATGACTCTTTCTTCTCAGATGATTTTTTAGGACATGCAACCAAAAGCGGTCGTCATCCTCCTTTATCAAACCAGGAAGAAATTGGGAACTCCAAATTCAACAGATCGATTTGTCGCAAATCAAAGTTCGTCACCTCAGAAAATTGTCTACCAACAGACAACCTCAACACACAACTGAAACTTTACAGGAAGTCTCAGAAAAACAAAAGGCGACATAGCATGAGGACTAGATCACAGTCCAGGGATTTCCCTTGGGTCTAGTTTTTTTTTTGTTCTTGTTCTTGTTTTTGTTCTTTGTACTTTTTTACTTTTATTTGTCTTCTTGCACTCTACTTTTACTTTATCTGAATAAAATCTTCTTTTTCCAACAACAACAACAACATCCAAGCCTTAATCCCAAAAAAATTTGGGGTCAGCTAACATGAATCGATCTATGATATCGATGCCAAAAAGAGAAGGCGGACAAGAAAAGGAAAAAAAAGTAAGATAAAATGAATAAAATAAAGATACATAAATATAAGATAACAATAACACAAGATTATAACCAAGATAAAAGAAAAATAAATAAAAGAGCATAAAAAAGCTAGAAGATAAAAATAACATAAGAATATAAAAAGATAAGGAAGATAAACGATAAAAGAAACAAGAGAGGAAAGGTAGACAAGACATCAATCGTCCACATGGATGTGCGCCCTCCACTTTGCTCTCTCCAAAGCCATACTCTCATCCAACCCAAGAAGACGCATATCAGTTCTGATTACTCTAATCCAAGTTTGTTTGGGTCTTCCCCTCCCTCTCTTCTCTAACTCTTCTCCCCACCCCTCAAGTCGTCTAACAGGTGCATCACTCGGTCTTCTATGCACATGCCCAAATCACCGCAAACGAGACTCCTGCATCTTATCTTCTATAGGTGCTACTCCCACCTTTTGTCTGATTACCTCATTCCTCAGGCGGTCTTTTCTGGTATGTCCACACATCCAACGCAACATACGCATCTCTGTCACACTCATCTTTTGCATGTGGCATTGCTTCACTGCCCAACACTCTACGCCATACATTAATGCCGGCCTAATTGATGTACGATAAAATTTATCTTTCAGTTTAGTCGGTATACCTCGATCGCATAGAAATCCTGAAACTCTTTTCCATTTCATACACCCAGCTCTGATTCTATGACATACATCTCCATCTAATTCATCATCCTTCTGAATTATGGATCCCAAGTAACGGAACATATCACACACCGGTATCTCCTTACCATCAAGAGTAATCCCACTGTTGCTACTGCTTTTACCTCCACCGAACTTGCACTCCATATACTCAGTCTTGCTTTGGCTCAGTTTGAAACCCTTGCTCTCCAATGTTTGTCGCCATACTTCCAACTTTGCTTTAACACCGGATTGTGTCTCATCAATCAATACAATATCGTCGGCAAACATCATGCACCATGGTATATCTTCTTGAATTGACTTCGTAAGTTCATCCATGACTAAAGCAAATAAGAAAGGACTCAGAGCAGATCCTTGGTGCACTCCAATAGTAATAGGGAACTCTGCGGTCCTCCCTACACTATGCGGACACTTGTAGTGCAAGCATCATACATATCCATGATGATGGTGATATACTTACGTGATATGCCTTTTTTAGTTAAGGCCCACCAAAGAACTTCTCGAGGTACCCTATCATATGCCTTTTCTAAGTCAATGAACACCAAATGCAGATCTTTTTTAGTGTCTCTATACTTATCCACAACTTGTCTAAGAAGGTGAATGGCCTCAGTTGTTGAGCATCCAGGCATAAAACCACATTGATTCTCCTAAATTTTCACACTTTTACGTAGTCTTTGCTCAACTACTCGCTCCCAAAGTTTCATGGTGTGACTCATAAGCTTAATCCCTCGATAGTTAGCACATTCTTGTACATCACCCTTATTTTTAAATAAGGGAATGAGAGTACTCTTCCGCCAATTCACTGGAATTTTGTTGTTTCTCCATATCATGTTGAAGAAATGTGTTAGCCACTCGATGCCTTTCTCTCCCAAACTTCTCCAAGCCTCGATTGGTATGCCATCTGGGCCCACTGCTTTCTTCCGGTCCATTTTTCTCATAGCCTCTTTAACTTCTGTTGTTTGAATCCTTCTCACGAAGTCCCTATTTACCATACACTCTGGTATAGTAAGATCATCAATACCCTGGACTTTATTCCCGTTGAACAAGGTATTAAAGTATGACCTCCACCTCTCTTTTATTTCTTCGTCGTCCATTAGTATCCTTTGATCGACATCCTTCACACACTTAACTTTTCTGATATCTTGAGTCCTACGGTCACGAAGGCAAGCAAGTCTGTAGATATCTTTTCCTCCTTCCTTAGAATCCAACTTTACATACAATTCCTTATTCACTTTTCCTTTGGCTTCCTTCACAGCTTTCTTTTCTCTTCTTCTAGCCTCTTTGTGCTTCTCTATGTTCTCGTCGCTCCAACTTTTGCCCAATTTATTATAGCATTCTCTTTTGGCCCTTATTGCTTGTTTCACCTCATCATTCCACCAAGATGTGTCCTTTTATGGTGGCAGACATCCTTTAGATTCTCCGAGTATCTCCTTCGCCACTTTGTTAATGGTTGACTCCATTGATAACCACACATCATCCACGTGTGCGTCATTATCAATAGACCAAACATCTTCCTCCAACATTTTGTGTGCAAAATTTTGTTGGAGATTCCCCTCGAGCCTCCACCAAAAAATATTTGGCTCCCCTTGTACCTTAACTCGTCCCCTCTTTTTACCTCGAAAATCAAGCACACGCATCCTATGCTGAGTGACAACACTCTCACCTGGGATAACCTTACAATCAGTGTAGCTAGTTCTCCAAGTCATACGTACTAAAAAGTAGTCAATTTGGGTACTATTAGCTCCACTTCTATAAGTGACAAGGTGAGAGTCTCTTTTCTTGAACCAAGTGTTCATCACAGCCAACTCATATGTCGAGGCAAAATCTAGAATGTTCTTCCCCGCTTCATTTCTAGTGCCAAAATCATGTCCGCCATGGACACTCTCAAAACCATCACGACTTGGGCCCACATGCTCATTGAGGCCGCCTCCTATGACCAGTTTCTCTCCCCTTGGCACTCGTCGCACCACTTCCTCAAGATCCTCCCAAAATTGTTGAGTGATAGATGCATCCAATCCCACTTGTGGTGCATAGGCACTAACCACAGACACGATCTCATCCCCTATCATCAACTTAATGCTCATGATGCGATCATTCTTCCTAAACACTTCAACCACACCGTCAACATAATCATGTGCCACCATAATGTCTACTCCATTTCTGTTCCTCTCTCTCCCCGAGTACCAAAGCTTAAAACCTCCGGGATTAATCTCACGTGCCTGTTCTCCAACCCACTTAGTTTCTCGCATGCACATTATGCTGATATTCCTCCTCTTCATAACCTCGGCTATCTCAGATGATCTTCCCGTAAGAGAGCCAACATTCCATGTCCCAAAGCGCAATCTAACACCATGCCTTCTCTTCTTCACCCCACATCGACCCCACCATGTCCTTGCATATTTGACACCATCCCTGGGCATTGGAGTGGCGCATCGCTTCCAGGCGACGATCTAGCAGCCTTAGCATTCTTATCACCACACTCAGGTCTATGAAGTGTAGCGCGCCCTTGATCATTTGACACCACCCCCAGGCGGAGGGATGACGCGGAGGAATAAAATCTTCTTTTTCCAAAAAAAACATTAGACTAGACCAAAAAATTCAATCCAATTAAAAATATTGTGTGAATAGTTGCCGGAGAATGACCATATCATTGATGTATACGTCAAATTTTGTAAACAAAATTGAAATTAGTGTAATACTAGTAAAACATAACTATTTATATGGAGTAAAACATTTATCACGGGCATGATCTTATATTTCTTTAAACAAAACTGAAACTAATTAATAGAGTTATGACCCTACTTCTAGTTTTAATAACTTTTCATTAAAAATAGTCGAAACTTCCAAAACCTATACCCTAAAACATTAAAATTAAACGACAAACTATATCTGATAATTTATACAATATAATAATACTCCCTCCGTCCCATAAAGCATGGCCAATGTTGACTTACACGTAGATTAATAAAGTAAAAACTTTGTGGTTGATATTTGTGCAGAGAAGAGAGAAGTAACTTTAGCCACATATTTACTACTTAAAATGGAAATGTCAAAGTTTTTTGGGACGTCCAAAAAAGGAAAGTTGACCAAGTTTTATGGGACGGAGGTAGTATAAAATAAAGAAAATAGAAAGAAATTACAAAAACTTAAATGAAAAATAGAAAACTTAGATTTTTAAAACTTAGATAGCATAAAAAATTAAATAAAATATATTTTCTTGAAAAAAGAGAGAATAAAGCTCAATATTGTAAATTTTTAATCAAGATTACCTTTTGAAAACAGAAAACGTAAATTTGAATAAAGGAAAATAATACAAAATGATGGTAACACAATTGGGGAAAAATGGGAAAAGAAAAAAAGAAATTTTAGTTAAAATAAATCAAAAAATGATTAAAATTTATTTGTAAAAAAAATATTTTTATATCTTCCGAAAATTGAGAGTTGATAATTGGGATTAGAAAAAAAAAAGATTGACTATACTTGAGATTATTTATATCTTACGCTTAGTTTGCATTTAAAATTGACCTGCTATACCACGTTGTAGCCGGTTAGGGACTATTTGTAACACCTCGGCCCCGTAGACCCCGAGGTAGTTACTTCTGACCTCTAGTACTGTCCTCACAAACCGCCACTAGCCTTCTCCGCGCACTTTGTCCTCACTCATGCACACCCTGAGAAACTTCTCAGAGTCTCATCCATCCCAAGACAACTCCCGTGCAAGCACGCTTAACTTTGGAGTTCTTGGCTAATGAGCTCCCTTAAAAGGAGATGCACCTTGTTGGTATGAGTAGTACTATTATTCCGTTTAAATTAAATCTCAAGTATTACACTATTTTTGGAGAATGGTTCATAAAGTTGGGACCACTCATGAATAATCGATAGTGGGGATTATTAACCACATGTAACAGAACACATGAAGTTAATTTTTGTTACCATTTCATTTGCCTTTTTATGAGATACGTAAAATTTTAGGGGTTCAAAATATATTACAACAACAACATCCAAGCCTTAGTCCCAAAAGATATTGGGGTCGGCTAACATGAATCGATACATGATATCACCACCAAAAGGAAAATAAAAAAATAAAGATAAAAAAGATAAGCTATTATAAAAAGATAATATAAAAAGAGATGAATATACATAAAAATGATAAAATAAAAAGGATACAAATAATGTTTATATATATATATAAGAATAAAAAAACAACGGAAAAAAAATGAGGGAAAAAGATGATACAAGATCACTCCTCCACACGAATACCCTCCCTCCACTTTGCTCTCTCTAAAGCCATACCCGCATCCAACCGAAGAAGCATATCACTTCGGACTCCCCTAACCAACGTATGTTTGGGCCTTCCTCTTTCTCTCTTCTCTACCTCTTCTCCACACATCTCAACTTGTCTGACAGGTGGATCGACCGGTCTTTTACGCACATGACCAAACCACCGTAGGCGTGACTCCTGCATCTTGTCTTCAATAATTGCTACTCCCACCCTTTGTATGATTATCTCATTCCTCACGTGGTCCTTCCTTGTATGCCCACACATCCAACACAGCATGCGCATCTCTGCCACGAATGTGACGTTGTTTCACCGCCCAACGTAACACTCTACGCCATACAGTAATGCAGGCTTAATTGTTGTCCAATGTTTCACCCTTCAGTCTAGTCGGCATACCTCGATCGCATAGAAATCCTGACGCACTTTTCCACTTCATCCACCCTGTTTTGATTATATGGGATACATCTCCATCTAATTCACCGTCTTTCTGAATTATGGAGTATAAGTAACGGATCATATCACTGACCAGTATCTCCTTACCATCTAAAGTAATTCCGCTATTACCACTGCTTCTACCTCCACCAAACTTGCGCTCCATGTACTCTGTCTTGCTCCGGATCAAAATATATTAAAGGATAAAAATATTCAATATAAGTATTATTCAATACCAACAAGTAGGGATGAGAAGCAGACTTCTAAAAAAAGTGGACCGAAGACTTGACCTATATAATTCCGGTCTAAGACCGGACCGGATTATTTCGGTTTTTCTGGTCCGGACCGATATTGGACCAGATTTTTAATTTTATTATTTTTACAATGTTGCATCTTTTAAAAAATAGTTTTTATTGTCCAAAAATCTACTTATTAGCTCAATGTTTCTATTACGGATGATGGAGTATATGGGTCTGAGCCCCCGGACCCACATACTCAGAACAACTGAAAGCACAAGACACTGAGTGGCGCCCACGTCGGCCAAGGGACCCCCGTCGGCCGAAAAGGTGCCAACTCAGATTATGGTCCTGAAGCCAAGGAACCCGGGTGCCCTCGTCGGCCGTGCCCTCGTCGGCCACGCCCTCGTCGGCCACGAAGACCTCAAGAACCGGATTTTATACTTACTCATTCGTACAGCCCATTAGAGGCTTTGTATTTGGCCCAGTAGCGGTCCAGTTGTAAATGGGCCTCCCAAGCCCAAGGCTTGGGAGCCCAGCCCGTATTTTCTCTATAAATACTCCCCTTGGGAGTAGTTATAGGGGTTACAAATTCATTCTATTGAAGCATATTATTGCACTTCTCTCTCTAGCTCTCACTTCTCTCTAGATATACTCTATCAGTTGGTGCTTTCATTGAGAGCCCACTGGCGAATCAGACTCTACGGCCTACACACTGGCCGGCTTCACAAGTGCCAGCAAGCGCCCACAACGGCCTATTTGCTTGCCAAGTTCACAAATGCCAACAATAAGGAGATGACAACGGCCAGGAACGTAATGAACGCCCGTAACGGCCACAGAACCAAAGGAACAAAGAACCCACAGCCATCGGCTCCTCGTAACGACCCTTGATGATAACTCTTTACAAGCGATCTGCGCACAAGGGTTCTCCCACAGGGTTACCTTGGCCAGAAAATCGCCATGAGGGTTGGATTCAGGGGCACTACGGAGAGGCCGCTTCGGCCAGGGACTCAAGCAACTCCTTCACCCCTCACTCTCTTCGGCCTGAAGCAGTGGGGGACTGGGGGACTACATCGGCCTCAACAAAACAAAGGGAAAAATACAAACACGAATGTAACCACGAAGCATGGCCACAACGTCCATGTATCACAACGGCCAAAGGCACATAACATCATCAGCAACGGCCAACAGGCCACCTAAGGCAAGGACATTCATCGTCCTCTGCCAACAGTTAACCATAATGGGCTCTTCGGCCAGGGACACGAAAGCCAGTCAGCGACGGCCAAAAAGAGTGCGCAAGCACCCTTACCGGCCACCCAAAGGAAAGGACACAATCGTCCTCAATACAAGGTTCAACCTAAACAACCTCATCGGCCCAAATGCAAACCTCAACCATCAACGTCCAAGAAAGGGAAAATGTGCCTTCAACGGCCACCGTCGAAGCAGGACTCTCATCGTCCCCTAACGAACACACCTAGGAAACAACGGCCTCCCCGTCCACAGCGAGGAGCAGGTAACGGCCAAGAACAGGATCATCAAAATGGAAACAGCGCCAACGCCGCAACAACTAACGACCTGGGAGTGCCCGCATCGGCCAAAAGCACCAAAGCACGGGAATATACTCTCCTTCACTTCGACTGCGTCTCAGCTTAGAGAGTGGGGGACTCCCTATGGAGTATATGGGTCTGAGCCCCCGGACCCACATACTCAGAAGAACAGAAAGCACAAGACACTGAGTGGCGCCCACGTCGGCCAAGGGACCCCCGTCGGCCGAAAAGGTGCCAACTCAGATTATGGTCCTGAAGCCAAGGAACCCGGGTGCCCTCGTCGGCCGTGCCCTCGTCGGCCGTGCCCTCGTCGGCCACGAGACCTCACAGAACCGGATTTTATACTTACTCATTCGTACAGCCCATTAGAGGCTTTGTATTCGGCGCAGTAGCGGTCCAGTTGTAAATGGGCCTCCCAAGCCCAAGGCTTGGGAGCCCAGCCCGTATTTTCTCTATAAATACTCCCCTTGGGAGTAGTTATAGGGGTTACAAATTTATTCTATTGAAGCATATTATTGCACTTCTCTCTCTAGCTCTCACTTCTCTCTAGATATACTCTATCAACGGAGTATAATTTTATGATGTTTTATATGTGATTATTTCTAAGTTATTCTTTTATATGTGCATTTTTATGTCTCTTTTGAATTAATATAATATACATTATAATACATCAAATAAGTAGAAATAAACACATGAACTATGCCTAATGGAAATATGAAAAAAATGTGATTCAGTTTTGAACCTATAAAACTTTATGCATAATCATATTAGTATAGGAAACTAATGCTCTTTGCTCTGTTAATTTAATAAATGATTTGACTCGATAGCTTTGTGAATTTATCAAAGAAGGACTCAACTATGTATTATGGTTAAACAGGCCCGACTTTAGGGGGAGGTAGCCTAGACATTTGTCTAGGGCCTCCAAATTATATGGGGCCTCCATTTCAAGCAAAAATAGTACTACATACATTTAATTGTTTATTTAATTGAAATAATAATGAAAATTAAAACTAAAGTTGAAAACATATTATTTACAATCAAGCATGCTTGATGATAGATTTGGGTTGGCTATATTACTGATTGTAATGATGTTCTAATAAATTTTGCTCTTCAAAAAATAAGTAGAATAGACAATTAGAATCTCCATATTTTATGGCTTATTTTCATTATTCACATTCAAAAAATTGTTTCCTTTACATCAGTGAGACATATATGATGCATCATGCATGTTGAATTGTACTTCTATTTGTAAGCGCTTATACTTTAAGTGTCAAAAATTTGTGTAAAAGATTATCATAAAATATATTTTTTACCGGCGTACACTAATATTTTTATCTAGCTACAACACTCCTATTCATTTCATGTTATAGTTTTTGTATATTGTTTTACTAGAGAAAATAAACTGAATTTAAATCTCAAAAATAAATATTGTTTGACTGTCTGGGGCCTCAATATTGTTCTAGACGGCCCTGTGGTTAAAACAAGTAGAAATAAGTAAATGCAACGCACCACTCTAACTCCTAATGTTTTTATGTTACAAAATTTTACAATTGTATATATATGTAAATAATATTACATATTATGTATGTAACATGAGTTAATGTCTCAGTTATTGTATCACTTAATTAATATACTTTTTAAAGTAAATGAACTAATTTACTGTTTATGTGACTGTGTGTACAATTTTAATACATATATTGTATAAATATATTGTACATAATATTGAATCCCACAATTGTCCAATACAAAGAGAACCTCGAGCGAACAGTCCCTATGGTTCAACAACACCCAGCTGGATCTACCCAAGGGACTCAACCGAGTGACCGTGAGGGCCCTAATAAAGCCAAGAAGTCACAGAAGCCAGTGGCATGTCGGCCCCATGAACAAAAGTCTGGCAACTCTTCCGAGAGAACTCAGACGGCTAAGGGTACACAGACGAACGCTGAGGACTTCGCCGATGAACCATCAAGCCTAGCCAACAATAAAGCTGATGGTGAAACATCCGATAGCGAGGCTGCACCAAGGAGTGATGATGCAGATGATGACGATGACAATGACGATGATGAGGCAAGGGCTGCAATGATCAGAAAAGGAAAAATTATTGCCAAGCCTTCATAAAAAATAACCGTTGAACAAGCATTGGTCGTTCTCCAGGATGGACCAGAGAAAGGAATCATCATTCCCGAGACACGGTCCAAACATCACCATGACGTCATCCCATCATTCCAACCCAAAAATAAGAGGCTAGTGAAAAAAGAGTCTAATTGACGAGGACCTGGACATTTTTGCCGATTGTGAACCATTTATCCAAATAAGCCAAACCGAACCCCTAGGATCAGGAGCTGATCTTTTCAGTTCCCGAGTAGAAGCCACAACATCTGGTTCAACTGCGCAAGCACAGCCCTCTCCTAGCCACTCTACAGCCTCCCAACATGTTGTAGATTCAAAATCACGGGAACTACCCACCTCTCTGGTCCCTTCTAGATCAGTTGAGAGAACTAGTGGTCCACCGCCCGAGGCCACAACCCCTCCTTCGAACACATCCAGTCTAGGTGTCACTATCCCTACATTTTCTGATTTTTCTAGGACACCTACACTTGTCACAACACATACAAGTGCACATCCCCTGAACGCAATGACCAGAGTGCAAACTATGACGGTCGGAAGTCATGTTACGCAATCAATGATTCCATCATTAAACGCAGGCCACACATCAGTTCTCTTCACTGATGTTGTGTCAACAGTTACAACCCCTATAACTGGTACCCTATACCCGAAAACTTAACCGTTCTCCTGAACCTCTTTCTGGAAACCACCATTATGCCACGGGTGCACGCAACAATAACCGTTCGGGCACAGGAATTCAGAAACACCCCAACGATTCAGAGTGAACACAGCCAGCCAGAACCTCAGCCCACACCCTCTCACTCTCAACCCCAAAATACCTCAATCATTTCCAACACCTCTACATCCAAACCACCCAGCCCTACACCCTCTCGGGGAACCCATGATATAGAACTAGTATCATCCCCACCTCCGACCACACCTCGCCTTGATCTCCTCACCATACCCTTCGATGATTTAGCATCTGCTATGCTAATGAGACTTCTTGCGATGGACGAAGCCGAATTCACCCCTTACCAACGTTCCATTCGCCACTCTCTTCTCTATGCTCGAGAAACTGACAGCCCTTGTCGTGACAGTCCCCGTGTGTGACACTTCAAAAAAAAAAAAAAATGAAATAAAATAAATAATTCCATTAGTGAGATAAAATATTTACAAAAAGTGACATTTTTGGGTTAATAGTATGTACCGAGTATAAACATTTCATAACTAAGCATTAATCATAATAGTATTAACCTACTTCGTACTACGTAAATCTATATTACGTATGTGCTGGACCACATGTACAAAAATTTAAACATGGTATAATAATAGGAATAAAATAAGAGTAATAAATTGTATTGACTTTTCCTACTCCAGCCATATCTTACACACATACGTTACATGCTACAATTGATTTTTTCCAAGTGTATACAGTACATGAAACCGCAGCAGACACTTCGTGTATGCGAAGTATTTTTACTCCTTATAGGTAAACCTGCCATATGCATTTAGGAAACAGCATTAAAAAAAAAATTTGCAAACGTATGAAACTGTCGAAGCCTACATACGAGTATACGACTATTTATACTCATGCGAACCACCTCTACACTACGCCCACACATACGAGAACGAACAACAGAGAGAAAGAAAAGAAAACTAAACGTTATTCATAGTGAGGGTAGAAAGAAAGGGAACATAAAAGGAGAAAAAAAAAGAGGAAGGCCGGACATCACCGGAGTACTGACCCACACGCCGCCGGGAGAAGAATCCACTGAAGGGGACCGGCGGAGACGCGCTGCAGCCAGGAGACTCGCCGCTATCACCGCCGCCCGCTACCACCGTGTCATCCGTCAGTCGTCTTTAAGGTATGTTTCGACCCCTGCGTTCTTAGGTTCCGGCAATTTCGTAAGAAGACGGCCGAACTGTACAAAGTAGTTAGCATGCGAGAGATCATTTCCTTGACTTATGGACCGACTCTAATTAAAATAAACTGGACTGAAATAATAAAACTAAACTGAGTTGGGCTATTTAACCTATTATATGGACCACTCGAATAAAATAAATAAATTAGTAAAAGATGAACATAATAATGGAATGCTTAGTAAGTTATAAAATTTATGATCGAAGAGACTAATTGGATTGAATTGAAAATTTGATTGTTTTAGTTAAACCCGATTGATTATTGAAGTACTCTAAAATGGAAACCAGGATTATAATAAAATTAATAACCCAGCTGATATAGGTGATCGTTAGAAATAGCAGTGGACTAATTTAAAACTAATAACAATAAATTAGTTGTTGGCTATAAAATAAAATTCATGGTCTAAACATAACTGATTGATTAATATCGAACTAATGCCAAATAATGGACGGATTCATAGTTAAATGGAACTTTGATTATTATCGATCGGTGAATTGAAGTGTTGGCTTACATTAAAAATATACAGACCAACTAACGTGAAAGTGGATTAAAACAACCAGGAGATAAAGTAGACAATTTAGTATAATAATAGTGTTAGAAAAGCCTACAACATTGATCTGCTTATTGGAACTAATTGATTAATCACTAATAAGGACAAGGATTAATTTAATTGATTAAAATGAATAATTTGAATTACGCGGCTAAATAAGATAATCAATTTAACTTATAGATTTTTTTGGACTCAACTGTTTTAGTATTAGTAATTGATGGATCATAATATGAACTAATTAAAATTTGGACTATTATAATAACTAGCGGACTGATTAATAGACTATATTAAAATAGGACTAATCAGAATATTCGATTAACCTAGAGTATATGAACAAATCACTTATTGGGGACTTTTACATTAATTAAACATAGAACAGTAAAGTGAATAAGGAGAAGGGTAGGATGAATAAGCTATAGTTTAGAATGATTATGATTTTGGAAATTTTAAAATAATAGAAGGTGAACTGGGAGAGGAAGCCGTTAGAGAAGCTTGTTAGGAATATCTGCGTGCAATTTGAGGTAAGTCACATTGCAACCAAAATTATATTTTTCCTCGTAAATAATTATTTGCTTGATATGTGATGATGGTATGAATATTTTAAATGATGAATTTGTGAACAAGTTGTATTGTTGTGATTTTGAGATATATTGGATTATATGAGATATTTTGGGAAGATATAAAGTTAGGAATTTAAGGATAATAATCCTTGTGGTGAAATTCTGTCCAAGAGACATAAATATGAGATTTTTGGAAAGACAAGATAAAAGACTGTTTTCATAACCGGGGGCACCGCGGGAGAAATCCGTAGGTGTCGGGCCACCTTCACGTCCGTTAATGGTGAGGGAGGGTTAGGATTACTACTACTTGAATTGAGAGGTTTAAAATAAATTAAATGAATTTGGAGGGTTCGGTAATTACCCCGAGCAATTGGGCATTAGATCCCTTTTATTAGAGCAGTAGTAGTAGTACCTATTCTCTTAAGGGTCTTTGAACCTGGAACTTAGGGAGTATATCCCATTTGGAGTAGGGAGACGTTGACGTCAGAACTACTTAGACTTCATACTACTCAGAGGGCTTGGAATCCCTTTAGGGGGTGTGCACACTTAAGGTAGAAGTCTAGATTCTAATAGAGGAGATGAGGTACCGAGAGGAGATCGGAGTGACCGTACAAAACAACGGTTCACTGGGCTCAGGAATCGAGGTAACGCTTGAGCACCGCCCGTCTAAATGACTAGGAGGAGTAGCTATAAAGCTATTTTGAGGAAAAACAAATATTTTTTTGTACTTGGAGAATTATTCTTTGGAATACTTACAAGAATTATTGAAGGAGCCTTTTAAAAATGTTATCACTCTTTTTGAAACAAAATTTTTGGAAACTCGTTTTTGTATATATTATATACAAATGCTTATTTTTTTAACAAAACTATTATTTTACGGGGTTGGGTGGGATTTACTTAGCGAAAGCTAATTTTTGTGTTATTTGTTTCTTTTATTTTCTTATGTTACAGATGGTGTGATATCTGAAGACTGATGACTTGAGAGCGCTCCTAGAAGACTTTTAGAGTAGTCTCGTTTAGAATAAACTCTGGTAGATTTCATTATTTCGACTGTTGAATTTTAATGATTACCTTAGATACATTTATGACGGTTAGCCTTAGCATCCAGTCAGTTTAGGGCTGGGTGTGGCGGTAACACGCCCCTTTTCCATGTTATGGTTTATTTCCGCTGCAAGAAATTGGAAGTTTCAAATAAGTAATAAAAGTTCGCTATTTATTTAAGTATTTTTTTTGGGAGGGAAATTTGGGGGTGTTACACCGTGGCCTAAAACATTCGCATGAGGATCCCAACGATTCAGAACCTCATGAGGGGGAGAACAAGCGACCACGAACACTTGAGCAAGGTGCTTCCACTGGCCACATTCCACAACCAGACCAACCTGAATCCTCAATCAACCAACAACCACCCTCCTCCAGCCAAAACCAAACCCAAACAAACTTATCTAGCCTGGTCGAGCTAGACGAAACATTCTGAGGCTTATCTTCTAGAGATACAGACCGATGAGGGAATGGAAGTCCTGACGGTGCTACCTCTGGTACATCTTTAAGTTCAGGTCATCAGTCAAAACTTAGTTCGTAGCTGATGACAACGGGCAATCCGTGTGAACCCGGTCCTACCTTCGGTAATAGGTCACCAGCAGCAGTAGCAGCAGTCTCTTCTACCTCTCCATCCAAGGACATTCACGATGAACCGGAAGACATTATTGTGCACGACAAATGGCCTCGCAAATGGACGAAGTGGGACGACATCTGATGTGAAGTAGAAGAATATGAGATGCAACGAAACTGGTACATACGAGAGCTTCTTGCAAAATGCGCTGCAGATATCATACAGCTTGATGAAGAGGAACTCAAACAAGAGGAAGACTACAAGAAGGCTCCCAAGGAACTTGAATCTGTAATTAAACGGTCAGCGGCTCAAATGCCCAAGAATGAAAAGCCTTGGGAGAATGTGAGAATAAATGCCCCATTCCAAGAGGAACTCAGAAAGCGAATATGGCACAAACCTGAGAAAGTGAAACAACTTGACGAGCTAAAACTCAGAGGACTCACACACCTAAAGGGAAAGCAAGTTGGTGGGCATCTACATATTCTCAGCCACATATCCATTGGGAAGCAAAGAGAAGTCCTGGAGAAAGACCTGAAGAATAGCACACTTCCCATCAACGACATACTCAACGTACAAGAAGAAGATCATCACAACATAATATTCTACAGTTTCAAGCTTCGACGCACTGATTCGAGTGAATTCATTTGCCAAGAGAATGATCTTATTATGCTTAAAATGGATGACATATATAAGATGTTCATGGCATGCAAACATCTACCCATCAGCACAAGTAGAGTCTGCAAAGAGGGTTTTGAAGCAATCAAAAGATTCATGTTGAGACAAGTCCGCTTCCACTCTTCCCATGATATTCAAATGGCTCTAGAAAACAACGTCCCGAAGGCAAACCTTGTTGAACCAATACTGTATGGACCGGAGCTTGAAGAGTTCATAGCTTACCACATTTTTGAAACTCCACCTGCAGTAATCTACCTGAATCACAAGTAGAAGAAGCGCCTGATGATTGCCAGTGAAACTCACAAATATTGTGATGGGACCTTGAAGATCATCCGAGAGAGGCTGCAACCTATCAAAGAAAATCTTGAAAGAAGACTTGCAGACGCTACAGATGAAGAAATAAAAGAGTTTGACAGATTGCTCACAATCCTAAAACCAATCAACGAAACACTTGACAAGCGAAGGTCACTAAGGCAGTATGAGCATGCCCTGAACATGAGAAAACGTTATTTTAAGGCTTAGAGATAAATGCAAGACGACACTTGATCACAAAGGGGGAGATTGTTGAAGATTATATATTGTGAATCAAGTTTGTCATATGTCTTGTAATAGTTTAGACTTTATTACTGCTTAATGTATTAATACTTTGTATTTATTAGGGTAGTAAATGATATGGGGCCAAAGTGTCAGGCACATATTCCTGTCATAAAACCTTTACGCAAACCTTTCTCCGCATATATATGCGGAGAAAGGTTTGCGTAAAGGTTTTATGACAGGAATATGTGCCTGACACTTTGGCCCCATATCATTTACTACCCTAATAATATATATTTAGGGTAGTAATATATCTATATTACTTTGATAGGTTATGCGCATATATATATATATATATATATATATACATACATACACACACACACACATATATATATATATATATATATATATATATATATATATATATATATATATATATATATATATATATATATATATATATATATATATATATATATATATATATATATATATATATATATATATATATATATATATATATATATATATATATGCGCGCATAAGGCTTAGGTTTGCGTTAACCTTTTGTCGAGAACTTTTCATAACCTTTAGAGCTTTAGCGTCATATCATTTTGTAAAGGTTTTCCACGGTATATCAAAGAAGGGTTTCACCGATCAATATTGTTATATCATTCTCCGAATCCTTGTTTCTTATAATGTGTTGATATTGTTGTTGGTGTTAGATTATCATCTCTGAAATAGGACCAACACTCCATATATCATATAACATTCATGTCTATGCCTACTTGATTTTTTCATTCCAAGTAACGATGATATATACTACTTTTTCATTTGATCAGTTTAGGTATATAGATAGTATTCTCGAATGTACGTAACTTATCAAATACTTAAATATAATCTTTCTAACTGTCTCATTTATTAATTTCTTTGTTGTGTTACATTCATATATAGATGACGAAATTCGTTAACTTTAATTATAATTTATTATAAGAAAAATAAACATTCACATGTTCTTAAAGGCCTACTATGTCTATATTGTCTCGGGTCCATAAAATGTCAGGACCGGGCCTGATCGCAAGCTACATCTAAGTTCATCGCCGTTCATCATCGTCAGATAGGTCGTCACCCATCATCACCGGAACCCTAAACACACACAAATGCCAAAAAATCAATTCCCCAACAATCACGGCCATGGAGAACTACTCCTACCCTTCCTATTCGGATTCCAGCGACTCCTCCCCTATTCCCCCTATTCCCGTGAAATCTTGTTCAATATCCTCCCTGGGATGATCCTAATAAGCCCCTTCCTCCCAATTTCAATGTCAAGTTCAATATCCTCCCAGCTTTACGTTACTTGCTCTGCTATTGAGCTATTATCAGAACTTATTGTCTGTTTAATGACTACTTATTGTCTATGTATTGTCTGCTATTGATCTATTATCAAAACTTATTGTCTGTTTACTGGCTACTTACTGTCTGTGTATTGTCTAGTGTTTTCAAGTTTCCAATGAACACTGTTATTGATCCAGTGATCCACTGCTGCCTCGGGATGCACTTGATATTTGCTGAGCAACATTTGCGATTTGGTTGAGCAAGCATCGACTTCTCTACACTGATCTGGTTTCTTCAAAAGTTTTGCAGAGTACCTGGTGGCCTTGTGCGTTAATGCATCTTTAGAATCGCTTACTCCTAGATGTCTTTTTCCGTTTAATCTTTCTGCAATTTGTTATGTTGAGAAGGTGAGGCCTTGCGTTTCAAAGGAAATCCGATCCAAATGGATATGTGGTCTGCTACGGAATTTAAAAGCAAAGGCAATTTGGTCAAAGCAGGTGCACTTAAGTCTTACGCTAATCTGTAGTCTTAATTCTGGAAAATTAATATGATTAGGTCCTATATGTAAAATTTTCCCTATAATAAATTCATACGAAGTCATTATTACAATTTAAAAATGCCATTAAATGTAAAAGGGAAATTGTCCAAAATAGGAGCAAATGAGATTTGGAATTCCAAAATAGGACTAGTATGTTTTTCTTCCCAAAATAGGAGTTGTTACTGTCATGTATGAAAAATACTGTCATGATTGAAAAATATTGTCATTAATTATAATAAATATTGTCATGTTAAATGCATTGTACTGTAACTATTTGACAGTTACGCCTACAAAATGACAGTAAATACTGCCATGTTAGTCCCATTTTGAGAATAAAAACATAGTAGTCTTATTTTTAAATTTCAAACTTTATTTACTCCAATTTTGAGAAATCTCCCTAATAAAATGACGGAATAATTTTGATTGTACCTTATAATTTGGCTTATTGAGGTCGTACAAGACTCGCCAGGTAACTAAGTTAACAGAAGTACAAATACATTGAATTTTAATAACAAGCCGATTTGATAATGATTGTGTTTACAGCCATTTTAACATAGAGGATAATTGCCTCCTTAATCTATGGAGAATTGAATTAGTGTCTACTTTTGTGATAAACTTCATCTTATCAATTTAACGGGGCCACGCCAATATTGACATTTCTTTAGCAGGGAAAAACAGGTCTCCATGTTTATTTCTCTACATTATTCATTTTTTAAGTTTTTAGGAACACGTATAACACTCCGAATTATTTTTGTGAACTTTTTTCTTTTTTGTAAAATTAAAGTTGGAGCTTCTTGTACTTTTTTGTGCACTTTTCTCACACATTATAGTATTTGTTCTGTTAAATTCAAACATCTTTGACTCGGATTGAATTTCGAACTTGTAAGCTCTTCTTTGGGAGTGCCACAATCCACAATGATGCATTAAACCACAAGGTGCTTGGTTGTAGTACTTTTGTTATTCATCATCAACATAGTGATCATATTTAGGCACCGTTTACAAACGCTTAAAAAAGTGCTTCCCAGATTTTTGACTTAAAAAAAACTAAAAAACAGTGTTTTCAAGTGACAACTTATATTTAAATTAATACTTAAAAGCTAACAATTAGAATCTGCCTTTTACTTTTTCTATTACACAAAAAGCACTTATTTTACCAAACACTACAAACTTTTACTTTTCAAAATCGATTTCTTTTAAACACTATCAACTTTTACTATTAAGCACCTTTTCCAAAATCACTTAAAAACGATTTTTTTAAAGCACAAGCAATTGCAAACACTTTCTTAACGCAATAACAATTCTACAAATACAATCATATAATATATTCACATTATAATTCTACCAATGTAAAGAATAAAAAAAATTGGTGTGCATGTCTCACAAGCTATTGAGCATATATTGATTTACCTAAATTTTGTAGTTACAATAAACTCCTCCAAGTTGACATAATATATACTCCGTATTTCATTGAGATATAAAAAAAATATAATACGGAGTACTCCCTAGTAAACAATAATCGGGTAGTTCTTTAAAAAAAATAGAAATTACCCAATATAGGAGTAAATATAAACATAATTGCACAAATAGGAGTAAAATTTAAAATTTCTTTCAATAGGAGTAAACATTAATTTTGTACCCTTAATATCCCTAACCTAGTTAATTCTAAAATATGACTTATTTAATCCTAACCTAGTTAATTTATGACTTATTCGATAATACTAATTTATTTATTTATTTATTTTTCAAAAAATAAAAAAATATTAAAAAAAATTAAAAAAAAAATTCAAAAAAATAAAATAAAATTCACCGCCGCCCCCACCGCCTCAGCACCACCACCTCCAGTCACCGGGGAAAAAAATGCCAAGTTCATTACGAATGCATATTTATGGCAGAAAACAATGAAAATGTTGGCATTCGCAAAGAGAAATATGCCATGTTTTTGGCATTTTCAGAAAAAATGCAGTTTTTAGGGAAAATGAAATTTTTTTTCATCGCCCGGAGGTGGTGGTGCAGGGAGGTAGTACAAGCGGTGGGAAAGGCATCCATATTTTTTTAATTTTTTATGGAGTTTTACTATTTTTTATTATTTTTTTTTAAAAAATAAAAAAATTTAAAAAATATTTTTTAATTTTTTTATTTTATTAATATTTTATAAAATTTTTAATTATTTTTCTACGATTTTTTGATTTTTTTTCGAATTTATTATGAATTAAACATTTAATTAAAAGTTGTTGGGGCTTGGGTAGGGGTATACTTGTCCAAACACTGAAATTACTCCTATTCAAAACATGGTACTCCTATTTTTGCATTTTTCCTATGTTTTGCTTCTATTTGGGGAATTCTTTCAAAGTAGAAAATAGATGGAAATAGTGTGAAAACGTAATACTAGAATAAAAGAAATTTGAAAAAGTGTACGAACATGAAAAAATGGGTAAAAAAACAACCCAAGCTAGTAATGTGTTAAAAATATGTAATAAAAATGGTGTAAGAATATGAAAAATGGGTTAAAATTAAAAGACTATGTAAGTTATTAAAATGGATTAAAATAAGTAATACTCCTTCCGTCCCGCTAACAATGAGATAAGAGAGAGTGATATGTAAATCAATAAAAAATGGTTTATGTGCTTGATATTGAATTGATAAAGTAAGAATAAAGTAAGAATGATTTATAGCCACACAAACTTTGCCAAATTTGGTACGATACAATCTTAGTGAGATGAACGATAAGATAAAATGGAACAATTATAGCAGGGCAGAGGTAGTACTACGTAAAAGCGTAAGAATACGAAAAAGATTGAAAAATAAGTAATAAAAATGGGTTAAAAATGTGACCTTCTAGGCTTCTATTTCTTCGGAACAATAATATAATAATAATAAAGGAAAGTTATCGAAATAGGACTAAAAGAGTTTCAAAATTTCAAAATAGGGCTGTCATGTTTTTTATTCCCAAAACAGGACTAATTACTGACATGTTTAGAAAATACTGCCATGTTTAAAGTTTGGTACTGCCAAAACATGAAAGTAATTAGTCCTATTTTGAGAATAAAAAGATGATAGTCCTACTTTAGAATTTTCAAACTGTTTTAGTCCTATTTCGGATAATATCTCTAATAATAATAATAATTTTAACCATGGTAAATAGTTTTAATTTTAGACCGTACTACGTAGTAAATATCATGAGAGCAACTATAAATGGTGGGAGCAGTTCTGGTGGGATTCAATCTCCCATTCTTATATGGTTATAAATTTATTTTCATAATTTACGCGATCACGATCTCTTTATTTCATTCTGCTACACTCCTCAGTTGACGGAAAAATATACCTTCTCCTTCTTCACCGGAGAATTTCATCGATGCGAAGCCTAAATAGAGCTTGACCCCCTGCCTTTTTGTAACGAACAAACTGCAATTTTGTTTGCTCGTGAATGGATAAAGAGGAAGTTGATATAGAGGATGCCGCGGCGGCCAATTCCGAGAACCACGACGGCCGGGTTGAGGATTATGATGACGCCGCCGCGGGGACTATCCGAGAACCGCTGCTTCATTACAATAACAGAGTCAACAACACCTCGCAGATTGCCATAATCGGAGCCAACACATGCCCAATCGAAAGTCTCGATTACGAGTATGTCTGTTTTCTGTTTTTCGTACAACACTTGCTACTCATTCATTATTTATTCCCACAACATTATACGGAGTAGATCGTTTCTTGTATAAAAGCAGGCCAGTAAGCAATTTTGTTTTATATGGAAGAAGACGAAATCATGAAAGTTATGTGATAGGAGTAGGGTGATGGATTATATTTGTAGTTAGACAGAAGCTGTTGCATCTTTTAGGATTTTTTTTACCAAGCTCTTCGTTTTTACTTTTCTTGTTTCTGCTCTGGATCACTTAGGTTGCAAATCAGCTCAGATCTATCTGCTGAATGGGGCTTTCTTTTAGTCTGACTTTGCTTGCCCCCAAATGTAGTGTTTTGATCAGCTTATTGGATTTGGTCCATTTGGATTATTTTTTTATATGCAACGTAATTCATGTCTTGGAATGCAATCACTCCACAGTGTATACATGGCTTTTCTCTGCAGCAGGGTATCCATCTGTCAAATTCAAAATTTAATCTTTTTCATCAATCTGCAGGATTCTTGAAAACGACTTGATTAAGCAGGATTGGAGGTCAAGGAAGAAGGTTCAGATATTCCAATACATATTTCTCAAATGGACATTTGCATTTCTCATTGGATTACTTACAGGGCTTGTTGCTTTTTTCAATAACCTCGCAGTCGAGAATATTGCTGGGTTCAAACTTGTACTTAGCAATGACTTAATGCTCAAGGGAAAGTAAGCTTAGTTCCATTTAAACTTAATTTTTGAAGTTATTTTTCATCATTTCATTTGCAACTGGCCAACAATAATTAAGCAGATCAAAGTGTGTCAATTGACTCTTTAACCTGCGAGTTATGTGGTTGGTATTTTTCTGGAGAGGCTTTAGGAGCCCAATATTAAGGATCTACAGATTAGTGCTCTTCACCTGCCAGGCTATACTTTGTATTTTACTCGCCCTGTGAAGAATATTTTTAGAAAGAGGGAGTGCAAGGTTTCGTATGCACGGTTTCAGAAGAGTCTAAGCCCAAAAAAACTTGTTGGTCATTTCATACTTTTGCTATGGTGAAATACCATAAAAAGATCCAGTTATCTACTTTTTCATCACATCTCAAAGTATATAAGGAATAATTTTCTTAGTGCAGGTATTTTCGGGCTTTTGCTGCATTGTCCGGTTGCAATCTTGTTCTAGCCGTTTGTGCTGCATCCCTGTGCGCGTTTATTTCACCTGCTGCTGCTGGATCTGGTATTCCTGAAGTTAAAGCATATCTCAATGGTGTCGATGCTCATTCTATTTTGGCTCCTAGTACCCTTCTTGTCAAGGTTAGTTAAATACTTAAATGCCTTATTCTGTATGCGTATTTTCACTCTTAAAACCCTGCATTAAAAATCTATGCTATGCTATATGGTTAAAATAAAACAATGGATGACTTTGGGGTTGTGTTAGTGTGTCAAACAAATGAATTTGAAATTGGCAGATTTTTGGTTCCATCTTTGGTGTTGCTGCTGGATTTGTCGTGGGAAAAGAAGGACCCATGGTTCATACGGGTGCTTGCATTGCAAACTTACTTGGACAGGGAGGTTCTCGCAAGTATCATTTGACCTGGAAATGGCTAAGGCTCTTCAAAAACGACAGGGACCGCAGGGATTTAATCACATGTGGAGCTGCTGCTGGTGTGGCAGGTGCCTTCCGTGCCCCAGTTGGAGGTGTCCTTTTTGCCCTTGAAGAAGCTGCCTCGTGGTACCTCTCTCTCACGCACACACTCTCTCACTCAGGGCTACATTTTAATTGATATTCTGACTATTTTCTATTCCATAACCATGACAAAGAACCAAACAGTCAGTCTGTCCATTTGTTGGGCATATGAAGTTAAGAAAAGTGGTGCTAAACAAAGTCCGGCCACTAAGATCTGTTTGTTTACATGGAAAAATGCTCTCTGATTTTCATGTGTTTGGCAGAGGAATACATTTCTAGAAACTATGTAGCACAGATACTTCAATGAGGTGTCATATCCTGGTCTCGGAAACATTTCCATAACGGATACTCTCGAGTACTCATACAGTACGTATCTGAAGTTTCTCAAAAGTTTCATGACGCACTTGTAAATTGTTCAAAAAACGGATAAGCCTATCGCAGATAGATATACGAATCAAGCGTTGTTCTAAACATAACTCTATTGATGGATATATTTTAAGTTTTACATATTAGACAAAAAATCAAGATAACTAGCGAAAGAATAATTATCAAATTCAATACAAACATAAGAATTCATTAACAAAATTGCAGTATTGCACATAACTTCTATAACTATTTGAATTTATTCACAATTAACGAAAATTTAATTTATATGTTTTTCTCTTAAAAATCCTATATTTGCAAATACTCTGTAGTTCTTTATAACTCTTATATACACAAATACATATGTTTACCTTTATCCTATACTTTTTTAGATTGCCCTAGTCCAATCCGTGTGTCCTACGTTTTTGCATACCTGTATCCGTGCTACATAAGTAGAAAACATTATCTCTTGCTTATACTTTTTCTGGAGAAAGACTTCCTATTGTTAAACTGGGAGTTATTTTCATGAAACTGTTTTATATTTTCCATTGGTCAGACATCACATTATATATAGACATCTTATTTTTCTTGAAGACATTTTCTTGGAAATCATTGTTTGCGGAAAATATTTTTCACCAATAAGGTATTTTCATGGGAACATGCATAACCTTAGAATCTTTCTTGTACCAATAAAGGATGTACCAATACATCCTTAAATAGATCTTTGTCACTTTTCAACTTTAGGTGGCGGAGTGCACTTCTATGGAGGACATTTTTCACAACTGCTGTAGTGGCTGTGGTCCTGAGATCCTTTATGCAATTTTGCCGGTCTGGGAAGTGTGGACTATTTGGGCAAGGGGGTCTAATCATGTTTGATACTAGTTCAACAGTGCCTAATTATAACACCACAGATCTTCTGGCAGTTATATTAATTGGAGTCCTGGGTGGTCTTTTAGGGAGCTTATACAACTATCTTGTGGACAAGGTTCTTCGACTATACAGCATCATCAATGAGTATACCTTTTATTCCTGTCCGATGTTTCATTACTATCCTCTGTTTGTTTTCCCGTTGTTGATTTTTTACACTATTTTGCAGAAAAGGTCCAGGTTTCAAGATATTGCTTGTCATGACAATTTCCATCCTGACTTCTTGTTGTTCCTTTGGAATCCCTTGGTTGGCAAAGTGCAGACCTTGTCCTCCAGGGTCAGAGGGTGTCTGTCCTACCAAAGGTCAAACAGGGAACTACAAGAATTTCCAGTGTCCACCTGGGCAGTACAATAACCTCGCTTCCCTCTTTCTAAACACCAACGACGATGCCATACGCAATTTGTTCAGCCCACGTGATGAGGATGAGTTTTTCATCTCAACTCTTTTTATCTTTTTCGCCGTAGTTTACTTCCTCGGGATTGTCACTTATGGAATTGCCATTCCGTCTGGACTATTCATTCCTGTCATCCTAGCTGGCGCCTCATATGGTCGAATTGTTGGGACCTTCTTGAGCTCTGTCTCCAATCTAGGCACCAGTCTCTTTGCACTTCTCGGTTCTGCCTCCTTTCTCGGTGGGACCATGAGGATGACAGTGTCACTATGCGTCATTCTCCTTGAACTGACTAATGATCTCTTAATGCTCCCCCTAATGATGCTAGTTCTGCTCATATCAAAAACAGTGGCTGATTGTTTTAACAAAGGGGTGTATGACCAAATTGTGACGATGAAGGGCTTGCCTTTCATGGAAGCTCACGCGGAACCATACATGAAACATTTGGTTGCCGGAGATGTTTGCTCCGGACCGTTAATAACCTTTTCCGGTGTCGAGAAAGTGGGAAACATCTTACATGCTTTAACGTTAACCAAGCACAACGGTTTTCCGGTGATTGACGAGCCGCCGTTCTCAGAAACTCCAGAACTATGTGGGCTTGTTCTTAGATCACATCTGCTGGTTCTGTTAAACGGGAAGAAGTTTTCCAAACAGCAGGTGTTGATGGGGTCGCAGATTTTGAAAAGGTTTCATGTGTTTGATTATGCAAAGCCGGGTTTAGGGAAGGGACTCAAAGTTGAGGACTTGGATATTGCAGAGGAGGAGTTGGAGATGTATGTTGATCTTCATCCCATCACGAATACGTCTCCGTATACCGTGGTAGAAACAATGTCTTTGGCCAAAGCCGCAATTCTCTTCAGGGAACTCGGTCTGCGACACTTGTGTGTTGTCCCAAAGCGACTTGGGGTATGTTGAGATATGACAACTCTCCATTTGGTAGCTTTAGTTAACCTGTTCTCTTTATCAGCAGAATAAGTAGATTTTGACTTACTTATTTGGCTGAAATCAATTTCACCAATTTTTTTAATAGCACAACATTTTAGCCAAATAATATCAAAATGTAACTCATACATTTAACTAAAATGCATCACATTAATATCTTCCATTTCTCTATAGTTAACATATGGTTGCTTTGTGTGTACTCTTGCAGAGACCACCAATAGTTGGAATCTTGACTCGTCATGATTTCATGCCGGAGCATATATTGGGACTCTACCCTCACATGGATCCGCACTAATCGGCAATCGCTCCCCGGATAAGAGAGTCTCTGCATTAGCAAAAAACCAGTTGTCATTCTTAAGCATGATTCTTCTTAAACTTCAGCAATATGATCAACTGAATTATGTATCATTTTTCGGGTATTTATTTATTTATTAATAAAACTGTGTTTGTGTAACCACATTGTGTTACATCTAACATAAAATAATGTCTGTAAATAGAATCTAGTCAATCCTGAGCACTTTATTCGGACGATATGTAATGTAAAAAGAAGGTATGCTACTCCATAACTCAATGAGAAATCCAAAGAGGGTGAACATACATGCTAATAATTATTTTCAACTCATATCTCAGATATAATAATAGTAATAATGAGGGTGAATTTACTTATTTACCCATCATCTGCCAGGGCATAATAAATGGTGTCTCGAACCAATAGGATTTATTAGATGATAAGATGAAGACCATATCTCGTCGTCCATATGGATAGGGATCTGGGAAGTAGTTGAAGGTTCAACCTATCTGGAGCTCCTTAAATTTTCAAGGCTTTGGTCAATATCCACTTGGAAGGGAATAGGGTTGCACATGTGAAAATAAATAAATAAATTTAACGTGAAGTGACTACGTGAGGGTTGAGACTTTGGCTTTAGAAGAGAGGACCTCTGAGTTCAAACTTGAAGCTTGAGCTTTAGGAAATGAAAAATTCTATTTGTAGACATAATAATTGAGTAAATTGCACTAAATCCCCCTCCGTTATATAAAGAGTTAATTATCAAAATAGGACTAAAAGTCATTCATTTTTCACAAATAGGACCAAAAAATAAACTATGTTTGCATAGAACTAATTATGTGTACCTTGGACAATTATACCCTTATAGCTATTAAAATGTTTTAATTCCTAATAATAAAAAAAAAAATTCATAAAAAATACTAAAAAATTAAGAAAAACATTTCGATATTAAAATTTCAATTAATTTTTTTTTTCAAAAAATTAAAAAAATTAAAAAAAAATAAAAAAAAATAAAAACTCAAAAAAAAATCGCCGCCGCCTCTGCCGCTTCAGCACCACCACATCCAGTCACCAGGGGGAAAAAATGCCAAGTTCATTACGAATGCCATATTTATGGCAGAAAAAAATGAAAATGTTGGCATTCGAAAAGAGAAATATGCCACTTTTTGGCATTTTCAGAAATAAATGGCATTTTTCTGGAGAAATGGCATTTTTTTCATCGGTGGGAAAGGCATCCATATTTTTTTAATTTTTTTTACGGAGTTTTACTATTTTTTATTAATTTTTTTAAAAATAAAATTATTTAAAAAAAAGTTTTTGAATTTTTTATTTTATAAAAATTTTATAAATTTTTTAATTATATTTCTACGAATTTTTGAATTTTTTTCGAATTTATTATGAATTAAACATTTAATTATGGCTTTTGACTATTTTTAATTCATATTTAATGGAAGGGTAAGAATGGAATGCAAAAATAGGTATGTTTCCAATAGGACTCATATGGTCCTATTTTAGAATAAAAACATAACAAGTCCTATTTTAGGTTTTTGTCATAGTTTTAGTCCTATTTGAACTAATTTCTATTATATAAATCATGCACACAATCCCCTTGTGTTTTTTAAAAAGCATGAAAACCCCTTATATTTTGATAAATCACGTAGATAAAAATCTAACGATTGTATCTATTTTATGAATTTTCACTTATACCTCTTTTATTATGAAATAACAGCCGGCTACACCATGATTTGGAGCCCGTTTGGTAACATTAAAAGTGTTTGAATTGGTTTATTCTGCTGAAATTTATGAAATTCTGGCTGAAGTGGCTATATTGGTTGATTCTGTTGATTCATGAAAAAATTATATTTAAAATATTTTTTATTAATAAATTAAATAAAAATTATATGAAAAAGTAACTACAATGATTTTCTACAGTAACTTCAGCCAATACAATTTGCTATAGGAATTAGTCAAATTCTTGTTTTTAACTAATTTTTAAACTCCATATGCTATTCAATTTGTGGGAAGGTAAAGACATATAAGCTTGCTTATTCCAATACTTGCAAGTAGGGATAAGGGTCACATAGGGCCACGAACTTACAAAAAATGTCAAATAAGGTCTTATATAAGATGCTCTGTTCAGCCGATGCCATTTGGGGCGGTTCCCGATGGAAATTTTTGATGAATTTTTTTAAGAATCTTATTCATTAAGTCTAGTTTAGTCATACCAAATTTGAACTAAAAATAAAATCAAGAAGGCATTCAAATAAATTCTTGAAGATAACTGCTCTTTTAAATGCGCAGTTATTTTCAAGAATTCATTTGAATGCCTTCCCGATTGAATTTTAAGTTCAAATTTGATATTAGTAAACTGGACTTAATAAATAAGATGTTCAAAAAAATTCATCGAAAAATTTAACCGGTAACCACCCCAAATGGCGTCGGACGTACAAAGCATCCTAATTCCTATATATGACCTTATTTGACATTTTATTGTGTAGCACCGTCCCCAAGCATGTTTACTTTTAGTAAATGATGTAGTAAACCTTGAAAGATGATTTATGAATTTACGTAATTGTTAAATTTCATTATTCTTTTACGTGAATAGTAAATTGCATGTGGGGCCCACAGCGGGAACGGGGACCGCCTGATAATTCCCGAACCACATATTATATTCATCTTGGTCTAGATGACATCTATATGGTTGTGGATATTTTATTTGGGCCATAGAAAAGACATGAGGTTGACCGGTGGGTCAAACGAGGCCCAATTACCGGTATTGATAATTGAGCGGATAACAGCCCGAAATGAGTTTCGAAGACTCCTAAATTAATGTTGGGGAACGTACATCTATTCTAAAGGACCATAATTATGGGGAACGAGTGATATATTTTATTCGGCCCGATAAAATAAAATATGATTAAACTAGTCCGAAAAATACAACTTTCGGGGCCGATTGTACACACCGGGACATAATGGGATGACCTCCCACATAAGTGGGGGCCATCCCACGTTTTAGGGGTGCTGATTGATCAGATAACAGGGGAAGCCCCATGGAGACAAACTCACACTCACCCATTAAATTCCCTTGGACTCTTCATGAGAGTGATTGGGTTGAGAGCAAAGAAAATACTCCCCCACTCCTACTCTAATCATACGGACAACTCACACAAGAGAGGGAGAGGGAGGAAACTTGAGAAGCCCCCAAAGTATTCCTGAGCTTGAAGAACCAAAGGAAGAAGGAAATCCGGGAAGAGAGGCTAGAGTTGAGGTAAGAACTCAACTAGAAATGCTTTTAACTAGTTTTTATGGTGTATGATTTATAAGAAGTCATATGATGGATTAAACCATGGGTTCTACACGTTTAAAAGTGTAGAATATTGTTATAAAGTGGTGTTAATTAACTCAGAAGAGTTGGTGAATCGATAGGAGTCGAAATCGCCGGAAACCGCCACTCCAAAGGAGTTGTTCGTAGTTGCAGACTACGAAAGCCGCCCGGCTTTGGCCCAGAAATCCAGTTTTTCACTTTCAATCGGCCTAGAACGGGGATTGATCGAGGGGCTTAACAAAGGCAACTATTGTAGCACATCACGAGGTGAGGATGGCTGACTATATTGCTTATAATTAGTGAGTTAATTTCATAAGATTGCCTAAAGTAATTTGATGGGATTTTCATGGATTATTAATGATTAATAATGCCTAAATGAAAATAATATGGAGATGAGTAAGTGAAACATCATATACAAATTTAGAATAATTGTGTATGATTATGTGAAATGAATGGAACAGCATGTTGATGGAATTACTATGGTGACATTGTGATAAAATATACTTTACTTCATGTATGAAATTCATGAATGGATTAAAGTGATATTTTTGATATTGAGATCAAACTATACTTGGGTTGGGAAATCAATTGAAATGAAATGCCAATTGGAAAATAGGAATTTGGCATGTTCTAAGATTATACAACTAGTATCAAAATACTAGTCGGGGAACTCAATTATAATGAAATGCCAATTGGAAAATAGGAACTTGGCATGTTCTAAGATTATACAACTAGTATCAAAATACTAGTCGGGGAACTAATATAAATAAATGATGAAACGAATCCTAAGAGGTGGGATTGTGAATAGATATGCCTTAAGTAGTCTCAAGAGATACTTAAGGGTGAATTGTATGAACACTAAGGTGTGATAGGGGTAGGCCTAAAGGCCACCTATGGGAATTGATTCTAGGCATAGGATTTGCTTGAGATTTGATTATGGAAATAATTAGAGTTGGACTCTAGGACGACATGGAAATATAGTTGGGCCGAGTCCATGCCATGTAATACGATTAGCATGGAAACGTAGTTGGGCCGAGCCCTTGCCATACAAACTTTGATATGTTATATTGAGTCAGAGGATTGTATAGAAATGTAGTTGGGCCGAGCCCATGCTATACAATTGGGGCTCGATGGGACCCCACGGGGTTATCGTGACTTGTGGTCACGGGGGAATGGAAATGATGAATTCTAAACGAATATGGGCCCACGGGCCGACTACTTGACTCTGTATAAAGTAAGTACGGTTAAAAGAAAAAAGGGTAACCGGGGGTTATGGCCTATAATATAATAGTACCCTAAGTTGAGGGGCTTAGAAATTAAAACATAAATTATACTTAGTATAGTTGCTATTGTACTTGTCAAATATTTCCAAGTACTGACCTCCCCTTCACGGGGGAGGCCACCTCACAGTTTCAGGTAGAACTTGAAGGTTGCTGCCACTGCCCGTTGCTTCGGGAAGATCAAAGGAAGAAGACGTGGTTCGTGCTTCTTCCGTTTCTGTTTTGAAAACAATTTAAATAATGCTCATGGATATTGTTTTTGTTTTGAATAATTATTTGGGGGCTTGTATGCCCATGCTTGCCAAGGTGTGGCATAAACACTTGTCTTAAATGTTTCCGCTGCTGTAAATGATTATTTTACATTATGTTTGTTTATGGATGTACTATGTGTGAATGGTATTCAAGACGCCTTGTATAGTATGGATGAGTCGGACTGCGGTTGACTATTCGTACTGTACGGCGAGTTGTTGACGTGTCCGGGTGGGTCCGGGGCGTGACATATTGTAAGTTTGAGGCCCTATCTGACCATTATCCCTTGCAAGTATCTATGGGTGTGTTTATGAAATGATTTAGAGTATGTTTGGTAACACTGGAATAGGCTGAATCGGCTGTTTCTGCTGATATTTATGAAGTTCTGGGCTTCTGGTTGAAGTGACTGTATTGGCTAATTCTGTTGATTTATGAAAAAATTATATATATAATTTATTTTATTAATAAAATAAAGAAAAAATTATATTAAAAATAGCTAAATGATCCTCTACGGCAACTTCAGCCAATACAACCAGAAAAGTAATTTCAACCTTACTTTTTCTTATTATTAAACAATTCAACACGTGAAATCAAAAGTTACGTGTTTGTTTAAAAAGTTGGCTAATAAGCCCAATAAGCCTAAATATAGGCTCTTAATCCTACGAGTCTAACTAAATATGTGTCATATTAATTTTGGGTACCGCTTCTAGCTCATTTATCTGATTTAGGTTGTGTTTGTGGTTAATTTATGATTCTTTTCTTGTAATTAAGATTATGTTTTAGTGTTTATGTAATACTTTAAATAATTTATATGTCATTAGGAACACTTTTATATATTCCATGTTGGTTTACGTTGGTTGAGACTGTGTATCCACATGCAACATATTATATATTGACCTGTGTAATGACCGGGCATGCCCTAGTAGAGTTACTTTTATATGAATTAAGATGAGAAACACTCCTTCTATCCCATTTTAGTTAGTCAAATTTGATTTTTCAAGTCAATGATGTTCAGCTTTGACCGATTAAATATTTATATATAGAAGTATTGATAATATGAAAATAATCTTTGTTAAAACTACTATCATAAAAGTACACAATTATTAAATTTGACATAAATATATTAGTTAAAATAATTTGTCAATAGAATTTTTAAAGTCATTTTAAGATGTACATACTTTTGTTGCTATCACTAACGTAAAAATCTGTAAGGGAAGGATTAACTTATGTCAAGTCAAACTCATATATCATTTTTGAAGAATGATTTAGGACAGAGGAGTATATTATTGTTATTTCTTGGAGTCGTGTATATTTAAACAATAATTAAAGTAAAATGCAAGATTTTTTTATTGTGATGCTTTTGAAAGTGTTCATATTATATATAGGAAACTTATGTACCATATTTTTATAATATTTTAACACAATGATTAAACCATGAGTTGGATCATAATTTTAACACAGAATTAAACCTCCCCTATGAGAGAGTGTAGGCGACCAATAAGTTGGACTCTTCTTCTATTAATACAAGAAAGACATATAATATTCTTTACACAGTAGTTCTAAGGGAAAAAACATTGAACATCTAAAATGCGATGACTTAAAATATGTTTAAGCTCACTTACAAGAAGACTTCAGCCAAAACATCACTAGACATGAATGTATAAATGTATAATGTATATTCTCATTAAACTAAATTAAATTTAGATTCAGTAGTACGTGTGCTCACTTTACTTATTTCTAAAAAGGTTGAGATTCACTGAACAAAAAAGCTTATTGATTAGTAATTCTCACTTGCCTGAAAAACTTACTCATTAACTAACTCACTAAACTACAAGCCACTTGAGATTTATGAGCAACACAAATTGATATATGTTTTAATTGAACTTTATATTTTAATATAGCATACAAAAAAAATAGTATACCAATACTTAAAAGGTGGATATACAAGAAAGAATAAATTTATGTTTTGTAGTTTAGAGATGGCAATTGTGACCGAACCGATGGATACCCGCACTGAACCGCCCCGGTCAAAATGGGGAAAACCGCATTGACCGGGAAATGGGTACGGGGCGGGGAATCCCCGTTTTATTTTTACGGGTAATGGGGAGGTTACGGTTTTATACATACCCGCCCCATTACCCGCCCCGTACCCGCCCCGATTATTTGTAGATATGATTTTATTATATTTGTATCTATTATTTGTCTAACAACTATTAAAAGATGAGTTTTTTTCTTTCCATTGTGTATATATAGATAATAGATGTACTAACTGTAATGTATGAATGAAAGTTCATATTAGATTTTAATAGTCTTGTTTGATTATTACCATAATTTTTTGTGATTAATCATTTTTTAGATCAAGTATTTTTAGTTTCAAATTAATTTAAGTTGCTTCCTTTCTCGTCTTGTAGATATACGAATCTTTAAATGGACATCTGAAGTGTAGTGTCATCTAGGCGATGTCATTCTTCGCCTTTTAAAATATTATTTTTATATCAAAATTTTATGACTCAATTAATAAAGTGGTTACCCGCGATTACCCGAAATTTTACCCATTACCCGTTGGGGCGGTTATGATTTGGGTAAAAATTACCCGTTGGGTAATGGGGCGGTTACGGGGCGGGGAAATCACCCAACGGGGCGGTTATGGTTATATGTAAAACCGTCTCCGATCCGCCCCGTTGCCATCCCTATTGTAGTTGAAAGTTGTCCATTTCATAGCCCAAGAAGGTAAACTTATACAACAAGTCGCACCAAAAAGCAGGTGCATCACACGTGCTTCAAACACTTCATTTTAAGGGATTATATGCAAGTTTTTATAAAACATAAATGGGTTTTGTGTACTTTGAAAAACACAAGGGGATAGTGTGCATGTATTGTATGACATAGAGGGATTTGGAGCAATTTACCCCATAATAATTAGCAGGGCCGGCAGGGATTTGGAAAAAGTGTCTAGGACCCCCAAATTTTAGGGGCCTCCAATTTCAAAAGTAAGTCTATTAATAATATATGTGTGTATTTAATTTAAGAGTGAAATGCATAAATAGTCCTTTAACTATCGTCACCATATCATTTTGGTCCTCGAACTATTAAATCTATCATTTTAGTCCTTAATCTATTTCATCTATATTAATCGAGTCCTTCCGTTAGATTTGCCGTTAACTTTGACGGAAGCTAATTAATTTATTAACATCTCATAAATTTAAACATTTTGGATCGGAATAATACAATCATTCTTAAAATTTAAGTAGCTAATCTAGTTTTTTTTAAAATATACATATATGTACACATACACAAATACAAATTATAAATCAATAATATAAAATCAAATGTGCGGCCTAAATAATACGTAGTATATAAGAGAGAATCAATTATATACCTATGAGCAGATAAAATTAAATAAGAAAACGAGGGTGATTGTTATTATTATTAATTATATTAATAAAAAAAATTAAAACTAGGTATGACTAAAAAATATCCACTATCTCAATACATGACCTCATTAGTTCCTCCCCTCCCAAAAAATCAATACTCTGTATTTAAATTCGTAATATTTATTAAAATAAATAAATAAATATTATGGACTAATTTGCTCTTACATTTTTTTACCAGAATATACTCTTAGATTGATATTATTAAACTCTAACTTCCTGCTCATGGGAGGTGTGTGTCGCGGCGGTGTGGTTTTTAGGAAATGAGTAGGAAGTTAGAGTTTTTTAATATCTATCTATGAGTATATTCTGGTAAAAAATGTAAGGGCAAATTAGTCCATAAAATTTATTTATTTATTTATTTTAATAAATATCACGAATTTAAATACGGAGTATTGTTTTTTTGGAGGGGAGGAACTAATGAGGTCATGTATTGAGAAAATGGACGAGTTTTAGTCATATCTAGTTTTATTTTTTTTATTAATATAATTAATAATAATCACCCTCGTTTTCTTATTTAATTTTATTTGCTCATATGTATATAATTGTTTCTTTGATTCTCTCTTATATACTACGTACGGTTAGGCCATACATTTGATTCTATATTATTTATTTATAAATTTTATATGTGTATGTGTACATAAATGTATATTTTAAAAAAACTAGATTAGCTACTTAAATTTTAAGAATGATTGTATTCTTCCAAAATGTTTAAAATTATGAGATGTTAATAAATTAATTAGCTTCCGTCAAAGTTGTTGGGTTTCGGGCAGAAAAACGCAGCGGAATAAACAAAAAAAATACTGCCCAAAAGTAAACAACCGGATCTGAGGTTCTTACTATAAACGAAATTACAAGATATAAGAGGGACTTACATAGCAATCTTAATCAAGGATGTCAGACAGTCCGAGAAAACGATCCCGAGCTCTACCGGTATCCACACACACGTGATTGGATCGGTCACAGGGAACGTGCTAGCGTTCTCTTCTTTCTTCCTCTCTACTCTAGGTTTTAGAAGTGAATTTTAACTCTTCAAATTCGTGGGTCTATATAGCCATATTTATAAGAGGAGGAAAGAAGGAGTTATAAAATCCTCCAAGAGGCCCTAGCCCAATACCATTCGAAACCCTATTTCGAATTGGGCTAATCAGGCTATTTTAATGTTATTAACGAACATTAATGATCCAAATCACTTAGGTGTGTGACCTTGTAGGTTTATATATTATTGGCAGTGGGCTAAAAAATTAATTCAAGCCTCACAAATCATAAACGGCCTCTAGCAAGGCATTATGACTATCCAAAATATATAAATGTCAATTAAATCTGACATAACCTTTTAATGATTAATTTGTGCTAATAATTCTCTTTTGTCAAACGATATCTTAATTGAGACAAGGTTAGGTCATGTCATCCTTGTTATTCTCAATTAATATTTCTTGATTACCAAGTAAGATTAATTTTGAACAAATGACACCTCATTTGAGCATGATCATGCTAATTAATCTTACTTGTCAAGGGGGCCAATAGATATCTTTCTCTCGCTATACGAGAGTGACAAAAACTATCTTGATAATTCACATACCACTACATGGTTCATAATATGTACAATCACCACCTTTATAATTACCCATTTAAAATTAATATTTAATGGTGTTAATACATATTAATTCGCATGCAAGTAACCATGATTATCTCAAGTATAAGAATATAGCACCTCATCATTATTGAGGACAACACTGATGACATATAACCTAGCAGTGTCCTCAAGTTGGGTCTGTCCAATGAACTTGTTCACTAACAAGCATCTATGTTATTAACTTGATATCTCTATACCCATGACTAGTGGAATATAGCCATCAGTTAATCCACATAATGGTCTATTAATTATTAATGTCCCAGATTAATAATATTAGACCGTGGACAATTAGAATATTATGCTTATTTTAAAGTGTAGCATTCCAAAATTAAGTCACGTACTTAATTAGCTACTAAACATAATATTCAAGGACTAAATATTAATAAAGAAAACTCACAATAATAATTAACATAAAATGAGTTTGTGACTTTATTAATTAATGAGCATTAAATATCCATTGATAAATCATAAAGTATGATTGTCCTAGGGCATACTTCCAACAGTCTCCCACTTGCACTAGGACCAATCGTGAACAAAACGAATGCCTAATGCACTAGTATGACGTTCATGATTTGCTTGTGGTAGTGGCTTGGTGAGCGGGTCAGTCACATTTGCATCTGTTGGTACTTTGCATATCTTGACGTCACCTCTATTGACTATCTCTCGAATGAGATGATATCGCCTGAGTACAAGCTTTGATTTCCGGTGTGATCTAGGTTCCTTGGCTTGTACAATGGCTCCATTGTTATCACAATATAAGTCCATTGGTCCAACAATACTAGGAACGACACCGAGCTCAATAATGAATTTCCTTATCCATACTGCTTCTTTTGCTGCTTCTGAAGCAGCAATGTACTCAACTTCTGTTGTAGAATCAGCCACCGTGTCTTGTTTAGAACTCTTCCAGCTCACTGCTCCGTCATTGAGGCAAAACACAAATGCTGATTGCGACCTAAAATCATCCTTATCGGATTGGAACCCAGCATCTGTGTAACCATTTACAATGAGCTGATCTTCACCGCCATAGACCAAGAATACATCCTTAGTTCTTCTCAAGTACTTTAGAATATTCTTGACCGCTATCGAGTGACTATCAACTGGATCTGACTGGTATCTACTAGTCATGCTTAGAGCGCAAGCTACATCAGGGCAAGTACATAACATAGCATACATGATAGAACCTATAGCAGAAGCATAAGGGACTCTATTCATTCGATCTCGCTCATCTTGTGTTTGTGGACACTGAGTCTTGCTGAGATGTGTGCCATGTGACATAGGCAAGAACCCTCTCTTGGAATCTTGCATATTGAACCTATGTAGGACCTTGTCAATGTAGTTACTTTGACTTAGTCCTATTAGCTTTCTAGATCTATCTCTATAGATCTTGATCCCTAACACATAGGATGCATCACCCAAGTCTTTCATTGAGAAACACTTTCCAAGCCAAGCCTTTACAGACGAAAGCATCGGAACATCATTCCCAATGAGAAGTATGTCATCTACATATAGGACTAGGAAAGTGATTGCACTTCCACTCAATTTCTTGTAAACACAAGGTTCCTCTTCGTTTTAATTGAAACCAAACTCTTTGATTGCAGCATCAAAACGAAGATTCCAACTCCGAGATGCTTGCTTCAGACCATATATTGATCTTTTGAGCTTTCATACCTTCCAAGCATTGATTGGATGTTCAAAACCCTCAGGTTGTATCATATACACGTCCTCATCTAGATTTCCATTTAGGAAAGCAGTTTTGACATCCATTTGTCAAATCTCATAATCAAAATGAGCGGCAATTGCTAAGAGAATCCGAATTTATTTAAGCATGGCAACTGGCGAGAATGTTTCATCATAGTCTATACCATGAATTTGTTTGTAACCTTTCGCCACTAAATGTGCTTTATAGACATCTACATTGCCATCTTTGTCTAATTTCTTTTTGTAGATCCATTTGCACCCAATGGTTCTACAACCATCAGGTAGATCAACTAAGTTCCAGACTTGATTGTCGACCATGGATCTCATTTCGGATTTCATGGCTTCTAGCCATTTATCGGAGTGAGGGCTCGATATTGCTTCTTGGTAGGTCAAAGGTTCATCTTCGTCTATTAATAATACGTCACGATGCTCAGTTAAGATAAACATGTATCTAACTGGCTCGTTACGTACCCTAGATGACCTCCTTGGAGCGAGTGCTACCTCAGATGTATCCATAACAACTTGTGGCTGAGATTGTGGGACTGCTTGCATAGTCTGACTATCTAGAACTTCTTGAATTTCTTCAAGCTGTATTTTACTCCCACTGGTTCTTTCAGAAAAAAATTCTCTTTCTAAGAAAATACCATTACGAGCAACAAACACTTTGTTCTCTGATGGGTTGTAAAAGTAATATCCTTTTGTTTCCTTAGGATAACCCACAAATAAACACTTATCTGATTTGGGTTCAAGCTTATTTGAAAGTAAACATTTTACATAAACTTGACACCCCCAAATCTTCACAAAGGTTAGACTAGGAACTTTTCTTGTCCATATCTCATATGGTGTCCTTTCTGTAGCCTTTGTTGGAGCCCTATTGAGTATGAATGCAGCGGTTTCAAGAGCATAACCCCAGAAAGAGATTGGTAGTTCAGCGAGACTCATCATGGAACGAACCATGTCTAACAAGGTCCGATTTCTCCGTTCGGACACATCATTCCATTGTGGTGTACCTGGCGGAGTGAGTTGTGAAACAATTCCACAACCTCTTAGATGATCACTAAATTCCTGACTCAAATATTCACCACCTCGATCTGATCGAATGGCCTTTATTGTTTTGCCAAGTTGATTCTGAACTTCATTCTGGAATTCTTTGAACTTTTCAAAAGCTTCATGTTTATGCTTCATTAGGTACACATAACCAAACCTACTGAAGTCATCAGTGAATGTTATGAAGTATTGAAAACCTCCCCTGACCATTGTTGACATTGGGCCACATACATCCGAGTGTATGAAAACCTCCCCTGGCCATTGTCACTCTTTGGTGCTACTCTTTCACCCCATAGGGAAACCCTGAAATGAATGGGTGACAAGGGGAAATATATAATGGGGAGGGCATCCTGTTAATTTTATCAAGATGCCCTCCCTCGATTTATATAGTGGGCCTCGCATCGAGGTATTTTAGGTATTAAACATCACGAGTATTTAAGACCGGCCCATGTGTCTGAAATTAAGTGGCATATGAATTTATTAGTAGAAATTTGAATTGGAAAGTTTCCAAAAAGTGAGTTTGTAGTGGGAGCACGGTGAGTGGCACAAAGTGGATGTGGTGTCACTTTACAAAAGTGGAGGGCCCATTCAATCCCAACCATTCAAAAATCACTATCATCTGCACTACACACGAACAGTATTTAAGGTTGTAGGAAATATTTGAGGCACATAATATTTTGTCTCACAAATTGGAATCTTGATAGATTTAACTCTGGAAATTACCAGCTTTACCGGAAAAGCTGGTATTTTACTCCGGGACACATCAGCTTCGTGTTGCGATAAGAGTATCACATTTATAGCATGGTACAACGCTTTACAAGCGGAGCTTGATCGTCTGTCAGATGCATTATTACATGTCTCCACTGAGAGTGTTAAGCCGGAGGAAAATCCAACATCCACCGACGCTGCCAGACAGAAGTAATTTATAATAAATATATTAAACCTGAGTGTGTTTAATCGATTGTACATTGTAATAATTTATGTACACATTAATGAATAATTTATACGTATTTAATAAATTTGAAACTAAATATTTTGTCCTTGTTCTACATGAAGGATGTAACGTTGAAACGTGTGTACAAAATACTGAATACCCTTAATTACATTATTACTACTCAAAACTTCTAGATTGTCTAACTATTGCATTACATGGAACCTAAGTCTATTTCAAACATTGAATTCGATGGTTCAATGTCGTCCAGATCGTCAAATATATCCAAGTTTTCTACGATCTGAGAGCTCGTCTTGCATTGTGGTTGAACCGGATTCGTATCTTCAGGAAATCGAGCTCCATGACGGACGATAGTGTTCGATGCTTCGTGATCTTGAAATAAAGAGGATTGGGTACCTTCCATATGTAGATGACTTTGTTGCATTGTTCCGGAGTGAGTGTATCCCCGGTGCGAAAATCCATATATATGACAGGAAATATGGAGATACTAACTACACCCGCAAAGGAAAACTATCCAACGTTTCCTCACAATCCACCATTTTTAGTGCGGAATCTGGACTTTATATTTTTTGAAATGATCAACCCGGATTTTCCGGGATCATTATCCTCTGGCCCCGTACACCTGTCACGCACTCCAAATAAACTGATTTGATTCGATAAATTCGAATTCTACATTTTTAAGGTCCACTCGCGGAGACCCATGTTTTCCTTTTTTCAAGAAAATCTTTCTAGGAAGAACCTTCAGCAGGATTGCACAACACGATGGAAGGAATACAGCCTTTTATTTGAACAGGCTTACCGTGTTTGCAATTGGTCTGCCAGTCTCTTTGGGCCCCAATTAGTTCCTTCCAATGCTTGAATTTGAGATAGTGCGGAGTGACGTCGTCAAGGACATTGTAGCAGGCATCATTGGAGTATACGTGTTTGGTGAAGTCCAAATGCCCACTTAAATAATTATGTGGGCTGAGTGATCTAGTCCAAGCTGTTTTTCCTATCCTACTGGGCCCTTCGATGATTATGTTTTTGGGCCTATCAGGCCGCGCAACGGTAAAATCCATTAGAAAAATATTTTTCCGGGACCAATATTGAAGACTCTCCAATATAACGAAAGATTCTGGCGACCATCGTCACACGAACGGAACAATCGGTGGCTGAAAAATGCATTCGTAGTTGTTTGTTAGATTTTTGTATTGCAACGTAAACGATTTTGGGACCTTTTCTTTAATTACTTGAAGAGCTGCATTTCTAGGCCTAGTGTATAATGCTTCAGCGTAGACTTGTGCGGCGGACTGTTTACAGCCTCTGACGGAACATCCGTCTATCTGGAACTGACCCCAGTCACAGACATCACCTTCCTTCTCAATATATTCCTTGATGTAGGTCACGGATTTTGCACCTTAAACGTTTGGATGGAACGTACCCCTTCGACCAGGAAAGTTGATGTCGAAGAATCTATTATTAGTGCAGCAAAAACGTCCTTCGAACTGTAACATGGCGTGGAGATGGGGTCTCGTTAGTGTGGAGTTTCCTAGAAATTTAATTAATTTAAGGGTTGTGGGATATTGGAGATTTTTTAGGTATTCGAGAGCTTCATTTTTAGTGACGGAACACCTCGAGTACGTGAGAAAATAATTTTTGGAATTGAGCTTAAATCAGTTCGGGACCATTACGAATTATCACTCTTTGATGCTACTCTTTCACCCTATATATTAAAACTCTGAAATGAATGGGTGATAAGGAGACAATATATATAAGGTGGAGGGCATCCTGTTAATACTATTAGGATGCCCTCCTAGGGTTTATATAGTGAGCCCTGCATCGGGGTATTTTGGGTATTTGACATCACGGGTGTTTAAGACCGGCCCACGTGTCTGAAATTGAGTGGCATATGAATTTATTAGTATAAATTTGAATTGGAAAGTTTCCAAACGTGGGTTTGTAGCGGGTGACACAAAGTGGATGTGGTGTCACTTTACAAAATGGAGGGCCCATTCAATCCCAACCATTCAAAAATCACTATCATTTGTACTACCCACGAACTGTATTTAAGGTGGTAGGGAATATTTGAGGCATTTAAAAGTTTGTCTCACAAATTGGAATCGTGATGGATTGAGCTTTGGAAATTACCAGCTTTACCGGAAAAGCTTGTATTTAGCTTTGGGACATATCAGCTTCGTGTTGCGATAACAATGTCGCATTTATAGCATGGTACAACGCACTACAAGCGGAGCTTGATCGTCTGTCGGATGCATTATTACATGTCTCCGCTGAGAGTGTTAAGCCGGAGGAAAATCCGACATCCACTGACGCTGCCGGACAGAAGTAATTTGTACTAAATATATTAAACCTGAGTGTGTTTAGTCGATTGTACATTGTAATAACTTATGTACACATTAATGAATAATTTATATGTATTGAATAAATTCGAAACTCAATATTTTGTGTTTGTTCTACATCAATGATGTAACGCTGAAACATGTCTACAAAATACTGAATACCCTTAGTTACATTATTAATTCTCAAAACTCCTACATTGTCTAAATACTACATGGAACCTAAATCTATTTTCAAACATTGAAGTTGATGGCTTCAATATCGTCCAGATCGTCATATATATCCAAGCTTTCTGCAATCCGAGAGCTCGTATTGCGTTGTGGTTGAACCAGATTTGTATCTTCACGAAATCCAGCTCCTTGACGGACGTTAGTGTTTGATGCTCCGTGATCTTGAAATAAAGAGGATTGGGTACCTCCTATATGTAGCTGTCTCTACTGCATTGTTCTGGAGTGAGCGTATCCCCGATGCGAAAATCCATATTTATAACAGGGGATATGGAGATAATAACTACACCCGCAGGGGAGATCTATCTGACGTCTCCTTGGAATCCACCATTTTTAGTGCGGATTCTGTACTTTATATTTTTGGAAATGATCATCCCGGATTTTCCGGGATCATTATTCTCTGGCCCCGTACAACTGTTACGCACTTTGAATAAACAGATTCGATTCGATAAATTCGTATTCTACGGAGACCCACGTTTTCCTTTTTTTCAAGGAAATCTTTTTAGGAAGAACCGATTACACAGCACGATAGAAGGAATACCACCTTTTATTTAAACAGACTTACCGTATTTGTAATTGGTTTGCCAGTCTCTTTGGGGCCCCATTGTAACAGGCATCATCGGAGATATGTGTTTGTTGAAGTCCAAATGCCCGCTTAAATAATTATGTCGGCCGAGTGATCTAGCTCAAGCTGTTTTTCCTATCCTTGATGATTAAGCTCTTAGGCCTATCGAGACGCGTAGCGGCACAGTTCAGTAGAAAAATATTTTCCCAGGCCAAATATCTAAGACTCTCGTGTATAATCAACTCTCGTGTTATTAGTTGCTAGTTAAATTGCGGTATTCCAACTTAAACTATTTTGAGTCATTTTCTTTAATTATCCTTTTTTTAAATGGCTTGCTTGGCGGCTAGCTCGAGCTTACACTCTGTCAGCAAATTTTCCTTGTGGATTACTTGATCATTCATTCCTGAACAGGGTCCAACTTCCTCTATCTTTTGACCAAGTGATTTTGTGCCCTGACTCCTCCGGTGCCTCATTCCCGCCGGAAATTGTTCCGGCAATCTGGTTTTGGGTAAGAAAGTGATTAGATCTGTGAAACCTTGAACTATAGGAGAAGCCTTCCTAAAAAAGATCAGCCAAAAGGGACTAATGCGCCGTGGGAAGAATGTGGAGCCATTTTGAAGGCGGTGCAGATAGAGACAACGCGCTTCCACGGACGGAAATTTTGAGGGTGGAGAAGTCTGCTGAGATTATTCCGGTGCTGGCCTCCTCCATGATGGCGGACTCAGCTTGTTGCAGTAACCAGTCAATTGCTTGGCCGTCGGATTTGTGGCCTATTTCCCCAGAAACATGGAAAACACTAGTGGCGCAAGCCGCGAGTATTCGGGTGTGCCGTCCTCGTCCATCTATTTCCATGTGGCGGTCCTTGGTGGATCTTTTGGGCGGCGGTGCTGATGTACTTGGAGCTGTTGGGATTTGTTCGAGGGGTCAAGTATGGAGTCAGGTATGGTGGTTCAAGTGTTCAACGGCTGAGAAGCTGTGGTGGAATTTGGTTTGTTATTGCGTATGCGGTACTTTTTTGAGTTTAAGGTGGAACTGAATGTGTGGTAAATGTCCTAAGGGTTGTTTTCTATTCTTCCCCGTGATTATGAAACTATTTTGGGAATTCGGACAATTTTAACCCCCCTGATATGTTATAATCTGGAATTCTGGATTCTGGGTGTCTGGATGACGTATTAGCTAAAACTGTTTTTAGAAATTAGCATGCCTTTTTTATGATTAGCACTGAAAAGGAAAACTTTTTAACTGCATAAGCTCATAGCGTGAAACATGAAAAACTGTTACAGATCTCCCTTTATATTCTAAATGGGTAATGCTTCAAATGTATGATCAGCCTCTCGGTCTTTTACGGAAACAAATAAGATGATAATGGCTACAAATATCCACTTGAAGAAACTAACATAAAGTTTTTACCAAAAATACCTCTACTATTAGAAACTGGCACAATGTCCTTACCAAGAAGATGGCAAAAGTTTGTTTCAATTTTGCTATCTGGTTCATATTTTAACTTTCTTAAAACTAATATTTTAATATACATATGGAGAACATTTACAAATTTAAGAGGAGGTAAATGTGACAAAGATTAGTTGCAGTTTAACGCTATTATAAAAATGATGAAACAAGTGAAAACTTTGTCATAATAATGTCATGTTTCTGTATAACATTAAATGTGCAAGTATACCTTTATGTCCTAAAGCAATATTAATGGTTATAACTGTTCTAAAACTTGCACCATGCCAGTTAACCTTGTCCCGCAGCCCTGCCTAGTGCCTGCTGCTCCACTCATGGCATAATAAGTTCTTCCTACTTATCAGAGTAGTTATCTCCATACATAATATTGCTAACTAAAGAATGTTAATCATGCTTATGATTTCAGTTATACTTTCTTGACCCAAATAATTTACTGATGTAATGAATAGTTACCTTTTTTCATGATTTCTGTAAATGCCATTAATTGATATTATTGAAACTTACCAATTTTTCATATTCAATTTACGTTTATGCATCAAGGATATACCAAATTTTCCACGTACAAGGGTTGTAGGTAGGGTAGTGGTGAAATGTTGACATTTCACGAGGGAAATGTAGCTAGACTTAGACTCACTAAAATGGGCATATATTAATCTGAAACAGCGGTGTAGTAACTTTACAAGAATGGAGAATACAGAATCTTTAATAATTAACAGGTGTGTTTGTATTGGCGTTCATGTTGCTCATTTTCCTTTCATGATTTATGTTTCCCCTGGTACATTGTTTACCAGTTTTTTGTTTTCTTGCTAGATCCTATATGTAATTTGTAATGGAGGTCTTCAAATGCTTTATGTATAATTGCAATTAAAAAGGTACATAATTTTTTGATTGTTGAATAAATCATGCACATACAAGAGGTGTTAGGAATGCCCTTATATGCAAAATAAGAGCAGATTATATTACAGTATGTGCGAATAGAGAATTCACTGTACAATGAATTGCTAGAAGATTGAATGCCATCATAGTTGCATGAACATTAAACGTCTAAAGAAGATCAGTTGAAGTGATTATACAAGGATGTCCTTGATCTTATGTTCTGAATCTGTTGAATGTATACATGTCACTATATCTATATGTTTGTCACTTTTATCAGCAACTAGGATCATTGGCGTTGTCATAGTTTTTATAATTACTCAATATGATCTTAGGCAGAAGCTAGAATTTTCTTTTCTTGGTTCGTTTATTTGGTCGTAGAATCAAAGTCATCATTTATAATGTTGGAGTCTGCTACAATTGTTCATTGATATGCTACAATTGTTCCTAGTACTTGTTTGTCTAGTATTTTTACTATGGTGCATCTTCATATTACTTCTTCGAGCTATAGTTTATGAATTCTATTTCTGATCCTGATAACAAACTTCACTATAAATTACGTAGTATGGAGTATTTTTTATTTTCAGAACCTCTTTTCTGCATGTTATTTATGTATTCACTCTCAATTATCAACAGGAAAAGGCTAAGGACTCCAAGTGCTAAGGTTTTTGAAGCTGTTGCGTCATATATCGATCTAAAAGAATACAGCAGAAAAAGACGAACACATGTTAACAAGTTGGAAACGAGTGAGAATATAACTTTGTGTAAAAAGGTGTCAAGGAGTACAGTTGCTAAGAGCGAACAACCAAACAATACCAGGCGAAATCAGATAACTGAACAGAACCTGGAAAGTGGAACAAATATAAATCCCAAAGGAGCTTCAGTGACAACTACAAGATTGATAAATAGAATCTGGGGAGAGTATTACTCGAACTATGTATCCAGGGAGTCGAAGAGGGGGAACAGTCCTGCCACAAGAAAAAGGAAGAGTCGTGGAGATAAAACTGTGGGTGAAAAGGACATTAAAAGATCAAAACAGAAGAATTATGGTTCAGATGATATGTGGATGCCTTATTGCCCATCTCGTAAAAAACGGTCAGGTTGTAGAAGAAAGACAAGATGGGATGGAGAAGCAATTGGGGTGAATTCTAATGGAAGTGCTCTTTATGAAGGAGTTTTTATTAGTGGGAGTTTAGTTTCAATAGGTTCTGTCGTTCTAGTTGAAAAAACTCATTTAAACCGAGACTCCAGCATTTGTTTTGTGGAATACATGTTTGAAGCATCTGATGAGAGGAAGATTGTCCATGGAAGAGTGATGGTTGGAGGATTTGAAACAGTTTTAGGAAACAGTGCTAATAAGAGAGAACTGTGCCTGACAAATGACTGTATTGACTTCGAACCTTCTGAAGTGATAGAATCTTTAGTTGTGAAAATGAAACAGACGCCATGGGGATATCAACACCGCAAGGATAATGAAGATAATGATATAGATGAGAGAGAAAGAGCAGAGGAGAGAAAAATGAAAGGATTGGCTGCTGAATATTTTTGCAGGACTTTGTATCGTCCTGAAAAAGGCGCTTTTTTTAGCTTGAAAACTGATTTGATGGGACTTGGTAGTGGTTATTGCCACTCTTGTAATGCAAGGATATCTCATGAAAAGAATGACTTCTCGGTATGTACATCTATGAAAAGCTTCACATATCAGGGAGTTCAGTACAATGCTCTAGACTTTCTCTATTTGAGTCCTCAGTATCTTATGGAGAATCAGGAGGGCAAGAAAACCGTCCTAAATGGCCAGCACCAGAAACCTGAAGCATATGTAGTCTGCCAACTATTGGGAGTGGAGGTCTCTTGTTCACCTAAACAATCTAGCCCTGAATCAGTAAAAATCAAGGTTCAAAGGTTTTTCAGACCTGAGGACATATCTGCACAGAATGCATATGTCTCTGACATCCAAGAGGTAAGTAATCCTTTGAGCTCCTTTTTATATTAGTATTCCATTTAAGCTGTTTGTATACTGACACAATTCTGTTGATTTTTTCCCGTTATTGTATGCACTAAACTTTGAATTTCAGATATACTACAGCAAAAAGATTGAATCAGTACCAGTCACGGCAGTGGAAGGAAGATGTGAAGTCAGGAAAAAGGAAGATTTTGAATTTATGGATTCCCCTTATATATATGAGCATACCTTCTTTTGTCAGTTTATATATGACCCTGAAAATCAATCCCTAGAACTGGTAAATGACTACCTTTTCATTGTGATTTTTAAGGTAACCCGGAAAAGTACAAAGTTTTTTTGTTTATGTATATTTTATTCCTCATGCTTGCAATCCTTTATTCCTATAGTTACCATCGCACTTCAAGTTAAGCCCTTCAAAAGGGTGCTTAGGTCAAAAAACTGCTGGCAGAAAAACAAAAAAGAAACAAATGATCAAGAAAGGGGGTTCAGCCAAAACTACCAAGGGTGGTAAGGAAAAGGCTGCAATAAATGCTTTGGCTACTCTGGACATATTTGCAGGTTGTGGTGGTCTATCAGAAGGTCTACAAAAGTCAGGTATTGAGAACTTGTATACCTTGCCCTGCTTATTTTTATATGTTCAAACAACATTTTTACTAATAGTGTCCATTGCAGGTGTATCAGTCACAAAATGGGCAATAGAGTCTGAAGCAACAGCAGCTGAATCTTTTAAGCTCAATCATCCGGATGCCATTACAATTGTTAATGATTGCAACATGGTTCTTAGGTTACAACATACTTTTCTTATTCAGATTCATATACAACAATATTAACCCAGTGCCGCAAAGGCTCCCCACCTACGGTGGAGTAAGGGTGGTTGGATGTATTTAGTCTTAACCATGTACTTAAGCACAGAGAGACTGTTTCCGGATGACCATAGATGAAAATCGTGTCGAAAATTGCATGGACTGACTGCTGCTTCATAACAAAGAAGCGCACAATTTAGTGAGCCATTTTGCTTTCTCCATCATATTTTCAAGCCAAAAAATATCGATTCTTTGGCTCCATTGGAAATGATGGAAATCTTATTCAGATCTAAATATGTATGTAAATTTTTAAATAAAGACCAATGTATTGCTTTTTAGATTTTGGTAGGGTACAGTTGTCAAAAATCGTGAATCTGTTAACATTTTTTATTTGTTTGAAGGTTTAAATAATTTTCATATATCACTTGGTTGTCAATTGTGACTTTTTTTCTTAGTGAACAATGTGAAAATTAGCTTTGTTTTGTAAAACTAGATTATTTTTGGACAAGTGTTTAAAACAGGACTCTGCTGTGGGATGGAGGGTGTACATTTTACCTCTACTTCTGAAGTGATTTTTTTAACATAAGTCTTCCCCTACCCGCTTTCTAGCACATTCAGTTTGATAACACCATTTCAATGCTGCAGGGATATCATGATGGCGAATGGGGATGCGAATGACTGTATTCCAACATGTGGGGCACACTCCTTGGCATCAAAGGATGATAACAAGGAAATCAACAATATGCCGCGACCAGGAGAAGTAGATTTGATCATCGGTGGACCTCCTTGTCAGGTTTAATATATATGCCTTTTATTTGGTTACCAATGATAGTAAAGTTCATTTTTTAGTTGTTAATTATCATTTTTTCCCCATCTGAGATTTCATTTGCCTGCAGGGGTTTTCCTTGTTGAACAGGCACAATAAGAGTTCAACAAGTGACGTTCGACGCATAATGATCTTGTCGCTTTTATCCTTTGTGGATTACTTTAGGCCTAGGTTTTTGCTCATTGAAAATGTGAGGAATCTAGTGTGTTTCGACAAGATGAAGCCGTTTCAGCTAACTATAGCTTCACTTCTTGAAATGGGTTATCAGGTAAGTATATAGATGTAATCTAAGAGCCGTTTGGGATGGCTTATGTTATAAGTGCTTTTATAAGAAGTGTTTTCTCATTTAGGTACTGAAGGTGATTTTTTTACAAGCTCCAATCCCGCTTTTTAAAACAGGCACATAAATGCTTTTTCAGAATTAAAAGAACTTTCTCCATTTCCTTGCCAAATGCTTCTATTTTAGTTAAAAGTACTTTTACTTGGAATTGGGAATCCTAAATTCAATCTAAATCTATTGTAGAAGAAGATATACTGTTTAGGTTAACAATAAATCATAAAAAACTACATCTAAAGCATTGAGTTAGTCCCCCACAATGATTTCAACCTCACTAATACCTCCTTTTGTGTGGACAGGTAAGGTTTGGAGTCCTGGAAGCGGGATTTTATGGTGTAGCACAGTCGCGGAGACGTGTTTTCATATGGGCTGCCTCGCCTGAAGAGACCCTTCCTGAATGGCCAGAGCCAATGCATATTTTCCCAGGTCCAGACCTGAGGATCAAGTTAGATTTAAATGGGGATTCCTATTATACCGCTGTCTGTAGCACTAAAGCCGGCGCCCCTTTTCGTTGTCTCACTGTTAGGGACACTATTGGAGATCTGCCAGCTTTGGCAAATGGGGATTCTGCGACAACTATGGAGGTACGTAGTTACGTACATGAAGTTCCTTTTCGCCTAAGACTGTTTGATGTACCGTAATGCAATCAATTCGTAGTGGTCTATTATGAATTAACTTCATTATGATTTACCGAACAATTACCTACAGGCTGCAGTGTGTAAATATTCCCCCAATCTAATTTTTCATATAATTTCCCTATAATTGCCAAGAAAAGTTTAGCCTGTTTAGCAGCAAGTTACCCATGATATAACTAGTTGAACCAGCAAATATATCTTGTAAATGTAAAAACCATTGCATGACTTTTAATAGTTGTACCTACCTTGACCCGGAGAGCAGAGGAGAACTGTTTTCTGGGCCGGAGGGAATAATAGTTACTTGATCCCTGGCCAGCATATATGTGTTTCTTAAGTTCCTGCACTGACCATTTTGTTCAGTACAAAGGTAATCCTGTTTCGTGGTTCCAAAAAAGGGTTAGAAGAAATATGACAGTGCTGACAGATCACGTTTCCAGGAAATTGAGCGAACTAAATCTGATTCACTGCCAATACCTCTCTACTGGTGCTGATTGGAGAGACCTTCCCAAAAAGAAGGTAATTTTTCTTTAGGTTCTAAATGAAACACAGGAATGTCAAAGTCTCATCTTGCTTTCATGTTTTCCAGGTTGAGCTGTCAAGCGGGAAGTTTGTTGATTTAAAACCCCAGTGGTTGCTTAAGATGCAAAGTAAAGGTAGTCATTCTAAAGGTGTTCTAGGAAGGTTAGAATGGGAAAAAAACTTCCCTACTGCTATTACCTGTCCGCAACCAAGAGGCAAGGTTGGGAGGTGGTTTCATCCCGAACAGGATAGGCTGATTTCTGTCCGCGAATATGCTCGAGCTCAGGTATATATGTGCATCTAGTCATTTCTCAAATAACTAGAACACTTTTTAGTTGGGTGGGTCAAGCATAGTTCCTTTAAAATTTACCAACTTCCCATGGAAACTAAGGATCTGGTCTGGAACATGGAAAAAGTGAAAATACAAGGGAAAAATAGCAAGGAAAATAGAGAGAAAAGTTGGAAAAGGAAGGAATTTTGGGGAAATAAAAGATTTGCTCAAAGTGAATAGTTTTCTCGATATTTGCTCAAACTCACTTTATTTATAAGTAATACGGAGTACATGTTTGTTATATAAAGGCTACGAAATCTAAACATATTTTAAAATTAAATACTACTATAAGGAAACAATTCCTTAACACTTTTTTTACTAACCCCGCTTCGTGTACACGTCGGTCAAATTGTCTGTCTGTGTACAGACAATTTGACCAGCTATACAGACAATTTGACCGACGTTTTATGAAAAAAATCGATTTTCACATAGACAAAAATAAAGAGTTGTCTGTATCACATACATTTTAGACGAGAATTTTTAATAAAATGTCTATAATACAGACAATTTTAAACGAGAATTTTAAAATGTATGTGATACAGACAATTTTTTTTTTATTTCTTTCTGTGTGAAAATCGGTTTTCTTCATAAAATGCCGGCCAAATGGTCTGTGTTGCCGATCAAATTGTTTGTGTACCGACGTGTAAAAACTGTAGTGTACAAAAGGAATTTTTCTTTACGGTATCCAAACCGACCTTGACAAACTTTTATAACACTTTGACAAACTTTTCAGAGGAAGCACCAGACTTTTTAAAAGTAAAAGCGTCAAGACACTGATGCATCATGCATGCACTAAATGTATGACAACCCACTTGCTCTGTTGCTCACATAAGATGTGTACTCATATGCAATAGCGCGGACCCGGAGATTTGTGAGAGCAGAGGCAAATTAGACACTAAACTTAGTCTATAATAAAAACTCCGGGCCCAAAGCGAGTCACTGGTTTTTACAAGTGATACTAGTGAATTTCCAGGCCCGAAGCGGGGTACGTGCCCGTAGCCCCCCTTAGGTCCTCCACTGCTCATATGAGCGTGTAATAAGAATTTCCGAAGTACTATCAATTCAAATGTGTTTCCAACTAATAAGAAATTTTACGTTCTTCATGTTGAATAAGAATTTGTGAATTGTGATGCAACTGTTTTGTATGCAGGGATTTCCAGACTCGTATAAGTTTGCCGGAACCGTCAGGAATAAGTACCAACAGGTTGGCAATGCTGTGCCGCCACCTCTGGCATTTGCACTAGGGAGGAAGCTCAGAGAGGCAATCGGAGCAAATCCTTGAATGTATTACCACAAAGTCACAAACCATTACTTGTAATTTTTTATGTTTTGATGTTATCATGTTAAGGTGCTAATTAAATGTCGTATGGCTGATAAATCACTAACTTATATACTTTTGTTGACTGGAAATTTTGTAATAGTTTTTCTATGTTTTAAAAAGTGTATTACACCTGTTTAGCCATTTATAAAACATATTTTAAAAGAAAAGCGAAAACCTGTATGGAAATAAAATTTGTTCAATGTGAAATTATATGCATGCTCATTTATGAATCAAATGATTAATATACTTATTGTGAAAATGTAGTTGAAAGGCATTTGATATACTTGTATAAAGTAAAGCAAATTTGGTATTGGCATCTTATATTTACTTCAATATTTGTTATAAATTTTGCACCTCACTAGGTCACTTGAGGTATACGCTTAAAGAAAGTAAAGTTTTTTTATAAAGAAGGTAAAACATGATATGCGCAAGGTCCACAAACCTGCAACATGTGAGTTAATGGAGTTTGAACTAGTTGAACTATGAAAATTGAAAAGAGAACTTAGAATTATAAAAATTAAAAAAGAATATATATATATATATATATATATATATATATATATATATATATATATATATATATATATATATATATATATATATATATATATACACCAATAATCCTAAGAAAATAATTTTCTTAAGTATTTCCTAAACTTCTTTTATTTTCACTTAATTAAATCAACAGTCAAATAAGTTAGTAGTTGGTATTTTGTGTCTAGTAGAAATATGGTTGATTAAAAGCTGCTATTTGAGATCTGGTTTGTTTATTACTCCGTACATTTTAGGAGGGCGTGGTCAAAATAGATTTCATGGAATTTTTTATTTTAATGAAATTTTTTATCAATGACGGAGTAGAGGAAAATACAAGAGAGAAAGATGAAAAAGGAAAGAGGAGAAAGAAAATAACAAAACTAAAATACAAAAACAAGCAACCAAACCCAAAGAATTGCAAAAAGTCCCTCCCAAAACCCCTAAGAATAAGTCATTGGATACTTCCAAATTCCACTCGTGTTTGAGATATAGTCCTCATAAGATGCGACCTTTGTTTCTTTTTCTGTAAATCTTAATTTGATTGTTCAAGTTCTCTATAGGCAGATAATTTTCTCTTGTAACATATCAGACTTTGTTTACAAATATCTAGATTTATATCGGAGTCTTATAGATCTTTCATCCATGAAATAGGTGGCCTCTTCCAGCTTTCTAAAGCATGGCCAAGGAAAACATTCATAAAAAGAACTGCTCTCCATAAACACATTCACTATCAAAAGCCTCATAGTAATGATTACCAAGAACATTCCTCGAAAGGCCGACTCTTGTATTTGCACAATCAATAGTTTTCTCTACATCAACAGGTTTCTTATTTAAAGAGTCACGATTATTCAAAGTTGATACGAGAATTTTGTCGAATTCGTTAATTAAAAATGTAGAAAGTCAGTCAGTCCACCGCTTAGTCATTGTAATTTGAATGAATTCCTTTAGAGAGTCGAAGTCAATTTGCTCAGAATTGTGGAAGTCACCAGTAGATTCGCCAGTAGATCACTCTAATATGTTTGCTGACTTTATTAGCATTTGATTATATGATATTTGTATAGAATTTGTATGAAATTTGTATAGTATATATTAACATTGTCCCATTAAACTTGGTCAACTTTTCTTTTCTGGTTGTACCAAAAAAAATTCATTTTCACTTAAAGTAAAAAATACTACGTATGTGATTAAAGTTATTTTTATCTCCTCTGCACAAATATCAACCACAGAGCTTTTATTTTATTATTTTTATGTTCATGTCAATTTTGGTCAAGTTATATGGGACGGGGGGAGATTTTATAAGTTTTTTAATGATAAACGGCTTATAATCCCTATATTAATATCAAGAAAACACGTAAGACAACATCAAACAACTATTGCAGATCTGATCGTAAGCCTTAGGAATAGACATATAGAGTCAATCACCTCATACAAAGCAACTTGACTTGTAAGATACAAAACATGCAAATTAAGCCTAAAATGACAAGAACCGAAACACTGTCTGTCAAGAGTACTCCAAATATCTAATTATGACAACCATACCTACTCGAACTAAAATGAAAACAAGTATGGATAAAGAAAAAACAATACTGAAATAAAGTCTTTTCACATATCTCTTTCTGACACGAAGGTAGTTATGGAGGAGAACGAGCTGATGCAATATGAGAGTGAAACTAAAATTTTTTCCCTACTTCGTTCCGGATAGACGTAAGAATAGGTGGAGTACCAAACAATCTCTATATCTCTACTATTCTCTATGTAGCTCAAAAGAAGGTAGACAAAAAGCCCAGACCAGATGAAGCTAGTCGGGACACCAAAGCAACTCGCCAAACCGAGGTGACAAAATGGAAGAACAATCAAGTTGGAGCATAACCCTATAAAAGAATCTTCAACAAAGTTAGGCCAACTAATGAAAAGCAAACCTGTGGTGCCAAAACGCTAGGGTTTTGTGGTGATTCTCATCCCGGTTGCTGAAGGCTTTGTTGGTATCTCCCCAAGTCTCTTTCCCACATAAATAATACAATTCATTTTGAATCTTTAATCCTAGTTGAGTTCGTTGTTTCTCTTTTATATGTTTATAGGACACAAAATTGACCGTTTAAATAATAACTACACGGTGCAAATAGAACTACACCTTCACAGCTCTAATGTTATAAGTTTTGAAAATTTTAATGGTGTATTAAACATCTACTCGGTATATTATATATGGAGTGTTTTATAAGTTAGAAAGCAATTTACGCATTTTCATTTATATGAATGAATCATGAAAGGACACAAAGGCGATAGTTTAAATAATAACTACAATTTTCATGGTGATTCGAAGCTTTACTATTTTTTTGGAAATATTTCCAGTGAGGAGTTTTCACAAATGACTGTTTATGCTCTTAAAATCTGTAGATTTTAAAAATGTTAATGTCATAATGTCATAGACCTTAGGCCATCATGGCAGTAAGGCCACATTGCAAAGAATCACAAAGCAGATCAAGAAAGAACCTAAAAGAGGAGAAACTGTGATATTAGAACTAAGCAAATTTGACATCTATTGATTGCCATCATGACCTCTGTACCTTTACCCATGTCTTCTTTCGTCAACATATATTTGACACTGAATGGGGGTCTTGAAGCATTGTTTTTCTTTTTTTTTTCTATATGTTTTGAAAAATCATCACATCTGCTAGTAGTCTACTACCTTGAAACTTACATGTTATATCTGTTTCACTTTCATCTCATGAGAAGTTGATATTTCACATGCCAATGTGATGAAATGTTTGTTGATCTTCTTTTTCCATTTAGAACATGTGAGGTTTGGAATGTTGAAAGTCGGGGCAAGTGATGTAGTGTACTAGATATCGAACCGCTTCATAGTTCCACGATATCGAACCGCTTCATAGTTCCACGATATCGAACCGAGTGAGGTGCAGTTTTTTTTGGATATCAGATTTTTGTTTTTACAGCCCTCCCTTCACACCCAATATTTGTTTTTTAGGATATCAGGTTTTTGTAGTTGCATGTGTGATTTTTTTGTAATGGCACTCAGTGCATTTTATTATGCTACGAACCGATTTAAATTTGTTTTCTATTGCATATAATAGAACATCTTTAAGTTCCATAACTTAGAGGCCGTTTGGCAACACTCGTTTTGGGCTTATCAGGCTTATCAGCCAACTTTTTCACCAAACACGTAACGTTTGCTTTCACGCGCTGATTTGTGTAATAAGCAGAAAAAGTAAGGTTGGAGTTACTTTTCTGGATGTATTGACTGAAGTTACTGTAGATGACCATTTTAGCTATTTTTACATATAATTTTTTCTTTATTTTATCAAGAAAATATATTTTAAAAATAATTTTTTCTTATATCAGCAGAATCAGCCAATGCAGCCACTTCAGCCAGAACTTCATAAATTTCAGCAGAATCAACCATATCAGCCGATTTTCGTGCTACCAAACGGGCTCTTAATGTTGTTCAACTTAAATGCACTTCTATGAGAAAAATAGCAATTTTGAATTTAATGATAGAAATGCTCTAAAATATCAGCACTGTTAGACGCCTAAGCGGCTCCATCCATGCTAAATGGCTGGAGTTGATGAGTGTTTTTAAGGAATTTGACTTTTTATCTGGGGCCGGGGGTAGGAGTGGACTCGGGCCGGGCCAACCGGCCCAGAACCGGACCGGACCGCTACTGTGCGGGCCCGGACCGGCCCGGTGAACTGGTTGGTTGCCCGGTTCGGGCCACCCGGCCCGGTGGGATGGCGGTTCGGGCTCGGGCCCTTCAAAAGGTGAACCGGTCCGGCCGGTTTGGGCCCGGGCCGGGCCAATTTATTATTATTATTATTATTTTGAATTTTTTTAAGCTTTTGGGTTGGGCTGAGTGTCTGGGTATTTTGGGCCATTTGAGGTGGTTAGGGTTGGTTTGGGGGTGAGGGGAAGGGTTGGGAGTTAACTAGGAAAACCCAAAAAAAAAATTAGAATCGAGGCCCGGCCCGGCCCGGACCCGGGGGTTACCCGGGCCGGTTCCAGGCCTTCCCTTCATGAACCGAGGGCCGGCCGGGCCCGAACCGGAACCGGTCCACCCCTAGCCGGGGGAGGGGATCGGGCAGGGAAGAAATGGGTGCAAAGTGTAATCTTTAACTGTGTTACAATCGGCAGTGATTTCCAGAGAGCTACAAACTCCACCAGATCAGCAATGTTTTCCAGCCTCCTCTTGCTTTACACTGGGGAGAAAACTCAAGGAAGCAATCCATCAAATATTTCTTCCTATTATGCTTTACACCATACAAGTATTATCAATCAAGTGATCACCATGCTTTAAATCCACATAAGTATTTTCTCTTCCTGAAGCGTAATATCGTCTCTTCAACTGACAACAATTGGCTTACACATTATTATACGTAGTACAATATATTCATGGCATCCCCTCATCATCATCTTATACAACAAAACTTAGGAAGTTGAGAAGACCTTAACTGTAAGATGACTTGAAAAGTCGGTTAAAACGGTATCAATGCAAAATAATGTTATGACTTCAGTGTATTCTTTACACCGTAAGAGACAACCCATTGTCAGCCACTGTCATGCTAAGTATCATTGTTGCTGCTTTTGGAGCCCTGTGAACATAACATATTTTACGGATAAGAAAAAAAAAGGTCAGTTGCACATAATAATATCGTAGAAGCAGCATGACCATGAAGTATGAACACACTAATATAGTAGTACTGTAGTAGTATTATAGATGCATAAGAGCCAAAAACATGCTAGTAACATCACCCGCATTATAAGAACTGCCTTTTTTAATCTGTCTGTATTAAGAAAACTGAAAGAAGAGGTGAAGAAGGGATGATATAGAGCTGAAGGTGGTTACCAAGCTTCAGGTGTCTGGTAGAGTGAGGCTGAAGTGCCAAAGCAGGATTGAAGCATATCGGTGTTAACAACACCAGGGCTAAGAGCAACGATAGCAAGTCCATTTGTCAACTCCTTTGCTACGGATTTTGTCAGACCCTCTATAGCCCACTTTGATGCACAATATGGTGCAACCTGTCAAGCCAAAAAGCTATGGTTTAACCAACTGGTACTGAATAGTGATGCTTCATTTCCTTAAAACCATGTGGTTGTTTGTCTGAAGATCACAAAAACACTACACATTCTGGTTTTTCTCTTTCAGGATTGAGATGCCACATTTCCAAGTTCTATTCCCTTATGTAATGTATACTATCCTCCGTATCTCATTAGTTGCAACATTGGAATATATACACTATTCATGTACTTTACTTTGACTACATTTTATTTATTAATGTATGTGAATTATTTTTCTTGAAAAATGTTGTTAAATTCGTCTCATTACTAAGTTTTATAATCTGAATTTTATTTTATTTTTACTAATACAAAATTAAATATAACGACGGTCAAAGTTCTGCGTTGACAAACGTGAAATGTTGACTGTTGCAACTAAAAAGAGACGGAGGAAGTATATTAAAATAAAGGAACATTCAAATTGGCAAACTAAGTTTCGGTTTGACGGTTTGGACCTATGGAGGAAGGTTTTGGAGGGCTAAGTATGTTTTTACTTGGCCTGTAATTTGCTGATCTGGTCTGTTTAAGTCTGGTGCGGTCTGGTCTGAACTGGTAAACGTCTGGTCTCTGTGTATTTTATAACTACGGAAGTCAAGTTTGGTCAGGTCTAGAATTGAAAACAATCCAAGTAAAAACATTCTAAGTTTATTCTTAATTTATTGATGAATAGTGTTTTTCAAATGAGTGAAGTGTCATGGAAATGTTATAATAATTTAAGGGTCAGTTTGGATGGAAGGTTTTTAGGGCTAACTGGAACTGTATAAAGTAGAAGGGTCAAGGAATAACATAGTTAGGGATCATAAAAGGGGTGTTTGGAATTGATTCTGCTTTTGATTCTTTTTTAAAAGCAGAAGTAGAATTTGAAACAGTTTTTCAGAAGCTAGTCTCCCCACCTTCTAACAAACTGCTTCTAAGAACAATTTGGAGCACTTAGAAGTACTTCTGCACTTTCACCTAAGGGGGGTGTTCCGATCTGCTTCTTGAAACTATTTCCGCTTCTTGCGAGAGTAGAAGCAGATATTGGAGTGTTTGGGTAAAATTGCAGAAGTACATTCACCTAAGAGTGCTCCAAATTGCTTCTAGAAGCGGTTTTAAGAATCTGAGGGAGACCAGCTCTGATTCTGCTTCTACTTGTAAAAAAGAAACAGAAGAAGAATCAATTCCAAACACCCCCTAAATACTCCGATATCTCCTTCTGCTCCCTAAAGGAGTAGAAGCAGTTTTAAGAAGTAGATCCAAACACCTCCTAACATTTCAATACACATCTCTAGATGCCCTCAATTCAGAATTACTAGAATTCCATTTGATTCCAGGTGTCCCCATCTAAGAACTCTATTCATTCCATTAAAATCTAGGTGCTCTCAATTTTCGGTGTATTTTATGGATTCTTTGGATTTCTAAGCTAAAAAACACTATATGCATTATTACCAAAATCCGGCCAGTTGTCTTTGAATTTTCATAGATTTCATTGAATTTTATTAAACATATGATACAATCAATGGATTTCTATTAAAATTTATCCTCTGTCAATCCTAAAAATCTTTCAAATTCTATGTTAGTGACACCGGGCACCCCTATTCATTCATTTTAGGAACAATCTATTTATCACGATATAGGCTAAGAGCGCCACAGCCTTACCCTCTAAAACCCTTCATTCAAGATGGGGAAAATAAAGCAAAAGGTTCAACCTGTCCAGCAGATGTTCTTCCCCATCCAGAAGACAAATTAACAATAACTCCTCCTTGTTGCTTCTTGTCAAGCATAAGCGGTATGAAATGACGCAGTATATTTGCTACTCCTTTTACATTTGTATCAATCACGTTATCAAAATCTTCCGCTGGGACCTCCCATAGCTTGTTGTTTCTGTTGATGGTTCCTGCATTGTTAACTGCCAAAACAACACTTTCTACATCAACAATCATTAGCCACTGTATTGAAGGAAAAATGTAAACATTTGGAAAAAAACAAAACAATACAGACAAAAACTGTCTACACCAAGCAGCACAGTAATAAGTCACAAATGCATGGTGAGCATATAAACTCGCCAGAAAGGTTGAAATAGAGCCCGTTTGGTAAGCCTGTTTTAGAAGCTAGTCTCCCTCAGATTCTTAAAACTGCTTCTAGAAGCAATTCGGAGCACTCTTAGGTGAAAGTACTTCTGCAATTTTACCCGAACACTTCAATATCTGCTTCTACTCTCGGAAGAAGCAGAAATTGTTTCAAGAAGCAGATCGGAACACCCCCTAATGTGGCTTAATGCGTTGAACTTTCTGAAAATAACATTGTTTGGCAAAAACAATTTCACCCAAATTCGCAAGTCAAAAAACTACTTATTCTGAGTATTCTACTTACACTTCTAATAAGTTGAATAATCCGAATTCGGCTACCAAGAAGGCTCATAATGTTCGTACCTAGAATATCTGGAATGCTATTCTTTTCCTTAACAGCACATGCCAGTTCTTCAACACTGCTGTTTGACCTCTAAGAAGCAATGATGAAACAATAACCATCATCATCTAACCATTCATAAAAGAGCAAGCACAATGGTGTATGGAAATCTTCCTGCTTAATAGAATAGCCTTGATTTTTGTACAAATAAGGTCGATGTAAAAAAGTGTTTTTGTCTCTCTTCCTTGGGTATCCTGGACTATGGTTATATAATTATATGCATCCACTTGCTGAGCTAACTAAAAACCTAAAATCCTATTACGTTGATTTTGACTTGGGAGTTGTTTCAAGAAAATCAAAATAGTTGATAACCCTTATTGATAAGGTTTAAATAATATTCTGATCATTGAAATAATCTTCAACGGGCATTCCGAGAGCTACCCAGAGTCCCAATCGCAGCTTTAGTAAAAAAAAATATAAAGGAAAACGTGAAAACTAAATTAAATAGTCCTCAATTCCTCGTTACAAAATCCCGTTGTTAAAGGAATGGGAGAGAGAGGTCAGAGGGAGAGGGAAATCCGGAGACAGTAAGCGTACCACATCAACGTTCATGATTAGATGTTTACTTTGAGAAGGGGAGGAGGGGGGTGAACTGGAGGCGGATGCGAGCTCGGCTTGAAGAGAATTGAGCTGATCCTGGGAACGGGAGCAGCCGACGATGGTATGACCTCTTTTCGCCATCTCTAAGGCCAGTGCTTTCCCTAGCCCCCTACTCACCCCGGTTATCAACACCGTTTTCGGAGCACCGGTCGCCGACATCGACGGTACTTCCAAGCTTACCGTCCTCGGCGTTGGAGGCGCATTCATTTCCCGATAATTTCCAAGGACGGACGTGTTAAATTACGTTAAGTAAGCTAACTGGAGTAACTGCTAACCAGGATTTTTTTTCTGAAAGTACTAAATATTTTTGGAAGTTTTCCAGGAATAAAAAAATGGAGTAATATGATCTTTTTTTAAAGAAAATGAGTAGGTTGTCAAGTATGATGACACTTCCAAAAAAAGGGTCACAAAACAATTCAATTCAAGGATCTTAGCTTTAACAAAACAATTACTATAATAGGTTTGAAAAATTTGCCAAAAAACGAAAAGAAGCAAGTTAAATTACTACATTAGGAATCTCTTTGGTGATACTTAAATTGGTTGAATTTGTTAAAGTTGATAAAGCTTAGACTGAAGTGGCTAAATAAGCTTCAATTGTTGAATAATAGAGAAATGATATTTATATCAATAAAATAAATAAAAAATTATATGAAAAGATAAAATTGTCTTCTATAGTAACTTCAATCTAAAAAGTACTTTCAACCTCACTTATTTTGAGAGTCCATTTGATAAGAGTGTTAGCAAATATGAGCTTGATAAACTTAAAAGAGGTCACCAAACGGGCTCTTATATAGTGGCAGACCTAGATCTTTTCTCAAGTGGGGGCACTAGTGTATAGATGCAGACAAGCCAAATTGGGTGTGAGACTAATCTATTCTGTCTTGCCCACACATGTAGACAAATTTTTTAAATGGAACCATGTTCTTCAATGTCAGCTTCAAACGATTCACATTTTTAGGTATAATAGGTCTAGTTTTCAAACCATTAAAACAATTTTAAGTAGTACTCTCTCTGTCCGCTAAAATGATCTCATTTTACTTTTTCGGAAAATCTCACTAAGATTGATGCCAAATTTGATAGTTTGGGTGATTCTAAATCATTCTTACTTTATCAATTCAATATCAATCACATAAACTCACTTTTTAATGATTGTGTCACCTTCTCTTGTCCAACGTTAGTGGGACGGAGGTAATAATATTCAGTTGTTTGAAAGAAAAACATAATATAGATTAGAACTAAATCATCCTAACAACGCCTCTGATTTTGGATTAGAAGTTAGAACTTAAGTTATTTTTGTACTACAAATAGTCACAATTTTGATTTAGAACTAGGATTGTGTCCAAGTTACACGTCATGCCACAATATTACCGTGTCAAAAATTTATTCATCGTCTAGGCAATAAAATATGAACCCTAACATGTAACTCCTGACAGAGCTAAACTACTTTAATGTCTTGATTCAATCATCTCCCGGTTGTAAGTACGTCCTTTTCTGATAACTCTTATGATTTCGTGTTGTTTTTTATCGAAATATGGTCTTTATTTTACAATAAGATCCCAACATTTCAGTAATGTAACCATGGACAAATATCCAAACAAGTATATCCACAAACAATTAATTGTAATTGGTGAGAAAACAGTGAATATATCTTATGTATGGAATTCCATTTAAAATAGTCTTAAATCATTAAACTCATCACACATATTAGAACTCTCGTCATATTATTGATCTCTATCTTTGAAAAAAGATAATTCATACTTCACAAAGAAACACAAATTCTACTTTTTAAAGAACATTTATAACCGCACGAAAGCGCTTCATCATAACTCCATAGTCGTTTAAATGTATTATAACAATTTACATATGCTCTTTGGCGAAATTATTACATATCTAATGGTTACACTTTTTTATCCAGGAAGGGGAGGCACTGATTTTATCATAAAAACTAATAAGGGGTACTAAATTTCGGAGTAGAAAACGGTATACTTGCCTCCAACCCCTCTCCTAGGTCCTCCACTGTATATTGTCCGCATCCCTTAAGATACAGGTGTATGGTTGTAACCATCTGAATATTAACAAATATGGTACGCGTTCAATGAAGGATATGATAGAAAATTGAACAAAGGATATGAGGGTGAATAGAGTATGACAATTTTAATATTGACATTATTTTCCAAGAATGCTATCAACGGGGCCTCTTTTTTTAATTGGGGGAATTGCATTACACATTTAATAATTTTTTCCCAAAGCTAGTTATTGGGATTTCATTGGAAGCATGTATCCCATTATATATAGTTTGAATTCGCCTCAATGACTTTCATGATAAATAATTCTAATCTCGCATATTATATCGTGAGATCGTTACATCGTGCGTACGGTGTATTGATGTACTAGAGGGAAGAAAAGGAGAGAATGTAAATACAAACTATTATCTAAATACATAATATTTTACACCGCATAAAATATTATGTATTTACATTCTCTCTTTTTCTTCCCGGTGCATCGTTTTTTTTATTTTACTTGGCTTCTTCTTTAATTTTCTCTTCTTCAATTCTTTTCTCATTTTCCATCAAAACACTGAAAGATTAATTATAATTAACTTTTCTTTATCTTCAACTTAAATTACAACTCAATCTATTCTTTATTCTTTGTTAACTCATAATAAAAAGTTTATTAACCTAAATAAAATAAATATATTGTATTTCATATTCATACACTTTTTTCTATATTTGCAAAAAACACTATTTTTTCTATAATATTTTTTTTCATCCATGCACTTGTTTTGTAATACTTCGTATATTGTTTCATATTTATACATTCTTTCTATAATATATTTTCATCTCTTTATATGTTTTTAGTGGGTTTTTAAGGCACTGAGTTTGAGTATTTCAATTTACATTCAATAAAACATGAGCTTAGATTTTCATATGTGTGTTTTACATTTCCACATGTGTGAGTTACATTTATACATGATTCCTAAAGTTACATTTGATAATACACGAAGTTAAATGTTCTTATGCGCGACTTACATTTTCATGTGCACGTTTTACATCATCATGTGCGCGAAATTACATTTTCACATGTGTGATAGTCGTTATATTTACTTGTGTTTAACATAAGTATTTATAAATATTTGTTGAAGAAAAGAAGAGAAATCAGGCAAATACCTTCACAATGAGAGCTAGAGCATAAAACATTGTGATGAAGAGCTTTTTGGACCTATAAGATGACGTTATGCCCATAATTCGAGTATAACGTATTGTAGAGAACTCTAAATCACTCGATTTGAATTTCATGTGAATTTTAACTCAATAAGGTACACATGTTATGAAGACATCATGGCCAGAATATGAAAGGATCAAGACTCAATCAACCAATAAAGTCAGATGTTGCTGACGGGATTTCAGGATGCATACCTCTCAGTGTTTTATCCATAACTTTTGATTAGATGATTGAAACGACTTCATTAAAGTTTTGGTGGATAGAAGACTTCATTATCTACAACTTTGGTGAAGAAATCATGTCCAAATTCGTAGCGGAACATCCCCAAAATCCCAGGACAAAACCAGCGCCGGAATTTCACTAAACCGGCGCCGATCTAATGATTTTTTGCACATATACACAAACCAGTAGCTTAACCGGCGCCGGGTTACCCCTATAACCAGAGCCGGTTATGTCAAAATTCCAGATTTTACCTTCGTTCAAAGTTTAACCGGCGCAAGAGAATTTTTGACGGGAAAACTCCATCTTCCTCATTTCTTGATCAAATATTGCTCCATATCTGATTGTTGGGCTCGAATAGGCTAAAAGATGTCATTCTTTAGCCTATATAAAGCCCTCAATTCATCAAACAAACACATTTGATTCCATAGATTAATTCTTAGCTTTTATATTTTTGTTCTTGGTATTTTCTTCAAGTTCTTGAGGAGGGAAGTTCATCCTCCGAAATCATTGGTGTTTAGGTATTATTTCCTTTGTAATTTCATGTTCCATTACATTTATTATTGTATTGTGATTAATATGAGCATTAGAGGCTAAATTCTTAGCTAAGGCTAGGGATGAACTTCTATGCCCACTAGGTGTTTGATAAAAGTTCTAAACCAATAAATTGTGATTTGTCCTTTATATATTGATTGTTTATGACTATAGTGTACAACACAGAAGTATGTTAAATTTAGATTATACTTGCAATTAACGTTGAAGTCTAAACTATGAACATTAAAGGATAAACATATATAATACCGAGAATAGAAATATATCCGGTCTTAAATGATACGGGTGTGATATCTTGATATTCAACAGAGTTTTCGGTAGATGAATGTAAGTCGTAACGGGACTTACACGTAACGAAAACCACGCTCTCGGTGCCTTAACCGGAGTTGAGAATATATTAGCGACATCGTATTCATAATTATTGGTAAAGAACTAATATTCAACTCTATTAAAGCATTTAAGTGATTCCCGAAGTCTTAGTTGTTGTTATTATTCATCTTAAACTCAAAATTAGTTAACGATTATCTTCTTGAAAAAAAGTGAAAAACCCAAAAATATAAAACACAAATCAAAATCCCTGCACTTTACTCATTTCTTCATTTAAAGTTATCTACTCACGGACTAAATTAAACAACGTTTCCTTGTGGATTCGACCCGTTATTTTACCGGAATTTATTAGGGGCTGTTTTAAAAGAATATACATAGTATCACTTTTTATATCTCTTATATTTACATAAAGTACGTAGTTTACAACTAGACTCCACTTTTCATTGTTTACATTGAAATCAATTTTTATGTATGTATGTTTAGGACTTAGAATATATTCTTCCAAGTGTAGTGCCTCTCGTAGCCCTCGGCTACTAGGCCTATTTAGTCAGTTGAACCTTTCACCGAGGGCACAATGTTCAGGACTTAGAAATATTTCTAAGTGTTTGTTCATCTGTTGCCCCCCCGGCCGGTTCCTTCCCTCTGGTTTTGTGTAGCCCTCATGAGATAGCCGGAGGCGAGGTGCTTAGGACTTAGAAAATTTTTCTAAGTGTTTGAATACAGTTTAGCCTTCGGTAGTTGGGTACCCTTCGCTGGCTGGATATATGACCGAGGGCCCAGAAATAGTTAGGACTTAGAATATTTTTCTAAGTATACTTTTACCAAGTCTTCAACCGTGTGGCCCCCCGGGCTGCATGGAGATTTGACCGAGGGTCAAAATATGTAGGACTTAGAAAATATTTCTGAGTGTATTTTCATCAAGCCTTTGACTGTGCGGCCCCTCTGGCTGCATGGAGATTTGACCGAGGGTAGAAAAACTTTTGGGACTTAGAAATTCTTCTAAGTGTAGTTTGTATGAAGGAGGAGCCTTCGGGTGAATGTGAGGACCTTGCCTCAGATGCGCCCTCGGCTGGCTGGTGGTCCCACAGGGGGTAAAGTATTTAGGACTTAGATTATTTTCTCTAAGTATTTCCTGCTGCTGGCCTTCGGGAGGGGACCCTTTGGCTGTATACGTTGTAGGTTTAGGATAGTTTCCTTTGCCTTGTAATGTTGGCCCGTGGCAAAAAAAGGCTTCAGTTGTTAGTTATGTCCCCCCAATGTTGATATAAGAGAGTTTGTAATCCAAATCTAGCATAAAAAGACAGACTCCCTCGGGAACTGTCTGGATGTATCCCCTCGACATGTAGTGAGGTGCCGGAGGTGATTCTTGATTTGGTTTGGCCACCATCTGATAGCTTTGTTATATAGTAGCCTTCGGGGACGTTTTGAGCTGTCGTTGGCTGAGCTTGCCGTGTTTTGTAGTATTTGGGCCTTCGGTTTTAGGTATAGCCGGAGGCAATCCTTGAGTGGACTTAGCCATTTGTTGATGATGTCTGTGTTGAATGGTATCCTTGGTACTCATGAGCGTCCAGGTACCGAAGGCGTTCCCTTGGGGAGCCCTCGGTATGTTTCCGTGAATTGTAGGAGTGATGTACTCATTGATTTCTTGCTGAGTCTACTCCCCTTCACCTTTTTTTTTAGTAGTGAAGGGAAGGCTTCAAGAAACTTGGTTTCTTGGTAAGGCTTGGACTATCGGGAGGTAACAGAATACACCATTAGCTCCCCCCTCGGGTTAACCTTCCGAGTTCCGAGGGGATCGAGGGTTGTTTCCTGGGTACAAGATATGGTGGTCTGTAGCCTGCCCCCCCTTGGGGGATGGCACGGAAAGCGCCTCAGTTTTGAAAGTCGTCCCCTCGACGCTAGACATAGCCCGTGGCCTGCCACACCCTTGGGGGGGTGGCGCGGGGAGCGTTTCGATTTGGAAGTCGAATCCTGGGCATTTCTCGTGCCTGTCATACCCTTCGGGTGATGACGCGGAAAGCGTTCCGTTTTTGAAAGTCGAATCCTGGGCATTTCTCGTGCCTGTCATACCCTTGGGGTGATGACGCGGAAAGCGTTTCAGGGAAGGGTTTTCATTTGCACATTGGTTGCAAATGGCCGGGGGCACTACGTGCTGCCGGCACCGAGAGGTGGCGCCTTCGGTATAGGCGTCCTCGAGGGGTACGGCTTAGAAACAACACTTGGTGTTTGTTCCGATGTGCGGCCCCCGGTACTTGGTACCGAGGGGGCATCTGTGAAAACACTTGGTGTTTTTCTTCATTTGTCGTAGGGGATTGTGGTGTCTACCCTCGGTACTTGGTACCGAGGGGTCTTCTGTGGAAACACTTGGTGTTTCTTCCCATTTGTTGAAAGCTGTTAGTGGTGTGTCCCCCCGGCACCAGGTGCCGAGGAGTCTCCGTTTGAGGACAGTTGGTACTCTCTTTTCGTTGTAGGTGATAGTATTGTCTACCCTCGGCACTTGGTGCCGAGGGTTCTTCATTGGGGTAAGGCCTTGGGCCAGGGGGTGATATGAGGGCTTGGCCCTTCGTAAGAATCCTGTTCCATGTTCTTGGTGTCTTCAAAATGCCTTTGCTCTTCAGAATTTTTAGGCCTTGGGCCGTGAAATAATACATTCACTAGTCATGAGGGCTTGGCCACTCTCATGTTATTGATAAAATTTAACTAAGTGATGTACATTCCAGTGCCTAGGGACTCCAGTCCCATTAGGGCGTTTTAGCTTGTAAGTTCCCGGTTTGATGATGGCTGCCACGATGTAGGGGCCTTCGAACTTTGGTGCCATCTTTCCGCCCTCGGTTGGTTGGCTAGCTTCCCTTCTTCGGAGAACATAGTCCCCCACTTGGAATTCCCTGGAGCGGACCTTAGCGTCAATGTAACTCTTCACTTGTCTTCGGTAGTTTTCTGCGCGTATGAAGGCTTGCTCTCGGCGTTCTGAAATTAGGTGGAGGTCGAGGGCCATATTGGCGTCGTTGGCCTCTGGATCATACTGTGTGACCCTTCGGGTTGGAAGAGTTACCTCAGTGGGGGCCTTAGCTTCAAATCCGTAGCAAAGGGAGAAGGATGTCTCGTCAGTTGCCCGCCGAGGGGTGGTACGGTAGGCCCATAAGATGTTGTGGAGCTCTTCCACCCAACCACCCCTTTCGGCCTAGTGGAGCGAGATTCACGCGCGCCCCCGGAAGTATTCGCCATCAATCCAAACTACCCCTACTGTCGTTTCCACCGACACCAGGGGCACATGACCGATGACTGCCATCAGCTGAAGACGGCCATCGAAAGATTGATACAAACGGGCCATCTGTCCCAGTTTATCCAGGGCCCTCAGCAACAGGGCCCCCCTCACCAAGGGCCAACCCGAGGGCAGGCTGCGAGAACAAATGCATGGATCAACCCCAACACCATCCCCCTCGGCAAAAAGAGGGAGATTGGGAACCTGTAAGAAGAGGAGGAGGAGTGCCCCCGGTACCAAGAAAAGAAGCGTACCACTGAGCACCCCTCGGCGAGAGAAGTCAGCAGTAAATGAAGGATATAAGTCAACCACCCACGTAAACTGAGCACCCCGCTTCTTTTCTCTCTTCCACTCAACGAGAGCACCAAATGAAGGATAGTCTGCCCGGGGGTAGCTTATCCGAGGGGTTATTACATGGAATAACTAGAGAGAAGTCAGAGCAAGTAAGTAGAGAGAGAGAGAGTATATTAGAAATGTATTCAGCGTTTTCAGCGTGTTGTCTCTTGGTTACAAATGGGGAAATGAGGTGCTATTTATAGTAGTAATAAATGCCAGACAGGGACACGTGTCAAGCGTCCATTGGCCGAGAGGTCACCTCAACTGGTTGGCGCTGGCAATCGCATGTGGCCGCATTTAATGCGGCTGTTGGATGGGACGTCGTACTGGGTATGGTGATCCATACGCATGTGGAGCGAATATTATGTCGGAAAAGGTGCCCTCGGCTGTAGAGGACTAGCCGAGGGCTCCGAGTGCCGGGGACCTCCTTAGTGCCGAGGGCTCTAGGTACCGAGGGCTACTGATTTTCGCCATTTTCTCCTAGTAACATAGTTTTCCTGTTTTGGCCATCCTGTGAGAATTAGAGCCTTCGGCCAGGGGGCCGAAGGCATCCCTGGTGCGCATTGTGGGCTGCTTGGTACTCTGGGTGTCGTGATTTGGGCCTGTTGTGCTTCCTGGGCCTATTGGGCCATTATTGGAGTAGTAGGAGTCTGTGGCCCGGGGTTTCCCGGGCCATATACTCCATCACGGCGATCTCCTAATTCTTTATTAGAAACCCCTTTAACAGGTTTCCGAAAAGTTGCAATAGTTTCCTTAAAGAAAGAGAAATGTTCCGACTTTTCAGCAGTACTATTTCCAACAATGGAGAGCCCTACCCCTTGACTGACATTGTCTGGATCAGATTACAACACCAATTCATCTTCTTCTTTTTCTTCCAAAGCCAACTGCTCTTAAGTTCGATTCAGAGAATTTATTGCTGCACTAGTTGACATCTCTGCAAGCCGACGATTATCTCTGTCTCGAACGCTTTCTGTTCTTGAAATCAACCACCCTATTTGCGATCGCCTCTCTCCTACCTGTCTATTATCTCTCGGCAACCAAGAAATCATGAATGGAGACCGCTGAGAACTAAACCCTAAGGACGATGAGTCGAGCTAGACACTTCCGCGTCAGTTAAAATAAAGTAACGAATCTTCTAATATGAGTCGCATAATATGTGTCTCTTAGAGTCAATTTTTTCTAACCGAGTCAATCTTATGAGTCAATTTTTTTAATCAAATACATAATGTTTTATTTTGCGTGTTGAATTGCATAATTAGAAAAGTGAGTAAAATTGATATTATTTTTCTAACTGAATTGACTAAAGTTAATGTTGTTGAAGTTCATTTTAATTATTTCATATAAATCTTTCTTAATTTGATTAACAAAATACGAAGTACTCCCTTCGTCCCATAGAGAGATTCCTGATTCTGTTTACGATACTTGACTTACGATAAAACAACCTGATCTCTATTTACACATATTATTTTCAGTAAATAAAATTTATATATTCAGGAAGTACATTAAAAATTTTACAAAACCTGATCAAGAAAATTTAAATTTGATAAAATTTTGATATATAATGCAAAAAATTAAGAATGAATTAAGTTGATCATGTGAATAGTGGCGTGAAACATTTGAATGAAAGGAAAGTAGTATTTTTTAATTTTTTTCTTCATAATTAACTAGATTCAACTAATTGAATTAGAATTTCATCAATCAATTTGAATTATTACCAAATGGAAATCCTTTATTTTCAATCCCATTTTTCAGTTCTAGTTTTTGGGCTCATTCCCATTTTTCAGTTTTTGGGAAAGAACTCCATAATCAAATCCCCGCCCTCACAAAATAAAAAATCCGAAACTCCTCCGCTGAGACCTAAAGGCGCAACAACTTTCTCCCGTTTGTGTCCGTGCTTGAAAAGGGAAGATGGAGTAGGAGCACCAAACCAGAGGAGGAGTAAACGACTGACGCTCAATTCTCTTTGCTTTCAACTCAGAGTCTAGGCTGAGCTATCTATTGCGCAAGGAGATATGAGTTCGTTGAAGAGGAAGTCGGAAGAAGTTCCTACTGATATAAGTCATATAGCTCGACCAGAAAAGCAGCAGCGAGAGAGTAATTTCTTGGGTTTGGATGAGCCAGTGGCTTGTCTTCATGACGTCTCTTATCCGGAGGGCTATGTCCCTCGTGATTCAAGCTCGGCCAAGTCTGAAGAAGACTTAAAACCTGCAAAAGAGTTCCCTTTTACGCTGGACCCTTTTCAGTCCGAAGCAATTAAATGCCTTAACACTGGTGAATCTGTCATGGTAATACTACGTATTTCATATCTTCACAATGTCCTGCACCATTTTGGGTATAAAAGTTTCCATATATGCTGTTTATTGTTATTACAGAGTAGATTTTATTGGAGATTGTACTGAATTTTGTGATAGGTGTCAGCGCATACCTCAGCTGGCAAGACAGTTGTGGCTCTTTACGCCATTGCCATGTCTTTGAAGAATAATCAACGTGTGATATACACTTCACCAATCAAAGCACTTAGCAATCAAAAGTACAGAGAGTTTAAAGAAGAGTTTTCTGATGTGGGATTGATGACTGGAGATGTCACCATTGAACCCAACGCTTCCTGCTTGGTATATCTTCATGCTCAAGAAGAGTTTTCTGATGTTTGTATTTACATATTGTGTATCAATCGGATTCTGTGGCTAACACATGATCCAATTTTAGGTTATGACCACAGAAATCTGGCGGAGTATGCAGTACAAGGGATCAGAAGTTGTTAGGGAGGTGGCCTGGATTATTTTTGATGAAGTACACTATATGCGTGATAGAGAACGAGGTGTAGTTTGGGAGGAGAGTATTGTGATGGCCCCAAAGAATTCTCGTTTTGTATTTCTCTCAGCAACAGTGCCTAATGCCAAGGAGTTTGCAGATTGGGTTGCTAAGGTATTTGAAAAGGACATAGAAGACTCAATTTTGATCATACATGATTTATCATTGTCAAGAATTTCCACGTTTATTATGATAGTGGTACTGATTCTGGTTATCCAAGTGTAGGTCCACCAGCAACCATGCCATATTGTTTATACGGACTATCGACCTACACCCCTTCAGCATTACATGTTTCCTTCTGGTGGTGAGGGTCTATACTTGGTGGTTGATGAAAAGGGAAAATTTCGTGAGGAAAGCTTTCAGAAATCTTTGAATGCCCTTGTTCCTGCTAGTGAGGGGCACAAGAAAAGAGATAATGGAAAACGAGATAAGGGTTTCGTTGCTGGTAAAGTGGGTGAGGACAGTGATATATTCAAAATGGTGAAAATGCTCATACAACGTCAGTATGACCCTGTAATATGTTTTAGCTTCAGTAAAAGAGAGTGTGAATTTCTTGCAATGCAGGTTTGTCCTCTCTGCCTTGATTTAATTTGATAATAGTTGTATTTCCATTTAAGTGGGGTAGCTGTATAACCTGTATTGCGATGCCAGTTTCAACATCCATCTTCAGTTAAGAAATCTTGTCACTGGTCAATCAACTTTTCACTTGTTTTTTAATGACATATATTACACACTCCGTTCTAACTCCCAAAATAAAGTGTCCTATTGCAGTAGCCTCAAAGAAAAAGTCTGGTTTTAAAATTTAACTTTTATATTTACACAGAGTTCCTGAAAAGCCAAGCAGTAAGCAGTTTTAGTCAATAACTACGAACAATCTTGGAAATAAGTTTTAGGAGTATATGCGTGACCAACTGACCATGCAGTATTTGTAAAAACTTATACTTCGATTGAGTTGACTAAAGTTTAGTAGCAACTTACCAAAAGAGGACCTTTTTTGGGACACCGGGAGTACATCATATATTCATATACACGATTCACTTCAATCAAATACTGAAAATAGCTTTATATGTTTTTTTTGTGAAGTATCGGTTCCCTTTTGTTATGGACTAAATGCTGCTATATATACTTGGAATATTTCTAGATGGCTAAAATGGATTTAAACAATGATGATGAGAAGGTGAACATTGATAGCATCTTTTGGAGTGCTATGGACATGCTGTCCGATGATGATAGAAAGCTGCCACAAGTAAGATTATACCACATCTTCTAAAGTGGAACATATATCTGCTTTTAGTTTTTTATCATTAAATGCTAGTGTTTGGGGAAAAATGTATTATTTGGGCCTATTTTATTTCAGATAAAAGATAAAAGTTATCAAATTCTAAATAAGATATGAGTGGATGAGCCCATCGTTAGTGTATTAACTTTTAAGGATTACATGTAATATGGAATACAGCCATACATGGTATTGCAGTAATACAAAGTTCATCATCTTGGGGTTTCAATTTCAACTTTATTACCATTTTTTTGTGAAATAAGTTTCAATTTTGTTCTAGTAAATAGATTCCAATTTTATTTAAGTTATTACTTCTGAATTTGTTGTTTTGTTTTGGTGAATCATGTCTTTTTTTGTATTTGCATTCACTATAAAAGTATGTAGATTTTTATGTTTATATCATATTTATGCGTTTAAATGCTTCCGTAGCATACTGGAGGTAGCTCTGACGCGTGAATTGCTTAGTTGCATAGGTCCAGGGTTCGACTCTCAACCTTAAACTTTTAACGGAAAATACCGCTTGAGGAATGAGGTAATCAGACTAAAGGTGGGAGTAGCACCTATAGAAGATAAGATGTAGGAGTCTCGTTTGCGGTGGTTTGGGCATGTGCGTAGAAGACCGAGTGATGCATCTGTTAGACGACTTGATGGGTGGGGAGAAGAGTTAGAGAAGAGAGGGAGGGGAAGACCCAAACAGACTTGGATTAGAGGAATTAGAACTGATATGCGTCTTCTTTGGTTGGATGAGAGTATGGCTTTGGAGAGAGCAAAGTGGAGGGCGCACATCCGTGTGGACGATTGATGTTTTGTCTACCTTTCCTCTCTTTTTTCTTTTATCGTTTATCTTCCTTATCTTTTTATATTCTTATGTTATTTTTATCTTCTACCTTTTTTATGCTCTTTTATTTTTTATCTTTTATCTTTCTTATATTCTTGTGTTATTGTTATCTTATATTTTTTTTCTTTATTTTATTCATTTTATCTTACCTTTTTTTTCCTTTTCCTGTCCGTCCTCTTTTTGGCATCGATATCATAGATCGATTCATGTTAGCTGACCCCAAATTCTTCTAGGATTAAGGCTTGGATGTTGTTGTTGTATTATATTTATGTGTTTAGCTCAACTATGTTAAATATATCCTGTTTGATAGTAATTTCAGAATAGTATACATTATATTATGTAAACCTTGGGCTTGATATGAGTCAGGCAAGTGCTTTTTTTGTGCCTTAGGTGATAGAGTACTCTAGAGCCTTGATTGCACCTCATGACTTGCCTCATGACTTTGACTTCCTTGGGTGGGGGCATTCTTCTGGCCGTTTAAGAAGGCACATGAATCCAGCTTATTGCCCTAATACTAATGAAAAGTAATGATACTATTGCTGTATCTCAGGTTTCAAACATGTTGCCCTTATTGAAACGTGGAATTGGTGTGCATCATTCTGGATTGCTTCCTATATTGAAAGAAGTGATTGAAATCCTATTTCAAGAAGGGTTTATTAAGGTTGGTGCCACTTACTTTTAGAAATGTGAATGACCCTGTTTTGTTTCTGTATTTCCTTCCTTCTTTATGTTGACTCTAACAATTGTTTATTTATTTCGAAGTAGAGATTAATTTTAGGTAACATGATAATTTAGTGTTTTTTAAATATTGAATACGGTATCTACAACAACAACAACATCAAAGCCTTATTCCCAAAAGATTTTGGGGTGCGCTAATATGAATCGATCCATGATATCAGAGCCAAAAAGACAAGAAAGATAAGAAGAATAAAAAGATAAAGTAAGATAAAATGGATAAGAAAAGATAAATATAAGATAAAAATAACATAAGAGCATAAGAAAGATAAAAGATAAAAAGATAAAAGAGCATAAGAAAGATAAAAGATAAAAATAACATAAAAACATAGAAAGATAAAGAAGATAAAAGAATTTACTTTTTTCTTACTAAACCACAACCATACATTTCCATTTTGTTCCCACTTTCTTAAACTTCAATCCAAGTCAAACCGGGAAGAATTTTGTAGGACGCAAGGAGTATAATTTAATCTTTCTTTCATTCTATATATTTGATAAATGGGTGCTCTAGTGTCTGCATAATATTTCTTTGTTATCCCTGTTACCTCTCTTTCCATACTGACTTGACACCATTTCATGCATTGATATAAGTGTTACTTTTAGTGTTTGTTTGCCACAGAGACCTTCAGCATAGGGTTGAACATGCCTGCAAAAACTGTTGTCTTCACAAATGTGCGCAAATTTGATGGAGATAAGTTTAGATGGATTTCCAGTGGTGAATATATACAAATGAGTGGGCGTGCTGGTCGTCGAGGAATTGATGACCGTGGTATTTGCATCCTGATGGTTGATGAGAAGCTCGAACCTTCTACAGCTAAATTGATGCTAAAAGGAAGTGCTGATCCGTTAAATAGGTATTCATTCTTCTTTAGGCATTGCTTCAATTATGACATCTCTAGTGTTTATTTATTTGTCTATTTTTTCAAATATGATATATGTATCTTTGTACTTGACTTGCTGCTTTCTATCTTTTTCTCATCTTCTCTATATACATCTATTGTAGTTTTGGAGAAAGTCCTGCATTGAATCTTTTAGTGTGGTATTTTATGTCTCACATGTTTCTTTCGTTGCTGGAATAGCATACATTATTATTAGGGGGGTGGGGGTGGAGTGGGGAGTGAAAAAGAACAAAAATCACGTTTTCTAGCCCAAACGTGAGAATCAATTTTGAGGCTGTGTTTGTGTTAATGTGTTACAAATGTGTATATCTAATATCTAACTGATACTCATTGCCATTTTCCGCAGTGCTTTCCATCTTAGCTACAACATGCTTTTGAATCAGTTACGATGTGAAGAAGGTGATCCTGAAAGTTTGCTTAGGAATTCTTTTTATCAATTTCAAGCAGACCGAGCAATTCCTGATCTTCAGGTCAGTTGAGTGGTAGCAATAGGTCATTAAACGTTAGAACTATTTCTTTTTTCAGAATCGTTCTGAAAACTAAAGATGCCTGCAGAAACAAGCAAATATACTTGCGGAAGAGAGAGACTCAATTGTTCTTGAAGAAGAAGATAGTTTGGAGGATTACTACTCACTGTTACAACTGTACAAAAGCCTGAAAAAGGATGCACATGACATAGTCCTTTCTCCAAAGTACTGCTTACCTTTTCTGCAGCCTGGGAGGATTGCAAGTGTGTACTGCACAGATACGAACGATGATACTCCCTCCTTCTCTATCAATGAAAGCGTGACATGGGGAGTCATACTCAACTTTGAGAGGGTAAAAGGTCATTCTGAAGGTGAGACGAGTTCACTTTGCTATCTAAGTAGTTCAATTGCTACTCGGTGGTAACTTGGTCAAGGGCTGAGGGCGAGTAGGACTGAGTAACCGGGATTACTCGGCTCTGTATTAATTAAATTTTAAAATATAGATCCTCTTATAATTCTTAGATATGAATAAAACCACACTAATCTTAATCATGAAGTAGCAAAATCATAAACATTCCAAGTTATCCAGAAAATCAATCATGTAATAATTTAGTCCGAAACTAATCTTCATCGAGTTCAAGGTCGTCATTTTCTTCTTCGTCCTCCATGTCCCTAATTTGATCTTCCTAAGATCTTTACTAGTCAGATTCCCACGAGTTATTTGTAATGTCTCTTTTTCCAATTGTTAAATATGCACTCATTATTTATAACTCCCACAGTATCCCACTTTAATTTTTACTTTTCAGATTTAGCCCAAAAAAGTAACTCCGCCAGCGTTAAGAATATCGCCAAGTACTCGTTGAGTAACTCGGGAAAAAGCAGCCGAGTCAGGGGCTAATTGAGATGGCTACCCTCGAGTTGCGAGTACTTGCCGAGTACTCGCCGGCGAGTAGATAACACAGCTTGCTATGATCTTTTGCCTTTCTTTTGTTACTCAAAGTTAATGTGCAGTTCTTGAATCTTATTCAGATGATATAGATAAGAAACCAGAGGATGCCAACTACTCTGTAGATATCCTTACCAGATGCATCGTGCAAAAAGATGAACTTGGTAAAAAAACATCTAAAGTTGTGCCCTTAAAAGATCCTGGGGAGGCTGCTGTTGCTTCTATTCCATTATCCAGGGTAAGCTTTTTGTTATTACTTACTATTGAGCTGTATATGTGTATTTACTTTTATGGGGTCGTGATATGCGTACACTTCAATGACACTTCTATGTGGCCTTCATTTTGGGGAATTTAGTTTTATTTTATCTTTTTATGCTTTTGTATTTCTGTAGATGTCAACTGAGTAAATTTTTCCCCTCACTTCTCTATATGATATGGAAACATGAGAATTTGGAGTGCTTGTGTGTTTTTTCTCCTTTGTGTAATGTTCATTTATTTATTATGCGCTGCTTTAAGCGGTATCTGAGTTGAAATGGTTATATAAGCAGTTCTCTAGAAATGACTTCTAGTCCTGATGTGCATCTCAACAGATTGAGAGTTTGTCTAATCGTCGCCTGACAATACCTAAGGACCTTTTACCGGTTGAAGTTCGAAATAATACCTTGAAAAGGGTTTGCAACTTTATTTCTAGCCATGAAAAAGATGGGATTCTATTAGACCCGGATGCTGATATGAAGGTATAGAGCCAACCTTGCCTTCTTATCAGTTTTAAACTTTTTCGGGGTGATCATTCCATCAACACCTTTTCTGTTTTTCAGGTTAAAAGTAGTTCGTATGCCAAAGCTGCACGGAGGATAGAGGCATTGGAGAGACAGTTTGAAAAGCATGGCATAGCAAAATCACCTCTCATCGAGGAAAAGCTTAAAGTTTTGCACAAAAAGAAAGAGCTCACTGCCAGAATCAAATCAATTAAGAAACAAGTGCGTGCGTCCACTGTCTTAGCTTTCAAAGATGAACTTAAAGCCAGGAAAAGAGTCCTGAGGAGACTCGGGTATGATTACCACCCCTCAAAGTGTACATTTTAAAAATATGCTGCTCTCTTTAACTGATTTGCACTCATCTTTTTATAAGTTTAAAATAAAATAATTGATGTGATATGATGCCATATAAAGTGTAGTGCTTATAAAATCTTTTTAATTTACAGATATATCACCAGAGATGATGTCGTGGAATTGAAGGGAAAAGTGGCTTGTGAGATCAGCAGTGCAGATGAATTAACTCTGACCGAGCTCATGTTTAACGGTGTTTTCAAAGAAATTAAAGTAGAAGAGATGGTGTCTCTGCTTTCTTGTTTTGTGTGGCAAGAGAAACTTCATGATGCTCAAAAGCCCCGAGATGAGCTTGGTATGCTGCTCACACAACTACAAGATACAGCTCGCAAGGTTGCCAAAGTTCAGCTTGAATGCAAGGTATTTTGGTTTGGAGATTTGGGAGGAGGGGGGGGGGGGGGAGAGGATTGCATTGTTATTTTACTACTTAAATATTCTCTATTTGTGAGTCTTAGACTATAAAAGAAATACTTCCTCCATTCTTTAATTCTTGTAACATTGTGATTTTTGCACTATTCACATACCACGATTTTCTACTAATATACATAATCAAATTATTACGTATAAAATGTTATTAAATTCCTATCAATGTGAATTTCAAAAATATCAAATTTTTATAAAGTTTACTAATACATAATTACAGTCAAAGTTGTGCGTTGGCAAACGTGAAAGTCAAACTGTTGCAAGAATTAAAGAACGGAGGATAGTACTAGTGAGTACTGTTTCACTAGTGAGTACTGTGTCACTAAGGTAGAACTTTTTAGTATTAGTGAGATATAACTATTTGAAATCATCAAAGTCTAGCTATATATATTGAAACTCATCTGTCTGGAACACTTTCAACATTGTTTTTCATAAAAAACAATGAACAATAGTTTTTTTGTTCAAATAGCACTGGGAAAAATGACCTTTCAAATATGATGATTCTGATTGGGGATGGGGGTGTATATATTTAGTGAATTCATGTGTTTCTTACATACTTATTATCTTCACTTTATTTCCAACCATCTAAATGTAAGAAATGTTTATCAACTAAATATCACCCACCCTGTGAAATCTCTCAACCAAACAAGGGTGGTTATTATATATTTAGCATTTTGTTGTTATGAAAAGAATTTTTCCTTGAATTATGCTGTCTATGGTCTGTCAGCCCCGTGCCGTGTAGGTGCTAACCGCCAGTCTGCCCCCTGCTAACGCTTTGTATTGAATTTATGCAGAATAATTATGGTGATTTAATTCAAACTGTTCTTTGTAGTTGTTAATCCCATATTTAGTATTTTTTTGTTATGATTGTTGTCACAGGTCGAAATCGATGTGGAAAACTTTGTCAGTTCCTTCCGACCTGATATAATGGAAGCTATCTATGCTTGGGCTAAGGGGTCAAAGTTTTACGAGATAATGGAATTCACTCAGGTCTTTGAAGGGAGTTTAATTAGGGCTATTAGAAGATTGGAAGAAGTCCTTCAACAGCTAATACAAGCTGCACAATCCATCGGTGAAACTGAGCTTGAAGCCAAATTTGAAGATGCTGTTAGCAAGATCAAGAGGGACATTGTCTTTGCTGCTTCTCTCTACTTGTAAATATAAGGACTGAAATGCTTTTGACAAAAGTTATCCTACAATGCACACATACCAGGATGATTTCTCCTCTGAAGGGCAGAGACATGGAAACGCCTGGTAAGCATAAGATGTTTTACACATTGAGTGGTTTCTCTCTTTTATAGATTTTTTGGTTAGGAAAGAATCCCTAAGCTTCCATTTTTGTTCTTTATGGTGGTAAAAAAGAGTAGGTTAATCAAAACTGATTGGCTACTTGAGTAGTAGGTACCACAATTTCATTGATGAAATTGTTTAATTTTGATATTAAATTCAAGTGTAATTTCCCCCCTTGCAGATTTAGAGTAAGATCACTGTGTAATAAGATGATTAATTTGTGTTTGTTTATGATTATGGAGTGTAACAATAGGCAGCTTGGTTGAGGGTTATGTTTTTTAAATGGATAATTTACTGTCCAATTAGACACTTCTGATGAAATGAAATGCTATCACTCCGTCTCAAAGTCATATCATCACAAGTCTTAGCCCCTATGCTCTTCGCCTGAAAATGAATAATCTTATGAGGTTCAAATCTTTTTGGTTTGATTTTGTTCTAATGTTTTTTGTCTGATATGATCTGAATATCTCTAATACTGTGAAATACCAAATACGTAGTATAATATTTGGTTTCATTTGAATCTCTCTGGTACGGTTTGAATGTTTCTAGTTCGGTTCGATAATGATCAATATGAGTAAAGAATAATCTATACAGAGTCACTTTAGCAAGGTAGAACTTTTAGAAATCATCTTTAGTAGTTACAGTAATTTTTAAATTTATTTGATGGTTCAACTAAATTTTAGCAGATTTGATTTGTTGCAACATGCTTTTTTAAATACATTAAATAAAAAAGAGCTTTTGTTGATCACGGCTAGGCTTGGACTCGGGCCGGACCGCCGGTTCCGTATCCATAGGCCCGAGACCGGCCCGGGTCTTGACCGATTCTGGGCCGGGCCGGTTCTGGTTCATTTTTTTTATTCTTATGTATTTCACCCCCCACCCCCATCCCCCCCAACCCCCCAAACCCCTCGGAAATACCCAGCCCAGCCCAACTAACCCCGGCCCAAACCAAAAAAATAAAAAAAAGGCCCGAACCGGGCCTGGCCCGGCCAGGCCGGTTCCCCTTTTCCCTTACCCCGTGCCCGGAACCGGTAGACCCCCGGGCCTAGGCCCGAACCGGAATCGGACCCGGTTTCCCGGGCCGGGCCGGTCCCACATAGTAGCGGGTCGGGCCGGTTCCCGGACCGGTTGGCCCGCACCGTGTCCAAGCCTAATCACGGCCTTTTTGGGGAAAAAAGTGAGGCTTTCAGACGCATTCTATTTTTTGGATGGAGAACCTCCAAACCTTACATATATAAAGCCTTTCATTACGGATCAGTAGTAATAAGAAAGAATGATTTCATTTTCATTTTCATTTACCCCAGTGCCGCAAAGGTTCTCACCTACGGCGGGGTAGGGGGGGTCGGATGTACGCAGTTTTACCCTCGTACTAAAGCACAGAGAGACTGTTTCTGGATGACCCATAGTGAAAATCCCATCCAAAATTGCATGGACCGACTGCTGCTTCATAACAAAGAAGTGCAGACAATTTAGTGAGTTATTTTGCTTTATTCCATCATAATCTCAAGCCAAAAAATAATGAATCTTTGGCTCCATTGCAAATGATGGAAAAATAAGAAAGAGTGATATTAGAATAAAAAAATCTTACACATGAATGGAGGTAACCTTATGGATAACTGAATAAGGGTATACTTTAGATTTTACATGATGTACATTAAGGGGTGATTAAGTGGTCATTTATGATAATGTCCTCATAGGAGTCATAGCAACCACATACCACAACTCATAAAAAAAATGAACACCACAAAAACGAGCTATAAATGATTATTATTGAAGTTGTTATCAATTTTGCTGAATGGATTGAGTGACTGTCAGCTGAACTTGAGTTTGAATCTGAAGATAACCAAAAGAAAACATCATATATATCATAATATCATGTCATTAATAATAATCTTATGATGCATGAAACACATAAAGTATATGTAATGCACACTCCCAACTCCCAAGTGTTAGTTGTTATTGTTACCGGGGGGAAGGCATCCAAAGAAGTTGACTCGGTGACCACATCTAGCTGGCAGCATTTGAGCTTCGCTCGTATCAATCCCGGCCTTCTCCGCCTCTTTGCTGCCACTGATGCTGACCATTTGGCACAAGCATTCTGGCATCTTCTCGATGACGTCCTTCAGGGGATCGCAACAGGTGCTCGGGGGACCCCGGCTACCGTTCAGGTAATTAACGCAAGGCATAAGCTTCTTCACGCACTCGTTCTGCTGCAGGTTCTGGTTTTCAGCCTCATCTGTTTCTTCTGCAGACACTAAACATAAGCTTATTATTACAACCCCGACAAGAGTTGCCCATAAACGCCTCATCATTCTTTGATAGTTTATTTTTCTCGCTGGTTCTTGGATTCTTTTTAATGATTGTTTGATGACTTCGATCTCTTTTGCCATTATATATATAAATGGCCTTAAAAATGGTTAAAAGTTGGCAATCTAACTTTGCTTTCCCGCTTCTGGATTCTATCTACCCCTACATATGGCGGTAGCATGGACAGTTGAGCTACTTTAATTGTTGGAATAACTATGTACTAAAGTACTACGTATATTATAAAATCAACCTGGTATATATTTCACTTATTAATACTTGTGTTAGTGTTTTATTTAAAAAGAACATTATAGTTGGTTTGAAAAAAAAATGGTATTTTAACGGTTTAATCGCAATAATGTTTACGTAAAAGATATGATAGCTTGTGAAATCTTTTTCACTAATAAAAATCTTGGTTTAATATAGACGGAATATGAATTTCAGATAAGAATGTGAATTGAAATATCTTTGGGATCACAAAGCCAAATTCCAAACTGATTTGAGTGGTTCTGGTTGGGAATACATAAGGTAGAACCTGCAGGTATTGAGTATGCGTTGGGATTAGAGGTGGCAGGTTTTGGTGGGTTGGGGACATTCTTTGGGCTCACTCATTTGACGGGAGTGGGGGACGAAGTATGCAATATATTCAGGGGCGGATCCAGGAATGAAGAGTGGGGTGGGCTTAGCAGGAAAAAAATTGTTATTGCAAACAAAAAGTTTAGCTTAGGCTGCTTAGGGCCGTAATCGAATTGAGTTTTTTTCGAACTACGCGAATTCGAGCGTGATTTCGAATTTAATTTAGTGATCTGAGCTTAAGAAGCTTTTTTAAACTCGAACACGAGCTAGATTTTGAGTTCGAATAGTTGTTCAAGCTGAGTTCGAGCATAGTGGTATTCGGTTTGATCCGGACTCGAGTCTATCAATAACTCGTAAATTATAGAAATAAATTTTATTTATCTCAAAATTTAAACATTTTCACTGCAATTTTTTAAATATATTTGAACACTGAAAAAAGAGAGGTCATATATCTATTTTATTCAAGCCGAGTTTGAGCATAAATTAAATTAATAATCAAATAGAATTACATAACTATTAAATAAAACTAATGCACTAATAAAACTATTATAATTTTATTAATAATAATAATAATTTTAATAATAATAATTATAATAATAATAATAGAAATAGTATATGACCAAATAAGGATAGTTGATAAAGAGTAACTTAGTTATTTTAATGATTATAATTATGTTTAAATTTTAATGCTTATAAAAGTTACTCATGGTGACGGGATAATAGATTTATTATAAAATGATTTGACATTACTAAAAATAAGTTCACTCCTGCAAATTATAGTAACTCTAAATTACTCTGTATATGTACACTTCACTAATTAGACTTAGAAGCTGTTCGAGTACTACTAACCATAAAATACATTTTGGTGAGTTACATGACTTATTAATATGGGATACATGAAATGAAATTTTAACATTTCGTTTTTATTGCATAAATTTTAACACTTTAATAGCTACTTTAGTAAACAAAATTGTACATAGTGACCTTTTAGGGAAAGATCTTTTACACCCCTATAATTGTACCAATTCTTGAATCCAGAATATTGTTTATTTTACCAAAACCGCAATATATACATTAAATAGGAAATATACATAGGCAAACATCAATGTATATATGTAAGAGGAACTAAACTAAAATTCCTAAAAAAAATATATTACTATCATGAAAAAGCAAATAAGAATATGTTGAGTATGTTTGATTTGTGTGGATTGTTTACCATTTCATTTGGTTTGTAAACGTTTGTGTGATTTTATTTGTAATTGTTTAATACTCCGTATGTAAAGTTTTGCTCCAAACACCAACTACATACAATTGTTTAATACTCCGTATGTAAAGTTTTGCTCCTCAATTTATCCCACACCGAATGATTTGCAACGTGATGATGTTGTGTTTTTGTGCCCCTTATTGTGCTCTTATGGTTCTTATCAACTTGACAAGAAGGGCACAATAACATATATGAAACAATCTTTGTGTGCGACATTTGGAAAAAGAATGATCTTGCTTCCATATAATGAAGGGTAAATAGTTTTATTTTATATAATGTATCTGCTTATGTAAATTTAATTTTTTAATTAATTGTAATTTTTTTGATATTTAGATTTCATTGGATTTTGATAGTCATTTGCCCCTCGGTTAATAAAGGCTATATCTTCAATTCAATCCCAAGCTTTTCTAATATCAGCATTCAGAAAGATCTAGCATTGTAAGTATTCGTTTAATATTTTTTATTTATAATAATTGCTATAGATTATTATTATTATTATTATTTATATCATTTAACATAAATTTTTTAATGTAGAGCATACAGAGTTGCTTCCGCAAGAAATGGTGATGGAAAGCCAATCACATGGCATAATGTTAAGGTAAATTCATCAATAACTTATTTCAATCACCATTAACTTTGATACATATATTTTGTAAATTTGTATTTCAAAAAAGTGTGCCAGACAAAACGGAAACACAGAATGCGGATATTATACCATGCGATACATATGGGAAGTGATTTCGTATGTTGATAGCTTTGATATTGGAAAGGTATATCATTATTTATTCTTATTTTTTAACTTCGTTTATTTTTTTCTAATTTAAAAGTTGTAATATTTTTTATTTATGTTTTATTTTATCTAAATATTTGTAGGATTGGTATTCAAGAACTGAGGCATATTCTGAAGATGAGTTTAATAACATTCGCAATATATGGGCACGATTTTTCTTGGATGTACTCTTAAATATGTAAAAGTTGATTACATTGGTTATGTATTGTGTTAAGTGTTTTTTGAAATCATTTTTATGAAGATTTTTGTAATCTGTTGGTTACTTGAATTGCTTACACTTTGCTGATTTTGTAATTTGTGAAGTTCATGTTGTTGATATTGTGATGACTTTAAACAGTTTACACTTTTTGAATTTTGTTAATTCTGTTACAGGACGTTTTTGAAAGATCCTAAATATAATTAATATTTTAAAAAAATGTTGAAAATTTGCGGCGCTTATTTATAGAAAAGCGCCGCACGGTTACGTATTTAATTATTAATTTAAAAAATATTTGCGGCGCTTATTTACAGAAAAGCGCCGCACGGTTACGTATTTAATTATTAATTTAAAAAATATTTGCGGCGCTTATTTACAGAAAAGCGCCGCACGGTTACGCATTAAATTATTAATTTAAAAAATATTTTGCGGCGCTTTTTTAAAATAAGCGCCGCACGCGTTCAATTGCGGCACCGAGATGTGCGGCGCCTGAAAACACCGCACGTTGGTTGATTTAAGCGCCGCAAAAAGGTAATTTTGCACCAGTGATGGTTCACCCTCCTGAGTGTCCTATATATAAATCACTTCTTGGTGCAATCACACCAAGCTCTATTATTACGCATCGGGATCATTTGTTCTCGGGATCATTTGTTCCCATGACTATGGGCTTTAAACAAAGTTTGGACAACCTTTTGCTTTTAGAGCTTCTTAGAACACTTCCTTGTAAACTTGGGGTGGGCTGAGTTTTAATTTTTGGGTGGGCTGAAGATTAAATCTCTTTCTATACTAACAAAAAAAATTGGGCTGGGATGGGCTAGAGCCCACCCTAGGCCCTACATAGATCCGCCCATGAATATATTGAAGTAGACTTATCATTTATAGCAGTGCTACATGCCCACGACGTTTGTACACATTTTGTATTACACTCCTAATTGTTTGTGTACACATGCAGCTTTCTAACGAGTTGTGTGGGTACGGCGGCAACTAGGGGGTGTACATAAAACTAGGGATGGACTCGGGCCGGGTGGCCCGACCCGGAACCGGCCCGGGACCGGTACTGTTCCGGCCCGGCCCGACCCGGTGGCCCGGTCAGTGACCGGTCCGGGTAGGCCCGGCCCGTGGGTTTTCCGGTCCGGGCTCGGGTCACCCAAAACAAGGCCCGACCAGGCTGGGCCCGGGCCCGGTTCGGGCCAAAAACTATTTTTTTTTCTTTTTTTTTCAATTTTTTTAAATTTTCGGGTTGGGCTGGGTATTTTGGGCCATTTGGGGTGGTTTGGGGGGTTGGGGGTGGGAGGGGGTTAATTAGGAAGAGGAAAACAAAAAAAAAATATAACGGGCCCGGCCCGGCCCGGACCCGGACCGGACCGGACCCGGTGGTTACCCGGGCCGGTCCCGGGTCCACCATTTCTGACCCGCCGGCCCGCCCGGGCCTAGGCCCGGCCCGGACCCGAGTCCATCCCTACATAAAACGTGTATAAATTTAGTGTAGAGATAGCTTTTTCCAATGAGTTATGAATGGATAAAAATGACTTTGGATTGAGTATTTAGTATGGGCCACTAATGTAGCCATTTTTAGGATTGATCAGCATATTGCTCAAATCCATGATTGCGTAACAAATACACAAAAAATGTATGTAAACTTTTAGTAAGCCTAAACTTTGTGACTCTATCAAACCAAACTTGTGAAGAAAGTTTATCTATAAGCAAATGTAATAAATCACCTAGTCAATATGACCATCTTCTTTTTCGGAATAATATGACCATTTTTTGTAACTAATCTTTGAAGTAGAGAATATATCCAACTTCCAAAGGTAGACATTAAATTGAATGCCTTCGATGAAAGGTAAACTTTCATTTCAGCCGTGTAGGGTAACATTAGTTTTGATGCTCTGACTTTTCCAAGTTTATCCATTATGTGCGAGTTTATAGAAATTTAGCACGTCTTTACCGACCAAATTAAAAATGTCCGCACAAAGTTGGGTCATCCGGATTTTGTGGATTTGGGCTACTTTTGGCACATGTACAACTCTACTTTGGATAGAATCTATTTTTGTGATTAATTATTATGCGGACTGAGGGTAAAATTGTACAAATTTAAATTTATCAATTTAGAAACAACCTGACATATTGACGGGGTTACAAAAAAATGGATGACACTCATCTCTGAGACCCTCCCGGCACCGGCCCGACAGTTAATTAGGAGGATGTGAATAGACTTTAATCGCAAACAAATAGACAATGAGTGGAGCACTTACTTAGGTTTTTACGGAAGTCCTATGCATTATTATACATAATGACTTCTCATCGCAGGTTTGATTAGGTGTAGTTCAAGTATTTGACTTGATCATTGATAGGGTTACAAAGAAGTCAATAACCACATGCATGATGGATTATTTCACTACGGACCCTATATGTTTAATTGTTTATAAATTCGATATTCTATGTGCATAGTCGTTTTAATGATGAAATGCATCTCTAATAAAAATTAAGTACTTGGTATCTTTTATATTAAAATGAAAACTAATGAATGAGCATTATGTAATTAGTAAATGACCAAGTGTAAAAGGCATTTGAAAACATTTGGCGATTTGGAAGTAAAATAGAATGGGGACATATCTCATAATTTGCTTGATTATTAATACTCAAGGGGACATTTAAAATGAGACAATGAATAAGGTTGACTCCTATGATTTTTGAAAGTTTAAAATAAATTAGCGAGAACATATTAAAAATAATAGCCACGTGTCGTCTCGTCTTAAATTTCTCTATGAAAAATCACATTATATTGTGATTTAGATAATAACTAAATAAGGTTATTCGAGTAATTTTAAAGTAGTTTGATGAATATATGATACAATGAGACCATTGATGACAACTCTAATGCTATCGGTGTATTAGTTCTGATATTTGACGATTACGCTATCTTTTAAGAATGTTAATTATTTTTTAATTAGAAATGAGCATCTTTAGTTAGAGCGTCCAAAACGACAGATGAAAAAGTTAAAGCTAAGAATGTTAGTTATTTTTTACTATAGACATGAAAACTTGTAATTAGGACGTCCAAAAAGATAGATGAAAAGGTTACATAATTTATTTGAAGGTTGTGTTTCAATTTGTAAGTGTTCAATACCTCACGTTGAACAAATATAAAATTATCAACCAAAAGACATATAAGCATGGCCTTGATCTAGCTAGTTGAAGCCTTGAAGGTATGTGTCATACTGCCACTCCCAAAATAAATTATCGTTTACTATCTTCTTATAAATTTTCTGACTTTCAATATCTTACCCTATGTATAAACCTGCCAGTAGTTTAATAGAACTACACCAGTTCTTAATGTGTTTATTTTAATTAGAGAAAATCCACTGAATACTTTTAAAGCATTCACTTTTCTATGGAAAAGTTTTTATTGTTTTATTCTTTTAATGGCACTAGACAATTCATATTTTGGTAAAAAGCAAATGTAGTTCTCTAACTTCCATTTGCATAGAATCCAAACATATTTTTTTTTTGTGCCAATCCAACTAGAAATTGGCCATATCAGCGGGTGAGTTATTTTTATGAATTAATGAATCATATTTCCAAAAGAATTACACTACAGTCTCACAGTTGTAGTTGTTCACATCACACATGCTTTTAATCTTATGAGTTTTATATCCTTTGATTTTTGTCTTTCATTTTGTTCACTTTACCTACTTAATAATGTTTCTTGATCATTAATTGTCCAAACATTCAATTTCTCAAAACTTCTCAAGCGATTTTAACCATCAGAAATATTGACACATGGAATAATAATAATATACAAAAGTGGTCAAAATAAAAAACTTGAACTAACTATGGATTTAGTGTGATACTCCAAGATCAAAACTAGAATTTATTCTTTAGTTTATTTTTTACTTGCTTACAATTTTTAGCTTCATTTCAGAGTTACTTTTAGAACTCGTTTGGTAAATTTGAAATTGACTGAAATTAAAGGATTTTTTTTACTCCAGAGGGTCTAGGAGAGGGGGCCTGGGGGGGGGGGGGGGGGGAGGAGAGTAATCAGGGTTGAAACTCACTCCATTGAGTTTCAAACCCTTAGGTGCCTAGCAGGTTTCAAACTCAAAACCTCTCACTAGGCACGGTAACCTCAATACCAGCTGGGTTGGAATGCTTGGATGACTGAAATTAAAGGTTAATACAGCTGAACCCACTAAATCATTAAAAAATTAGACGGAGTATTTAAAATACATTTCATCAAATAATTAAGTGATACAAAACATTATACAAAAAATGCTAAAATAATCATCTTCACTAAACACAATCTTACTTATTTCGATTATTACATAACTGAACACACAAAATCAAAAATTTAATATTTGACTAAAAAGAATGGCTAAAAGAGAACAATGCTAGCCATATGACTAAAAGAGGTGGTGATTTCTTAAATATGACTAACTAGTTTTTCTTCGCGAATTAATGATGTCTCGTATCATACAATGTGCACGGTGCACATGTGGCATGAGAGATAGCCGCATAAATATTATTAAATAAATTTTTTATCTCCTTATTTGAATGATTTTATGCAGCTTTGGTAAGTTTTTCTCCACAATGTCAAGGAAATCGTCTAGATGTTGACATTACAGTTTACATTGCAGGGGAAAACTTACCAAAATTGTATAAAATCATTCAAATAAGGTGAGATATATATAATTTATTTGTTAATATTTATGTGGTTATTTTTCATGCCACATGTGCACCGTGCACACGGTAGCATTGGAGATGCTCTTATCATACAAAAACATACTTAAATTTGTTAGTCATATATCAGGAATTATGTTTTAAATTCTAATCATATACTCCCTCCGATTCTTAATTAACTTGACACTTTGACTTAACACATATTAAGAAATTTTACTATAGAGTACACTGTTGTGACACTGTTTGACATTGTTTGGCACTGTTTTGACACTGTTTTGGTGTAGATTTGTTTGCCAAATAAGGAAGTGTAAACTTGATTGAGACATCCAAAAAAGGAAAGTGTACACTTAAATAAGAATCGTAGGAAGTATAAGTAAAGAGGAAATGGTCAATTGATTACCTCAACTTATATGAGGTGAAGTAAAGAGTACACTATATTGCATACTCGTATGATATTTCTAAGTACACAATGTTGGGTTTGTAGTGTTAATTTAGTACACCCTGTATATTAACACGTTAATACGTCTGAGTTAACTAACATAATGCTAATAGGTTGACTTCGAGAAACTCAACACCAGCCCTTGACCCCTTGGTCGACTTTCCCTTGGTCGTAGGGATGGACTAACCCGGCCCGGAACCGGACCGGAACCGCTACTGTGCGGGCCCGGACCGGACCAGGACCGGTTGGCCGGTTCCGAGCTTTTAGCTCGTTTGAGCGGGTCGGGCGGGCCGAGCTCGGGCCCAATTTTGGGCGAACCGGCCCGGGCCATAGTTTTTTTTTGTTTTTTCAATTTTTTTTCTTTTCCTAGGGTAGGGCTGGGTGTTTTAGGGAGGTTTGGGGGTGGGGTGGGGGGGGGGGGTCGGGGGATAACAAGAAAGCAAAAAAAAAAGGTAGACATTGAACCGGGCCCGAACCGGCCCGGTTAGGCCCGGACCCAGTTAGGCCCGGACCCGGTTAGGCCTGGACCCGGTATCAACCCGGGCCGGTTCCGGGCCCAAGTATTTGCAAAAAAAGCCCACCCGGGCCCGGCCCAGAACCGGAACCGGACCGGCCCGGAACCGGAACCGGACCGGCCCAGGTCCATCCCTACTTGGTCGACGCCAGCCCCCGCATGTCGATTTTCCCTTGATCGATGCACTCCTACAGGTTGCAGGTCCACCTCCGAAGGTCAACTTTCCATTTTGATCGACTTCCTGATGGTCGACGCCGATTACCTCTTCTTACTCGGCATTTTGTTAGTCAACTCAGTCATATTAACGTGTTAATCTAACTAGTGTACTCAATTAACACTAAAAACAAATTTATGTCCTTATTAATGTCAAATTTAATGCAACATAGTGTACTCTTTACTTCACCTCATACAAGTTGACGGTACTCACCCAACCCTTCCCTCTATAAGTAAATTTTCCAAAAAAATGTTAGGAAACAGGCCCTTGATAATAAATAGCGTCAAAATTTAATGCTCCTCAGTCCTCATACATAAAAGTCATTAACTTTAAACAAGGCAAAAATGAAGACTGTACATAAAGTCGATTAATCTAACTAAAAAATGAGTGCATCTTTGTTGACTGATGTAGGACAACCCAAGCAAACCACCTTTTACTATTATTTCTCCCACCATCTTTCACTTTTTTTATGTTAGAAATCATAGTGGGCAGTGTGAACATGAAAGAGCACATGCAAAAAGGCTATTGCAGAAGAAAAACTGAACAAGTGCATCTGAATGTGACGCCAAACAGATCCGTAAAATGATGGGAAAAGATGGCAACGCACAAGCAAGTGTCCACAAAAAGACAGCACATAAATGATAAGTCAAAAGAAAAGCAGAAAAGTTCCTTTATATTAAGAGGCTAGACAGACAGTTTGTTTTCAAGATCATACTTACATACACAGTGATCCTGAGTAAAAGCCTTATTACACTGGAAATATGCAGAAAAAACTTACCCCCCACCCCCACCCCCACCACCTCCAAATTTGAAAAAATAAATAAAGATAAGAACTACCCACCTATCCAGCTCTACACAATAGAGGTGAAGGCAGACATGCAAAACTATATAAAAACAAAGACACTACCACTGCTAAAACTACTACTACCAGTGTTGGAGTCTTTATCTTACATTGTCCTCTCAACTGTTTCTTTGAGTGAATTACATCCCTCCGCTTGATATAAGCACTCACATTAAGGGTTGACCATCTCATGTTCTTCCTCGGTGCAACTCGGAGGGTCTGAAACTGCATTTTCTAATTTAACTTCCTTAGCATGGGGAAGCTTTATCTTTGGTGAAAGCATCTTGGCTTCTTCAGTTGTGTAGATGAAGATTTTTCTGACCATGCAACAGAACTCACTGTGTACACATTTCAAGAACAAACCAAAACTTAGTAAATGCGTAAAAAATATACTCGCCTAACAACAATAAAAAGGAGAGAGCAAGCGCGAGAGAGTGAGAGAGGACTCAACTGCCATGGATCATCTCCCACCATCATCATGTCATCTTCATCGTCTGTGTACACAACCTGCCATTTCTTTACTAATCCACACAGTTCACCTTTAATCTCAAACATCTCTTCCAATTTCTTCAGCAAATCTTCATACCCATCGAATCCCGCCATATCTACTGCTCTCCCAACAGCTTTCCCTTGCATGTGAACCTACATCCACCCACATAAATATAAGTAACTTTTCATCAATTAATATGAATCGGTTACCTCATGGGTATTTTAGAGCAACCGAACAGAATCAGGGTAACCAGGACTACATTCTTGAAATAAAGCCACCAACGTTTTTTCCTAAAAATAAGACTCACCCACTCCAAGAAGAAAAATTGTTAACTACTTTTATTCCCTTTTGAGGACAGAATGAGTCCTGGATTTGGCACAAAGTAATGATACTCTTGTTTGTGCAAATGACCCATGTTTTACTCATATTAACTATGATTTCTTATTTATATTACATGCATGAGTGGATTGGATTGTAGATAAATTTATGTTAAGTAATAATGATATAAATAAAAAGTAAGAACATTGTTGGCTTATACATGATCATGGATATGGGTACCTTAGTGCAGCTCCTAATTTGCTTGGTCTGGGATTCATAGGTTGATCTCAGCGATGATCTCTCATGTTCAGAGTTCTGGTCAGATTCAGTATCAAAAGGTGGATTTGGATGAGTCTCCACCATAGCTTGAGGTGGTGCAGCCACAGGTGATGTGTCTTCAACGGTTGAGTGGTCCAGCAACTCAAATCCAAACAATTTGCAGCCACTCCGTCTCTTTTCAGTAGCTGGTGCAGTTGAGTCTGTTTTAGTTCTAGTTAGACCGGCACAAGGACTTGAGAGATAAACATAAGCAAAAATACCAATTCTTGTTGTAACCTGCTGGATTGTTAGCATTTGAATCAAGAGAGAGTTTGACTGATGGATAAATATCCATCACATTGGATGATGGATCACAGCGTGAGAATGGCAAAGGAGAATCAGCAATTGTGTTCCATGTACCTATTCATTGGCAGGAATTGGGTTTGGGGTTATCACAAATATTTATAAACAAACTACAGACGGTCTCTGCGGATGGAGGGTTTTGTAGGGGTTTGCAGGAAGGCCTTAGTCAGTGCTTCCTAAAACGAACAAAAGGTTATTTAAATTGTATACAATCGTGTATTATGTTAATTTCGATTTCATAAAATATCAGGTATATACTAGGATATAGAGTACTCCCTCCAAAACCTCCCCTTCATCCAAACAGGCACTAAGAGAGAGATAAAGAAAAGGTACTTGGGAATAGATTGTCAGAGACTTGCGCAGGAAATTCCTGTGTGGGTGAAGCTGAAATTGCTAGGCGTGACCGTTTGTTCCTTGGAGGAGGTTGGGGATTGTGTGGTGGTAATGTTGCAACAAGCGGTTCAATCTCCCACGGAGATATCCTTTCAGGACGAAAAATTGATGATGGCTCATCCCATTGAACCTGAAACGGATAAAGGTTTAAATGGATATCCAATTTTACTAAAAAAAATGAAAGTAATTTGATATCCTAAACAGCACCTAGTAGACCGATTGAAATGTGCCTTTAAGAGGAAAGTCAAAAGGGCATACTCATAAAAATGACAATTTATGGAATGCTTTCCACCAATACAAATAGTACAAAAATCCAGATTATTTACTCATCATAATACACCCTCGAAAGAAAACAGAGAACACAGAGATGGTAAGAGTTGCAGATGAAAAAAATAAAACTTGAATCGGATCCATTCATAAATTCAGCTTCACATGAAACAGAAAAAATAAAGACTAAAATATGAGATAACTGAAGAAAGAAACATTAGGGAAGATATAGTCACCTTCAAAGCTCTCCATTTCGAATTAGCCCATCTACATGATGTATCATCTCCGACGCCAATTATGGTCCCACTGAACCTGTATAAGAATGTCATAAACCCGGTACATTTATTTGAGCTAATCTAGGCATAACTTCAGTAAAGTCAAATCCTCATAAACCTAAAACAATTGTGTTCTGAAATTACCTTCTTTCCAGAACTTCCTCACCCTCGAACACCATCTTAAACCTCATTCCAACAGAAAACTTGTGATTTTTCGCTTCAAGATATTTGTTCACACTCACAATAAACTCAGACGGACTTGTCCTGGGATGCATCACACATTCAATTGTTAATGCCAAATAAAAAATAGAGGGAATTGCTTCTAACTGTACGGAAATAGCAAAATGTACACACAGGATTTAGCACAACCTTGGCTTGTAAAAAACAGAGAAAAAAGTCCCTGTTGAGATGGCATGTGAAGCAGTAGCAAGAACTCCCAGATGCATGCTGTGACTTGATATGACAGAAGATGGCGCATTGTTTAGTTGCCTCATTAGCCTCCGTACCCCAACTCTAAGTTCCCCATTTTCACCCCTGCATTAGAAAAAAAAATCCTGTGGATTTTAAGAGAATAGTCACCAAGGCTGGAAGAGGTTGATTTACGGTCACTTTGGTTTATTTGATTGTTTTTCACTAGTAAAAGCACCGCTGTGATGTTTTTTTTAGTACAGGGGCTTGGACAATTTTTCACGATAGTAGATGGGCTTATATGACCCTTTTTCCTAATTTTCGGTAATTCATAATAGAAGATATCATTGAACTTGCCTGAGGAATATGAAGGCATCTCCAGCTACTAATTTCTTCGCACTAACGAAAACACTCCACCCAGTTGTGAGTAAGTGACGCCTAGGTTGACCTGATAATAGGGGATGCCTTTCAGAACAACTTATGGACTATTACGCCTACTTCCCTCATTGGACAGTAAAGATATCATTTGAAAGCAAAGTTACCGCGAAAGATGTGACGAAAATGCCACTGATTGCCATGCAGATCAGTAGAAACAAGTTCCTGCCACGGCGGCTGTTGAGACATGTCCTGCAATCCATAAAATATGAAAAAAATAACTAGGAGACGAAGGCTTGAGTGAGCGCTTAATGGAAATGCAAATATAATAATAATAGTAATAACAACAACAACAACAACAAAAATAATAATAATAATAATAAATACCAATGGGGGCAGACATTCATCCGCATGTCGCCTAAGAACAGAGAATCCTCCATGGGTGCTTGTGTCAGAAGCGGTGAGTGTTTTGCAAAATGAATGGATTTCACATCGCTGACTTTCAGGGAGAGGAGGGTCGGGACTTGTGACCTCACTTTGCTGTTACCCCACATAGAAGAATAATAGGCAACATAATATTCAGACACTTTTTATCTAAATAATATATTAAGAAAAAAATTAAGGGGAATTAAAACTCACATCTGTTTCAGGAAGCAGGGTTATTTGAGCATACACCTCATCCGTATCAGGTTCAGCCTACAACACAAGCAAAGATGTGCTGAATTTAATTTAAAATAGACTAGTCTATATACCACCAAACGAAATGAAGTAAACCTACCTGAAGAACAACATTCATCACTCTGCACAGAATTTTATCCGGTAAATTGAATGAAGGAAGTTGCTGGTCTATTCCCTGGTGGGTAGATGCTTCGAGCTGTAAGAGTGAAATAAAAGAGAGAGAAAATTAACTCAGCAGTCACCAAGTGTGCTTGGGGCAGCTGAAAAGTCAGATTGTTTCAATAATCAATTATATTAGTTTTTTATTTGGGATAGGTTTATTTGGAAGTGATCCAAAAATGATTAATTTCGCTTGGATGCAACAAAATATCAGTTTTTTTAACAGAAAATATCAGCTTTTTAAAATGTAAAACCATATGAAAACAGCTGAAAGAGATTAAGGTGTTAAGCTGAAAGAAATTAAGATGTTCAAAAAATAATCATAATTTACAAAGTTGCATCTTATCCAAACAGTTGAAAACTTATGAAAATAGTCTGATCTTCCAAAAATGGTTACATTTTCAAAAACAGTTGAAATTTCCAAAAACTGCTAAAATTGTAATTAATCAGAAAAACTTTCCTTCTACATAAAAAACAAGTAGCAGAGTAAAGAACATTATGTGACAGTGTAACCAAGAGGGGTGACCTGTTCCATATGACCTTGTGGAAAATAATATACTCTTTCCCCTTCACGAGGAACTGTCACAAGTGGTCCTGCACAGGCATGCCATAGCTCCTTGTACAATGCATCACTTGAAGACCCTGTAACAGAAACTCATTTAGTATTACTTGATGGGGAGAAAGGGAAGTGCAGCAAAATAGGCTTCAAGAACATCAATGGACGAAATCCATGTTAACAACATTCATATGATGGGTTATTAAACATTAAACAGGGGAAAAAAACCTTCAGTGACGAGTGATGAAAATACACCAAATGAACATGATCAGACACAAAACCCAAAGGGAAAGCAACCACCAATTTCATAATCAAGCACCAATCAGCATGTGTGAAGATTCAGTGAAGAAAGCTAAACCAACCTTGATGAGCCCCTCCATTAAAATGATTTGCTGCAATATGTGCCATCATAAGACCTACGACTTGAACTTTTTCCTTTTTATTGTGGTATATTTTTCAATTAGAGAATCAGATACAAATGCTCCTGCTATGCCAAAAAAAGAGAGAATCAGATCCATTTAATCAAACTGGGACTAGAAATAATCATTACACTCAGTTTTATAATTTAGTAAATGAAGTGTATGCCATCTTAAACTCCCTTTAATTATTTACCCCCAATACATCCAACTACCAACGAACCACAAAAAAGTTGGTCTTTATATATTCTTTTGAATTAAAAATAAAAGATCACATATTGTTCACTACTACTCATTACCTAGAGTATGATGAATATCACGGAGCAGCCTCTCTACTTCAGTTGCAGTGCTAGACTATCCTCAACTGTACTTCATGATGAAATGTAATAATATTATGATTTCAATGAAAAGGTGTCTGATCACATGTTGGCCAGAAAGATGGTGGTAGTTCTTTGTCAAGGGCACAAGTTCTGGGTCGAGTGTAAAAAGGTAGAGAATAGTATCTCGCGCTGCAATTTAATAAACAAAAAAGAAGAATATTAAAAAACAGCTAAGACAATCTACCACGAAGATGAAAGTAGAGAGAAAAAAGAAGACAGTAAAATTTCGAGCTATCAAATCACCAAATCATAAGATCGAAACAAGAGATAGGGAGACGAGATCCATCAAATCAAATCCAAAAGAAATAAATGAGCATCAAAAACCTTAAAGCTCAATGATTTCCATAGAAAACGAGCCAGTGAAAAAGAACCCAATAATTGAAACCAGGCAAAAATGGAAATTTCAAGAAACACAAATTTTACCTTAAATAAAGAAACGAACTGCAATACTCTCTGTTGTAGGCTTGGAACAATCAATCATTCCCGAATTTCACAACAGCCAGCTAGGAAGAAAGAAGGCTCAGGGAAAAAAGGATTATGGAGAAAGAAGGGTGGGGAGAGATCGGAGAAGAGAAGTTCAAAGTTCTGTGTCACAGGATGCGTGCATATTCAATGATTCATTGAATCTATTACACAGAGAAGAGAAAAGAAAGACAGAATAATAGTATTAAATTCCGGGGTTTGAGCAACTTTTTCTTTTATGTGTTGTTGAATGTTGGACTGTGTGGAGCAGTGGCGTCAAACAGGATAGACTTTGGAGTGCAGCGAGACAGGGGCGTGTGGGGTGGGTGGTGGGGTATAGAGCAGTGGGAAGGTATGAATGAATGGATGATTTATGAGTGAGTGTCCCTCCCGGAATGCCAACAGCTTCTGTGTCTAGTCCCAGCCCATGGAAGGACCCGAGGTCGAAGACGGTGGTCCACTGATCCTATCTCCATCTTCTTTTGAAGTTTTGAGATGACTCCATGTCTCCATAATCAAGGATGGCCCTGTTTAGTAACTTTAATGCCAATTTTTTTAAGAAAAGTGGATTGAGTATATCAACTTGTATAAGGTGGAGTAAAAAGTACATCATATTACATCTGAGGTTTTAAGTACTCAAACTCGGTTTTTGTGCGTTAATTGAGTACACACAGTAGATTAACACGTTAATACGTCTGAGTTGACAAACAAAAAAGTAATAGGTTGACTTCCTGAAAGTCCACGTCATTCCTCGATCCCTTGGTCGACTTTCACTTGGTTGATGTCAGCCCCCGCAGGTCGACTTCCCCTTGATCGACGCCCTTCGTGATGGTCGACGCCATCAGCGTGGCCAATTACCCCTTGTTACTCAGCATTCCATTAGCCAAATCAGTCGTATTAACGTATTAATCCAATGAATGTACTTAATTAACACTAAAAAACTGAGTTTATGTACTTATGAATGCCAAATACAACATAGTGTACTCTTTACTCCATTTCATACAAAATGAGTAATGACGTACTCAATTGACCCTTTTCTCATTTTATTTATTTATGATAATACTCAAAATTGAGATCGATTCTCGCGAAATTTATGAAATTTTGGCCAAAGTAGTTAAATTGATTAATAATGTTGAATTATGAATAAATTATGTTTAAAATATATATTGACAAAATAAATAAAAAAATATATGAAAAATACCTAAAATGATCTTCTATAGTAACTTCAGTCAATTCAGCCACAAGAGCAACCAAGTGTGAGAATAATGGAAAAGCTGTAATCCAATAGGAGCCCTGACACATATATTTATAATAAAATAGCAGCCACAAGAGCAACCTAGCTGATCAGGCGGGCGTACCACATCAGGGGAGCCAGAAAAGATGGAGCCGAAGAACGGAGAAGCATGCGGTTGCGGATGGGAGGAATTCGCCTGAGGCTGGACCGGAGGTGTCTGCCATGGAAATCGCTGCGGTAAAGCCGGTAAGGAGGGATACTGCTCGGCTGTAGAGAAGATTGGTGACGGAGGAAAATTCGCAAAAAGCATGGATGTAGGCTGCTGCAAGGCCGGCGAACCGGTTGCGCTGGGTAGCTCCGTTGTACTGTGAATGAGAGAAGAACTGGATGCCGGCGCCATGGAAGAGATGGCTGCAGCGGCTGTGCTCATGGCCTGGGATGAATTTGCATGAGAGGAATTCATTAGGCGGCGGCAATTATGCGTAGGAGTAGACAGGGAAAAAAATTAGGTTTGGGCTCTTGATATCATGTGAGAATAATGGAAAAGACATACTCCAATAGGAGCTCTGGCAAGTATATTTATAATAAAATAGCAGTTGCCAAAATACAAATATTCCTAATTAATGTAGACTATTACCTAGATCTTACTTATTTTAATTATTATACAACTCGGCGTTTGAAACGTGTTTGATGAAAATGTTGACTGATAAGCCGAAAAACAAAAGTATTATACGAGCTCTTACTAATGTTTATCAATTTTGTTCGCAAGTTTTCTATTGGACTAATGTTTATCTAGCAATATTTTGTTGAAGATATGTTATTGGAGGGAAAATGGAGGGGAATGTGAGGAAATCTTTTATTGTATGTTTGAGAGTTTCAAGGGAAGTGGAGGAGAAGATGTTGAAGGTTAGTCATTGGAATGGAAGGCGAGGGAAAGAAGATGAAACTCTTCTTCTTGTTTGGAGTAACAAATTTGAAAAGATAGATGTTATGGATGCGTTATAATTACAATCACTTTACATATATGATGAATTCAAATAATTAAATTTATATTTATTTAAAATTAAGCTAAAGTTGTCATTAATTTGAGAGAACTTGAGAATTGTGCATTTGAAGGGTTTTCGAGGATGGCAAAAGCCCTCCAAAACCACTCTCTCCATATTTTTAAACTCCCAACATGAAGGGGATGACCATAAACCATTGTCAACCTTTTCCTTCCCTCCAAAACCCAACTCTCAAACATACCCTGAGAGGAATTAGTCAACAATCTAACATTATATAAAAACAAAAGGTTTTTGGCACTGTTTTTTCAACAGTATTCCCGCTTGGAATTGTTGACATCAACAAATAGTGCAAGCTAACAAAGAAAAATGATCCTCATGATGATATGGTGCACATATGAACATTGTAAGAAGACTCCAATTAATGCTCCATGTAAAGAAACTCATAAAGAAGAGCCTTATGCAGTGCATGATACATTAGGAAATCCATTTTGACGGCTATAACAGTGCACTGATATAGAATATAATATAAAAATGTAATGTTCCAAAATCTATTAATACATAGATTTAAAAGCACTATAAGGCATTCGAAATGAGACATTAATAGAATGTGAAAAAGAAGTTGTACAGTAGAAAGTTGTGTAGTCGCTATCAACAGTAATGAGAACAATAAATGGCATTACACTTTAGGCAACTTTATGTACATGAGTACTCTAAGCGTGCAAGCCTGTGTCTTGGGGGATGTGTTCACAACACATATTTTTTATAAATAGTTCTCCATTTAAGGCATTGGAATAAATAAAATAAATAAGAAAAAATATGCCCATCAACTCCATTTAACATGTCCTTGGGACATGTGAAACTTCTTTAGGTAGGATCATTCATTTTTTGATATAAATAGGGAGTACGAGCAACCTCATTTCACATGGACACCCTTCAATTCTTCTACATCCTCCTCTTTAGCTTTGAGAATGCAATAAGCAAAGATTATAATCCCTATCTGTATTCCACAGATGTTCTTTTGTTGATGAGAAATGCATAGTATAGTAATTTAAATTGCAGAAAAGATAAAAGCATATGGGAATACAACTTTAAATGTTTAAGGAAAAGAAGAAAAAGCCTGGACTTTCTTAAGTTTCTTGACACCTGTTTACAAAGAAGCAAGCATCTACACAACTATGGACCTCTCAACCGTTGAACCTTAATCAATATTTGTAGCTCATGCAACCTAAGGAGAAAGGTTCAATCCTAAACTCATTTATATATGTACCAATTCAATGAAGGAATTTTGTTAGTGGCTCAATGAAAGCCATGATACATCATATCTCTTCATTTGAGTTGCCCAATGAGTTGCCCGGGATACTCATCCGGTGTCAACAAAGTATTGCCCAAATGGCACACTTACACACCAATTATTATCTTTCATGAAATAGAAAGATAATAACACACTAATTGTTAAAATGACTTGCTCAAACCATTTATATATGCAATGCAGTCTGTAAGCATCACATTTACCATGCCAATCAAAATTGTTGTTTAAAATAGAGTATACATGTTCAAGTATAATGATAAAGAAATGAATATTGATAACATTCTGGACATCTTTTGTACTATGAGATGGTAACTTTTATAAATGGATGCATTGGTTAAATTAGACAAATGCATTAGTTAAATTATTTGCAATACTTATTGAACAATATTATGTTATACTACGTATCTCACAATTGAATTGTAGCTACTTCAAGATAATAATGAAACGCTATTACCGATTCAATACTAAATTAGTAAATTATGCTTAAGCTTACTAAATCTACAAGGATTTGGATTAAGAAAAGTTGTGTTTTTGGATCTAGTCTGGGGTAAATGTTGTTTAATTTTTTGAGTATTGTATACTTAATTATTTATAACAATTAACCATATCTTTCATTTTTAAGAACAGTAAAGTTAACCGATGGAGAGCTTTGTTTAGCACTGAGAAGGAATTTGGTGACATGTTTAGATGGATCATTGGAGGTAAAACATTTCAAGGCAATTCACAACTTTTCAAAAACTATATTTCAAAATAGGATGGGTTTAGATGAGAAGTTCAAAACAGAGTTCAACCCAACTTAAGTAACAAATCACATGAAACCTTAATGTAAGATCATCTTCATCTATTTGAACTCCGTTAAAGTAAGATCATCTTCATCCATTTGAACTTAAAACTTTGCTGCAAGGCTTAAGTTTTAAAAACAATTTAGTGGGAATTAGGTCTTTGATAACGTAGTGAAAGGAAAAAATTATTTGATGGATGTTTATTTGAAAAATTAGAGGATTTATGAGTAAAATATGAAAGAAACTTTTCAATAAAATTGGGTTAGAAAGGCCTCAGGTTGATATCTTGATTGATTTCATGAGTTGAAGTTGTTAAAAGTAAAAATGAGGTAGACTTTACCCAATAGGCAGCATTCCAATCATTTCTGGGAATAACTGGAACAACACTTCATAAATCTAAAGCTTGACCACCTACTAAAGAACCAAAGACAAGTCCAAAAAGAAGCAAATATATTGTGAGTATTTGTTAAGGTCACCCTATTACAAGTTAGTCGAATTGATTATATAAATACCAGATAAGCAAAAATTCCCAAAGAAGATAAGAATCATAGAATATAAAACTTACTATAACACACAATACTTGTTGTTTAAATTCATCTTCTTTGGGGTGTAAGGCTTATATTTCAAAAATAACTTCGGGCCAGTGATGTCTTTGATAGCTTAGAGAAATGAAAACATTATTTGATAGATGTTTATTTGAAAAATCATTCATTTATGTGAATAATTTGGATTAAAGTTTCTTAGAATATGGGATTGGAAAGGCCTCATGTAGATAAGACTAATAAAAATATGGCTACCCATAGTGTTTTCACCCTTGGTTCAAAAACACATCCTGCCACTTTTTTGTGGAGTAATAGAACTTTAGAGGATCTTTAATGGTATCATATCAAATGCTCTTATCGCATGAACATTATTACCATGCATATTCAAAAACATTAAAGAACCTGCAAGGAAAGTGAGTAGATTTCCATGAAATTTGTCAAAATTCTTACCTCCAATATTACCATTCATACAATCAGCTTGGAAGGGAAAGTAGTTAACATAAAAGCAAGCTCGCAAAATGTTAAAATGCATTTGATGACTTTGGTTGTGGAAGTAGTAAATTAGAATGAAAGCAAATATCCAAATGATATTATCATATTAGCACATTTTGGGAGATATTAGAAAATTTTTGAATTGTCAAATCAATTATGGAGATCAAGTTAGAAGTCAGAACAAAGTATTGGGCAAATTTAATTTCTAACAACAATGCCACTATATTGCACACAATACTTATGAATTTTTAGCTCTAATAAAATTTGCTAATAAAGTTTCAAGCTTTTAATATGTACCATAACTAACATCATTTGAATGCAAATTTCTTGATGAGAAGGTAAGAAAGTTGATCATTTGAATGTATATTTCTTGATAAGAAGGTAAAAAAATTGTTAGTACAGAAGTCCAATGTTTGAATTATCTTTAAATTTTTAATGAGGAAAGTGAGACAAAGCATGAATTGCACCTAAATCTTGGCATTGATTTTACCAGTGGTGTCACTGCTATGAACATCATAGTTATTGTCTTCCCAATAAAGGTTTCCCAAGGATCTGCATGATTGGATTCTCGAAGCTGCAACAACCATGGAACGTTGATGATGGATAGTCTACCCGGGGGTATATATCCGAAGGGTTATTACGGGGAATAACTTAGAGAGAAGTCAGAGCAAGTAAGTAAAAGTAGAGAGAGAGTGTATTCAGTATGAATGTCGTTTTCAGCGTGGTTATAAACGAGGAAATGGGGTGCTATTTATAGTAGCAATAAATGCCGGGCAGGGACACGTGTCAAGCGCTCATTGGCCGATGGGTCACCTCAACTGGTTGGCGCTGGCAGCCGCATGTGGCCGCATTTAATGCGGCTGTTGGATGGGACGTCTATGCGGGGTACGGTGATCTGTACGCATGTGAGGCGGATATCTTGTCGAGTGAGATGCCTTCGGCTATAGAGCAGTAGCCGAGGGCTCTTCCACCCGATGGCACCCTGGTGCCGAGGGCTCATAGTGCCGAGGGCTACTGTTTTCGCCGTTTTCTCCCAGTTTCTTAATTTGCTTGAGAAACCCGTTCTGTGAGAATTTAGAGCCTTCGGCTAGGGGGCCGAAGGCACCCCTGGCACGTAGTGTGGGCTGCTTGGTACTCTGGGCGCTGTGATTTGGGCCTGTTGGGCCTGTTGGGCCTGTTGGGCCTTTGCTGGAGTAGTAGGAGTCTGTGGGCCGGGGGTTCCCGGGCCATATACTCCATCAGGAGTCCCTCACTCCTTTTGCCGAAAGGTACTTGAGGGAAAAGGAGTAATTTGTGCTTGCCCTTTGATGTTGTCCCGTCGTGATCTCTGAAGTTGGTGAGGAGTTGTTGCTTTTATGTCCCTGCCGAAGGCAGTCCCTCAGTTACCCACATGTCGGGACTTGAGGGCTTGCTTTGTTGTTTGTTGGAATTTCACAGATTTTGTAATTTAATGATTTTCCCGAGGGGGTCCTCCAGTCCCCCACTCCTTGAGGCACTTGTAAAGTGGTGAAAAGGAGTAAAGTAGTTACGTTGCTGTTGTGGGCCGAAGGCTGACGCTTTTCGTTTCATTTTGGGGGGATGCCTCGTTAAAAACCTCATTAGGAAAAACCCTTTGGGAAAAAATCCTAATGAGGGAAAAAGAGTGCACCGAATTCCCCCAATGATGAATCGAGAATGTCAAACCTTGGTAAAAAAGGGAAAATGACGGGAATGCCGAAGGCTCTCTCTTCTGAGGGCTCCTGTGTTGATTAGCCGAAGGCTTGCTGTTGATGTCCTGGTGGATCGAGGGCTTGATGGATGAGGGCAGTAGTGGAGTTGTTACCGGGGGGTCCACTGTTCGTTGATTAGTTGGTGATGAAAATACCCGAGGGCTCCAATTACCCGTGTGCGACGGGTTATCCGTTAATGAAGGCAACTCCCCGGGGGCTGCCCGGTTTTGCAGTGCTGGGGGGGAATTCCCGAGGGGTGCCCTGATATGAAGCCTTGGGTTTCTGAAGGAGTGATCCCGAAGGCGTCTGTTATGTGCTGTGTGGGGCACAACCCGGGGGCGTCCCTGGGTAAGCGTACCCGGGGGCTCTCCTTGACGAAGAGGAGTGAAGTGGAAAACCTGGGGGCTTCCGGAATATAGCCGTTGGAAATATAGCCGTTGGAATATGTAACGACAGGATATAGCCGTTGGGGGGGTGGCACACGTGGCGTGTGATGGTTGGCTGTTCGCGGGCGGCGTCTCTGGTTGGGTGAAACGACGGTGTGTAATGATGACGGTCCGTCCGGAGGCCCGGTTTCCGGGCCCAAGCCCGGATTCCAGTGCCTATAAATACCCCAAGGCCATAGCCATTCCCGTTGTGCGAACTCAGTTGTCTTAGCGAAGCTCTGCCAAAAAATCTAGTGAGAGAAACTCAGGCCTTCGGTCAGAACTTCTGCTTTCAAGGTCAGTGCCCGCTTTCCCTTCACCTCTTAGCTACCTGTACTGTGCCCTTAGGTTAGGAGATAGAAAATTAGAAACGCTAGCGTGCACGAGCCTTCGAACTAGAGTCAGCATGTTGTCCCAGAGTGATTCTCAAGATATCTCGGGGGCGCCCTCGGTGGAGGATGAAGTCCTCTCGGACGTGGAGTCCTCAAGTGCAGAGTCCTCGGTGGGACAGGATGCCGTCATTGCCCTGGAGTTGCAGAAAGCCCTCGTAGCTGAGGCGGAGGCCGAGGGCTTTGAGCAGGAATGTGAGGACGAAGAGTTGGCCATCGCCTGGCAAGCAGCTGAAGAGGAGGCACAAAAGGAAAGCGAGAGGGTCACCGTTGCTGTGCTCCCCCCTCGGGGTGCCGGGGAGGCCAGCACCTCTCGGCCACTGAATGCGGTCCCCCTCCGGGTGGCCCCCGGAAAGAAGAAGGCCAAGGCCGCTGTTCCCAAGAAGAAGGGCAGCGTAGCAGATCAAGGGAAGCCCCTCGATATGCCCGAGGGGTACTCCTATCTCAACACCGCCGCATTGGAGATCAAGTCGAAGGTTGATGCGGCGGACATCTATGTCACCCAGCTTCACGTGGGCCCCTCGGCCATCGTGGTGACACCGGGTCCGGATGACGTTCTCTCCCGGGCTCCCGAGGGCTGCATTGCGGTGCACGTCCTCTCAGTATCCATGGGGCTCCGCTTCCCCCTGCACCCCTTCCTCCGGGAGTATCTTCGGTTCGTTGGCCTGGTTCCCTGCCAGCTGACCCTGAACAGCCATTCTTATATCACTGGCTTCGTTCAGCTCTGTAAGTCCCGGGGGGTGACGCCTAGCCTGGATCTCTTCTTCCAGAGCTTCAACCTGTGCCGGGGGGGGGGGGGGCACGCGAATGCCGAGGGATTCTCTAATCTGCAGCAGGTGTCCGTGTTCAAACTCTTCACCGAGGCGCCCTCCTCGAACAAGGGGTGGAAGGACCGGTGGTGCTATGTGAAGCTAGCCGAGAGCCCCTTCCCGAGGGAACTGCGTGACCGCTTCAGGAGGCACGAGAAGAGGAGGAGCGCCGCCCTCGAGAAAGATGGCAGGATTCTGGCCATGATCCCGGAGGGCCGGGACAAGAATATCTCCATCAAGGACTGCACCAAAGAAGCAGATCTCTACACCCTCGGGTTCCGGCGGTACCGGTTCCTGGGGGAAACTGATGAGAAGTTCCCAGTGTTTGAGGGAGCCTCCGGAGGTAGTAGCTGAGGGCATTCTCACCCTCATCTTAGCACGTTCGTTCATTTGTTTTGTTAATCCTTTATGCCACTTAGTAGTGACCCCTCGATCCTAACCCCTCATTTTTTTCTTTTTTTGCAGGTGTTCCAGTAAGTATGATGAACGTCAAAGGCCTCGCCCGATTCAAGAACAAACCGGCCAAGGATCCGAAGGGGCCGGACGCTGGTGGACAAAAACCCGTCGGTGCGCCTTCAAAAAAGCCCGAGGGCGATGCTTCTGCGGCTAAGAGAAAACCGTCGGCAAAGGAGCCCCCCCAAGCCCCCAAAAAGTTAAAGAAGGGGGATGCCGCGAAGGATGACCCCTCGGTGGTGATTATAGATGATCCTCCAGAGATGCCGACGGCGCAGGTGCCGAGGGGGGTCCGGGAGCCATCTCTCGAGATCCTCACGCTCTCCCTTCCGGCCGGCACGGCCGTGTTGAATGGCACGGCTGACCTGAGGGCGCTCCTGAGAGGTATAACCCTCGATATCGACCGGGCAGCTCTCGGGGCCGATGACGATCAAGCCCTCGAAGACAGGATCCTTCGGTCTTCCCTCACGGTGAGTTCACTGTAGTTTGTCTTTTTGTTTCCCACTTTGAAATAAGAAATCACGTTTGGCCCTGACAACCCGCTTATCTTTGCAGACTTGCGTTGCCCTCGGGGAGCAGTTCCGACGGCTGGAGGAATGGCGCCTCCACAAAGCTAGGCAAGACGCCAAGATGAAGGAGCTGATCCTTAGGGACTCCCAAGCCACGAAGTTGATGGCCCAGCTTGAGGAGGACCTCCGGCTTGCGAGGGCGGAGGCCGAGAGGCTCAGGGAGGAGAAGGCAGAAGTTGAGGCGGCCGCTGCGGAGGCCGCAAGGAGAGCAGCCGAGGAGGCCGAGGCCATCAAGGTGAAAGCTGTCGCCACAGCCCGGGAGGAGGCCATCTCCGGGTTCCTGGACGGGGGGTGGAAGACCGAGGGGCACAAGGCATGGTTGTCTTCGGTTGTTGAGGCCTCGGTTGATGAATGGTCCGAGGGCCCGGGGGAGGAGTGGATGGCCCGGAAGGGTAAGCAGTATTATGATGGGGGCGAGTTCTTCACTCAAGCCCTCATCTACCGGAGGATGGCCCGCCATCTGAAGGTTGAGCCGAAGGACTTTGACCCGGCGGCGTACGGGCTCCCCCCCTGCAGCCAGATATCCGTGTTCCTCTCCCCCTGATGTCGAGAGGCCAGACCTGGAGGATTCCGAGCTCCGAAGGGAAGCCGAGGGCGACGATCCTGAGGCCGATGCAGAAGTTACATCGAAGCCATCGGGGGAGGCGGCCCCCGGGAATGACATGATTTGATGTGTACTTTGTAATTTGAACAATTTTGTAATAGCCTCGGCCTAACATTGTAATAACCATATTTACTCTTTGTTGTGATGAATGATTGAATGCCTTCGGGTTTTGTATATATAAATTGTTTTCTCCAATTCCTTTCTTCTTGAATGTATGCCTCCGTTTTCCTTGAGTGTATGCCTTCGGTATTTTTGAATGTATGTCTAGGACTTAGAATATTTTTCGATTGTAGCTAGCCCTTGGGAGCCCTCGGTAGTTGGGCACCCTCTGCTGGATATGCAACCGAGGGCTCAGCAGCAATTAGGACTTGGAAATTTTTCTAAGCGTAGCACACCATAGGGCCTTCGGGTGTTTGTAGTAACCCAAATCCTAGGACTTAGAAAAATTTCTAAGTGTAGATTTCCCCTTGAGAGCCTTCAGGATATGGCATCCCTTCCTGATGTGTGAATATTGGACCGAGGGCCCAATGTATAGGACTTAGATTTTTTTTTTGCCAGTGTAGTATGTCACGTAGCCTTCGGCTACTGTGGAGCCCCAACTGAAATATTGATCAGGCCGGGGGCCAATTCTTTAGGACTTAGAAAATTTTCTTGAGTGTTGATTCCTTATGTATTGTAGCCTTCGATTGATAGGCAGCCTTCGGCAATTAGGTCCCTTGAGATGAGGGTGAAATATGTAGGACTTAGAAAATCTTCTAAGTGTAGAGTTTCCCTTAGGGAGCCTTCGGGAGATGGCATCCCTTCATGATGTATGAGTAGTTGTCCGGGGGGGAAAATATGCAGGACTTAGAAAATATTCTAAGTGTAAAATCTCCCTTGGGAGCCTTCGGGAGATGGCATCCCTCCTTGATGTATGAGTAGTTGACCGGGGAAAAGCATGTAGGACTTAGAAAATATTCTAAGTGTGGATTTTCCCTTGGGAGCCTTCGGGAGATGGCGTCCCTTCTTGAAGTATGGCCTTCGACTGTCATATTCCTCTAGCTGCAATACTGACTGAGCCGGGGGCCCATCTTTAGGACATAGAATTTTTTGTTTGCAAGTGTTGTTGTATCGCATAGCCTTCGGCTATTGTATTCCCCTGTCTGTAATGTTGATTGAGCCGGGGGCCCAATTCTAGGACTTGGAATTTTTTCAAGTGTTGTTTCTTTGTGTAGCCTTCGGGTGATAGGTGCCATCTGACTCTGCATTACTTTGCGAGATGCCTGGGGGCTACTAATTTAGGACTTAGAATATTTTCTAAGCGCAAATTGGTGTTGAGCTTCCGGATGTAGATCCCTTGTGTTGTATGAGTCTCTGGCCGAGGGCCAAATATGTGTGGAATCCTGTTGTTGTGTAGAATGCCAACGATGAGTGTGTGCCCTCGGCTTCATTTTTAGAAGGTGTAGATTTCGACCCTTGCTGGAGCCTTCGGTGCCTGTGTGACCGGAGGTGACCAGGCAGTGGACTTAGCCGTTTCCTGATGATATTTGTTTGAGTGGTATCCTTCGGGAAATAGGAGCCTTCAATTACCGGAGGTGTTCCCGTGGGGAGCCCTCGGCATATTGTGATCTGTTGGAGTGTACTCTTTGATTTCTCGCTGAGTCTACTCCCCTTCACCCCCTTTTTTTTTTTTTTTGGTTGGTGGTGAAGGGAAGGCATCAAGAAACTTGGTTTCTTGGTAAGGCTGGGCCTATTAGGAGACCATCAGAATACACCAATGGCTCTCCTCCCTCGGGTTAACCTTCCGAGTTCCGAGGGGATCGAGGGACGTTTCCTGGGCACAAGATATGGTGGTCCGTAACCTGCCTCCCCTTGGGGGATGGCGCGGAAAGCGCCTCATTTTTGAAAGTCGTCCCCTCGGCGCTAGACATAGTCCGTGGCCTGCCACACCCTTGGGGTGGTGGCGCGGGGAGCGTTTCGGTTTGGAAGTCGAATCCTGGGCATTTCTCATGACTATCATACCCTGGGGGTAGTGACGCGGATAGCGTTCCGTTTTTGAAAGTCGAATCCTAGGCATTTCTCATGCCTGTCATACCCTGGGGGTAGTGACGCGGAAAGCGTTTCAAGGAAGGGTTTTCATTTGCACACTAGTTGCAAATGGCCGGGGGCACTACGTGCCGCCGGCACCGATGGTGGCGCCTTCGGTATATGCGTCCTCGTGGGGTACGGCTTTTAGAAACAACACTTGGTGTTAGTTTCGATGTGTAGCCCCCGGTACTTGGTACCGAGGGGTCTTCTGTAGGAACACTTGGTGTTCTCTTTTGTCGTAGTTGATGTAGGCGTCTACCCTCGGTACTTGGTACCGAAGGGTCTTCAAATGAAACACTTGGTGTTTCCCAACAGATGTTTGGAAGTTGATAGGAGAGCATATCCCTGGCACTGGGTGCCGAGGGGTCTTCTTTGAAATATTTTGGTGTTTTTTCTTCGTTTCGATGTTTGATGATGGAGGTGTACCCTCGGCACTGGGTGCCGGAGGGTCTTCTGTAGGAACACTTGGTGTTCTCATCTTTTCTTTTTTGATGTTGAAGGTGGGGATGTACCCTCGGCACTGGGTGCCGAAGGGAAATGAAATACATGGCGTTCCTTGTTGTTGGTGATAGGGGTTCCTTCCCTCGGCACTTGGTACCGAGGGGTCTTGACTGAAAACACGTGGTGTTTTCACTGATGTTGTAGGTGTTGATGGCATCCGCCCTCGGCACTTGGTGCCGGAGGGGGTTTTTCTCGTGGTGAGGCGGTGGGCCTGTAGTCAGTATGAGGGCTTGATGTCTTGAATGTATCTTCATTTTTCGAAATTGGAGGCCTTGGGCCATAGGATAGTACATTCACTAGTTATGAGGGCTTGGCCGCTCTTACATTATTGATAAAATTTAATTAAGTGGTGTACATTCCAGTGCCTAGGGACTTCTTTCCCGTTGGGGCATTTGAGCTTGTAGGTCCCGGGTTTGATGATGGCTGCTATGATGTAGGGGCCTTCGAATTTTGGTGCCATTTTTCCTCCCTCGGTTGGTTGGCTGGCTTCCCTCCTCCGGAGGACATAATCCCCCACTTGAAATTCTCGGGTGCGAACTTTGGCGTCGATGTAGCTTTTAACTTGCCTTCGGTAGTTTTCTGCCCGGATGAAGGCCTGCTCCCGGCGTTCTGAAATGAGGTGGAGGTCGAGGGCCATGTTGCTGTCGTTGACCTCGGGGTCATATTGGATCACCCTTCGGGTAGGAAGGGTGACTTCCGTAGGAGCTTTGGCTTCAAAACCGTAGCAGAGGGAGAAGGGTGTTTCACCTGTAGCTCGTCGAGGGGTGGTGCGGTAGGCCCAAAGGATGTTGTGAAGTTCTTCCACCCAGCCACCACCCTCGGCCTCCAGCTTCTTTTTGAGGCCCTCGAGCAAGGTCCGGTTGGCGTTCTCTACTTGCCTGTTGCCTTGAGGGTAGGCAACGGAGGAGAAGGTGTGTTTGATGCCCCATGCCTCCAGAAGGGCACAAAAGGGGGCTGCCTCAAATTGTGTCCCATTGTCGGAGATGATCTGCTGGGGGACGCCAAACCTTGTGAGGATGTTCTTGAGGACGAAGTGACGGCACTTCGCCTCTGTGATGCTGGCGAGGGGTTCAGCCTCCACCCACTTGGTAAAATAGTCGACGGCCACAATGATGTATCTGTTGTTGGAGGTACCCCTCGGCAGAGGGCCCACAAGGTCTATCCCCCATCGAGAAAATGGGACAGAGGTGCTGATGGGGGCATAGTTGACCGCTGGCATGCCGGGAGCTTTCTGGAAATGTTGACATGCGGTGCACCTCCGGGCAAGGTCAGCACAGTCCCTGGCCATGATTGGCCAGAAGTAGCCTTGGAGATTGAGCTTTCGGGACATGGAGAAGGGTCCCTGGTGAGCTGAGCAAGTGCCACTGTGCACTTCCTCCATTGCGACCTCGGCTTCATCTGGATGAAGGCATCGAAGTAGCGTGCCATTGTAAGATCGTTTGTAGAGCCTTCCATCTTCGATGGTGTAGCTAGGAGCCCTCAGCTTTGCCAGTTTAGCGCGGGCCTCATTCTCGGGTAGCTGCCCTGTGGAGATGAAGGCGGTGATATCTGAGATCCAATCCTCCTGACGTTGTTGTATGTTCATAACGGGGCTTGCATGGATGCTTGAGAGGCTGAGTTCCTCGATTTTGGCAATTTTGGAGATGTGCTCGGGGGAGTCGGCCGAGAGCTTAGATAATATGTCGGCCTCGGAGTTCTGAGCCCTCGGTATTTGAGTGAGAGAGTGTGCCTCAAATACCTTAAGCAACTCCTTGGCCGCTTCCTTGTACTGTTTCATTCTCCCCTCCTTGGCCTCATATTCTTCGGAGATTTGGCCAACGACCAACTTGGAGTCGCATTTGATGTGGATCTGCCGAGCCCTCATGTTGGCAGCCAACCGAAGGCCACATAGGAGGGCCTCATATTCGGCCTCATTGTTGGAGACCTTGAAGGAGAAGCGGATTGCATAGTAGGCCCTGAAGCCCTCGGGAGTAATGAGGACTACCCCTCCCCCGCATGCTTTGGTCGCGGAGGAGCCATCAGTGTAGAGGGTCCACCAGTCGTCCGAGGTAGCCGAGGGCTCCCCGTCCGTGGCTGCCCTTGCGGTACATTCCGTCACAAAGTCCGCCAGGGCTTGGCCCTTGATGGCAGGCCTTGGACGGATGTCAATGTTGTACTGGCTCAAGAAGATAGCCCATTTCACCATGCGGGAGGAGCTGGTGGGGCTCCTCATGAGGGCGCCGAGGGGTTGATGGGTGAGGACCTGAACCGGGTGAGCCTGAAAGTAGTGGCCCAACTTCTTGACAGTCCAAACAATGGCTAACACCGTTTTTTCCACAGGGGAGTACCTGAGCTCGGCCTCCCTTAGGGTCTTGCTAACGTAGAAGATGGCATGTTGGATGCCGTCTTCCTCCCGGATGAGCACAGAGCTGATGGCCGCCGGGCTAACCCCAAGGTAGAGGTAGAGGGTCTCCCCTACCTTGGGTTTGGAGAGCACAAGAGGTGAAGATAGATATCGTTTGAGCTCGTCGGAAGCCCCCTGGCATTCTGGAGTCCATAGAAAGCCAGCCGTCTTCCTCATGATCTGGAAGAAGCGTAGAGACTTCTCCGCCGATTTAGATAGAAAGCGGTTGAGGGCTGCCAGGCGGCCCGTCAACTGTTGAACTTCCTTCACGTTGCGTGGGGGCTCCATGTTGATGATGGCCTGGATCTTTTCGGGATTGGCCTCAATACCCCTTCGGCTCACCATGTAGCCCAAGAATTTGCCCCCTTGGACGCCGAAGGTGCACTTCTTCGGGTTTAGCCGAAGGTTGAATTTTTGCATGATGGCGAAGATTTCCCGGAGGTCGTCAGCATGGCTGGAAGATTGTTTGCTCTTGACGATAATGTCGTCAACATAGGCCTCCATGGTGCGCCCCAGGACGGCTTGAAAGACCCGGGCCACCATCCGGGTGTAAGTGGCCCCCGAGTTCTTTAGGCCGAAGGCCATCACTAGGTAGCAGAAGATGCCCTCGGGAGTCATGAAGGCAGTTTTTTCGGCGTCCTCCTCGTGCATGAAAATTTGATGGTACCCTCGGAAGGCATCAAGGAAGGACATGATCTCACACCCTGCGGTCTCATCCACCAATTGATCAATGTTTGGTAGAGGGAATGGATCCATAGGGCATGCTTTGTTGAGATCGGTGTAGTCCACGCACATGCGGAAGGTAGGGGGCTTCTGTGCAAGGACTACATTCGCCAGCCATGAGGGATATTTCACCTCCTTGATGTGCTTAATGGAGAGGAGCATGGCGACCTCCTTCTTCACAAATTCCATTCTCTCGGCGGAGAGGGGTCTTCTTCGTTGTTGCACTGCCTTTGCCGAAGGGTCCACCGAGAGGCGGTGGGTGATGACCCTTCGGCTGATTCCCGGCATGTCCTCCGGCCCCCATGCAAAGACAGTGGAGTAGGCGCGGAGGGCGTCGGTGATGCCGGTCTTCAAATCTTCAGGGAGCTGGGCTCCAATCTTTACGACTCTCTCCGGCTGGGCCGGATCGAGCGCAAAGTCTTCTACGTCCTCGGCCGGTTCAGCCCTCGGCCTTCTTTCCTCTTGGTCGACGGCTCCGGTGATGGTGTCAACACGAAATTCCGTCTTGCTTACCTTCTTAGTGACCTGAAGATAGCAGGCGCGGGCAATCTTCTGGTTCCCCCGGGAGTAGCCAATGCCCCCCTCGGCGGGAAACTTGAGGCAGAGATGCCTCATGGAGATGATGGCTTCGAGGTCTTCGAGGGATGGCCGGCCGAGAATGATGTTGTGGGCGCAGTCAATGTTGACGACGACGAACTCCACCTCGAGCTGGGCTCTATGGAGCCCGTCGCCGAAGATCACCGGGAGGGTTATTACCCCCTCGGAATCAATAGTGTCGCCGGTGAAGCCGGCAAGAGGGGTCTTAATGGGCCGAAGGGACCCCCTCTCCAGATGCAGCTCTCTGAAGGTGCTGAGGTACATTACATTGACGGAGCTGCCCGTGTCAATGTAAGTTCGGTGAATAATGGTGTCGTTTATCTCCGTCCGAATCACCAAGGCATCCCTGTGAGGAGAAGAAGTAGGAGGGAGATCCGCGTTGGTGAAGGTGATGGGTTCCTCCCTCAATCGCTTTACCGGGGGCATATGAGTGACTTCCCCTACGTAAAGCGATTGAGCCCACTTCTTTCGCTGGCTGGTGGAATCGCCCCCTGTGTTGCCACCGGTGATCATGAGGATGTGGCGTTTCTTCTCCTGGTAGTGGGGGTACTCCTCCTCCTCTTCTTCCAAGTTTCCGATCTCCCTCTTCTTGCCGAGGGGGATGGTGTTCGGATTTACCCAGGCATTTACCTTCATATGGTGCCCTCGGGGAGGTCCCTGATGAGAAGGTCCCTCCTGCCGAGGGCTCTGGACAAACTGGGACAGGTGCCCCGCCTGTATTAATCTCTCGATGGCCGTCTTTAGTTGATGGCAGTCATCGGTCCTGTGCCCCTGGTGCCGATGGAAGCGACAGTAGGGGAACTGAGGGTTGATAGCGTGTACCTCCGGGGGTGCGCGAGAGTCGCGCTCAACGAGGCCCCTCTCCTCGGCAAAATCGAGGATGATGCTGACTGGGTGCGTCAATGGTGTCCGAGGGCGGTCCAGGAGAATGGGCTGGGCCCAAGTCTTAGGGTTTCTCTTATAACCTCCCCCGGGCTTGGCTTGGCCTTGCCGAGGGCGGTCATCAGAGGGTCCCGAAGCTTTCGGGCGATTTGGAGGAGCCCCCGGCCCTTGGTTATGCTTGTTGTCAGCCCTCGGGGGCTGTTGGTCCGGATGCTGGTGATACTTCTCCACTTCCTCGGCCTCAGCATATCGGTCCCCCCGCTGCAAAGCCCTTATGTAGTCGCGGGGGGGTTCAATGATGAGGCTCCTCGAAAAGTTGCCGGTGCGGAGGACGGTTTATAGGAGGGCCAGGAGGGTCCCGTCATCAGCACCGTCGACCTTGTCGGCCTCCGTCCTCCAGCTCTCCAGGAAATCCCGAAGGGTCTCATCCTTCTTCTGGCGTATTGTTAGGAGGTGGGAGAAGTGCTTCCTTGTGCGACGCCTCCCGGCGAATTGTGTCAAGAATCGTTGGGCGAGTTCTTGCCACGAATCAATGCAGCCCTCGGGCAGCCTGTTGAACCATTCGTATGCCGGTCCCTCTAAGGTGGAGAGGAACCATCGACACAAATATTCGTCTGACGCCCCCACCATCATCATGCTGTTCTGGTATTTGCTGTAGTGTTCCTGGGGGTCCGTTTTCCCGCTGTAGGGCTGTATGTGTTGCCCTCGGTATTTTTCCGGGATCCAGGCCGCCAATACCCTTGGGGTAAATGGCGTCCGAGTCCGGAGCTGGATGACGGGTTCCCCGGAGCCCTCGGCCACCCTCTTCTGTAACTCCTCCATTTTGGCCATCATGGCCTCGTATTTGAGATCTGAATGAGGGGTGGAGGTGGTGGCGTGAGCTTTGTTGGACTCCATCTCGTCAAGCCGGCGTTGGAGGGCCGCAATAATCTCGTCCCGGGGATCCTTCGGGAGGGTCTCCGCCCCCTGCGAACGAACCCGGGCCGAGTGGGCCTGGTTGATTTGGTGCCGAGCATCATCGGCATGAAGGGGTGCCTTGCCTTTGTCCCGAAGGGGACGCTCCTCGTCTGCCCTCGAAACAGATCCCCCGCTTTCCTGGGGCCTTTGGAGTGCTTTCCCCCCTCGGCGGTCTTGGACCCCTCGGCGGTCTGGCCCTCCTCCGAGCCGGTTGAGGGCGGAAGTACGGGGCCTTTCCCTGTTGTCGTTATGGCGGTCCCGGGACTGAACTTCCTGGGAGGACGTGTCTTGGGCCACCACCCCTTCGTCGTTTCTCACCCGAGGGGTGGGATTTCCGAAGGGGTGTGGCAGAGGGGGAAGTATGATATTTTCCCCGATCTGAGGGTGAGCTGGAGCCAAGGTGCCGAAGGCACCCGGGTTCTGGGTGAGCGTCTGGATGAAGGCGGAGAGTGCCAATTGCACGTCGATGGTGAGAACCGGAGGGCTGACTTGGTCATCGCTCCGGTTTTTCTTCTTGGCCTCGATGCCGAGGCGGGCATCGGGGGCGTTTTGTTGGATCTGAAGGCGTAGGTCGACAGCCGCCTGTTCCAGCCCAGCGATGACACCGCCCTCGGGAGCCCTGTGAGAGGCTTCGGGGGCGTTGACGTCACTGAAGGGCATGTTCTTGTCTTCTACGTTCTTTGAGTTGGCACGTGTTATCCTCACCATTTTGATAGAGGGCTAGTGTTTTGTGTTTGGTCGAGGGGGAGGGTTTCTTACTCGATTGTTCAACCTCTCAACGAGAGCACCAAATGATGGATAGTCTACCCGGGGGTATATATCCGAAGGGTTATTACGGGGAATAACTTAGAGAGAAGTCAGAGCAAGTAAGTAAAAGTAGAGAGAGAGTGTATTCAGTATGAATGCCGTTTTCAGCGTGGTTATAAACGAGGAAATGAGGTGCTATTTATAGTAGCAATAAATGCCGGGCAGGGACAAGTGTCAAGCGCTCATTGGCCGAGGGGTCACCTCAACTGGTTGGCGCTGGCAGCCGCATGTGGCCGCATTTAATGCGGCTGTTGGATGGGACGTCTATGTGGGGTACGGTGATCTGTACGCATGTGAGGCGGATATCTTGTCGAGTGAGATGCCTTCGGCTATAGAGCAGTAGCCGAGGGCTCTTCCACCCGATGGCACCCTGGTGCCGATGGCTACTGTTTTCGCCGTTTTCTCCCAGTTTCTTAATTTGCTTGAGAAACCTGTTCTGTGAGAATTTAGAGCCTTCGGCCAGGGGGCCGAAGGCACCCCTGGCGCGTAGTGCGGGCTGCTTGGTACTCTGGGCGCTGTGATTTGGGCCTGTTGGGCCTTTTGGGCCTGTTGGGCCTTTGCTGGAGTAGTAGGAGTCTGTGGGCCGGGGGTTCCCGGGCCATATACTCCATCAGTTGATCAGACCGAAAGATACACATGAAGATATCAATATAAATCAGTTGAGGTTAGTGATTTCAATTTCCAACTACTCTGTAAAGTATACAATGTGATTAAGTTCACTAAATTATAAGTAAATAGGGCCACATTTTTAAGGGTGATTAAAAATGAGTTGACTTAAGATGACCTAAAGAAATAGATTTGATTTAATATCACATCTACCAGAGCTATCATCGATATACTCAATGTATTAGCTCCTAAAAAACATTCACCTTTAAACTAAAAAAAAATCTCAAATCAACCATAAAAGTACCAATTTCAAACTAAAAATCCAAATATTAAACAAAAGTTTTGGAAACAAACAAATGTCGATCGAATCCAATGAACAGAACGAAAACATGTCTTAGTCGTACATCAGCCCATTTAATATTAAGAACTGTCTAGAAATGGTTTTGAAATCTATTTTAAAACTACACAATCAATGTCAGATTTTCTAAAAGTTAAATTTTATGAAAAGTGAAGTCATTCAAAAGTTACTTTTTTAAACTGAATTAAAAAAATAGTTGCATGGATGGTCATTTCACATTCGGATATTTTGGTAAAACAATTAAAATATGAAGTAAAAATTTTGCGGTTTAATGCATATAAGTAGATCCATTTTTATAAACTATAAGCTTTATTGTGTCTTATTAAATATTCAGATGATGTTTTATGAAAGAACATGTTTTTAGATATATGAATCAATGCATGTATAATCGAATATCATTTTTTGCAAAAATATAAAATAAAAAGTATTGTGGAAGTAATATACACAGATCTGCTAGACTCTTATGTTATGAATGCGGTGATATGTATACAGGTCCGATTGGTTTGTTTTAAGGGACGTTTCATCGGTGAGATTGAGGTGAGTAGTAGAGGGAGTGTATTCTTACCGATTAAATGATGCTTAGAACGGCGGATGAGGCGGACGAGGCAAAGGAGGACTATCATAGGTTGGTTCATGGTTGGTGGCTGAATATGGTGGTGAAGAATCGGTACGAATCAAGGTAGCGTAACTGATTTTTGCTGCGGGTTGAGGTTGAAGATGGGGATAGTTGAAGAGAGCCTGGCCGATTGGCTTCGCTAGGAAGAAAAGTAGGGTTCCCTCTCTGGGGAGGGATTTCATGGTATAAGAAGCTGGGCTATTGGATGGGCTTCACATGGTCACAACCAATGGGCTTCTTATTCAAGGCAATGGGCTTCTTATTCCAAGCATGTTTAAATAGAATGAGTTTACATATTACTTCCATCCCGGTGGGCTTTACCAAGTTCAAAATAGGTGAAAAATAAGAAAAGACAAAACTCTGTGGTTTAGGTTTGTGCAGATGAGAGAATTGAGCAGAACAACAAATTAATTGTTTTAATAGGAAAATCGTAAAGTTTTTTTAGACAAACAAAAATAGAAAGTTGGCAAAATCCAATGGGACGGAGGGAGTATATGCTTAGGATATGCCCAACACACTCACAAATGTGTTAATTAGTTTTATTTTTTTAAATAAAAATTACTCCATTCGTTCCATATAAAGGTTTTCATTTCTATTTTAGGAAACAATTAACACTCTTAAATGACAATTTAATCATCAAATATTAAATATAATACATCCATAACATTGCGGTTATCATGAGAGATCCTATTATATTATGACCCCGTTTGGTAATATTCAAATCGGGTGGATTGGTTGATTCTGCTTATATTTATGAAGTGCTGACTAAAGTGGATCAATTGGAGGATTCTGCTAAATTATGAAAAAATCATATTAAAAATATATTTTATTAATAAAACAAAGAAAAGAATATATGAAAAAAACTAAAATGATCCTCTACAGTAAATTCAGCCAATACAACCTGGAAAGTAACTCTAATCTTACTTTTTCTTATTATTACACAATTCAGAGCGTGAAATCAAAAGTTATGTGTTTGGTGAAAAAGTTGACTGATAAGTCTGATAAGCCAAGAAATAAGGTCACCAAACGGGCTTTATATACCCATAAAAAATATTTCTCAATATTTACTTCATTTTCTTATTTGATTATTCTCTTAATAACCGAGTCATTTTATAATAGGAACCTTTAAGCGGGACGGATGTAGTATTAACTTATGATTTAGAGTGATAGTTAGAAATGTTAACTAAAATAAAATCAACACTCGCCCATATACGAATAATAATACGTACTTTTAAAATATGTTTTAATCCTTTATTGTGGGGTGTTAAACATGAGTAACATCTGCTAATGTTTTTTATTTATCATTCAAATGCTTATTATATATATTGCAAAACAAACATCTATGTTCAGGCAATATCGATTATGAATCTTTCACCCTCGAAGGTACGTAATGGTGCGACATTACATGTGTTGGATAACGGGATAGCTGTTGGATTGACTCATATGCTAAATGAATATAATGTGTTGGTCAAATCATTTCGACTTGCTAAAAAGAAGATCGTAATGGACAATGTTCCTAATGTTAGGTTGAGGCTCATTGGAAACCATTGTGTTGACTCCGAAACATACAACCCCCTTCTGTTTTGGAGGTGGTGGCTTTAGTTGTGGAGGATTTTGATGAATCCCCGAGTGAGATGAATAATTTGGTAGAAACTCAAGGGAAAGCTACAGAGGATAAATGAATTAAATCCTGGATATTTTGGGTTGCAGTATTCTCTATTGTTTCCCTTATGGTGAAGACTAGTATCGAGAGGATACTCTATTGTCCAAAGGTAATGCTGGGTGTGGACGTGGGAGGCAAAGGGTGAGTGTTCGCTCATTTTGGCGTACCATATACAACAATGCATTGATAATCACTCTACCCTTTTAAAAACCAAAAGACTTTTTCAATAGTTTGATGTTGATGGTTACACTTTGGTTGAGTCTGCAGGATTAAAGTTTATCAAACTACATAAAAAACAATTGTGTTGTGAGATGTCAAAAGTTTTAAGTGAAAGTGATCCATGCACTCAAGGTAAGAGCATAGTTTTGCCTCTACTTTTACTGGGGGGCATGTTACATGAGAAAAAATTATTAGGATGCAATGGGTATATGTAAATGAGCAGGATATATGAATATATTCATCATGTTTACGTGTAATCCTAGATGGTCAAAGATTGATAATTTTCTCCATCCAAAAGATATGAAATCAGAAGATCGTCTTGATATCACTACTAAGGTATTCAAGATAAAGCTTGAATAGCAATAGAATAAATAAAAAATTAAATTAATCAAAACATATGGAATTTTAGGTCCTGAATTGACAATTTTCGATCATACGAGTCATATACCGACACATTTCATCTTTCATGTCTCAACTTGATACTTTATCTAACTTTTAGATCTTGAATTGATAAAACTCCGTAATCTTTTTGTAGTGACGAACTACATTTACTTCTTACCATCAAGTTGTTTAACAATTCCACATTGTCTTACATGTTTCATAACAAACAATCCTACACATTTATTTTGAAAATTATCACACCGTGCATCGCACAGGTGCTATACTAGTGAACTCTAATGCGAAACTTTGAGACTAAACCGCGTTGTGACAACATTTTAAGTTGATATAATTACTTTTTCTAAATATTAGATCATATCAGTCTCAGGGTGTTTTTATTTGGACTTAAATTTGCTGGTATAGTCTGATCTTATATGTTTAAGTCTGGTCTGATCTGGTAAATGTCTGGTCTCTTTGTATTTTATAAATACAGAAGTCTGGTCTAATCTGAACTGATCTGGTATAGTCTGGTCCGGTCTATTTAAGTATGCTTTCTTCTGATCTGGGATTGAAAATAGTCTAACTAAAAACATGATAAGGAGTGAATTTCTCAAAATTTAATCCAAATAAATAGGTCCGTAGTCTTCTTGTCCTTCAATTTGCCTGTCAACCATCATGGTTCTGTGTGAGACAACGATTTTATATATATCCACATGTAGTTGATCATAGTTGTGCATATGTAATCTTTTTCTGCCAAATATAATTACTTTATTCAAAGCAAAGAAAAAAACTTAAAATACATTTGAATAAATATCAGAAATTGATATTAGTTGGAACCATTTTACTTCTTTTTAAACTCCTTTTAGAGGCCATTTCATGACCCTATTTTTTAGCGTATCAAACAAATTTTTCAATAAACACGTAACTTTTGATTTCGTGCAGTAATAAGAAAAAGTAAGGATATAGTTACTTTTATGACTCTATTGATTGAATCTACGACATATGATCATTTTAGCTATCTTTTCATATATTTTTTCATTAGTTAATTTATAAAGTATATTTTGAATATATTTTTTCTTTATGAATCCACAGAATCAGTCAATCCAACCAATTCAATCAGAACTTCATAATTTCAACGATCAACTGATTTGGAAAAAAAGATGACACCTCATCCTTGAGGCCCATAGAACCGACCGAACAATTATACAGGAGGATATGCAGATTGAGTGTTGATCTTACTTTGATGAAAAGAGAGTGAACCACTGACTTATCCCTTGGGAATAAACATTTCCTATCGGGTAAGCTACCGCCCGTGAATCAATTCATTTGGATATTACTCTTTTACAGTACTTGATAAAATAACGGGAATCTTTTACTACGGATATTCCAAAGGCGAGGTAAGAGGCAAACGGTGAGAAAAGTCTTAGAGACATGTGAAATGGTCGGGTCACTTTTGGAAAAGATAAGAGAGTTGTTCGTTTGCTCCCATTAGTTTAATTACTTCCATATCCATTGAAAACAAAGTAGTCCAAAAAAGGCTTAAAGATGGAAAAACAAAACCCAAAAAATGAATAAACCTTTTTGGTTGAGGATACATTTGTAACTTTTTCCAACAATTGCCCAAACAACTCACTTCTAATACCAATTCACCACACTCACTCGGCGAACAAGTGTTAAGGTTGTTTTGTGACTGAATTTTTTATTTTAACCAAATCTCCTCTTAGAAAATAAAAAACATATTTTTCCCTATATTTTCTTTTGAACATCTTATATTTTCTAAAACATAGAGGTACTTTCATGTTTATAATGTTCGGGACGTTAGCCTTTTGCACAAAGTTTAAGGATGAAATGTGATACTAAGTAGTCAATAAAAGTACGAGAAGTGAAAAAAGTACGAGAGAAAGAATGAAAAATTATGGAAGTTAATACTATCGTATGTAAATAAAAGTAAAAAAATAAGGGTAAATGTGTACTTTAAATGAAAACTTATCAAAAAATAGTGTTAGAAACATCAAAATACTAACAAGAAAAGATGGTGCAAGCATTCCATTAATAGAATATGGAGGGAGCACTAAAATAAGAGTTTTGCGGAAAAAGTGACTTCTTTAATGTAAAGTGATACTCACTCTACCTGTCACTTAATTAAGTTTACGGTCAATATTTGCGGTCACTTAATTAAGTTTACGGTTAATATTTCATTCTCCAATACTAACGTTTGACCATTGATATGTAAAAAAATATACACTTAGAAAACTTATAATAAATCAACATTTCAATAATATATATTAAAATGAAGCATTCAAAATTATTTTGGTATTACAAAATAGTACGCTTTTTTACTAATTAACGATCAAAATTAACAAAGTTTGACTAAAAAAGTCAAACTGTAAACTTAAATGTGGGATTTAGAAGGGAATATTTTTGAGGAACGTGGTTACCCTAGTCTCTAGTGGTGCCATTAGATGACGACTTGGTTATAAGTTATAACATAATTTTTGAGTACCAGTATAGTAATACATTGATAAAAAAAATTATTATCAATGAGACACATACATATAAATTCCAATAACTGCAATAATGGTGTCAAGTGTACCATTGATGAGATGAGACCTACATTGTTAGAATGGGCGGTATTATTTATTAGTATAATAAAAGGGTATAAAATGTGGTTGAACCAAATCTTATTTCTAGTCACGTATAAAATACGTTTTTCTAAAAGTTTACTATCTACCCTTATCACAGTAATCGGGTTACAAGATAGAACATTTGGTATGAAAAGAAGGTGTACAAATGTATTTTAGCTACTGATAAAATAACACTTAACAAGTGATTTGTATATAAAATGGTCTAAACACTTTATATATTAGAGTAAATCCCCTAAATAAGAGTAAAAAAGTTTTGAAATTCCAAAATAGGAGTATCATGTTTTTATTCCCTAAATAGGAGTAAATTTCTGCCAAGTTTGGCATTACTAGGCTATTAAACATGACATTTTTTCCAAACTTGACAGATAACTCATATTCAAGGAATAAAAAAATGATACTTCTATTTTGGAATTTCAGAACGTTTTTACTCCTATTTAGGGCAATTTCTATATATATTACTAATATAGTGCGGATAAGAGTAATAGAGTAAGGCATTGACAAAATTGATTTTGCGGTTAGTCCTCTATTCAACATGGTCCTCGATCTATTTATAAATAAAATAGTGACATTTTGAAAGGGTGTCGCAATGCATTAACCGAAGTATGCAATGGCATGCAGTCAAGTCATCTGAAACCAAACGGTGCTACTATATATTTCACAAAAGACATGTTTATTCTTGTAAAAACATTTCCAATTAATATAACATTTGCACACCACCATGTGCTGCGGCAAAGCAGTTTGGTGCAACAGGCGCACCTTGAGCATCCTGCTCCACTTCCAAAATGACGTAGTTTTGCATAATTTAAAAAAAAATCGCGTGAACAGTACACACGTGTACATTAGCCGTTTTTTTTCTTTTTGCCCCAGTAGCATGAATGTTGTAACTCACGTGTAAAGATATGTAACTCGCATTATTGATCAATGTAACTCAAGCCTGTTCGAAATATAACTTGTCAAATACATAGTATAAGAAATAAAATATTAATTTCAATGCAAACAATGAAAAATGAGAGTCTAATTGCACAATTTCTTTAGGTAAAACGAGAATATATTTTGTTTTTAATATCATGGGCATAAAATATAATTTTTTAGAAAAGATCATTTTTTGTTTCAATAACATGAGTTGATTTTTAAATGTAACTCGTGTTATTACAAATGTAACTCGCGTTGATGGCAAATGTAACTTATGTGTATACAGAATGTAACTTGTTGGAAAATTGAACAATGATTTTTTTTTGTTTGAGTCTGTCAGGTTTTCACCTCTCCAGCTCAGACCACGCTCAAACAGCACACAACCAAGCACCACCTGAAGGGACAGTCACACTCAGGCCAGCCTAGCCATCTCAACGCACACCATGGTTAGATTGGAGAAGCTCAGAGAGAAATAACACAGAGGGACCGAAGGAGAAGAGACAGAAAGTCTCTTTCTGTGAATCATGTGTTCTTGGTAAACAACATAAAGTCCAATTCCCTCTATCCTCTTATCCTAATATGACTAAGTGAGTCTTTGAGATATTATAAACATTGATTTCAATGTAAACAATGAAAAATTGATCCTAATAGCTTAATTACTTTTTTATAAATAGTGAATATGTTTTATTTTTAATATTAGGGCAATAAAAATGATATAGCTGGAGTTTATTCCGTGGTGTAACTCGCATACATTAAGATGTAACTCGTGTATATTAAGATGTAACTCGCGTACATTAAGATGTAAATTGCGCAGAAGAAAATGTAATTCTAAGTTTCTCATGGCTTTGCCACCAACGTAGGTAGTTATCCACTCCTAGGCTAGCGATATTCTCCAATGCCTTTCTTACGTAATAACTAATTGGCTCTACGTTGAGATCAATTATCAGCTCTCTCTTGAGCTCGTGATCTCTGGCAATTGCGTAATAACTAAGTCGGCAGCATCAATTATCCCCGGCAAATAAGAGCTGATTGCTTTTTAATTAATAAAACTATGTCTATTGAGATCGGAACACCATGCTCATGGTGGGCCGATCCCACAGTATAATTTGTGGTGGCAAAGTGTCCACTTTTAAAATCAAAACTTAATATTTTGAAATAAGTCTAGGAAAGCAAAACGTAATTGAGTAATAATAATATAATAATGAGATCACAACACAATTACACATGTACAAAATTGGTTCTTATAATATATAATAATAACAATTACATTTAAATATACCTATAGCACCATTTTATAAATTGTTGGAGGACCATGCAAATAAATACTTGAGCTTTATTTTCCTATTAAATCTTCAACAATCCTCCTGCATTTATGGAAACTAAACATGCTCAATCCATGTCAAATAGAACACTTATCAAGACTTATGCATAATTGAAAGTGTCTAAAGATTGAACTTTCATTTAGAGCATTATTCTTTACAATATTTCAGATTATAGTAGTAGACTACGATTTGAACTATATAACCTCTTTGAAATACTGAAGATATTACGTACATAAATCTTTATACAATTTCACTTTAGAAACATGACACTATTAACGACCTTGTGTCCATATCCATTAATGTGCTCCAACAAGTCAAGCCTTTAATCTTTGTGAATTGGCCGCAACTTTAGCTCACATAGGTGGGTGTTTTCAAATTGTATTCTTGGTGATTTGTTTTTTGGTCATTGGTCGAATTGGTTACTGGGTGGATTGGTCATTGGACGGGTTAGTCATCGATCAGATTAGTCATGCTCAATAGTGGTAGTTTAGTCCTTTTTTTGAACTTTTTAAAAGTGATCCTATATTTATCCATAGCATTTATTTTTGTATTATTTGTGGACAAACTCACAAACCCCTTTCTCTTATACTTCTTCCGTTCTTAAATAAGTGCAACAGTCAACATTTCACATTTGCCGAGACATAAATTTGACCATCAATATATATAATTTTCTATTAGTAAAAAAATAAAAAAAATAGTTTTTGAAAATTTACAATGAGATAAATTTAATAATATATTTTTCAATAAAATATATTAATATATCAATAAATAAAATGTAGTCAAAGTAGAACATGTGAATGGTGTAAAAGTTCACATGTTGCACTTATTTAAGAACGGAGGTAGTATATATGAAATAATAAAAACGAACGTATTTATGTAACAAGAAAATAAGGGCCGTCCAAAGACAATCCCAAAGGACACAAAACATGCAATAGCTTTGAAGTCCAAACTACAATTTTTCCTCTCCGGCCTTTACCGAAGTACGATAGTATGATTTAGGCCTTATTCAATTGTCACGATTTAAGGCCCACGAAGATATAACATGTCGAGTTCAAAATGCAGGGGCCAGATAATACTTCAATTTAGGTTTGCAAATCAAATAAAGAGATGGGAACATACTCCGTAAATGTCAGAAGCGTATATTATACAATCGGCTGTACGTTGCCCACCGTACAGTCGGTGACAATTTTGTAATTTTGATGAAAAACACGGATTCCCTAAAATGAGCATTGATGCAAATTTGGTGAGCATTAGGTTTGTTTTTTGAGTATTAGGAGCCCACCAATGAGCATCAGTGTTCTCTGCTCCCCATCTTCGAATTTACGTTTGTTTTATTATTTTTCAATATGTGAATCTAATGTAGTAGGATACGTTTGAAATGTGCAACATTTTAAAATTAGCATAATGTGGTATCAAATGATTATTTATAACTTAGAAAATGAGTATCAAAAAATTCAAAATCTCATTTGTGTATGCTCATTCATTTTGAACTTTATACTCATTTGATCTTAACATGAAACCCATTTCTAATGTGTACAACACTCATTTGTATATGTTCATTCCTTTTAGTCGTATACTCATTTGAGTTTAATGTAAAACTCATTTGAGATTAACAGCAGCAAGGATTCCTCAACAATGGAGTAGACTTCTCTTGTCTCCTAAAATCACATGCTCAAACAGTAAAACTACACTGGCAACTATGCCGGAAAGAAATACAAAAGGAGGAGAGGTGAGTAGGTAACTAGGGTGGAGAAGGGGGCGAGTGGTGAACTTTGGCGACGAGCTGATGGTGTGAAATTAGACCGAAGAAACCCAACGAGATTGAATAAGCGAGATGCGAAGTCCCGTGCGAAATCCGATGCGAAAACGTCTGCGAAGTCCTGTGCGAAGGTCTGGTGCGAAGGTATGGTGCGAAGCTTGTGCGAGGGCGAGAAGTGCAGAAAGGTTAAAAAAGCCCGACGCGCACGATACAACCGACTATAGGATGTAATTTACCGTAAAGTTCTCCACACACATATCCTTGGGAAATTTGAATAAACGAATATTCTAAAATTAGAAGTGCTTTAGTTTGGCCACTTATAGAAGTGCATGGATCCTTCTTAAAAACCTAGCTTTTTGGGACAAAAACCACATTCTTGTTAATTATATTAGTGATACTTGTTAACAATGTTTTATACTTTTAATTTTACTTTTTCTCCCTTTCCTCATCAACAATTCCCTCCCGCAAAGGTTAAGAGCCTATTTACTAACAGAGATATTTTTCAATTTTCTATTTCTGTTTTCCGTTCTCTAATTTTTTGTTTTCATTTTCCGATTTTTCTATCTCCAATTTTTTGTTTTCATTTTTAAGTTTTTCAATTTCAAATCTGAAACATATTCGTACAATTTTTTCATGTGGTTCTCTGACTGATCAAAATATTGAAAGTATGGTCCCACTCTGGAACTGAACCTAGTACAACCCAAGTAGGGTACTCGGTCCCACATATAAGAAAACCGGGACCGAAACCGATCGGTCCCGGTCGATCTCAACAATTAGTTTGATAAATTCTTTTTCCATTTCCCTATGGGTTGACAACTCAACAACTCTTTTAAAACTCTTCACTTTAAAAAATGATTTCGAAAAACTGAGTCTAAATCGCCGAGTCATTGAACGGACCAGACAGGGATTGCTGGGTCATTTACGGGACTAGCCCGGGATCACCCGGTTACTGATCTGACTGAACACAAACCGTCGGGTCATTTGCTAGACAGGATGGGGACTATCGGGTCGTTGATCGAACAGAACGGGGACTGCCGGGTGGTTGATTGGACAAGGCGGGGACCGCCGGGTCATTGACTGGACCGGGCGGGTACCACTGAGTTGTTGACTAGACCAGATCAGACAGGGACTGCCTGACCGTCGATCGGATCGAAGAAGTACCGCCAGGGACCGTCGGGTCGTGGACTAGACCGGACAAGGTCCACCGGTTCGTGGACCGGACCGGACACGGAACGCTGGATCGTGGACCAGACCGGACAAGAACTAACACCGGAGCGGGATCAGATCCAATACTAGGCGTAAGTATGCAAATTTATTGCAACGGTACTGCAACATCTGTGTTTTCCAAATTTGGAAAACTAGTAATAGTTACTTCTGCAATTCATTAAAGAAAACAAAGACATATCACTTTTTGTTTTTGTTTTGGAAAACGATTTGGTAAACACAATTTTCTGTTTTCCTTTCTCCAGTTCTTTATGGTAAACATGTTTTCCATTATTTTTTTTCAGTTTTTCAATTTTCGGAAAAACTGAAAAATATCTATGTTAGTAAACAGACTCTGAATCTTTTAATTAGCACATATTGTCACTACATGTCCAATTAAGGAATTAGTTTGAACATTGTAACAAATTGTCTTCTAGTTCTTTCTTAGTCACATAGTAAATATTCTCAACGCAAATAGAAGATAAAGTGAAAGAGTACTTGAAAAAAACCGAGTCCAACCAGGCAACCAAATTGTAGTTCCCAAAAACACAAGTGTACTATTTCACTTGATCGGTCTTTTATGGCAAATTATATTATACACCCGAGTGTACATGTACATCCGGTTTTTAAATGACGTGGCTCTTCTCTTGCAACAAACAGAAGAAATCAGAGATCTCAGCGACCAAGCTCACCATCGGTCTGCTGCTCATCGTCGGAGTTCAACCCCAAGCTCAGCGACCAACGACATAGACCTCGCCAGGAATCAGCAACAAAAAAATAGCCCGGCAAACAGGGGAGCAGCGACCTGCTTCTACCACTAACTCTCGGTGTTGTCCGCAATCAATCAAACCTTTCCTTCTTGGACGGAGCACCAGGCAAGAGCAGCGAATTCCGGATTAAAAAAATCAGCAGCAACTTTGCCTCCGTAAAACCTCTGTCCGCTGCGTCAACAAAATTCAGGCCAGCAACATCTCGAGCTCTGCTTCCAATGAATTTCCCCTGCAATGCACCAAAAGAAAAAAAAGAACAGTAAAGAAGAAAAGTTACCAGCTATTAACTCTGCTTCCAGAAATCTCCGTAGCTATGAGTCTTGAAATCAATGGTGCAAGGATGATTATGCAGACCACATGAGTTATATTCATATAAGAGTCCTCTAGAGCATTGAAGTTTTATTAAGATTCTAATTCTAATATGAAGGGCCTCGTAAATTAATCCAACCCTTGTCATCGCTCTCACGTGCCAAATGAGCATAATGTTTAAACGAAATGAGTATAGACAAATAAGGATTTGAGCACATTAGCAATTTCAAATGACATTAAAAGTGTTTTAATGCTCATAATAAGTTTGATGCACATTAAAAGTTCATTAATGCTCATTTAACAGAAACTGTGATTTTTATCTCAATAGAGAAGGTTTGATGCTCAATGAAAATGTCGTTATGTCAAACTAACAAACTTTACGATTTTCATATCAATTAACATTTTGTAAGTTACGTATGCTCATTTCGTATTGATGTTATGCTCATTTTAAAATGTCATATCAATGCATATTTCAAAAGTATCATATTACACTAAATTCACATATTGAAATTCATAAGAGTGTATTATAGATATAATTTAATAAGTTTTTATAAAAGAAAAAATAAGAAAAAGAACAAAAATTAGAAGATATGAAGTTGAGATCGTGTTACTCATTGTTAGCCTCGTAATATTCAATAAAATAGGTTGTATGCTCACTAAACGTACAATATTGCTCATTTAGCGGAAGCCGTGAATTTTCGCTTAAATTACAAATATGCCACCGATTTTTTTTTGGCCTGTATTAGTGTTGTAGCCGTCTTTCTTACTTGGCCCGGGTGTACGTACACCCGGATGCACTATATACGAACTGGTCTTTTATTTGCATGGAAAATATTTACTATACCACTAACTAAATTGAAATGAATAATCAAGAAATCTAAAGATAATTGGGGAGGATCCAATAAATTTGAACAAGGTACGAATCCCTTTTATAGTTTTATAAAAATAAAAAGAGGATGGGATCATGGGCGTAGACGGCGTATTTAAGGGCTTAATTTAGACTCCGACCCAACTCAAATTTAAACTTTGAGTTGTGCATGCCACTAGATGAGAGTGTAAGAGTGTGCCATGCCAAACTTCTTTTCTTTCTTTAATGTAGCACAACATCCTTTTGGAGATAGGTTGTTTCTCGGGAATCTCAAGGCTAACTAGACTAATTTCATACTCCCTTCCTTCCAATAAATTCTTCCTAGTTTGACTTCACTCGTAAATTAAGAAAGTGAGAATAAAGTGAAAATATACGATTGTAGTTGTGTAAGAAAAAAGTAAGTGAATGTGAGACACATAATTTTTCCAAAAAGATAAGTTGGAATAATTTTATCAGACGATCTAAAAAGAAAAGTGGGAAGAATTTAATGGGACGAAAGGAGTACTACGTATTTTCTTTCTCTTCCTAAAGATGAAAACAGATCTCCTTATTAGTCAAAATTTCTTTTTGTTCTTTTAGACGTTTTAGTGTAGGTAGTAATGTTATTCTTATTATATTAAAATTCGACTGAATTGTCACGTTTGAATAAAACTATTTTTGGAATGTTCAATTAAAAGCTCAATATACCCAACACCCAACTTTTTTATTATTGACACTTATTTAATGTCCCAATTAATTAGTTAATTTTATTAGGAAAAAGGGGCAAATAAGCTCACGTACTAACAAAAAAGGTCAAATAAGCCCTTATATATGAAGCTCAGTCCGGCCGTCGCCATTTGGGGCAGTTCCCAGTGGAATTTTTTGATGAAGTTTTTTGAGAATTTTATTCATCAAGTCTAGTTACTCATACGAAATTTCAGCTAACAGTTCAATTGGGAAGACATTCAAATAAATTCTTGAAGATAACTGCGCTTTATTGCGCAATTATCTTCAAGAATTCATTTGAATGTCTTCCCGGTTGAAGTTTTAGCAGAAATTTGGTATGAGTAAACTAGACTTAATGAATAATATGCTCAAAAAATTGCATCAAAAATTTCCACCGGGAACCGCCCCAAATAACGATGGCCGGACATAGCCTCCTATATAAGGTCTTATTTGACCTTTTTTTGTTAGCACGTGGGCTTATTTGCCCCTTTTTTCATCTTATTATCAAACGTTGGCAACCCTTTGTAGAATGAAAGAAGTATAAATTTTAATGAGTAATGCATTTGGGTTTTTCAGTGCAGTTTTTAAAGCCGTAAATCACTCATATAGACGAGGTTCAATTTCGGGATTGCAAAATTTTAAAATAAAAGCGGCCCAAAACAATTTTGTATATTGGGTCATTGGGTGGGATGGTTTTTGGGTTTTGGACCACGACGCGGGTTATCCCGCTCCTATTCAATTATGGTGCCTATGAGCTGAAGTGAGTCAATGACATACGATATTATAAAGGACTCTAGTCTGTTCTTTAATAGTTGTAACAATTTGACTTTTACATTTATCGATGCACAAATTTAACTGTTCTTATATTTAATTTCGTATTAATAAACATTATAAAACGTCGATATTAAGAAAATTCACATTAATAGAAATTTAATAAATATTTATACAATACATAATAATTTGATTATATATATTACTAAAAAATCATGATCAAACTAAGGTGTGTGTGAATAGTGCAAAACTCGCAATGTTGTAACTGTTAAAGAACGGAAGAAGTATTGTATATTATCTCCGTCATATTTTAGTTAGCTTGAGTAACAGTTTAGTCAATGATAGTAAACTCTGGTTAATTGTAACATTTACTACCTCGATTCCTGTTTAAGTAGTTATCTTTGATTTTTTCAATCAAAGATGGTAAAATTTGATCCAATATTGAAATTTTATCAATGCAGAACTTGAAAGATAGATGAATCATCAATCTGGGATCTGAAAGATGAAATGTATCGGTATAGGACCCGAATAATGAAAAATTATCAATCTAGGACCTAACATTTCATATGTCTTGATTTATTTAATTTTTTATTAATTCCATTGATGATTTTTAATAAACTTTTCTTCACCAAGGTTTATTAGTTTCATAAAACTAAATAATATTTTAAAAAAAATAAAAAGAATAATAAAATTCATGACAATTTTGGTCCTAGATTAACGGTTTTCAATTATTCAGGTCCTAAATTGATAGTTTTCTATCATTCTGGTCCTCTACCGATACATTTCATCTTTCAGGTTCCAGATAGATAATTCATCTATCTTTTAGGTCCTACATTGATAGATTCCATTATTTAAACTAATAAATTTATGTGAATCTTAATAAATTTATACTTTTATAATACTTCATCCGTCTCTTAAAACTTTTTCAAGTTTGACCAACACAAGAATTAATAGAGTAAATAATGTGTGGTTGAGGTTTGTGCAGAGGAGAGAGAATTAACTCAAACCACAAATTCTTTATTTAATTTAAAATAGAAAGTGACAAAGTTAGTGGGACATCCAAACAAGGAAAATTTGACAAATTTTTTAGGGACGGATAAATTAGTATTTTAAAAAACATTTTTATACCATTTTTAACAATATTGCCGTGTATAAATGTATAACTACTTTGTTAAAAAAATGTAACTACTTAAAATATAGGGAAGAGTACGAAAAAGGTACTTGTGGTTGGGCCCGTTTTCAGATAGGGTCACGTGTTTCATTTTTTATCAAAGTGGTTCATGTGTTTGAATTCTGTTATCATAAGAGGGTCACGCCGTTAAAAATGTCTGATAAATACGATGAATAGTAACTCTGATTTCCAAAATTGTTCTGAAAATTAAAAGAAAAATAATGGAAGGCGCGTCTCGTCAAGATGACCTCCAGACCATCTTTGTCTTTGGATTTTTAGGTTCTGTTTGAATTATTTTTTAAAAATGAATTTGCTAATATCACTTTATCGGTGGAGTTTCCGGTAACAAGGATCGCTAGAAACAAAAAAGAAATATGGCCTAGCGGTTGTCTTGTTGAGGCGCACCTTCCGGTATTTTTCTTTTAATTTTTCGGTCACTTTTGAAATCTGGAATTACTGTTCATTGTCTTTCTCTGACAATTTCTAACAGCGTCAGGTCTCAAGACCCGTTGTGATTACATAATTTAAACATCTGAACCACTTTGATAAAAAATGAAACACATGACCCTATCTGAAAACGGGCACAACCACATGTATCTTTTCGGTACTTTTCCCTAAAATATATTATCTCTAACTTGAAAAGTCAAATTCGGCTACATAAAAAAGGACAAAGAGAGTATACTTGAGTGAAAATTATAAATATTGTACTTTTATGATAATATATTTATAACAAAGAACATTTTTATATCACTTTTTTATTTTAAATAATTTCGTATATAAATATATTACTCATCTAAGTCTAACATCTAGTAGTGAAAAAATAAGAAATGACTAACTAAAGTCTGAATCGGGACAAATAGTGTAGGATCGATTCACCCCCTTCGACAAATTTTCTAGTAGGTCACTCATCCTTGGGCTTTCTTGCCCCCGGACTCGCTTAAGTGCAGAGTTATGTGGTTACATATCAACCATATCCTTCTTAAAACCAATTAGTGATTAGGTTGTTGACACTCTCTTTTTAATAGGTTACTCTGTGGTTCCCAAGTTAAGGTAGATTCGTGTGAGGCACCCTCACAGTTCACTATGGCAATGCAGAGTTCCACTACTGAGCTGTGGATGATTGGACATGAGTAATAATGTAATTATAGGGATTACTCTGTAATTTCCGTAAACTCTATTTTAGTATAAATATAACCTCAACGCACCCAATAGGGTACGACATTATTTCCCAATATTCTATTGTTTGTATATGGTATCAGTCGCTAGGGTTCCCTTACACTCAAAATAACTATGGCCGGCCTTCCACCATTCCCTGCCGCCGTCACCGGCCCTCCTCCGGCGCCTGCAAATACACCATGCCTCTCACCGGTGTTCCGCCATACCAGACAGATGCGCAGGATAGTTCCAGCAGCACCACACGTCCCATGTAGCGTCCATCATCATCCGATTCCTTTATCCGATCGCCGCTTCCCCAGTCTCAATCTCAGCGCCTCAGACCAATACCTCCGTTGGATTCCTTTCGGTTATACACCATGCCAGATCCATTTACCTGGACGCCTTCTACATCGACTTTGCCACCTCCTCCGGTACTCCATAACATCGGTGGTTCATCGGCTCCTTTTTCTAGACCGACCTTCTCTGGCCATCACGGGGTTGCTCCTATACAGCAGGTCAGCCATTCTCAATTACCAGGTTTTCCAGAACCTCAAAGTTTTTTATCCTCCCTGGCATCTCGTTTGTCTGCGGTGGAGGACTATCTACCTTGGCGGACTCAGTTTGAATCTTTTCTAGTATCCCACAGTCTATTAGGGATATTAGACGAGTCCATTCCGACTCCGCCACCTACTGTTATGGATTCAACTCACAGGGAGTCTCCTAATCCGGATTATTATCATTGGTTGAAAATTGACCAAACTGTGCGTTCATGGCTTTTTGCAACCCTTGCTCGAGATACATTGATGGCAGTTTATGATCTTAAGCACTCTCATCTTATTTGGGAACGTTTACAACAACGTTATATGTCTGTTTGTTTTTTACGCTCCATAGAACCAAAAATTCTTTATCTCATATTAAAAAGAAATCCTCACAAACTATGGAGCAATATTTGTTGGAAATTAAACTTTTAGCAAATGATTTAACTGCTATTAATTCTCTGGTGACTGACAAGGACTTGGTTGAGTATGTTATTATCGGCCTGGGACGAGGTTATGAGTCCCTCACAACGTTCATAAATTATTTTCCGGGGGATGTTACTTTGGATAAGTTGGCGCCCCTTCTACAAGCGCAAGAGCGTCGCAATGCTCTTCTGGATGCCCAGGAGTCTGGCCCGGTACATCAGGCCTTTGCAGCGGTTGCACAGCCTGCACAGCAGGCTCACCGTCCGCCTGCGGGTCCTCGGGGTGGTCCACGTCCGCCTGCTGGTCTCGGACAGAGAGGGGGACGAGCACGTGGTGGTCGAGGAAGGGGAGGTCGTGGCTATTATCGGTACCAGCAGCAACCACATGGGGCCCCACAATTTCAGCAGCCCTATGGGATGTACCAGCAGCCACCAGCTCCTCCACAGCCATGTGCACCTGCACTTTCTGGGGTTCCAGGTTCAGTATTTTGTAATTTCACTTCTGGTAATACTTATACTGTTTACTCTCCTATTTCTGCTACTCATACTATTAGTGCGGGTTTTCCATCTGTGGATCAATCTTATCAGTCTCCACCTCCCCCAGTTGTTTGCCATTTGTGCTTTTTTCCAGGTCACTCAACTCTTACGTGTCAGCGTTTTACTGCCAATAATTCTCCTGCTCTTGCTGCTTTGCCTACCGGTGAGACTCATGATTCGGTCTGGTATCCCGACTCTGGGGCTTCCGCACATATGACTCCTCATGAAGGTATTCTCTCTTCAAAAATTCCTTACACTGGTCCGAATCATGTATGTGTTGCCGATGGTACTAAATTGCCTATTTCTCACATTGGTAATTTAAAGCTTGTCACACATGGTCGCCCGCTAAATCTTAATTCTGTTTATCATGTCCCTCACATTAAACATAATTTATTATCTATACAAAAATTGTGTGCGGACAATGCCTGTGAAGTAATTTTTAATAAAAATTCTTTTTGTGTTAAGGACACTCAAACGAGGGAGCTTCTTCTTCAAGCAACCAATAAAGACCATGTCTACCCTTTTCATGCCCTCCAAGCCCGTGTTATTCTTGGTCCGGTCTGGCACACGCGTCTGGGGCATTGTGGTGATAGAGTTCTTAGTAGTCTTAGACAACGAAAATTGATTACTAGTTCTTCTTCCTTTTTACATGATTGTGTTTCTTGTAAGTTGGGCAAATCCCACAAACTCCCCTTCACAGATGTTTTTCATAATTCTACTGCACCTTCGCAACTTATACATTCTGATGTTTGGCAATCGCCAATTTTATCCAATCTTGGTTTTAAATATTATGTGTCCTTTATTGATGATTTCTCTCTTTATACTTGGATATATCCTATGCGCAGAAAATCTGAAGTATTTACTCATTTTTGTAATTTTCGAAAAACTTGTTGAAAATCTTTTGGACTTGAAAATTAAATTTTTTCAAAGTGATGGTGGTGGGGAGTTTGATAAATCGATTTTTCAACAACATTTTTTACAATCTGGAATTTTATTTAGAAAATCATGCCCTGACACTCCTGCTCAGAATGGTGTAGCTGAACGAAAACATAAACATCTACTGGAATTAACTAGGACCTTACGGATCGATTCGTCTGTTCCTGGTCAGTTCTGGGTAGATGCGTTGTATACTGCTGTATTTATTGTCAAGCGTCTTCCTACACCAGTTCTCAATGGGCTTACACCATTTGAAAAACTTTTTAATAAAATTCCAGATTATAATTTTTTACAAGTTTTTGGGTGCTCCTGTTTTCCCAACTTCATCGCTGCATCCCATAATAAGCTATTACCACGTTCCATGCACTGTGTTTTTCTTGGTTATGCCCCGGGGTACAAGGGTTATCGCTGTCTTTCTCCATCCACGGGTCGGGTTTATGTTAGTCGGGATGTTATTTTTCATGAAAATAGTTTTCCTTATCCCATGCTGGCTAATATACCCGCTCCTACTCCCACTCCCTCACCGTCGATCTCACCTTTTTCTTGGAAATCATCTTCCATTAACTCTCAGCCATCTTCCCAACTGGATCCACCGACTACCCATATTCATTCCTCCGACTTAACTCATACTCCTTCCCAGGATATAACCCCGGCACCATCTTCGGATATCACCCCTGCTCCATCTGAACCAGACACACCAGCCACACCATCTACCCTGTTTGCTTCTCCCACGTCTTCCCCAAAACTGCCCACGCCTTTGGATGCAGGCAATTCGGCATCCACGACGGATCACCAATCTGCCATTTCGTCCCAACCCAGTCGTGTTCCACCGCCATCCATGAATGTTCATCCCATGCGTACTAGAGCAAAACATGGCATTTTTAAACCAAAACTATTTTTAAATTTAAATACTTTTGCTCCCCCTGATGATCCCAGTTGTTTTACACAGGCTAATAAGAGTGTAGTTTGGCGGGCAGCCATGGCTGATGAATTTAATGCTTTAATTGCTAATGGGACTTGGGAATTAGTACCATGGGATCCTACTAAAAACGTGGTCGGTTGTAAGTGGATTTTTAAGATAAAATATCTTTCTGATGGGTCTATTGAGCGGCATAAAGCTCGATTAGTATCTCAGGGTTTTAAACAACAGGCTGACATTGATTTCACTGAAACCTTTAGTCCTGTTGTCAAACCCACCACTGTGCGTCTTGTCTTGTTAGTTGCTGTTTCTTTAGGTTGGTCTCTTAGACAGCTTGATGTGAAAAATGCTTTTTTTGCATGGTCATTTAACTAAAGAAGTCTATATGCGTCAACCACAAGGTTTTTTTCATCCTTCCTTTCCTACTCATGTTTGTCGGCTCCGTAAGGCTTTGTATGGTCTTAAACAAGCTCCTAGGGTCTGGTTTCATCGTTTCAGTGATTTTTTTATTGAGTCATGGTTTTTCTCAAAGTAAATCTGATTCTTCTATGTTTACCTATCGTTTGCAGACCACTGTTGTTTATATTCTATTATATGTGGATGACATTCTGATCACAGGCTCTTCTCCCTCCTTTGTTACTTCAGTAATTCACACTCGCCGCACCGCTAATGACAATTTGCTATGAAGGACTTGGGAGACCTTCATTATTTTTTGGGCATACAGGCTCGCCGCACCGCTAACGACCTTTTTTTGTCCTAGGGAAAATATGTTTCTGATCTATTACATCGTTTTCATTTACATACCGTCAAACCGGTACACACTCCACTTCCATCACACACCACTCTCTCCCTCACAGATGGGAAACTTTTATCTGATGCTACCAAGTATCGTAGCATGGTAGGGGCTTTACAGTACTTAGTTATCACCAGACCTGATATTACATATGATGTTCATCTGATCTCTAGCTTTATGCATGCACCACGCACTACTTACTTATTGGTTGTGAAAAGAATTTACCGGTATCTACAGGGAACCTCAGGTCATGGCCTATGGCTCAAATCTGACAGAAATATTTCTGTTATTATGGCATATTCTGATGCAGATTGGGCAGGGTGTCCTGACAGCTCACGCTCCACTACTGGCTATGCCGTGTTTCTTGGCTCTAATTTAGTTTCTTGACGGTCCAAGAAACAACCCACAGTGTCTAAATCATCCACTGAAGCTGAATACAGGGCCATTGCTTATACAGTTCAGGATACACTCTTTGTTCGTGCCCTCTTGGCCGATATGGGCGTTTTTATTTCAGTTCATGTTCACCTGTACTGTGATAATGTTTCTGCATCTTATCTGGCGGTAAATCCTATTCAACGTGACCGCAACAAGCATATCAAGATTGACTATCATTTTGTTCGGGAACGTGTGGCGCATGGCGAGTTGGTCGTCAAACATATTCCTACTCAGTTACAGTTAGCTGACATATTTACTAAGAATTTATCTAGTCAGCGTTTTGAGTTTTTGCGTTCCAATCTGCACGTGATTTCTCTGCACAGATTGAGGGGGTGTAATAATGTAATTATAGGGATTACTCTGTAATTTCCGTAAACTCTATTTTAGTATAAATATTGTTAACTTAACTAAGGAGAAAAGTAGGAATGGATCCAATATTCACTCTATATTAATCTGAGAATAAACGAGGGCTATAAATAGCCATTACATAAGCTTTGAACTAACATGATCTCCACTAACAATGTGGCAGTAAATGTTGCTAAAAGAAAGGAAATACTTGGCTGAGAATAAATGAAATAACAGCCATAACAACATGCATGCTTTACGTCCTAAAAATGAGGTAACTAACTAAAGACTTATTCGAATATTAATGCATGGACTTTTATGTAATTTCAAGCTTGATCATATTCAACACCTCCCCTTGCTCCAAGCTTGTACATACCTATCTTCTCCATGAAATATTGATGTTTTGCTTGATTCAGGGCTTTAGTGAATAGGTCAGCACTTTGAAGATTGGTTCCACAAAATTTCAAACTGATTTTTTCCTCAGCTACCAACTACCTAATGAAGTGGTGTTGAACCTCTATATGCTTTGTTCTTGCATGAAATGCAGGATTCTTAGCCATTGCTATTGCAGACTTGTTATCACACCACACTTCAGTTGCACTTATCTGTTCACAGCCCAAATCCTTAAGCAGCTTTCTCAACCACATAGCCTGCCTTGCTGCAGCACCTGCAGCTACATATTCAGCTTCAGATGATGAAAGAGCTACAATTTCTTGTTTCTTGGAACTCCAAGTTACTGCCCCGGACCCAAGACTGAACACAGAACCTGATGTGCTTTTCCTATCATCTAAGCATCCTGCCCAATCACTGTCAGTATGACCTGTCAGCTTGAAGGATTTCACACTCTCATAGAGTAACCCAGCCTCACTTGATCCTGCAACATACTTGAGTATCCTTCTTGCTGCACCCATATGCTGCTTAGTTGGAGAATGCATATATCTTGAAACTACACTCACACTATAGGCTAGGTCAGGCCTAGTGTGTGTGAGATAGTTCAGACCCCCAACCAGACTCCTGAAGCACTTCTCATCAGCTTTCTCAGTTCCATCTTCTCTCTGAAGCTTCTCATTTGTATTCATGGGAGTTTTCATTGCTTGAGACTTCTTCACATGGAATTTCTTAAGCAAATCTTCTGCATATTTCTTTTGACATAAGAAAATTCCATCATCACCATGCTTTACTTCCAAACCAAGGAAGTATTGTAACATCCCAAGATCTGTCATCTCAAACTGATTCATCATAGCAACTTTGAACTCATTAAGCATCTGGTGAGAAGAGCTAAAGTAAATAATATCATCTACATAAAGACAGACAATGATAAACTCATGCTCACCCTTCTTTTTTTTACATAAAGAGTTGGTTCATTCTCACTTCTTTCAAAGTTATTTTGAAGAAAGAATGAATCAATCTTACTGTACCATGCACGAGGTGCCTGCTTCAGCCCATATAGGGCTTTGTTTAGCCTGTACACCTTGTCTTTCTTGCCCTCCTTTATGAATCCAAGAGGTTGTTCAACAAAGACCTCTTCCTGCAAGTTCCCATTCAGAAAAGCTGATTTTACATCAAGTTGAAATACCTTTAACTTCCATTGGGATGCAAGAGCTAAGACAATTCTAACAGTTTCCATCCTTGCAACAGGTGAGAAGGTTTCCTCAAAGTCTATGTCCTCCTCCTGTGCATAACCTTTTCCCACTAACCTCGCCTTGTGTTTTTGGATACTCCCATCAGTGTTGAACTTAGTTCTGAACACCCATTTTAAGCCAATGATATTCTTCCCTTCAGGAGGATCAACTAACTCCCATGTTGAGTTCTTTTCAATTGATTTGATCTCTTCATTCATGGCAGCTTGCCATTCTTCCCTTGATTTGGCTTCTTCAAAGTGTGTTGGATCAGTTGTCATCAAGGCAAAGTCACAGTTTTCATATAGGTCAGCTAAAGACCTATACCTTCTTGGGGCTGAGTCTTCTGATGAGCTTGATGGTGGGGTTGATTGTGGTGATGAACTCTGACTTGATGATGATGGTGTTGAAGGAGGACTAGGGGAGTGAACATCAACTATCTCTTCCTCAGAACCATCAAACTCTACTGAGTTTTCCTGACCAACACTGCTTACAACTTTTCCTTTCCAATCCCAACCTGAACTCTCATCAAACACCACATTTCTACTAACAATTATTTTGTTAGTAATAGGATTATACAGTCTGTAGGCTTTAGATTGAGGTGCATAGCCAACTAGAACACGTTTGACAGATTTATCATCTAGTTTGGACCTCAAATCTACCAAAGCATAGGCTATACATCCAAAGATTCTCAAGTGACTTACAGAAGGTTTCTTACCACGCCAGGCCTCAAATGGAGTCATGTTCATTACTGCTTTGGTAGGTGAGACATTCAGGATGTATACAGCTGTGGCTACAGCTTCACACCAGAACTTAGTTGGAACACCTCTAGCTTTGAGCATGCTTCTTGCCATTTCAACCACTGTCCTGTTCTTTCTCTCTGCCACTCCATTCTGCTCAGGAGTATAGGGTGCTGTCAACTCTCTCCTTATTCCTTCCTCATCACAGAACTTAAGAAATTCATTTGACATGAATTCCCCACCTCTATCTGTTCTCAGGGCTTTTACATATAACCCAGACTGTTTTTCAACCATAGCTTTGAAACTCTTAAAGTGATCAATTGCTTCAGATTTAGCTTTAAGAAAGTATACCCAGCTCATTCTACTAAAATCATCAGTGATAAGCAAGAAATACTTACTTCCTCCAAGAGAAACTGTCTACATTGGACCACATAGATCTGCATGTAGAAGTTCAAGGCATTGGCTTGCTCTCCATGCTTTGCCACTTGGAAAGGAGCCTCTTGACTGCTTTCCATAGAGACAACCTTCACACAACTCAAGCTCTCCAGGTCTTGGTAACCCTTGCACCATTTCCTTGAAGTGCAGAAGTTTCAGCCCTTGCATATTCAAATGCCCATATCTCAGATGCCATAATTTAGCATCATCATCACCCTTGACTGTCAAAACTCTTCCCACTTGTCTTTTTCAGATCAAGAGGGAACATTTTGTTCTTTCCCATCTCAATCTTGGCTATGACCTCCTTAGATTTTCTATCACTTATTGTGCAGGACTCATCCTCAAACACTAAAGAGTAGCTAGAGTTTACAAGCTGACTGACACTAAGCAGGTTATGCGCCAGTTTAGGTACAAACTGCACATCATATAGAAGCTTAGTGTTGCCTTGCTCAGTAGTAATAGCAATTGTACCTCTACCTTCCACATCAAGCTGTTTTCCATCACCAAGTCTGACTGAGCTCTTTGCAGTATGATCTAACTCCCTGAACAAAGATTTGGCACTTGACATATGGTTTGAACAACCACTATCAATATACCACACACCATTCTCACCAATTTGACTGGTAGTGTTCTGGGCTAAGAATAGCTTCTCTTCATGCTCCACAAAGTTTGATTTGGAACCTTCCTTATGCTCATCTTCTTCTTTCTTCCAACAATTAACTTCCTTATGACCAGGTTTTTTGCAGTAATAACACTTGAGAGGACTTTTATGAGTTTGAGAAGTTTGGTCTCTTCCCTCATTGTTTTGACCTCTCCCACGACCTCTGCCCCTTGAACCACCTCTACCTCTGCCTCTGCCTGCACTTGGTTGAGACCTTTGTTGGTTTGAGGGTTCACCTTTTGCTTGAAATGCCTTTTCATCTTTCTGATCCTCATCTTTACTTAACCTCTCTCCATGAGCTTCAAGTGTACCTTTCAGCTCCTCAAATGTATAGGTTTCTAGGTCTTTTGACTCCTCAATTGCTGCAACAACATGCTCATACCTTTTTGTGAGACTCCTGAGAGTCTTACTAGTAACTTGAGTAGACTTAACATCTTCACCAAGAATTTTCATCTCCTGAACCAAACCTGACACCCTTGATATGTAGTCAGGAATTGATTCCTTTTGCTTCATATGCAGATTTTCAAATTCTCTTCTCAGGGACTGCAAACGAATAGCAATGACCTTTTTATCCCCTACATACTCTTGATTAAGAATTTTCCATGCTTCTTTTGCTGTAGAAGCTGCTGCAATGCGTGGAAATATAGCATCATCCAAGGATTGTTGGATAATGTACAAGGCCTTTGCATCCTTCTTCCTTTTCTCCCTTAAGTTCTGATCTGGATCTTCAGTGCCATTATCTTCAAAGCCATTCTCCACACAGCTCCATAGCTCTTGCGATTTGAAAAGAGTTTTCATTTTTAGACTCCAAAAATGAAAATTCACCCCTTTGAAGATAGGTAACTGGTTCAAAGAACTTCCACTCCCATTGTTGTTTTGCATGGTGATGATTTCTTCCTCAGATGGTGTTTTACTCTCACGAAAACACTCAAGACTGCCCAAGGAAAGATTCCTTATGGCTCTGATACCAAATGTTAATTTAACTAAGGAGAAAAGTAGGAATGGATGCAATATTCACTCTATATTAATCTGAGAATAAACGAGGGCTATAAATAGCCATTACATAAGCTTTGAACTAACATGATCTCCACTAACAATGTGGCAGTAAATGTTGCTAAAAGAAAGGAAATACTTGGCTGAGAATAAATGAAATAACAGCCATAACAACATGCATGCTTTACGTCCTAAAAATGAGGTAACTAACTAAATACTTATTCAAATATTAATGCATGGACTTTTATGTAATTTCAGGCTTGATCATATTCAACAAATATAACCTCAACGCACCCAATAGGGTACAACATTATTTCCCAAAATTCTATTGTTTGTATAATGAGGGGCTGCACGTACCATACTATGGTGCAAACAGGTTGGGCAGTTCAGTCCTGAATCATCAAAGGGTGATGTTGACCCTATAAGACCAACATATAAGAGTATACCTCGTATATATTATATGAATATGATGACATGATCATCCAATAAAGTTAATAATTACATAAATAAATAGAGCAAGCTATTTGCCAAAAATAAATAAATAAAGCAGGCCAAGGGCCACGGCCGGTTGCCGTATATATTGGGCATATGCGTTTGACGTGAGAATAAAACTGGTGTTTTAAGTCTCGCACCCAGAGTGTGTGAAGGGTGAAAGAATATAACTTGCCGTACTCTCTTTTCTTTCTCCTCTGTCTCTTCCACTAACTTAAAAAAAAAAGTTAGAAAACTGCTCTCATCTCCAGACAAATTCATTTTGTTGGTCGACAAGGGAATTTTATTTGGATTAGGGATCGGATCAGATCGGATGGATGGGGATAGAGGAAGAACGGCAGACATCGTAGAAGAGAATAATAATAATAATGCTTCTGGAGATGATCAGCCAACCGTTGACTGGAGGGGAAGACCTGCAAATCCTAGTAAACATGGTGGAATGCCTGCTGCTGCCTTTGTTCTTGGTCAACACTTTCTCTCCTCTTCTTCATCTTCTTTTTTCATTTACTACTAGCACACTTTTGAAGGAGAGTCTTGGCCCATCGATCAGTTATACTGTGATTGAAAGATCACGATCGAGTTTAAGTCGTAAGAGCGATGTCTAGCTTGTTAAAAAATAATTATCATGGAAAGGCTTGGATTCCATTTAATTTCTCAAAGCATAGGAAATTAAAGAGTAGTCATTAAATTAAAACCCCCTTTTGAATTCCTTTTTAGTCCCTTTGTAGTATAGGAAATTCTAACTAGATAAAGATTACAATTTGATATGCTTTCTACGTTCTTTTTTAGTTGCAACGGTCAACATTTCACATTTATCAACGCACGTCTTTGACCGTAATTATATCTTAATTCTATTAGTAAAAAAATATCGAAAATCAGATTTTGAAAATTTGTAATGAGATGAATTGAACAATATTTTTTTATTTTTATTTTCATAAAATAATAGTGTAAAATGTAATCAAAGTAGATCATGTGAATAGTGTAAAATTCAACATGATGCGATTAAAACGAAATAGATGATAATATAATTCTTCAAATAATACATACCATTGTTTTTTACCTTTTTAATGAAAATATATATATGTATACTTCATCCGTCCCTAAATAAACATTTCACTTTCCTTTTCGGTTCATCCCTTACAAATATCCCCTTTCCTTATTTTGTAAACAAAACAATGTCAAACTGTGTTATATCAGTGCCAAAGATTACCATTGTCTTAAATTCTGTGTAATTCAAAGGGATACTTTTAAATAGGGATGAAGGGGTTGGACTTTTGATTTAGAAAATTAGACATTGACTACTTTTATTGCTTCTAAATTAAAGATTGCATGAATGACTAGTACACTTTTCTATTTTGTTTCGCTCCAAAATTATCACACATTTTTTAAAAGAAAGCATGCATTATAGGGTTCATATGGCTCACAATTTCCTTTTCTTCTTTATGTTTTGTTAGAGTCAATTTTTCTTTCTTATTTGTGGAAGGAGGCAGTACGGTCTATGTATATTATATTATGGGAAAATCACATATATGGTCCCTCAGTCATCCACGAAATTAAAATTTCAGACCCGTATTTCTGAGATTGTAAATGTCACCTCTCAATTATCCAAATTATTGTAAATGTGATCCTTTAAGCGGTGAAATGTACTCTCGTCCACATTGTATATTTCACCCCCAAAAGGACCAAATTTACCACATTTTGGACAATTGAGAGGTGACATTTACAATCTCATAAATACAGGTCTGAGATTTTAATTTCGTGGATAACTGAGGGAGCATATATGCGATTTTCCCTTATATTATCATATATACTCTTTTCACCAAATATTACTTATGTCACACAAGCTTTCTTTTGGACACTCAAGCTTTCTTTATTATATCTAATACGAAGTATTACTTACCAAATGTTTGTCATAACTAAATTCGGTCAAATTTTGTAATCTTTTTTTAATGTAGTATGTATCTAAACACATAAATGTTGGTAGCACAAAGCTAACATTTAGGTATTGTAGATCGATCAGCAGGATATAAAATCAAACAACTTAATTAATCTCAGTAAGACAATAAGTAATTTGAAAAGAAATAGCTTAAATTAGTGTATTTATTACATAAAAACACACGTGTGTATGTACATACATGCCATAATTAAATAAAATGCCATGCAGTATGATGATGATGCATGTATGTTGAATTATGTGTACGTAAATATAAATATAATGAAATGTGTGTATGTGATTTATGATTTGTGAAGTAAAGGGGTGCAAGGATTTGAGATAATGGGAATAGGAGCGGTTGGGAACAATTTGATAACGTACGCGATGAAAGAGATGCACTTTTCGCTGTCAAGATCAGCAAACATCGTGACAAACTTTGTTGGGACTGTCTTCATCTTAGCCCTCCTCGGTGGCTTCCTCTCTGATTCTTATCTCGGTTGCTTCTGGACCATGCTCATCTTTGCCTTTCTCGAGCTCTCTGTATGCATCCTACTATCTCTTCCTTCATTCATTAACAACTTGTTTGTATACCATTTCATCCATTAGATCTGTTTAAGTCTAGTTTGATCTGGTAATTAAATGTCCGGTCTCTGTGTATTTTATGACTGTCTAAGTCTGATCCGATTCATTTAAGTCTGATCTGGCTGATCTGGGATTGAAAAACCAAAATATCCTTAGTTATATACATGCATTACCAGGCCTCATTGGTCAAATTCAACCATTGACTAAGAGAAAATATGGGGTTCGAAAAATAGAATTATCGGATTCATATAATAATTTTTGGAAAGAAAAAATGACACATATATTACCAATAGAATTCTACCAGATAAAAATATGACTAGTTATGTTTTTGAAAAAAAAATGACTAGTCACTGTGTACCGGTCACTGTGAACTAACCACTATAGTGTATTTTATAACTTATGACAAATCACTGTAGATGATGACTCACTATAAACTAGTTACCAAATACGGAGTATGTCACTTTCTTGGAAAATTTTAAAATAAGTCATATTGTTATCTTTTGAATTTAATTTAGTAATATTAATGAAAAAAGGCCTTTTGGAAATATAAACTTTAATCAGTAGTACTAATATACGTAGTATAATTCTTCCATCTCGCAATAAAGTTCACAGTTTAACTGTCAATAAGTATGATTTTATTTGGCACAACTATCTGAAAAGATGTTTTTCTAAGCTTTTTTGTAAGTGTGCCTTAGGTAGGAATAACTTCGTACATTCAAGTTTTTGTACTATTTAAAAAATGTCTAAAAGCTTTTAGTTATATAGTTATATGTTTGGCCCAATAAATTTTTAAAGTTTTTAAAGATCTTTCTTTAAAAGTTACATTGAGTAGATTCTGAGAAAAAATATGTAGCTTTTAACATTAAATTAGACATAACATGTTGCTATATCAAATAAAATTAAATCAAACAGTCAATTTTTATCAAATAACTACAATTTTTTCTTTTAATATCTGTCAATCATAATAAGTTTATAATTACCTACGACTCCATAAAAGTATCAATTTAGCCAATTGTAATGGTTTGGTTCAAGTTGATTGTTTGATTGAGTTATGTTTGTATAAATTATCTTAATAATGTTAAACGCTACAAACTTTTTCTCAGATGTTATTAAGTATAACTTCTAAAAAAAGTTGTAAAAAATTATTGTACTAATCATACAACTAAGAATTTTTAGAAACTTTTTAAATAATACTACCTCTGTCCCAAATTATTTGAAACATCGACTTTTCTTGATCAAACAATTTCATTTTATCATCAAAGAATTAATTCTATTTTCTGTTTATGTCTACAGGGTTTCATATTATTGTCGGTCCAAGCTCATCTACCACAGCTGAAACCACCAAAATGCAACATGTTGGGATTGGATGGTGATAAATTATTGTGTGAGGAGGCAAAGGGGTTGAAATCATTGATATTTTTTGTGGCACTTTATTTGGTGGCATTGGGGAGTGGATGTGTGAAACCAAACATGATAGCCCACGGAGCTGACCAGTTCAACCAAACACAGCCTAAGCTTCTAGCTAGGTACTTCAATGCTGCTTATTTTGCCTTCTCCGTCGGCCAGCTAATTGCCCTTACGCTCCTTGTTTGGGTGCAAACTCACTCCGGCATGGACGTCGGTTTCGGCGTCTCCGCCGCGGCCATGGCCATGGCTTTGATTTGCTTGGTGTCTGGCCTCCTTCGCTATAGGAACAAGCCTCCCCAAGGAAGCATTTTCACTCCAATTGCTCAAGTATTAATTCACATCACTGATTACTTCTAATTTGCTCCACAAATCATATATCTTAGACATTTTGATTTTTTGAGTCACAAATGATGATGAACATCTATCCTCGAAACTAAAGTGAGAAGAAAAATTTTCGGACGAAGTATTGTATTACCCTAAATAGGACTAAAAATATTTGTATATTCCAAAATAGGATTGTCATGTTTTTATTTCCAAAATAGGACTAATTACTGCCATATTTTGGCAGTACCTGACTTTAAACATGACAGTATTTTCCAAACATGACAGTAATTACTCCTATTTTGGGAATAATAGCATGACAGTCCTATTTTGAAATTTTCAAACTTATTTACTCATATTTCGGGAACTTTCCCATTATTTTAAAATGTGAAAATACACTTGACTAATTCTTTTTATGTTTTTAAAATATTAATATATTTAAATCTAATAAAACGAATACAGTTGTAGATATTAAAAAAGGGACATTTCAACAAATAAGAGCAAAACGTACGAATTTTCCAAAACTAAGACCGAAAATTAGGGTAAGACTCAACTACATCTGCATTGACCACAATACCCTTACTTTTAGAAAATAACAGACATTAAATAGACAATAAATAGACCATAAGTAGACAATAAATAAACAATAAATTCTAGAAAACAATCAATCTAATGTCCCGATCCGCAAGGACGAGGGGAGATTAAGAAGGGTCTGGTGCGCCGCCGCCGCTGCACTTGGGTCTTCTCTGCCATGCCTCATCTCATCATCGAAGATATCTCCGACAAAGAAGAAGAACGTAGTGCGCAGCAACGAAGAAAACGAAGGCAAATTTCCCTAGCCCCAATTCCCCCAAATAGAGCGGCGGTGGATCTGCAACAGCGGCGCAGACGCTGCCAGACGGCGGGGGCGAGGCGGAGGCTGCCGCTAGAGATGAGAAGCGGACGTCCCTGGTGGGTGCAGGAGGTGAGGCGGAGGTGCCTCTTGTGAGGTCGCAGGTCGATGGTAGAATATCCATGTGCAGCGGCGGATGGTAAGGTGGAGGGTAAAAATGAAAAAAAAATTAAGGTTCCTAAAGCTAGAACTAAATAAAGCATACGGATGGAAAAAAAACTTAGTAGGTCCTAATCATGTAAACTTTGTATGATTTAGTCCTATTTTGCACAATTTTCTCATTAAAAAAACCCTTGAAATCTAAAATGTCCAATTAATATGGTGACATAAGGATTGTTCACCTTACTTAGCTTTTTCTTTTATTATTATGGAGGTGTTTGAAATTGATTCCTCTTTTGCCTCTTTTTTAAAGCAGAAACAGAATCTGAATCAGTTTTCAGAAGTTGGTCTTCCTCAGCTTCTAAAAAACAGTTTGTAGGAGTGAATTAGAGCAACAGAAGTACTTCTACACTTTCACTCAAACACTCTAACTTCTGTTTGTGCTCTCTGAAGAAGTAAAAGCGATTTTAAGAATAAGATCCAAACACCTCATAGTCTTCCTCGTTACTTTTCTTTCTAGGAAATAAAGCGCAATTTAAGTAAAGGTGTTTTTTAGTGCTGCAATTATGCAAATAAAATATCGTAACGTTGTGCTTTGAGACAATAGAATAAGTGACCTTACATGAAACCAGTTTTCACGGAACTGCGTCATGCACCTTTAATAAAAGACATAATTACTTCCACTTCACCTAATTTATAGAAAAGCAAAAATAAGAGTGCATGACTTTCTATTAACTAGAAAAACTGTTACGTTTAGAAAAGGTTTCTAAGGGGCTGATGAGACTCATGACACGCTCTATCCGAGGATACAAATGACTCAGAAACTACCGACTATTTTTTGAAAGAAATATACTTAATTCTCATTAATCAAATCATTGTTAAATACATAAATAATAAAAGTAGGAGGAATAACTGTAAACCGAATCCGGCAACCAGACACAAATGACTTAGAAACTATTACTATCCTCCGTATCTCATTAATTACAACATTGGAATATATACATTATTCATGTACTTTACTTTGACTACATTTTATTTATTAATGTATGTGAATTATTTTTTTTTAAAAAATTTGTTAAATTCGTCTCATTACTAAGTTTTATAATCTGGTTTTTATTTTATTTTTACTAATACAGAATTAAATATAATGACGATCAAAATTATGCGTTGGCAAACGTGAAATGTTGACTGTTGCAACTAAAAAAAGACAAGGAAGTACATTCTAATTTAGCGTTATTTTACTTTTCAATGTATTAGAAAAAAAAAGAAAAACTTTTACGTTTGCTGCCATAAAATTGGTTTCATTTCCAAACAAGAATAGATCACACCAAATTAATATATACATCTCCATCCCATTTTTGTTAGCCAACATTGATTTTTTCATGGTAAACTTTGATCAACCGTTTTAACTAATAAATACATTCATATGTAAATATATCACTCAAAGTTTAGCATCATTGATTTGAAAAATCAATATAATTTTGGCTAATTAAAATAGCTAGGAGGGAGGTAGTATATCAAACCAAACTGGATTAGATAAGAGTTTGACAATGTTAAAATACACACAGAACAAACATTTATCATATCAGATCTGATCATAGTTCCACAATGTTAAAATACTCATAAAATAAATATCTACCGAATCAGATCGAAACAAACTTATACGGATAAAAAAAATCAACCCTAAATCATACCTAATCCAATGGTCATCACATGTCTTGTCCCTAATAACATTAACCGATGAGTTAAATGGTGAAATATTTCATCATGGTTAATGGTTACAATTATTTAAAACAATGTGGTTACTATACGTGGCAGTCCATACTACATTTGGAATGGATTTTTTCAAATACGGAGTATTTTTTTTGGAAGATATACGGAGTATTAAATATACTGTATTAACCATAAACGGCTTAGATCATCTAATTAGACAAAAATCTAACTAAAATAGCTGCTTCTTAATTTCTCTTGTTACTTTAATTAATACTGTCTCCTCCATTCTTTATTAGTTGTCTCGTATTTCTCGCATTTCTTTTTGAAACGTTTTCAATTATTTATCCATATTTTCTTTTTTTGGTATGTTTTTTAATTAGAATACTCTCTCCGCGCCCCCTAATATTGGGACGTAAGAGAGTGATGTGGTTTTTAAGAAAAGTAGAATTATATGGTTGATAATGAGTTGATAAATTGAGAATAAGGTAAGAATGAATTAGAGCTACACAAATGTTACCTAATATGGTGCGAGACAATAATAGGGGGCATCCAAATATGAAAAAATTGAACAATAATAGGGATATTACCCTAAATAGGACTAAAATAGTTTGAAAATTCCAAAATAGGACTGCCATGTTTTTATTCCCAAAATAGGACTAATTACTGCCATGTTTTGGTAGTACCAGACTTCAAACATGTTAGTATTTTCTAAACATGGCAGTAATTAGTTCTATTTTGGGAATAAAAAATATGACAATCCTATTTTGAAATTTTGAAACTGTTTTAGTCCTATTTCGAGAACATTCCCCTACTTTTATTACCCTTACCCCTTTCTCTTTCTTACTTTATCATTTAAACACAAATCACTACATTTTTTACATTACCCGTATTATTTTCTCATAAACCCGTACCAAAGTCTATGGGGACACTTAATAAAGAACGGAGGGAGTATTCATTACAAAAAATTACGGGATTGACACACAACTTGACACAGATTTGCCGATTTTTCGTACCAAATAGCTTGTGCCAAAGTATTTTTGGCACAGATTTGGCATATCTCTGCCAAAATCTCTGTCAATCTCATGTTTTTTTGTAGTGATTTAAGCAGGTAGTATTAGCTTTTTATTTGTTTTTGCTACCACTATTATTTGTTACTTAGTACTAAGCACATAATATTAGCTTTTTAATATTTTTTTGTTTTGTCATAAGGTTTTTGTGGCAGCCTTTTTGAAGAGGAAACGTGCATTTCCATGTGATCCACGAATGGTTCATGGGAGCCGCGCTACCACGTCTGATGATGTTGTCATTATTCGTTATTCTAATGCATTCAGGTACGTATACACACTAGTCCAATGGAGTTTATGCCATAATAATACTTTATCATTAGGCTCTTAAAATTATGTCACATTTCCATTTTTAATTGCTCCCAAAATTTTTATCATTTTTCATTTTAATCACTTAATTTGAGGTTCATATCATTTGTCTTCGTTTACACAAATCTCAATCACATAGGCCTGTTCATCTCACCTGTTTCATGAACCGGAACCAAAATCAAAACTAGCGATTTTGAATTCAAATTATTAACTTTGTATTTTGAATTCTAAAGTCAAACATTATTAATTTTGATTGTTACTAAGTTTAAATAAATATTGTTGAATTTATGAAGTGATAATTTAATATAGATTTTTTAGACACTAAATTTTAATAATAATGGTCAACGATCAATCAAGTTTGACCATCAAAGTAAACACAGGTTGAGAGTTTAGTTTAGGCAAATTCCCTAAGTAGGAGTAATTTCTTTTGACGTTGTCAAGCTTTAAACATGACAATTTTTTTCAAACCTGACGAAAATCATTTATATTTAAGGAATAAAACATGAAAGTCTCATTTTGGAATTTTCAAAAACTTTTTACCCTGAATAGGGCAATTTTTATTTCGTTTGGGGAGAAACAAAGTAACAAATTCATGACTTTTGGTTGTGCTCGTTAATAATTTTATAATTTTTTAAGTTGCAAATTTAGCCCTGTAACTATTATTTTTTGAAATTTAAGGACTTTTGCATTGGAAAAGTACACTTTTCTGCGCAAATATATACATTACGGTGGAAGTCCTTAAATCGCAAATATTTATTAGTTATATGACTAAATATGCAACCCACTTAAGTTACAAGACTAATAACGGGCACAATCTAAAGTTATGGGACTAAAATCGTAATTCTCCCTAGTATATATGTTTTGAAATCATAGTTGATATTTGATAGTTACCAAATTTAACATGTTAGCTTTTTCTTTATTCCATTTCTAGGAAATTTCTTGAGAAGGTATGTTAATTATAAAAAAGTTCTTTTTTTATAGAGAAATTTAATTCACTAATACTTCGTATTTGTGATTGCATCACATAAAAGTACTAGCTATTTATTGTTAATTATATATACTCTACATCTGTATGGATAATATTTTTTGAAAATGGTCTTATGTTTGATGATATAATATTTTTTTTTTCCTAACCGAAATTATGGGTCTGTCCCTGAATAAGATATCATTAAAATTTCCATCATATTTTGGGCATTCTCAACTTAAATTAATTTATATTGTTTATTCACTCATTAGGTGGTTAGACAAGGCATGTATTAAAAGCGAGGAAGGATTAATTAAGGAGAGTCCATGGAGGGTTTGTAGTATGAGACAAGTGGATCAAGTGAAGATACTCATTTCAGTCATCCCAATATTTGCATGCACCATTGTGTTCAACACTATTCTTGCACAGCTCCAAACATTCTCTGTCCAACAAGCAAGCACCATGAACACTAAACTCACCAAAACCTTCAGCATCCCCCCTGCTTCTCTTCAAGCCATCCCTTACATCCTCCTCATCTTTCTCGTCCCTCTCTATGACTTTGTCTTCGTTCCCTTGGCCCGAAAATTCAAGGGTCAGGGCAACAAATACGACATCACGCCCTTACAGCGAATAGGTCTTGGCCTATTCTTCGCGACATTCTCCATGGTAGCTGCTGCTATCATGGAGAACAAGAGGAGAAACTCATCGTCCCATCGCGTCATCATGTCTGTCTTTTGGATAACTCCACAGTACGTAATCTTCGGAGTATCTGAAATGCTAACAGCAGTGGGGCTGATCGAGTTCTTCTACAAGCAGCCATTGAAGGGCATGCAAGCGTTCTCAACCGCCATAACCTACTGCTCTTATTCCTTTGGTTTTTACCTCAGCTCGGTGCTGGTGTCTGTTGTGAATAAGGTCACTGGGCGTTCCTCATCCCATGCTAGCGGTTGGCTGGCCGACAATGATCTAAATAAGGATAGGCTTGATCTCTTCTACTGGATATTGGCAGCAATAAGCTTCCTTAACTTCCTCAACTATCTATTATGGTCTACATGGTACTTGCGAGTTCGGTCATCATCGTCTTCCTCACCAACAGTCTTGTTTCATGAGCATGAAGACTTCAACTCTAATAATAAGAAAAGCATTGTAGGTTGGAATGATGTGTAGAGTGTGTGTTCCCAAGTATAAATTGCTAAGCCATATTTGATCTGTATAATAGTGATATGTGTATGTGTTAATGTGTTATTATAGGGTACATACTAGTGTATATTTGCATGTGGTAGTAGTGCAGTATGATATGTATAAAATAGTACATTCAGTTCTTCTTTCCACTTCTTTTTATTCTAGCTACTAGTCATATCGTATATAGTTTCATTCTTTGTAAATGGTAACACTAGTTATTGCAATATATACTAGCTACTACACATATATATACATGAGTGTGTATGTTTTGATCATATATTGAGTAATTTATACAAAAAGTTAATCTTCTCTTGCGAAAAGCAAATTAAATTAAAGAAATTGCCCAAAATGAGACTAAAACATTATCTAAATTTCACAATAGGACTTCAAGTTTATTTAGCGATGGACTAAATCGGCCAGGCCCGACTCGGAATCGGCCCGGCCCGTTACTGTTTGGGCCCGGATCGGACCGGGACCGGTTGGCCGGTTCCGGGCTTTTAGCCCGTTTGGGCGGGCCGGGCTCGGGCCCAACTTTTGGTGAACCGACCCGGTTCAATTTTTTTTCCCACTTTTTTTTGCTTTTCTAGGTTAGGGTTGGGTGTTTTTTTTTGGGGGGGGGGGGGGGGGGGTTTGGGGGGTGAGGGTGAAGAGGGGGGGGGGGTCGGGTGTTAATTAGAAACCAAAAAAAAATTGAACTTGACCCGGGCCCGGTCCGGCCCGGCCCGGTTAGGCCCGGACCCGGTATCAACCCGGGCCGGTTCCGGGCCCAACATTTTGCAAAAAAAGTCCACCTGGGCCCGGCCCTGAACCGGAACCGGACCGGCCCGGGTCCATCCCTAAGTTTATTATTCCTTAAATAGGACTAAAGATTACATTTTTACGCCTATTAATCTAACCGACTCATATCCCCTGCCTTCTGCAATCAATTGCCGCAACTTATCTATCTCTTATCTCTACCATGGCCGCAATTCGTTTCTCTACATGGAGGTCTGCATTTTTAAAAAATGTCACTTTTATGTCATTACAATATTTGAAAATGCCATATTGAGAATGACAGGTTTCTATACGAAATTTTCATTATTGTGTCATTATGCATATTAAGTGGCATTCTCGCATATGAAGTGACATTCCTCGTGGACGTCTGCACAAACTCACATGAGGGTAGATCTTTGTTGAAGAAAGATGGCAGTGTACTCGTTGAGGCATGACAGTGGTGGCGGACTTGATGGATGGTGGCAGAGGCACCATTGGTGGAGGCGTCGATCTTGAAGGCCTGGAAACGCACAGGGCACACTTGCGCAATATAGGGGAATCGCACCTGCACAGCACAGGCTCCTGTGAACTCCTAATATTTTCATTAAGGGTATTTTTGTCAAATTAGCTTTTTTAGTCATATTTTTGTCGAAAAAAACATAGTAGTCTTTTTTTACAATTTCAGCTTCTTTTAGTTATATTTAGGGAATTCTCTCAAGAAATTGCCCAAAATGGGACTAAAACATTGTCTAAATTCCATAATAGGATTATAGGAACTCAAGTTTATTATTCCCTAAATAGGACTAAAGATTACATTTTACCCCTATTAACCTAACCGACTCATATCCCCTGCCATCTGAAATCAATCGCCGCAACTCATCTATCTCCTATCTCTACCATGGCCGCAATTCTTTTCTCTACCATGGCTGCACTCCGCCATCGATCTTAGCCTCACAGTACTGTAGCTCCACCGCCAAGACAGGTATGTAGTCCTCCTCCTCCGCTTCCTCTTCTTCTTCTTCCTCCCCTTCCTCTTCATCTTCCTCTTCCTGTTCCTCTTCCTCTTCTTCTTCTTCTTCTTCTTCTTCTTCTTCTTCTTCTTCTTCTTCTTCTTCTTCTTCTTCTTCTTCTTCTTCTTCTTCTTCTTCTTCTTCTTCTTCTTCTTCTTCTTCTTCTTCTTCTTCTTCTTCTTCTTCTTCTTCTTCTTCTTCTTCTTCTTCTTCTTCTTCTTCCTCCTAGTTCTCTACTTTTTCTTTTAGTTTTTTATCAATAAAATTTTAAATAAAATTTTAAATTTTGAAAGTTTCAAATGAAGATATATCTAAACTTGAATTTCTTGTTATCAATTTTGATAATTTGAATCTCAAAATTTCGTGACTAATGATTCCAGAAAATGACTCTTTTTGAATAAAAGAATGTCATAATTATTGGGTCTTTTTAAAAAATGTCACTTTTATGTCATTACAATATTTGAAAATGCCATATTGAGAATGACATGTTTCTATACGAAATTTTCATTATTGTGTCATTATTGGTCATTTTTAAAAAATGTCACTTTTATGTCATTACAGTATTTGAAAATGTCATATTGAGAATATCATGTTTCTATATGAAATTGTCATTATTGTGTTATTATGCATATTAAGTGGCAATCAGGCATATGAAGTGGCATTCCTCATGGAGGTCTACACAAACTCACTGGAGGGTATATCTTTGTTGAAGAATGATGACAGCGTACTAGTTGAGGCATGATAGTGGTGGCGGACTTGATGGATTGTGGCAGAGGCAACATTGGTGGAGGCGTTGATCTTGGAGGCCTGGAAACGCACAGGGCACACTTCCGCAGCACAGGGCAATCGCACCTGCGCAACATAGGCTCCTACGAACTCCTAATTTTTTCATTTTTCATTAAGGGTATTTTTGTCAAACTAGCTTTTTAGTCCTATTTTTGTCCAAAAAAACATAGTAGTATTATTTTTGCTATTTCACCATCTTTTTGTCATATTTAGGGAATTCTCTCATTAAGCTAATGTGTAGCATCTGTTAAATCTGGGGAGTTGGGAAACTGTTTTAGAAAAACTGGCGGATTTCTCAGAGTATCGTGTGATCACTTTCCGAATCTAATATTTCGACCCTATGTCTGGATTACACGAAATTTAGATTATGGGGATAATCACTCTGAGAGACAGTCTAAAACTGAGGCACCAATATATAGACCACGAACTAGCAGTTTTAGTAGAACTCGAATTCTTCTGATTACCAAAGAGATAAGGCCAATCAGTTAGAGTTTTACTCTAACAGAAAGTCATTCTATTAAATAATTAATATGGACATGTTTATCCGAAAATAAATTTCCATATTTATTTCTTTAATAAAATAAAATTTTGGTCCGGGGCACTGCCCCGAGCCCCGCGAGGGCGGCCTCCCTCGACCCCGGTCACTGACCGGGCAACGAGACCCCCGCCAGGGGCGCTGCCCCTTGGACCCCGCAAGGGGGCGCAGCCCCCTTGACCCCCGCCATTTAATCAAACCAAGTTTAAATTTAATTTCGTACAAGTGTGCACTACGCACCTCCTAACTTGTCTAAAATTAAACTTGAACTCCATTGGTAATCTGTAAATTCCATTACACTAAAATGAACCTGATGATACTAAAATCACCAACAATCCTCCCCCATTTTAGTGTAACCATGAATCTACATAAACAAGAATAAGAGACAACCAAACTTATGCATACATTAAAATATCGAAACGATTGAATTTTCATATTAGTACATTACACATTCCAAATACTCGAGAATCAGGGTGTTCTAAGAATTGAACCCTTCAACCCATTTGAATACATGAAGATAACATACACATAAGTTCAAATAAACAACTAGTTGTTTATATTAAGTATGAGCTTTCCTCATTGAATTCAACCTCTAATATTATATTAGATGGGAATTGGGTGTCTCATCATTATGGAATTAAATGGACTTTAAACCCATCCCAATCGCAGACTTGTGCACTAAGTCCCTGGCCAGACCTTTAGTTAAATGATCCGCCAAATTCTGTTGTGATTTCACATACTCAACAGAAATTACACCCTTTTATGATTAAGTCCCTAATCATACTGTGTCTAACACCTAAGTGTCTAGACTTCCCATTATACACTTGGCTATAGGCCTTAGCCAACGTGGCAACACTATCACAACGAATAGAAATGGATGCAATTGGCTTTGTCCATAATGGAATCTCAAAAACCAAATCCCTTAGCCATTCTGCCTCTTTACCGGCAGCAGCTAAAGCAACAAATTCAGACTCCATTGTTGAATTTGTAATGCAAGTTTGCTTCTTAGAGGCCCAAGAAATGGCACCTCCCCCAAGCAAGAATACCCAACCACTTGTAGAAGAATGATCTTCTAGGTGATTTATCCAGCTTGCATCAGTATATCCTTCTAGAACCGAGGGATATCCAAGATAACATATTCCATAATTCATGGTTCCTTTTAAGTATTTGAATACTCTCTGAATTGCTTGCCAATGTTGAGTACTAGGATTGCTAGTATACCGACTCAACCTCCCAACCGCGTAGGCGATATCCGGACGAGTGCTTGTCATGGCATACATCAAGCATCCTATAGCTTGAGAGTATTCTAATTGTGATACTGTCTTGCCTTTGTTTGGCATTAATTTGACACTAGGGTCCATGGGAGTACTCACGGGAGAACATTCACTATAATTAAATTTCTTGAGAATTTTCTCAACATAGTGTGCTTGCGTCATAGCAATTCCTTTGTTCAACCGCTTAATCCTAATACCAAGGATTACATCAGCCTCCCCCATATCTTTCATGGAAAACCTTGATGACAATAAACTTTTCGTTTCATCAACTTGAAGTTGATCAGTGCCAAAAATCAGCATGTCATCAACATATAGGCAAATTATCACACCACACTCGGTTGAATCAAACCGACTGTAAACACATTTATCAGATTGGTTTAGCTTAAAACCACTTGATAAAATAACTTCATCAAACTTTTGATGCCATTTTTTTGGTGCTTGTTTCAGACCATACAAAGATTTGACAAGCTTACACACTTTATGCTCATTACCGGGCATAACAAAACCTTCTGGTTGGTTCATGTAAATTTCCTCATCAAGCTCTCCATTTAAGAAGGCTGTTTTGACATCCATTTGATGGACAACCAGATTGTGGATGGCTGCCAAAGCAACCAACAATCTAATGGTAGATATCCGGACCACTGGTGCATATGTGTCAAAATAATCAATACCTGGTTTTTCTTTAAACCCTTGTATTACCAAATGTGCTTTGAACTTATCTATAGTTCCATCTACCTTCATCTTCTTTTTGAAGATCCATTTGCAACCCAAAGGTTTAGAACCTGGTGGCAAATCACATAGCACCCATGTATTGTTTTCTAAAATTGATGATAATTCATCATCAATTGCCTCTTTCCAAAAGGTCACATCTCGGGATTCCATGGCCTCTTTAAAGGTCTTTGGATCTCCTTCAATACTGTAACAATACGAGTATTGAAATCCAACCTCATCCCTTGATCCTTCCACCAAATACAGCTGGAAATCGGAGCCAAAATTTTTAGCAATTCGAGCCCGTTTGCTCCTCCTGACCTCTTGGGGTTCCGGATCTGATATACCTTCTAAAGTTTCTGAAATTTGTCCTTCATTACTGTTAGAAATCAGATCCTTAGACCTTGGGATTGATGAAAAACGCATTTCATCAAAAATCGCATCTCGCGACTCAATCACGGTATGTACAGAAACCGAATTATTAGGATCTATAACATAGAACCTATATGCCTTGGAATTTTCAGCATATCCTATGAAAATGCAGTCAATTCCCCTTTCTCCCAAAGTATTTATTTTGGGATTGGTTAGTTTGACAACTGCCCGACAGCCCCAAATTCTGAGGTAACTCAAATTTGGAGATTTTTTGAACCATAATTCATATGGGGTTTTCTTGTTCCTTTTATTTGGAACCCTATTCAAGACATAACATGCGGTAAGCATTGCCTCCCCCCAAAAACCCTTACTCAAGCCTGAGTAAGACAACATCGAGTTGACCATTTCTTTTAAAACTCGATTTTTTCTTTCGGTAACACCATTCTGTTGTGGTGTATATGGCCTGGTGACGTGGTCTCATGGATGATACCAACTGATTGGAAATATTGGGTATCCATATATTCCCCTCCCCGATCAGTTCTAAGACATTTAACCGGATTGCTTAATTGCAATTCCACCTCGGTTTTGTATATTTTGAATTTTTGTAAGGCTTCATCCTTAGAATGCAACAAATACACATAGCAAAACCGAGTTGAATCATCAATAAAAGTTACGACATAATTTTTGTTGCCAAGTGAGGGAGTTGAATGAAAATCACAAAGATAACTATGAATCAATTCCAAAATTCCAGAATTTCGATTAATATTTTGAAAAGGTTGTCTTGTGATTTTGGTCAACATGCAAGTTTTACATTTTTCTGTATTAATATCAAAGGCAGGAATTGATCCATCTTTTGACATTTCGTGCATTCTTCTAAAATTAACGTGACCTAAACGAGCATGCCATAGCATGGCATTATCAATTGAAGAAGTAAATGATGCAGATGATACAAACATAGAATTTCCAACAGAAGATAAAGTATCAACCAAATTCAAGCAAAACATACGATTAGTAAAATAACCAAAACCAACAAACGTGCCAAATCGAGATAAAATAAATTTATCCGATTCAAAGACTTGCTTAAAGCCATCAGAATTTAAACAACCACCACTAACAAGGTTCTTACTAAGCCTAGGAACAAATAAAACATCAGACAACTTTATTGTTTTTCCCGAAGTAAACGTAAGACTAACAACTCCAAAGCCACAAATTGGATGACTCGACTTATCACCCATCATCACCGTGGAACCATCATCAACTGGTGTCAATTTCTCGAACCATCGACGATCTTTACACATATGACTTGTGGCACCCGAGTCAACCCACCATGTACGGTCATCATCCTGTACATAAAAAGAACCAGGAATTAGTGAACAATAATTCTGAGTAGAATTATAAAGAGGGTTAGAAAGATTCTGACCTCCTCTAGATGCAGTAGAGTCCTTAGGCCCACTGTTTCCACCACCACTGTTTCCTCCACCACTATTTGCAGCATTGTTCTTATTGAGATTCACCCGACAATCACGCTTAACATGACCCGTCTTTTGACATCTCCAACAAACCAGATCCTTAGGATTCTTATTTGCTTTGTCTCGGCTATCATTCTTGCGTTTGATGCCTTTTCCCTTGTGATTTTGATTGTTTTTGTTTACTTCAACCATGTGGACAGTAGGCTGTCCAACATCAGGCTTTGCCTTATTTTTGTCACCTTCTTGAATGCGGAGTGATTCCTCAATCTGTATGTGACTACCGAGTTGTAACAGAGACAACTCTTCATTCCCATGTTTCAGATCACGCTTGTAATCCTTCCATGTTGGTGGTAATTTTTCAATTATCATCGCTACTGCGACACACTCATCCATCTTCATATTATGTTGAGTGAGTTGACCCAGAATGCGAAGAATTTCATTGTATTGTTCCATAACAGGCCTTGAGTCCATCATCTTATAGTGATAAAAATCACTAACAAGGAACTTCTTACTAGAAGCATCCTCAGCCATATACTTGGACTCAAGTGAATTCCACAATTCCTTCGCACTCTCCACGTTTTGGTAAATATCAAATAAAGTATTAGACATACCGTTTAGAATATGGCCCCTGCAGATGTAGTCATCGTTTTCCCACTTGGAACGACGCCTTGACTGCTCAATAGTTTCATCTTCGTGATACTCTGGCATAGGCGTACTCAGAACGTAAACCACCTTCAGTGTGGTCAACAGAAAGTGCATCTTCTTTTGCCAGCGACGGAAATCAACTCCTTGGAATTTCTCCAACTTGTCGAATTTGGAAGTCATCTCTTTTACAGATTCAACCATGATTTTCCGAAACAAGAAAAACTATTAGATTCGATTGTTAAATCTGGGGAGTTGGGAAACTGTTTTAGAAAATCTGGCGGATTTCTCAGAGTATCGTGTGATCACTTTCCGAATCTAATATTTCGACCCTGTGCCTGGGTGACACGAAATTTAGATTATGAGGATAATCACTCTGAGAGACACTCTAAAACTGAGGCACCAATATATAGACCACGAACTAGCAGTTTTAGTAGAACTCAAATTCTTCTGATTACCAAAGAGATAAGGCCAATCAGTTAGAGTTTTACTCTAACAGAAAGTCATTCTATTAAATAATTAATATGGACATGTTTATCCGAAAATAAATTTCCATATTTATTTCTTTAATAAAATAAAATTTTGGTCCGGGGCACTGCCCCGAGCCCCGCGAGGGCGGCCTCCCTCGACCCCGGTCACTGACCGAGCAGCGAGACCCCCGCCAGGGGCGCTGCCCCTTGGACCCCGCTAGGGGCGCTGCCCCTTGGACCCCGCAAGGGGGCGCAGCCCCCTTGACCCCAGCCATTTAATCGAACCAAGTTTAAATTTAATTTTGTACAAGTGTGCACTCCGCACCTCCTAACTTGTCTAAAATTAAACTTGAACTCCATTGGTAATCTGTAAATTCCATTACACTAAAATGAACCTGGTATACTAAAATCACCAACAACATCATCACATTTAAGGTTTCAAATATATGGGAGTTTAAATGTGTCAACAATGTATGAAGTTGATTAAAGACGGGATGGAATTCTAGGAAATCAACTAAATATTTCCGCCACTGCAAAAAAAACCGCATGCATCAACTTCTTTATACTTTAGCATCAAAATCAGGTAAAAATTAAATTAAATTCGTTTGAGTAGTAGGGAGATCGAAGATGGTGGTTATGTTTTAGACATATTCCAAACAAATGCTATATATATTGTGTCCATTTGGTGACCACGTTTTTCGACTTTTCAAATTATCAATCAACTTTTTCATCAAACACGTAACTTTTGATTTCGCGCGCTGAATTGTGTAATGATAAGAAAAAGTATGGTTGTAGTTACTTTTCTGACTGTATTGGTTAAAGTTACTGTAAAAGATCATTTTAGCTATTTTTTCATATAATTTTTTCTTTATTTTATTAAGAAAATATATTTTAAATACTCGTATGATTTTTTTTATAAATCAGCAGAATCAGCCAATGCAACCACTTCAACCAGAACTTCATAAATTTCAGCAGAATCAGACAATACATCTGATTTGGGTATTACAAAACAGGCTCATATACTCCGTATTTCTCCCAAAAACGACATAGTTAGTACTTGGAAATATAAGTTATTACCTTAAAATAGTAGTAAACCATCGGAAAAGTTCCAAAACATGAGTTCTCTTTAATTTAATTATTCTCTAAATATGAGTAAATTAGGTAGTGTTCCAGTTGTGCCTTCCTCTCCCTAATCGTACATGTTTGCACCAAATTCTCATACCTTCTTTTATCTCCTCTGTCTCTCTCCCCTCTCTCCTTCCCCATCCCCTCTCTTGCATCTACCATCATATATCGAGATCTCATACCTCCATGGTTTCTCTTCAATTATGTTCTGAAAATGTGAAAATGAAATGCCATTTTTATGGGAGTATGTTATTTATTGCTTTAAATCAGAAAACGTGACTTCAAGAATGAATGCCATTTTTATGGCACTAACATCACGAAAATGACGATACTACTCATTTGAAAAAATATAGTGCCATTTTTTTAATTCAAAAATGTCATTTTATTTAATAGTCATGATGATAATAATAATGTCATTAAGATGAGTATTAAGATGAGTGGTAGTCATACCAGATCCGAGACTAGATCTAAGATCTATATCGGCTCACTGAAGGCACCGCCGCCAGTGGGCGCACTATTCATGCAAGTGAGGTACGGTGATGTTGAGTGAGGCGGCGGCGCACATCGTCGAATGTGATGGCGATGACGCCGGATATGGCGGCGGCCGACGGAAAAGCTAGATGAGGTTACAAATGGAGGGGCCGGTTGGTGGCGCCTGTGGCGGTGGCAGAGGTATCGGTGTTGGTGGTGGTTGTCGATGTGGCACATGGATGATTGTGGTCCTGTTGTGATGTTGGGCCTCTCATTTATTTTATTTTATTTTATTTTGTATTATTAATAAATAAACTAATTAGTTCATTAAGGGTAATTTTGGCAATCCATCTCCTTTTATTTCTACGAAATATTGGAGTCCTATTGTTGCACTTATAACAAGTTTTACTCCTAGATAGAAAATTGTCACTAGAAGTATTCATTTGAGTAGTTAAATAGATCAAAGCCTAACAAGTAGCTCACAACTAATAAAAACGGATGACACCTTATTCCTGAGAGTCCGTCAACCCAGACAGTTATTTGGGAGGAGGGTTTTAAACTCACACTAGGTCACACCAAATGATATCAAAGTTAAATAAACCAGATCAGACGTAGTCAAGAGTAAAATACACATAAACAAGTTGTTACTAGATTTGACTAAACCAAAAAATTAAGTTCAATTGAAAACATCCTCGATCGTCAATATATATTTGTTGTTGTATCATTAATTAGTCTTTTTGAGAAGTACAATCAATTAGAGCCTATTTGATAACTCTGAATTTGGCTGAATCAGTTGATTCTATTGAAATTATTCAAATTATTTTTATGGCCTATTTACTTATTTAGTGAAATTTCTTTGGAATTTAAAGATGAATTAAAGGGTGCATAATTAAAAGATCTCAATATAAGACCCGCCATCGCCTAATATAATGATATTGCAACTTCATCTTTTGATATAGTGAGATGTGAACCATAAAAATAAGTAAACCATATCTAGGATAATCGTAAGGGGTTTCAAATGATTCTGTTTCTATTTCTTTTTTATAAACAAAAGCAAATATAGAATCTTTTTTTAAGAGTTACCGCATAACTTTCTGTGAAATACACCAATATCTATTTTTATTATGTGAAGGGAGAATTTTAGAAAGTAGATCAAAACACCCCAAATTTCTCATTCAACTATCAGTTTTATTTTGAGTTTTTCTTCCTACAAGTCAACATAGTGTATCACATAATTGATCAAATTAAGTAAAGGTAGTTTATCCAACATGCTGTTGGCTAGTGGCTGCTAGTTTAGTGTCAGATTAGTCTTTGTGCTGGCTAACTAGTGGCTGCTAGTTTAGTGGCAGATTATTAGTACAAGGATTTGGCTTTGCCGGTTGTTTGCCATTGTGTGTCCCTAACCGAAGGACAATGTGGGGTTCGTTCATAATTATGCCTACTTGGCACTGAAAAGAAAGAAAAAAGGGGAGTTAGAAGGTTCGATAAAAATCTAATATATACTCGGTATATATTCTCTTCCAAAGTTCTCTGTACAGCTTTGGACACATTATTTAAGGATGAAATAGTAGGTGTAATAAATAGTGTAAAAAAAGTAGGAGATATATTTGAAAAGTATGAAATTAAATAGAAGAAGATAAAAGTTAAAAAGAAAGGTTAATTGAGTATGTTTAAAGGAAAAACTTACAAAAAATGTAAAGTCTAGCAAACTTTTAAACATATCAAATATTAAAGTGTAACAAACTTTATAATATGGAGATATTACTAATTATAAAAATCTAACTAATAAACTAGTTAAATCATTTGTTAGTTGAATTGCTTTCATGTTAGAGAAAAATGTCTAATTAATTAGGAGTAAAGTGTAACACATTTTCTCAAATTAGAGTGTCACAATTAGATTTTCTGGCGAAAGTTTTCTTGCGTCCGATGTTTCCCCCCAACGAGTCCTAAAGTTTTTAGGCGGTTAGTTCGTTTGTGTCATAGAGGAGGAAGAACCGCTTTTCAAATATGATACTCGTATTATCATGTTCTATTTGATTTGGCACCTCTTCTTATAGTCTATTTGATCTATTTGGAAACAATGGAGTTAAATTTAAATAAAGTGCCTTTTGTAAATGTGACTTAAGGTTTATGATGTTTTTATTTGGATTGAGATTTTCTTGTCTGGTCTGAATTGGTGTGGTCTGATATGGTCTGGACTGGTCTGGTAAATATAATGTCTGGTCTCTGTGTATTTTATGACTGTCCAAGCTAAGTGTGGTCTGGTCTGATATGGTCTGATTTAGTCTGGTCTGATCTAATCTAGTCCGGTCTGATATGAGATTGAAAATAGTCCAAGTAAAAACATCATTAGTTCGTACTTCGTCCTTTATTGTAAGTTTGAGGGTGTGCGGGAGTGTCTCTTTAGTCTGGTTGAAGTTTTATCTAGTTAGATACTAGTATACATAAAGCTTTTGAGATCGAAATTATCATCAGCTCTACATAAGACTTCTTTGATCAAGGATTGGATTAAGGACTTTCGGGTATGACTCGAATCAGGAGGTTTCCACTTTCCATTTTTGGGCGTCCCATATAAAGGTTCTCATTTTAATTTTAGGAGACAATTAACAATCTTAAGCAGTGGCGGAACCAGCTCGGGGGTCTTGGAGGGGCACATAATAAGAATGGGAAGGTCTCAGGCTAGGTGGATGGCTTACTGCGGCCATGGGATTCCAATCTCTGACAAGGTGGCGACGGAAAGAAAAACTGCCGAAGAGGCTATGACGACGTTGCGTACACTGGGCCATTTCGGTCTCTGACACGACGGAGAATGGTTGTGAGATTCTCAATTCACTTCACGAGTTTCCTCTTCCCCCAAGGAATTCAGTTTGTTACAAATTCACAATCCCAATATTGTCTAAACCGTAATCATGGGCGGATCTAAGGGTAGGCCAACTTAGGCCCTGTTCCACTCCAAATTTTAAAATGACTTAATTTTTAAGGAAAAAAATTTTGTGCATTTATTTAAAAAAATTCTTTGTGTCGGCTCAGTGCTCTAGATCCACCCGACTATAATGCAACCTTCATCAACACCTTTGTGAAAACAAGTCCCAAATTCGCAATGGTGAATTTCGCCGTTGCCGCCATGGCTGGTGCATTAAGAATTAACGCGAATTAACGCATGTTCACATTGAATCCATGGTGGACAGGGGCGGACCGTAGTACAGACCTAGGGGGGTTACCGCCGCCCCCTCAACAAGAATTTTTTTTAGTGTATATATATATGAAAAATAATTTTCTCCCTTCGAAAAAATATTTTGAACCCCCAAAAAATATTTTCGCCCCCTAAGATAACTGTCCTGGATCCGCCCCTGATGGTGGAAGCTATTGACCATTTGTCCGAACGTACTGTCCCATTCATCTTTAGCTAGGGTTCTAACCAGCTCCTTTTAATTGGGGAAGAGGATTATATGTATTAATATGTACTACTCGTATCTATTAATTAATATACGTAGTGTATATATATAATAAAAAAATAACACTGCTGGGGCACAAGCCCCTCCAAGCTCCTACATATTCCCTCCGGTCCTTAATTAACTTTACACTTTCCTTTTTGGGGCGTCCCACATTAAACTTTACACTTCCTTATTTGCCTTATTTGACAAATAAATCTACACTAAACAGTTCCAAACAGTGTCAAACAGTGTACTCTACAGTAAAATAAAATTTATTTCCTTAATATGTGTGAAGTCAAAGTGTAAACTTCATTAAGGATCGGAGGGAGTAGTTCCGTCACTGATCTTAAGTGACAAATTAATCATTAAATATAAAAATTACTCCGTAATACATTTATAACATCACAGTTATCAATACTAACTACATTATAATACTCCTATTAAAATTATTTCTCAAAATATACTCGAAATAATTTATTTAATTATTGTCTAAATAAGCGGATAGAGATAATAGTCATTAAAATTCTCCAATGATCGATTCAATATCCATGTACGTGTTATTAATTCAAAATATAGGTTATAATGCAAATCAATAATTGGCCGGGTCTACCATGTGAAAAGGTAGCATTCCCAAAAGCAGAATATATCAAGTGAAATATTGCAATGATGATTGAATTGAACCTATTATTGCTTATGAATTAAAGCTCTATTTATCCGTATCTAATAAAGGATCTAATATGTATTATGCTTATGACAACAGATGACTTTCAACGCCCCCAATTAGGTGTCATGTGGTATGACAAAACTTTTAATTTTACAATTATAATAACTTTTATTTATTTTCCCATTTTTAAAAAAACTATATCAAAATTTTTGATGCAACATATCTTTACTTTTCTCCAAAAACAACACACAATTCAATGTGATTTATACAAAAACCAATGTTCTTTATATAGAGACACTAGTCATTTGTATAGAGATAAAAAATGTTTGTTCACATATTTTTGTTTTGTTTTTGAGCATGCATGTTTAATACTCTCTCCGTTCCTATATAAAAGTATCCATTTGTTTTTCACACATTTTAAGAAAGTGAGATTGGTTGGTACTGTTTGGCACTGTTTGGACACTGTTTGACCCTGTTTGACACTGTTTTGTTGGAATAAATCCATGAATACTTTAATCTTCATATTGAAATTATCTAGAGAATTAACTGAGCGGAAGCGTACCTGACTCCATGGGAGATGATCTTTAGGGATCCGGGAGACGATGGCTAGGGTTTGCGTCTTCTAGCTGATACACACCCTCGAGATTATCTCTCTAGCGATGGGATGCAGAAAGACGGAATGACGTGTACAACTAGGGACCATAACCCCTTATTTATATAGAGTGCTTAACCCTAATCAGCCCATCATTGATTAGGTCAAGCCCATGGGTCTCTACACATTTGGGCCCTATACCTTATTAGATAACTTATTAGCCCACTTAAATTAATATCCATAGGACCACTAATTTTTGGGCCTAAATATAAGATATCATATAACATACAATTAAACCCGATAAATAATATATTGTGAATATTACATGTAGTATAAGTCCAATAATCTAACATGTTTGTCACTGTTTTGCACTGTTTTGCACTGTTAAACATAGAAGATGATGGATAAGATGAAGGATGAATAGAAAGTAAAAGAAGAAGGAAAGATGAAAGAAGAAAGAAAAATGAGGCATGTGATTCTGATAGAGAGAAGGAGAAGGGAGGGATGAAAGGTAAAAAAAAATGGTAGATTCTATGGTACCCATAAAGTACCATACCTTTGTCCACATTGACCAATGAGAATGTAGCAGTTGAATTATTTAAATCTAAATTACAAATGATAAAGTGATGTGGTCCAACGAAATGAATGATAAGTACAGTACCCCATTTTTTAGAAAAGGTATCGGAATTGTCACAAAAAAAATGGAATGATTTATATAGGGTGTAGTATATCAGTATATCAAAGTGTAATTCACATCCTATATTAAGCATTTTTGGATGATGAGGTATTATAATACCAATCCACTCATCCCTGCATTCAATTATTGGTCAATAAGAGCAGCTCTCTTAGGGACCAGTGTGTGTTTGTTATTCATGCGTATTTGATCCCACTTCTAATTCAAGGCATTTTCACCAACTCTTTCATAAGATTCTTCTTCTTTTGTTTGTTGGTTCTTTAAATTGAGAAAATGACAAGAGACGTTTATCCAAAACACACAATTTACTTGCAAGAAACAACAGCTTTTCAAGAGACCAGATTAAAAGGGGAAGTGCGAAGTATGTTAATTTCAGAGCTAATCAAATAACATCTGCCCAAAACTTCCCTTCTCACTTTGGATTTTCATGCTTATCTATAAAAGATGTTTTAGTCTTTTCAAATATATTAGGTACATTTGGTTTTTGCATCCCGCAATTTTTTTTTTTGTTTTTCGTCCTAGCAATTAATGTTGGTTTTCTTTTTAGTCCATCACTGATGATAACATCTGCTTGACCTTAATGGCTTAAAATAACTCCGATTAATAGATTTTCTCTAATTCTTTATCATGTTATTCAAAAAATATAAATTTTAAATTTTAGAAGGTTTTTTATATACACTTTTAAAATGTGTATAATTAGTTTTATGTTATTTTAACTCTCATATTAGTCTCAAAAAATTATAAAAGGACAAATTTAAATATTTCTAGTAGATTTATGTAACTGACAGTAACTTTTTTTGTAAGAAGAATAGTTTCGTGGAATTATATATGGACTAAAACAAAATAATTTGCAGGGATGAAAAACAAGAAAAATACTTTGCAGAAAACTGAAAAAAGTGTCATATTTGCTGGGGCTAAAAATGTATTTAAGCCTTTATAAAATGAAAATTGTAATTGTGATTGATGTAGGCAAGATGGACGAATGTCAACCACACAAACATTTCATTAAAATAAAAAGAAAAATTTGGCACATCTAAAAATGAAAAAGTGGAAGAAAATTGTAAGGGAAGGAGTATTAATGCCTAATACATTCAAAATATGTGCTGAATTATGGAAAAAATATATTCAAAATATATTTTATTAAGAAATCAAAAGTTGCGTGTTTGGTTAAATTTGAGTTATAAGGCTGATAAGCAGAAAAACATGTCCTCCAAACGGACCCTAATATTGACTCAATTGACTGAATCTGCTAAAATTGATAAAATTCTTGTTGAAATGACTGAATTGGTAGATTTTGCTGAATTATGATAAAATTATATTTGAAAAATATTTTATGAATTAAATAAAGAAAAATTGTAGATGATAATAACTAAAATAGCGGTCTGTAGTGACTCCAACTTTAATTATTTTGATTAGGAGTGGGAAAAAATATCGAATCGGCAATATACCTAACCAGACCGGTATGGTTTCAGACCGAAAAATGGGATTTGAAACGGATCTCAAAATTTTTGTCCAGAACCGGATCGTAGCGGTTCCAAACAATGCCATGAACGGTTCTCATAAAAGGAGAACCGGTACCGTACCAAACCGAGCCGAAGTATAGTTTAATTATTTAAATTTGTACTACTATAGTTAATCTAAAATTTACTTCCCCATCTCACAATTAAAGTCATATTTTGACTTTTGCGATCTCCTAGGCGGGCGTTTGACCGTAACTATCTATTAATATATACCTATAGAATCTATAATAAACTGACATTTGAATAATACATGTTGGTAAAAAATAACCCGAGTAGAGAATTCGACAGCATTTCAGTATAGTGAGAATAGATTAGGAGAATACAAAGGGTTGGTGGCCTATTTATTGGCATATACAACAGGCTCACCGATTATATGTTACATGGGCTTGGCCTGATTTATCAACTAATACTAATGATAATGGTCCAGTCAACCCGATAAGTAATTCGATAATCTCGGACCAGTATCTGCTAGGCGGACTGTGTTCTGAGCTTGGTCGGGCCAAAGGTCAGGTGTAACGGACCAATATTCTTGGACCCGGCCCATTATCCCAACACGAGTCCCGCACTCCCTTAGTCGAGTAGTAGACTCGGCTAAAAGGGAGTAGTTAAGCTATTTTGGAATTGGTCCGGTCATTAACGATCCTTGAATTTAATTTGGTTGCTTGTGAAAGGATGGAGTCTTCCTTGTTCTGTTCGGGAGACCTCTTCCTTTGTTCACGATGACGAGGTGCCTCGTTAAAACCTTACTAGGAAAAAACCCAGTGGGAAAAAATCCCAGTGAAGAAAAAAGAGTACATCGGAGCCTTAAAATAAAGCAAAGGAAGGTCAATCCCCTCGATTCTTGATTGAGTGCCTGCTTTACTGGTAGGCCGAGATATGTTCCGAAAAGACCAGTCGTACAGTTGTTCGCCAGTGGTGTCGGTCGAGCGAAGGTATGCTTGGAGAAGGCGGGTCGTAGTTGTACGCTGAGGATGGCGATCCGGGGTATCCTCGAGAGATGTTGTCCACCCAGCTGTCCGGTGATGATGGACAACCAAGCTATGATCTGGAAAAGTCAGATGCAATATTGTCCACATTGATCCCCAGTGCTTACAAAAGGATAGGATTTCCTTCATCTGGGTAGCAGCTCGAGGTCTTGCTTATCCCATTAGGAGCCCGGGGTCTTGATTGTCCGATTAGCAGCTCGGGGTCTTGTTTGTCCGATTAGCAGCCCGAGGTCTTGTTCAAAATCAAGCAAAAGGGTGAGCTCTCCTGCCACTGCATGCAGCTGCAATGATCGCCATCAGCGGAGGGGAAGACAAAGACCGGTCTTGGGATGCGGGTAGCTTGTCATGATCAGTAGTCCTAGTCATCAAATAAAGATGACTAAAGGAACGATCCGAGAGATCGTCCATAAAGATGACCAGAATATAAGGCCGATGGGCCGATATGAGTTCCACATCCTAAAATAAAGACGACGGGGCAATATTTGGCCAATGGGCCTGATCGGGCTAAACATGCAAGTGTACAAGTGCCGATATAGTAATAAATTCCGGTAAAATACCGGGTCGAATCCACAAGGAAACGTTGTTTAATTCAAGTCCGAGAGTAGATAACTTTAAATGAAGAATTGAATAAAGTGCAAGGATTTTGATTTGTGTTTTATATTTTTGGTTTTTTCACTTTTTGTTCAACAAGATAATCGTTAACTAACTTTGAGTTCAAGATAAATGATAACAACAACTAAGGCTTCGGGAATCACTTAAATGCTTAAATAGGGTTGAATATTAGTTCTTTGCCAATAATTATGAATACGATGTCGCTAATATATTCTCAACTCCGATTAAGGCAGCGACAGCGTGGTTTTCGTTATGTGTAAGTCCCGTTACGGCTTACATTCATCTACCGAAAACCCCGTTGAATATCAAGACATCACACCCGTATCATATAAGACCGGATATATTTCTATTCTCGGTACTATATATGTTTATCCTTTAGTGTTCATAGTTTAGACTTCAACGTTAATTGCAAGTATAAACTAAATTTAACATACTTCTATGTTGTACACCATAGTCATAAACAATCAATATATAAAGGATAAATCACAATTTATTGGTTTAGAACTTTTATCAAACACCTAGTGGACATAGAAGTTCATCCCTAGCCTTAGCTAAGAAATTAGCCTCTAATGATCATATTAATCACAATACAATAATAAATGTAATGGAACATGAAATTAAAAAGAAAATAATACCTAAACATCAATGATTTCGGAGGATGAACTTCCCTCCTCAAGAACTTGAAGAAAATACCAAGAACAAAAATATAAAAGCTAAGAATTAATCTATGGAATGGAATGTTTATGTTTGATTAATTGAAGGCTTTATATAGGCTAAAGAATGACATCTTTTAGTCTATTCAAGCCCAACAATCAGGTATGGAGGAGATATTTGATCAAATATGAGGAAGATGAAGTTTTCCCATCAAGAATAAGCTTGCACGTCGTTGTGTTTTAGCAGAAAAATGACCCAACCGGCGCCGGTTGGTAGGATGAACGGCCCCGGTTGAAAACAGGCTCATTTGTGCGTGAAAAAAAACGTTCCGACCGGCGCCGGTTCATGGCTGACCGGCGCCGGTTGCTGCGCCCAAAAATATACTTCCTTTCTCTTCCTCCGAAATGGATCAGAAAGTGTCGGTTTTTGTACCGGGATTTTGGGGATGTTCCGCTACGAATTTGGACATGATTCCTTCACTAAAGTTGTAGATAATGAAGTCTTCTATCCACCAAAACTTGAATAACGTGATTTTATTCATCCAATCAAACGTTATGGCTAAAACAATGAGAGGTATGCATCCTTAAATCCCACCAGCAACATCTGACTTTGTTTGTTGATTGAGTATTGTTCCTTTCATATTTTGGCCATGATGTCTTCATAACATTTGTTCCTTATTGAGTTAGCATTCACATGAATCTCGGATCGAGTGATTTAGAGTTCTATAAAATACGTTATACTCAAATTATGGGCAAAACGTCATCCTTTTGGTCCCAAAAGCCGTTCATCACAATGTTTTATGCTTTAGCTCTCATTTTGAATTTGTTTTCCCAATTTCTCTTCTTTTCTTCAACAAATACTTATAAATACTTATGTTAAACACAAGTAAATATAACGGCTATCAAATCCCCCCACACTTGAGCGTTGCTAGTCCTCGAGCAATGTTATCACCTTTTGATGCCTTGGTTAGTTTCAACAAAAATATATGAACAAAAATAATTTTAATTTTAAGAGAGGTAAAAAATTATGTAAACTCTTTTATCATTCTCGGTCCAAAACCAAATTTCTATTAGACACACAAAACTATCTTTAGATTTAGAAAAATTACTTATACCTTTGAGAGTAGATGAGTGGGTTGTGTGTGACTAGGACTTTTTGGGTGTGTGGGATGGCTTTTTTGGTGTGTTTGACTTTTCAGTATAGAAGTGGATCAATTGAAATTCTTGAAATAGACCATGAGTTTTTTGTTTTTTTTATAACTCATTTGAATTGGTTCTCAACAAGCATTTACTGAAAGTCATTTTGATCATCCCAATTTATTTGATGAGATATGGGGGTGGTTTGTTTTCCAAAATGGTTCTTGAATATTTGAGATGTACTTAAACCATTTTTGGAAATGGAAGAAGATGGTGTTTCCTAGTCACAAGGTTTATTTTGGGAATGGTTTTCAAGAGTAAAGAGTAATGTAATAAATCTAACAAAATGATAGTTTATGTGAATAATCAAAACTTTCTCAACCAAATACCCATTAAAAAGAGAATTATCACAACTTTTACCTTCCCAAAAAAAATTATTTTGTACACAAAATTTGTTTAACTAACCATGAGATGCATCCCCCACACTTGAGATACATTGTCCTCAATGTAGGTTGGAAAACGTAATGAAAGATGAGATCCTCGATAGTGGAACGGGGTGTTCTTGAGAGAAGGAAATCAATGATACCTGAGCTGAGATGATGCCTCTTTTTTTTTATCTTTTTTTTTTGAATTTTTTTTTTTGGTTTTTTTTTATCAATTATAAATAAATACGAACATGTTTTTGTAAATAAGCATATTTATTCATAATGGATTCTTGTTCAATTATAAATAAAAATGATTATGTGTATAACTAACATATTTATTTATAATTGATTTTTTTTTGTTGGGTTGCCTCCCAATTAGCGCTTAGTTTAACGTCATAGGCCGAACGAACGTACCTCTTTTAAGGCGGTGGATGTGATGCTTTTCTCCGGTAGAAGTTTATCATTGTGTCTCCTTTCATCGGGTAGAGTTTCGGGAGAGCTTCGTTGTTCGTTGGTGTGATCTCAAGTACGTCTTCAGGGTGTGTTGGAGGATCCTCGGGCCCAAATGTTTGTGCCTTCTTGATGTCCGTGATGTTTATGACCTTGGGAGGTGTGAAACGGTTTGTGTTGTCCTCCATGTTTTGAGTTTGAATGGATTGTGTCTTCCATACATGAAATGTTTCATCATCTCCTTCCACTCTTAGCCTTACGGTGCCTGCTTGTACATCAATGACGGCTGCGGAAGTGGCCAAAAATGATCTCCCAAGGATGACGGGAACCTCCATCTCTTCCATGTCTAAAACAAGAAAATCTACCGGAAAGTAGAATGTTCCTACTTTGACAAGAACATCCTCCATGATGCCTATTGGATAGCGGATTGTTCTATCCGCTAATTGTGTTACTCCCTGTTTTCTATAACAACAGTATAATATGGCATACAGATGAAAGATTAACAATAAAGATGAACACAGAAAGATCAAGTGAAAACCTTCTCTGATATACCGTGAATCTTTCGTACAAGAATGATGAGCGCTAAGGCTATTTTGAGCAGATACGAAAGTTAACCGCAAACCTGAGTCCTCCTCTCTCTTTTATAGGCGAGGCTCAGGTATGCGTACAAAGGCTTCTTGCCTGAGTATGGGCCTAACACTTGGCCCATATTGTATACTATTCTAACAGATATATTTAGTCAGTACAGAATAGAGATAGTAAACATCTAACTTATTACAGACAAGACAGACAAACTTGATTCACAATAAATAGTCTTCAACAATCTCCCCCTTTGTGATCAAGTGCCCTCTTGCATTTATTTTTGAGATCTGAAGTAATGCTTTCTGAAATTTAGCGCATGCTCATACTGTCTCAGCATTCTTCTCTTTTCAAGTTGCTCGTTGATAGGCTTTAGGATGGTCCACACCTTCTCGTATACTTGGAGCTCTTCCTCACTGGCGTCCGCAAGTCTTGGATCTATATTTTCTTTGATCTCTTGTAGCTTAGTCTGAATGATCTTCAGAGTCCCATCACAGTATTTGTGAATGTCTTCTACCCACATGAGTCTTTTCTGTTCCTCGTGATTGAGATATATGATGGAGACTGGGTCCTTGAAGATGTGGTATGGTCTGTACTTTTTGAGCTCTGGACCGTTCAGAGTCGGTTTTACCAGATTCGCTTTTCGAACATTGTTTTCCAGGGCCATCTGTAGATCATGGGCAGCATAGAATCTGATCTGTCTCAGCATAAACCGCTTGATCGCCTCATAGCCTTCTTCGTGTGTCCTGTTTCGACTCAGTGGGAGGTACCTACTTACCATGAACATTTGGTAGATATCCTCCATTTTCATCATTATAAAGTCGTTTTCCTGGCAGATGAATATACTGGAGTCTGTCCGTCGAACTTTGAAGCTGTAGAACGGGATGGTGTGATGATCTTCTCTGTGTATATCAAGGATAGCGTCAATAGGATGGGTACTGGACTTCATATCTCTCTCCAGGACTTGACGTTGCTTTCCAGATGATCTGTGCATCAGCATGTGAAGATGTCCGCCAGCCAT